>OX438789.1:2965413-4165413 GCA_949316455.1 Acleris holmiana | reverse complement strand
GCACCAAGCAGACGCGTCTGCTTACCACGCGATGCCGCGGCATCCATCTATGGCATTGCAATGATCACTGATCGAGCGATTATACCTATAGCCTCGAGTGATGTAGAGACAAATTTCCGCGTAATCCATACGCGCGCACGGCGCAAATTACGCTATTTTGATCGAAAGAGCATTTCGCTGCGTAAGGCAATAACACCACGTATGTGTGACCGGCCTTTCTAGGTTCGTACTTACGTCGGCGAAATTCCTCATCACTTGCACTCAGCCTGCGCGGCGCTGGCTTTGTGCTGAGGTGTTTTTATTTTATAAACGGCTTCAGTCGAAAGGTCGATTGAGCAATTGAAGTCATACGAATGATTTTTAAGCTATAAATAACCTTACTTATATAGAAAAATATACACTTAAATACGTAGAAAACATCCAAGACTCAGGAACAAATACTCGTGCTCATCACACAAATATCTGCCCTTACCTGGATTTGAACCCAGGACCCCTAGCTTCGAAGGCAGGGTCACCACCAACTAGGCTAGCGTGTCGTCGCTAGTGTGTGTCGAGAATACACGCCCTAAAATGTTGTTTGCACACTGACGGGACATCTCACCTCGCTGGTTAATAGTTCATCCATCGAGTTGATTAAGAAAATCATCTTTTACCAGGCTTCAAGACCAAACCATACAATCAATATCTTACCTTTAAATAGTAAAGACATTTATTATCTCATTACAAAATCTTGCCGTATGTGACAGCCCTACCTAAACATCTACTTAATTTTTACGTCAAACCCGCCTCAAACACTCAATACTTTATAAGAACTCATATCTATCTACATAATTATGTATTGTGTTCGCCACGGTGGTTCTGGCTTTCCAACTGCAACTCAAAACCGCACACAGACTGTTTTGACGAGGTTTCCGTTCTCAAAACGGACACGGCGCGACACAGTGCTCCTTTTACAACGTAATAGAATACTGGTTTTCATGCGGTTTTGCATGAATAGCCAAGTATTTTGTATTTGATTGATGTTTTTTCGTTGCGAGCGTTTTGAAACTTGGTTTATTTGCAATTTGCTTCGTTCCAGTGTAGTGACGCAAGATTGAAAATTACTTGCGATTTGGGTTATGTAAATAGTTTGAACCGCTTGTATTTTGGTTGAAAACAAGTTCCGGCCGCCTATACAAATAAAATTAACATACTAGTGTGAAAATCACACTCAAAAACGTTATTTGCTGAAGTTTTTTTTGGTCTGTATTATTTTTTTGATAGTTGAGTAGTTTTGTTTTAGGAAAGAAGGCGCATGAGCTTACAAGCAAGCAGAATTGCCTGCGACTTATCCGTCGAGCAGTTCATCTTCTTTAAGTTGCCCAGAATGACAGAGACGCAATACGGGACATAACGAAAAGACAAATACTGGTGGTAAGCGGACACTGAGCCCCAACAGGCCCATGAACATTAACCATTCATCATTTGAAGGGTGAGGTACCCGTCCATACCAAACGGGACTCTACTAAGCAGCATCTTGGCGAGAGGTTCGATTGTGATTGTGGATTGTGATATTATATTAATATCACGGGACAATGTCACACAAATTGACCTAGTTCCAAACTAAGCTCTAGGCTTGTACTATGGGTGCTAGACAACGATAAACATACTTAAATAGAGAAATAAATAATTAAATATATAGAAAATATCCAAAACTCAGGGACAAATATTCGTGCTCATCACACAAATATCTGCCCTTACCGGGATTTGAACCCAGGACCGCTGGCTTAAGAGCTGTAGCTTTTGAATTCTAACTGAAGGTCCAAAACCGTTCAGGTGGTTAATATTTTTTCAGAATATTGTTATAACAGCGAATTTCATAGAAAAAAAGTTATTTCATAAATTTCTCGTGTGGTTGCCGGGTTAGAGTAGTGCCACTCCATGTGTCTTCCCGTGGACGTCTTAAGAGGTGACTAAGGAAATAAAGGCTTGTAGTACTGTTAGGCGATCGCCTTGCAACCTGTCACTAATACACTGGTGAACATCTTAGCCTGATTGTGCAAAACGTGGTTACTGAATTATCAACAAATTTAGAATTGTTGGTATTCTGTAGCCCTGCCTACCCCACGTTGGGAATGAAGGCGTGACGTTATGTGTATGTATGTAAAAAATGCAGAGTAAAAGAAGGTGCAAAAAAAAAGAATATTAATAATAAAAAGCATCTACAAATTATATACTGGACGGATTAATATAAAAAGTTAAAAATAGAAAACCGACTGTGGACTAGCATGACGCACCTTTTTTAAAAACCTATGACACACGTTCTTGACGAATCGTACCTATGATACAATAATAAGTTTAGGTTTTTATGGAACATCCAATATATAATATATAAATAAAACCGCAAACACCGCAGTATCAATAACACTTAGATGTCTATAGCTGTCACACTCTCTCTCTCTGGCTTCTGTCAGTATTTTTATTATGCCAAAAAGAGTGAAAACCATAGACAGCAGATTTGTCGTTTCACTATACGGTCGGCCTTATAAGTTGCTGCATACTTTAGTACTTTTTCACTTTAACATCATGTTTGTACTACTGCACTAACCTGTCAAACGCGTTAAAGCGACAAGGTACAAAAGAGTGCAACTACTTAGGCCAATTGTATGTGGGTGAATCAACTTTTAAGGTACTCCCCAATTTTCGACATGTCTCACTATGTCACCTTAATTTGGTAGAATGAAATATTTTTTTTTGATGTGGTCAATATATTGAATAAATCAGACAATTAAACTTACTTTCTAGCTGACAATTTTAAAAATTCTTCTATGATTTACACAAATATATCAGGTAACGCAGGGGACGACGTTGTCCCCGGGTTTTGTATGAAAAACGTGCATTTTCCACTGCGTTACCATGTTTTTACAAAATTATAGAATTGGTTTATGATTATGAATAGTGAAATCCGAAAATCTGATTATCTAATTTTAGCATGTGTAAACCATTATCAATCTCACATATTCTAGTAAGTTTTTATTAGCGTGTAGAAAAGGAAGACTTTAAAAGTTGATTCATCCATCTAATACATAGACTACTCAAGTCATTACCGTAGACATTTAATTGTTATCATATCGCGTCTAACCGCAAAACAGATAAAGTAGACTCCCTGTCTAACATTGACGATTTCGGACGCAGCACGTATAACGCTAGGGTTGCCATTCGCAAAAAAATCACAATAAAACGTTTGAGAGAGATATAAGTAGTACACTTTATAATTAACTAATTAACAATTAAAGACTGTGGTCAGACGAGTCAGATTTCGTTCAAGATTTTTGTATTTCGGGTAATTAAGTAGTGATGTTAATCGTAATTTAATAATTATAGATATCTTTGCTTACGAAATATAATTTCCTTTAAAAATATGTGTTTAACTTTTTCGCGGGCGTCTTATACTAAGACAATTTCCTTTAATGTTATTTGAAAGATAGGTGTTCCATGCTCCACAGAGTTCTGTGAAAGCGCTAAATAATCGTAAAGCTCTGTAATTGTTAAATAAATAAACACAACATATACAATGTACCTTTATTATTATTCAGCGTACGAAAAACAACAAAATATTTAACATTAAATTTTTAAACCAATTCGATTGAAATTCTCCCCTAGCGTCCTAAGTCCGAGGTCGGCCCAATAGGGGCGCCCTTAGGCATGCTAGTGTAAAACCCATTTATAGCGTGGACTCCCATCAGGAGTCCGCCCTCTCTCCGGCGAAGTAGTCAAAGCCATCATAGGCTAACAACGTAGGTCCCTCATCAAAAAAAAAAAAAAAATTGGAATGTATTATTTCGCTTAAGAACTACCTATCAGCTAAAGTGGGATTTATTAGTTTGCCAAATTTATACATATTGTAGTGTTTCCTCCGTGTGGTTGCCGGGTTAGAATAGTGCCACTCCATGTCTTCCCGTGGATGTGGTGAGAGGCGACTGAGGGAATAAAGGCTTGTACACTGAAAAAAAAGATTTGCTATCAGTAGCAATTTTTTTAGCTGCTTGTAACATAACTTGAGTGACTACAAAACTAAGGCCTACTAGTAGCTAAAACCACTTCAGTAAAATAAGTTCACTTGTTATTAAGTAATCCGTTTTATTTGATTGTGATTAAATTAATTTAGTAGTACTAACAAAACTGTTTAATTTTAAGTAGTACTACTTAGTAATTCAACAGTTTTATTTATTTCCAGCAAATTACTAAGTTATTTCCAGGATTCCATTTAGTTACCACAGACAAATTGTTTGATATTAAATAATCAATTAGATTGACTGATAGTAGCGAAATAGATTTGCTAAATTTGTTGAAATGTTTTGTTGGGAATTAATTAATAATGCATCTGGTAACATACTCGTTTGATTATTCGTAAATTAGCTATTTTGTTAAAAGTTATTAAACTATTTAATTCTTAATAGATGTACAGTTTGCGTATGGTTACTTAAATGTTTTGTAGCTGGTAACCGATTTGTTCCTTCCAGACCCACCGTACCCCTCGGCCGTACCACTGTGGTACTTTGACCAATTATTACTATTAAAATCGAATTTAACGTTGTCGACGGAGCTCTGCTGTCGCTGAGCTCCTATTTCTGGGTAGTTTGGCCCTCCGGTCCTGCTGAAGAACTAACATAACCTAAACCTACCTCATATTTATGATACAACTTTTGGGTCAGTGGTACGGTTTAGGGGTACGGTGGGTCTGCACCCGATTTGTTTGATTGTTCCTAACAACTTAATTTAGTTATTACACGGCGCGCCCCAAGGTTACGCCATACGGAGGGTAAATATTATCAAATATTGTAGACAGGAATTTAATTACACTATGAAGACTATGATACTAATACTGTTGAAAAAATTGAGCCTTATTATAGTCCCATAGATTCATTTATTACCTGTCTACATTTGAAAGTATTTATCCTCCTTATGGCATAGCCGTGGGACACCCATGAGCTGCTAGGTAATTTAGGGCTGCAGCATACAGGTCGATGTTAGGCTGTAAATAAAATATGAGCGAAGTATATGTACATATTAAATATGCTCTTAACTATCTTTTACTAATAAGTAATGGAGATGAATGACCGAAAACCCATGCAGTAGCCCTTTGTGGATTTGATAGCATAAATCCAAAAATAAAACAAAACATAATATCATAAACGATTCTTTATTAAAAAAAAATTAACTAGGTACAAGGAACATTTATATAACAAAATCAACTTCGATTTATTTGGGAACTGATTATTATTTGCCTGTAATACAGTGTGTCCCGTGTTAAGGTGCACAAACGAATCGGGATAAAACTAGAGGCAATTTCACCAGAAAATAAAAAAAATGTAAAAAAAGGTGTATTTTTTTTTAAAGAGATTACCTACTTATTTAAAAAAATCGTTGAGTGCTGTCCCCATGACCGAAGGTAATCTGCGATGGGATCAACAAGCTCCTCCATACGGCGAAATCTTCTGAGGTCTCTTAAATATCTCACAAACGCATAGACTTACTACAGTAGTTTTTTGAGTAATGTTATTTAGGTAGGTACCGGTACCGGCACCGGCACAGATCACAACTATTAATTATTTTAATTAAAAAAAATATTGCGCTATTTCGGCTTAAGCACCCAACATTTGTGATAGTCCAAATCAAACAGGAACGAACATCGGGGCGGGGGGCGCGGTGAAGCGCGTTTATGTTGCTAGCAACAAACTGGTGGACTAATATATTAAACTATTCATAAAGTGTTTTGTAAAACGTTAAGAAAATTTAGTACGACTCGTTGTTTTAGGTTTTGTTACTCATTACTCGCATATTGTTAAACATTTGCAAACAAAAATAAGCTACAGCAACATCGCAACTTAGTAATTATGTAATAAAAATTTAATCTTATTTAGATACCTACTGATTTGGTAAAATGCTATTAAACGTATGGTTTAATAACAAACTGGTTTTGTTATTGCTTTCAAAAATGTAATTTTAACTAATTCTAAAATGTTTTGTAAAACATTAAGAAAATTTAGTTAGACGCGTTAGCTTTTTGGTTTAGTTACTCATTGCTCTGATGTAGTTAAACATTTGCAAATAAGAAAAGCTACACCAACATCGCAAGTTAGTTATTATTTGATAAATTATATAAAACTAAATTAGATAAGTGATTTGTTTAAATGCTACTTAACGTATGGTTTTAATAACAAGCGCATGAGTTTGTCTACCAGTAATAAAATATTCATATTAGTAAATATTAGCTGAAAAAAATAGTAACTATAAAATAACTTTCAAATAACATAACTAGTTAGTGATGTCTTCCAAAATCAGTTTTGCAATATTAACATTATTTTGGTTCCTAAGTATTAAATTTTGGCTAAACGTCAAGTAGCACAACTAGTTCAGCTATTTATTTTTTTCAGTGTAGTACTGTTAGGCGATGGGCTTGCAACCTGTCACGAATACACTGGTAAACATCTTAGCCTGACTATGCAAAATGTGGTTACAGAATTATCAACAAGTTTAGAGTTGTTGGTATTCTGTTGCTCTGCCTACCCCACTCTAGGAATGAAGGCGTGACGTTATGTATATTTTTTTTTATTTTTTTTTAAGTTACGGAGAAGGCACACGAGCACTCAGGCCACCTGATGGTAAGTGGAATCTGAGACCCATAGACATTTGAAATCTCAAGACTATAATCCCAAGACCTCAAATGCGTTGCCAACACTGAGGACTAAGATGGAATGCCTCTATGCTAGTAATTTCACCGGTTGTCTTATCCCCACACCGGAAGACAACAATGCGAACACTGCTGCTTGGCGGGTGGTTAATGGATGTATGTATTGTTTATATTCACTTTCTTATCGATATGCATATGATTGATTAGTTCTGCTGACCTATATTATCTCTCTGCGATTGCCTGCATATATGATATGCCGATATTGTCGATTCTAATATGAACGATTTAAAATGTAATATAACATCTTTGCGTATTAGGCACTTTTCGTAGTTTACGGATTTAGCATTTTTGGCGTTTAATTTTGTCAACAGTGTTATACGGTAAATTTACTTAATATAAAAGTAAATCCTTAAGAAATGTCCCCACCTCATACAAGAAAAGATTTAATAAATATTTATTTCTTAAAAAGCGGCCAAGTGTGAGTAGGGAGGTACGGAACCCTCATTGCGCGAGCCTAGTCCGCATCGTCGATGCTTTTACCACAATATTTAACTACTACTACTTGTGGTTCTCCTATTGTAGCCCGATTTTTTTTAATCCTATTCTCATTACCACTACTTTCACAAGCCCTAAATTAAAAAAGGCGAATTTTTAATTATCCTAGCTATTAATTAGACCTAATTTTGGCATCCCGAATTTACGTTGTACCTAATTTCAGTAGCCCTAACATCAAAAAGCCGAAATATTATTTTTCCCAGCTATTTATTAACCCTAATTTTAGGATTCCGAAATTATGTTATACCTATTTCTTTGTTATGTCCGCTTTCTTAATAACCCTATTTTTACGTATCCGATTCCTCTGAACACCGAATATTTTTATTAGTTATAATTATATTAAAAACCTAACATTGTTTAAACCTAAGTACAAATAACCTTCACGAACGTAGTTAATGTAGACGCGTTAATGTAAATGTTACCTAATTGAGTATTTGTTTTTCATGTATATTTCGTTAAAATAATGCCTAGTTCAAATAATCGTTAGTACTTATGGCTATTAGGTCCATTAATCATTATTAATAACATTATTCGTTTCAATAATATTAGTACATTTAATGTTCAGAACAAGTAAACATTAGGGTATATAACTTTAGGTCTATTCATCATTAGAAATAATCATTATTCATTTAAGTAACATTAGAGCATTTAATGTTTAGAACAAGTAAACATTAGGGTATGTAACTTTAGGTCTAGTAATCAATTAGGACATACGAGTTTAGCTGTTATGATATTAGTGCTAATGAAAATTATATCAACCGTTGGTATGCCTAGTGAAATTAGCTTTAGTGATATTCGGTCTAGTAGGGTTGAACCAGTACTTGTACTATTATGTATTCTGTGCTACTAGGCAAGTACTTTTTGACGTGGTCAACCCTAAAGTTTCACTTGCCGCGTGAGTCTGAATACAAAATATGTGGCGTAAAGGGAAATTTCTTCTGTCTAAACGATTTTTTGTTCGAAAGCGAATCTCCTGTAGGTACTTCTTCTCCTTGAAACACGATCCAGTCTAGTCTAAACAATTTCAGCATCCATGCTTTAAACGTACTTATTTATTTCCTTTAAACAGGTTCCTTGTCACACGTCCTCATAGTACATAATAATAAAATTTAATTAAATATTTTTTCGTATAAGACACGTCTTTGATACTTTGTGTCATAGTCATTGATTTATAGATGTACATAATATTTGCATATATTTAAAGATAAATAAATCTACATTATCTCTGGGCATGAGGCACATGTGCCATCATACGTCAATCTTTACACGTCACAAAATAGAGGGTTATTCCTAGAGAAATAAGTATGGCTGACCAAATTCAGCACCAGGGCCGCAGCGCTTCGGCTAAACAACATTAGAGGTAAATTTAGAAACAAGTATCCAACCCCTCCCAGAAATACGACCAAATAAAATGTGGGTCGCAATGCTAAATTTAAAATGGATGACCCGTTAGCGAACCAAGCTGCATTTATGAGTTATTCATTCTGCCCGCAAGAAGAATTCATTTATTTGCTTTTTTTCTCGGAAATCTTTAAATTTTTCCTGGATAAAAAGTATTATATGTCCCTTGGAGCTCAAGCAAGCAACTAAAAAAAAATATAATCAACATCGTTTCAGCTGTTTAGCCGTAACGAAAATTAACAATATGAATTGTGCCTATGAATAATATACCTTACACAATAGAAACACCATTCTCCTTTACCCAATCAACTTTTTTAATGAAAAACACGTTGTTTTTCATTAAAAAAATGCCAGTTTTATGAGCCAAGGTGAGGTGTTTTCTTTTATGTATAAACATCAACTTCCGCCAAGTTGTACAGTGTGTATTAAAAATATAGAAATATCAATCAATCGGACTTCACGAAAACCAAGTTTTATTTATTAGTTGATTACTCAATGGTTTTACAACAAAGGTTATTACCGTTGCGAATACTTATTGCAATACTATATTATTTATAACTATATAACAACAAGTATTAATTACATCGTGCAAGGTTCCCCTTTTGTCCTACTTTGATTGTAGTCCGCATTTTATCCTGCCGGGGTTCTCCAGTCTGGGTAACCCCGAGTTTCGCGTATCAATAATGGATTACAAGCAGGGCTCATTGCTCGAGAAATCGATAGCCGTCGAAGGGGATAGGTTCTATAACGACGACCATGTGCCGGAATGGGGAGTCAGCAGAGCCATTCTGGATAAGTTTACCACAGAACCGATCGCGATGGAGGCCTTTAGGGAAGACCTAAGTGTATAATCAGCCGCTCACCGGGTGATGATAATGATGAACAAATGACAAACTTCGTCATACTTGCACATGTTATAAACAAAATTTTAGGGCATCAGTTTACAACATCCAGGAATATCCGCTAATTGTTTTTTTTATGTTCGTTATCGTCAGGAGAAGCTTCTAATGAAAGAAAATAAAATTAAAATCCAAGTCAAAAATTTGCAGCGGGGCGAAACCGCTGGCGGGTAGCTAGTTTGGAATAAAAGTAAATAGGTCTTAGGCTGGCTTTATCCGGCGTCAGTTCTACAAGTGATGGCCGCCCTATCTGCTACAGTACTATCTCCGCCGAAGCGTTGCGGTTTAAAAGTAATTAATGTCGGGGTTCTAATTCTAACAACGAGTAACAGTTAAGCATGACTATTACAAATACGAGTAATTTTATTCGCCTCACCTGAACGATTTTGCTATTTTTCCTTTACAAGTTTTCCTCGCGACTCCATCTCCAAAGTTACCAAATGAGATTGCTTGACGGTCGACGATTGATCAATTATCGATCACTTAGTGTGGTAACAACTTTACAAAAAATAAAGACTTGTTTTTAATTATATAGGGAGCAATGAAGCATACAACATACTTCAAAAACATAACCCATCTTTTCAGTTTTACCGTAGTCGGTTAAAAACGGCACGACATATCGTCTCACGGAGAACTGGAACAATGAAATGTCAAATTCAGACTTTCCACTTTCCTGCTGCTCCTTTTAAAGCCGACATGACAACAACCTGTTGCGCCATTCGAAACGTTTTCCACGTAGGTACAAAACTTCGAAAAGCCGTGTGAACAAACTCGGCGTTTAGAAACCCGATGTTCGTTTTGCTAGTTTTTGCCAGTGCTCTATAAACCATTTACAATTCAATGGGATGGCAAAAACGGCGCTAGGTGCGGCCTAAGCCGGCGTCAGATGCATCTGTGTGCAACGTACTTGAGTAGTTACTAGTAATAGTTTTCTCCGTTCATTCACTCGCCTCGTAATATCGCTTCCTTTGTATTGTCTCCTTGGGACGGGATGTTTAGATTGTCTTCTAAATTAATGTGACATCGGTTGGCAATATGCAGTCTTGCGATCTTAGTCTCCAGAATGTAAATGGTCTTTGATCCCATTTACCATTTCTAATGGCCATAAAAAGGTGAGCCATGCCTCCGTTTTCAACGAATTACGCTCTTCAGGGCAAATAACAACAGCAGCTGACGCTTACATTAATTTCGAGCCATTCTTTGTCAAAACAAGCCAAAGCCTCTCTTAATTAACTCCCTAGATCCTAGGCATAACGGGATCGAAGCGCTGGCAGTGATCTCGAATAGGGCTTTAAAAACTAGGCCAGCATGTTAACTATGTAATTTATTGTAAGTATACTAGCTCTTTCCCACGAAGCGACGTTGCACTTTCCCGTGTATCGTTAATCCTAGAGAACTATACATTTTTGGAACGGAAAATAATTTTGGGCCTAGTTAAGCAAAATGCATAATGCCAAGTTAGATATTTTCGAAAATCGACAAAATGTTAACTCGGGTCAGTAAGACTGATTTTGGAACTTTAGCTGTAGGCGAGATTTAGTCACAAACTTGTACATTTATATAATGAGGTAGGATAAGTTTGTAAAATATTTTTAGTATTTCATGTTTTTATGGCATGGGAAATCCCAGCAGGCGCCTGATTTGATGTGGTTATGTAAAGCGGAAAATAAACAAACTCGGTCACTTTTATCTTAAAACTATAGGATAAATTTTGTAAAATAGAGATCGGTACGTTTAATTGGACTAAGTATATAAAAAACCGTATTTTTATAGGACATTTACCTACTTTTTTTTATAATTTACTAGTTGTTTGTGTCCGGTGTCGTCCAGGAGGACTATAGCACAAGTGGTCAGCGACTAGTTAGTCGCTCGGTTCTCCTTTTCTATCTAGTCTGTAACGATAGAGACGCACTGAGCGACAAGCGAGAAAATGCAACTTGTGCGAAGCGTACAGGTGATACCATGATAGACATAGACATAACCAAATCGGTCGAGCCATTCTCAAGTGAACTTGTAACCAACGCTATTTTGTTATGGGCTATGGCAATGAGATGACACACGAGCACTCGGGCCACCTGTTGGTAAGTGGAATCTAAGACCCATAGACGACACGGCCTAGTTGGTAGTGACCCTGCCCTCGAAGCTAGTGGTCCCGGGTTCAAATCCCGGTAAGGGCAGATATTTTTGTGATGAGCACGAATATTTGTTCCTGAGTCTTGGATGTTTTCTATGTATTTAAGTATATATTTTCTATATAAGTAAGTTTATCGTTGTCTAGTACCCATAGTACAAGCCTAGAGCTTAGTTTGGGACTAAATCAATTTGTGTGACATCGTCCTGTGATATAAAGTGATATAAATAGACATTCGAACTATCAAGACTGCAATCCTAAGGCCTCAAATGCGTTGCCAACCCTGACGACTAAGATGGAATGCACCTTTAAAATCGCAGTTGCAGGTGTCCACATAATTATTGCGGGTTTGATTTAGGTACCACGGAGAGAGAAGCTTTTAGAAAACCAGTAAGAAGCCTCGATTAGGTAGACGTCGTGCTATACTCATGTTTAATTTTAATTTTGCAATTCGTGGAAGTTAGTATCGTTCCACCATTGACATTTCGCCACCCTTGATTCGTTCCTTGTTCGCTACGACGCGCGCTGACTTGGTAATGTCCTCCACCAGCCCACCACCCGCTTTGCACCTAGCGACGCACGAAGTCGCACCCTTCTACGTACGTTTTACATACATTGACGCAACGTGTACTGTTAATTTAGGTGGCGAGCTTGGCGCAAGGTCGTGGATTGAAAAACACTGTATGGGTGAGGACCAAAAAGTTTGACCATAGTTAAGCGCAGTTAACCATACAAATAACTAAGACGGAAAAAGTTCAGTTGTGCGACGAAAAGTATCCTTGCAATAGGGATTGTTAATTTTTTTTCTTAAGAGCTTATTCGAAAACCATTTGGAGATATGAGCTTTTGAAAAAAAATCTGACATTTACTTCGAAAAAATAATCAATGATTCAAGATAATTTCATATATATACAAATGACCTTTGTTTAACCTTCCTCACAGGCTGAATCTGTTATAGTCTTGGTCTTTAGTTATGAAAAAAAATTTCATTCGTCACTGTAACAGAGCATGTAGGTGACATTTTTTTTTTTTGTCTTGCTTGCGTCTCTCTGATTTATAGATTCAGCCGCGACATGTAATTTACGAAAAGTCCTATCTCAAATTTTCAATAAATTATAAAAAATGATTGGAGCGATGAATTGCTGAAATATTCAATTCAGTTTCTTAAAATACTTTATATTTTTGATAAAATAAATAAAAATGGGGGGTTAGCAAAATAAACAATCCCAATTAATATATATTTTTAATATATATATAATATTAATATATATCATGGGACAATGTCACACAAATTGACCTAGTCCCAAACTAAGCTCTAGGCTTGTACTATGGGTACTAGACAACGATAAACATACTTAAATCGAGAAATATATACTTAAATACATAGAAAACATCCAAGACTCAGGAACAAATATTCGCGCTCATCACACAAATATCTGCCCTTACCGGGATTTGAACCCAGGACCGCTGGTTTCAGAGGCAGGTTCACTCCCAACTAGGCCACCGTGTCGTCAAAATGGATAATTTTCGTTTCACAACGGAAAAGTTTCGTGAGTTAGCGTGGCCAACTTTTTGGTCCTTACTCATACATGATCCATCCTCTGGGACCACAGAAAGGGTTATAGGCATAACATCTGTGTTGTGTCAGGGACGGATACCCTTCTCCGAAACCCATTTCATAGAATGTTTTACTTCGCGGAATTTTTATTTCATCGACAGGCATTTCCACGTTCCTGCACGTTATAGATTTATGGTGGTCACAGGTCTAACCTAACCTAACCGATGTAACCCATGCTTAAGAAAACCTAAAAGCTTTCAGCAGAAGATTGTCACATCGTTGAAATTCGGTGGAACGATACATTCGATGAAATGAGTGTCGGTGCTTCAAGGGGATCCCGTCAGGCACAAAGGGTTTAGCTAGATATCAGCACTGTGAGTTTGCATCCTCCGTGCTGCGTGGACCTGGCTTATCGATGAGCCGATTCCTTCTTCCACACTTACTTCAGTGCTCTGCGTCTGATACATTTTATATATCGGGACGGCTCGGTAAACTAAACCACAAATAATTTACAAGATAAAACTTACACAATGGGTATTTTTTTTATTTGAAGTATAACATATTCGGAACAAGCTTAAAAACCGGACAAGTGCGAGTCGGACTCGCGCGCCAAGGGTTTCGTACCATTATCTATACAACGATCGAGCAAAAAAACGGCAAAAAAATCACATTTGTTGTATGGGAGCCCCTTTTAAATATTTATTTTATTTTATTTCAATTATTTATTTTAAGGGCTTAATAATTAATGTTATTCGACGGGCTTGCAACCTGTCACTAATACACTAGTAAACTTCTTTGCCATTGTGCAAAATGTGGTTACAGAATTATAAACAAGTCTTTTTAGAGTTGGTGGTATTTCTGCAGCTCTGCCTACCCCACTCTGGGAATGAAGGCGCGATGTTATGTATGTATGTATGTATTTATTCTTAAATTGAATACATCAATATATTCTGTGAATATTTCAAGCATCTACCTGTTGCCGTTATTAATATCGAGCAAAAAAACGGCAAATATCACGTTTGTTGTATGGGAACCCCCCTTAAATATTAATTTAATTCTGATTTTAGTATTTGTTGTTACGGCGGCAACAGAAATACATCATCTGTGAAAATTTCAACTGTCTAGCTGTCACGGTTCATGAGATACAGCCTGGTGACAGACGGACAGACAGAAAGACAGACAGATAGACGGCGGAGTCATAGTAATAGGGTCCCGTTTTTACCCTTTGGGTGCGAAACCCTAAAAAGTGATACTTCTAAACGGCCTCAAAACTGGTCTTTCGAACTTTGACACATCAATGTTCGACTTTTATCGGCTGATCAACATCACGTGGTTCTGTTTGAGTACATTCAAACACCCAAGCAAATAGAGTATAGTGCGCAACAGCTAATATAAATTGTACGGTGGCGTGCAGCGATATCTAACCCCCAGTGCATAAAAGTTACTACGGACACCTCGATATCGCTACATTGTTAGAACCTAAGGCTGCTTCCTGACTTGTCGGTGTGCTTATAGTAAAACGTACTTACAGGCGGCGTAAACGCTGCCCATTGATTGGTAGATGCCACCTGGTTGCCTAGAAACCCTTGCCGATTCCGTGTTTTACTGCAAGCATACCGACAACTCAGGAAGCGGCCTAACCCATTTATTAGTGTTTTTAACAATTAATTATTCAGAAGAATTATCTTAATTATAATTATCAAGAACTAGCAAGTTCGCTACCCGCCAGCGGCTTCGCCGATTTTACAAGTTTTTTCTTTCATAAGACCTTCTCCTGACGATAACGAACACAACAAAAAAGAATTAGCGAAATCGGTCCAGCCGTTCATGCATGATGCCGTGACCAAGGAAAATAAGGATTCATTTTTAGGGTTCCGGAGTCAAATGGCAAAAACGGAACCATTATAATTTCGTCATGTCCGTCTGTCCATCCGTCCGTCCGTCTGTCCGTCTGTCCGTCTGTATGTCACAGCCATTTTACTCAGAGCCTATTGGCACTATATAAATGAAATTTGGAGGATAGATGTATTCTATGAACCCCTATACAATGATGTAGTAAAATTGAAAAAAAAAATATATTTAGGGGTGGCACTCCATACATGTAACTAGGGGACGAAAAAATTTTTTTTGAGTTACATCAGTGTGTGGGGTGTTTTTAGATAGGGCTTCCAAAATGATACGGAGGTTTTTAAGTGACTTTTTTACGTAAGTGAACAGTTGGCGAGATATACGCTTCTAAAGTCGTAAAAATTCTGTCCGGGTGGGTAGCTTTTGAACTGTTAAATAGAACATACTAATAAAAATTACAGTGGTAGAATATACGAAATACTTCCAACCAAAATTGTTTCGAACACGATACGCTGTGTAGTTTTTGAGATTTTAATAAAAAAAATAAAAAATTGCATTTTAACCATGAACGTTCATCCCAGCTACGGAACCCTTCACTGTGCGTGGTCCGACATGCACTTGGCCGGTTTTATATATATGGACACTGTTAACAAAATACTTTCCGTAAAAACCAAATGAAGTAAATTAATTGGCAAGTCAGAGGCGTAGAGTCCAAAATCTAACACGGGTTTTGTTTTATTACATATTAGGCAACTGCCGTCACTCTTTCCTGTCGAGTGTCGACCGTATTTCATAACAGGAACACATAATAAACCAAATCAATCAAAAACTTTTAGTACACTTTAGTGGGTTGCGGTTTGTGTGAGGTGAAGGCGACTTAAAAATCACCCGACAAAGATGCAAACGCTGTTAACCTTTCTGTTTTCTATCGACTCGATATAGAGTTGATTTTAGCGGTCGACGCGATCTTACGTTAATCTTATACTTTTCGTCGATTAACGTAGCATTAAGCATCTTTACCAGGACTTGACTCGAGCCCAGGAAGCTCGCTACTCCTACTACAAACTTACAGGGCCTCTATTCTACTAGTTTTAACGATTGCTTTTGACGTGTTTTAGTAACGTTTTTAACTCGGCTGCCATCACTGTCAAGTAAAAAATAGTTACCAAAACGTTGGCAATACGGAAACAAGGCAATATCGTAACAAGCAATACAATGATCTAGCCAAAGCCTTGCATTGACGTTTGCCTGAATTAAATGCCAGTTCTGCGACGTAGACTGCTGAAACCATCGTCACCACACACCCGAGATTCACAGGGCACGTAATTTATTTATTTTTATATTTTAGTTATTGGAATGAAGCCATAAACCTGCATAAATCGGAACGTTACTTTACTTTGACATGCGCGCGCCTCTCGCGGCGTCTTGTGGTAACTAACGACTGCTTTTTCATATTGTCAACTGTGTTAACGTACTTTATTAATTAAACTAGTTGTCTTATTACAAATCGCTCTTGTTTCATTAGGTTATGGGCAAATGACTCGTTAAATAACTAAACTAAAAGTCATTGTTGAAAAGTGATTCCGGTAATAACAGTAAGTAACGCTAGTTCCGCGAGTGATTTCTCGATTTTTAGGTTAGCCGTTATTACATTGCAAATTTTGAATTTGTACCGAAGTAAAATGGCTTTGTCTAACGTTCATATAGACAAATTATTGGGAAGAGAGAATTATAACACCTGGAAATTTGCAGTCCAGACGTATTTACAACACGAAGACTTGTGGGAGTGTGTTGAACCTGCCGAAAACAGTTCCGTAAATCCAAAGCTCGACGTCAAGGCAAAGTCAAAAATAATTTTGCTAGTGGATCCGATAAATTATATACACGTTCAAGAGGCAAAGACGGCCAGGGATGTTTGGATTAATTTACAAAATGCATTTGAAGATTCAGGTTTAACAAGAAAAGTTGGGTTACTCCGAGATTTGGTTAATACCACTTTAGAAAGTTGCACTACTATTGAGGAATATGTTAACAAAATAGTAACCACTGCCCACAAGCTAAGAAATATCGGATTTAATGTTGATGATGAGTGGCTTGGTACCTTAATGTTGGCTGGTTTGCCGGAGAAATACAAACAAATGATTATGGGTCTTGAAAGCTCAGGTGTAAAGATAACTACAGATTCAATAAAAATGAAGTTACTTCAAGAAGTTAAGGACTCTAATGTATCCGTTCTTTATACAAAGTTAAATAAATATGTTCCCAAGAATTATAAAGGTAACAGGTTGGTCCACGTTGTTACAATTGTAATCGTTATGGTCATATGAGTAAATTCTGCAATAATAAAAAAAAGAGTAATGACAATGTGAAAGGTTATGCTGCAGTTTTTTCAGCAACTCCAGAACAAATGGACAATGTTTCATGGATTGTGGATTCTGGTGCATCTTTACACATGACAAATGTCTCAGATGGGATGTATGATGTCCGGGCACCACCAATACAACGTATAACGGTTGCTAACAATGCATCAGTTGCAGTGGAACATATGGGCAATGTTGATTTAGATCTCCTGGGTGAAGATGGTAAATTAAACCATATACAAGTGAAAGACATTTTATATGTACCACAAATAAGTACCAATTTATTATCAGTTAGCCAGCTGGTAAAGAATGGCTGTGAAGTAATATTTAAGGTACTGGCTGTGAAATATTAAATAGACAGAAGCAATTAGTAGCAACAGCAAAACTTATAAATAACATGTATAAGTTAAATACATTTAGTGGGAATGCATTTGTTGCAACTTCAGAAAGCCAAAGCATAAATATTTGGCATAGGCGAATGAGACATCTGAATTACAATGATGTAAGCAAATTGTCATTATGTACTGAAGGTGTGAAATTATCAGATTGCAAAGAGGCAAATAATAAATGCATTCCATGTTTAAAAGGTAAACAAATCCGGTTCCCATTCACAAATGTTGGTACAAGGGCAACAGAAGCATTACAAATTGTGCATTCTGACCTGTGTGGTCCCATGGAGTCTCCATCAATGGGCGGAGCAAGATATTTTATTACTTTTATTGATGATTTCTCTAGAATCGTGAAGGTATATTTTCTAAAAAATAAAACCAATATAAAAGAAGTATTTGAAAGCTACAAAAATGAAATGGAAAATCAATCAATAATAATCAAATGTCAAAATACTTGACAAGCTACGGCATCAAGCATCAGACAACAGCACCGTACACTCCAGAGCAAAACGGGTTGGCTGAACGGATGAATCGCACTTTAGTAGAGCGTGCGAAATGTATGCTGGAGGATGCTGGATTACTCAAGAAGTATTGGGCTGAGGCAGTGGAGACAGCTGCTCATATAATTAACCGCTCTCCGACTCGTGTCCTTAACTACATGACACCACTCGAGAAATTAACAGGTAAAAAACCAAATGTTTCTCATTTAAGAATTTTTGGGTGTAGAGCCATGGTGCATGTGCCGAAGGAGAAGAGATTAAAGTGGGATCCGAAATACACAGAAATGATATTTCTTGGATATTGCGAAAATACAAAAGGCTACAGATTGATGGATCCGCACACTAAGAAGGTTACAAAGAGCAGGAATGTCATATTTTTAGAAGACTGTGATAAGAATGAAAATGCCATATTGCCAAATGTAAACACATCTACTATGTTACAGATACCTATGTCATTAGAGGAGACTGCTGACAATATCACTGAACCAGAAGACTCTGTCTCTACCCATGATAATGAGGAAGACTCTACCGCGTCCACAACCTTATGTGACAGTTTTGAGTCTGTTGAGACGGATAAAAATTCAGTGTATGAACCAAGCACCGATTGTACATTTGATTCTCCTGAACGTTACATAAACCTGAGGCCTCAAGGCGGGCAACCAGGGTATACAAAAGATGAAAATGAATATGCATGTTTGGTTTTAAGTCAGGATCCGTCATCATTGGAAGAAGCTTTATCTAGCCCTGAGTCTAGTCATTGGCAGAAAGCCATGGAGGAGGAATACAAATCATTAAGGAAAAATAACACTTGGGTGCTATGTGATTTGCCACCAGGGAAAAAAGCTATATCATGCAAATGGGTTTTTAAAGCCAAAGTGAATGAGAAAGGTGACATAGAAAAGTATAAGGCTAGACTGGTAATTAAAGTATGCGCACAAAGGAAAGGATATGATTACAATGAAGTTTATTCACCGGTAGTTAGATACTCATCCTTGCGATACCTGCTTTCCTTAGCAGTGAAATACAATTTAGATATGCATCAAATGGATGCTGTGTCTGCCTTCCTGCAAGGCGATATAGAAGAAGATATATATGTATATGCTTCAACCTCCGAACTTTAAAGAAAATAATATTCAAGTGTGTTTGCTGAAAAAATCCCTATATGGACTGAAACAAGCCAGCAGGCAGTGGAACCAAAAACTGGATAGTACACTTAAAGAAACTGGTTTGACACAGTCACTACTTGATCCCTGCATTTATTACAGAATAACGAATGAAGATATAACTTTCTTAGCTGTCTATGTAGACGATATAATTTTGTTTACAAGCTCTGAACAAACTAAAAATTATATTAAAAATTATTTATTCGCCAAATTTGAGATGAAGGATTTGGGTGAATTGAAATACTGTCTGGGTCTGCATGTACAACGAAATAAAAATAATGGGATCTTATGTGTCAATCAGACAAAGTATATACAAGATATACTGAGCAAATATGGAATGTCGAATTGTAAGAGTGTGAAAACCCCAATTGATCCGAAAATGAAGTTCAATACAAATGAGAATGAAAAATCAATTGCAGATATATACCCATATCAGGAAATAATTGGTTGTCTTTTGTATTTATCTCAAGGGACTCGCCCCGACATATCCTATGCTGTAAATACACTCAGCAGATTTAATTCTAGGCCTGAAATGCAGCACTGGATTGCGTTGAAACGAATATTGAGATATTTGAAATTTACAGAAAACTATTCACTTGTGTATAAAAGAAACCAAGAAGAGACTATACATGGTTATTGTGATGCAGACTGGTGTAGCGATGGGAACGACTGAAGATCATGTACCGGCTATGTTTTTATTCATCAAGGCGGAGCAATCACTTGGAACTCACGTCGGCAACCAACCGTTGCGTTATCTACGACCGAGGCTGAATACATGTCTCTGTCAAGCTGCACACAAGAAGCAATGTGGCTCAAACAGATGCAGGAAGAATTTTGGCCCCAATTAGCCACATTACCTATAACTATTTTATGTGATAATCAAAGTGCTATTAACCTTGCAGGTACTGTAAACTATCATTCCAGAACCAAGCACATAGATATACGACATCACTTTGTACGCGACAAGGTGCAGTTAAAGAAGATTGTCATCGAGTACGTCCAAACAAACGAAATGGTCGCTGATGCTCTGACAAAAGGCACTCCTCAATTGAAGCTGGATTACTGCTCTTCAAAAATGGGTTTATGCCTTAGGGAGGATATTGGAATGAAGCCATAAACCTGCATAAATCGGAACGTTACTTTACTTTGACATGCGCGCGCCTCTCGCGGCGTCTTGTGGTAACTAACGACTGCTTTTTCATATTGTCAACTGTGTTAACGTACTTTATTAATTAAACTAGTTATCTTATTACAAATCGCTCTTGTTTCATTATTAGTCTTGCTCGTTTCCTTGAAATTTTAGTCTTTTTTTAAATGTTTTAATTAGTCTCTATACCAATGCTGTTGCACGTATATAATTGGTGCATAAACGGGAATGTAAGTTCTATATTGTGTTATTGTATAAATAAATAAATAAATGAATGAAATCTCAGTCGATGTAGTGAATAATCAAATCACACGTTATAACTTATAACATCGTATTTGGTCGACAAAGATCGTATTTATCATGGTTTGGCCAGCTTCATTACCCATCGATAACGCAAGCTCAATAAAAACTTTTCCGACAAAATACGATATCGTATGATTATGCACGACATCCGGGGTTCTGTCTAACTCAGTAAAACAATATTGCTATTGAAGTGTTATCGTGTTTTATTTAACTCCGCCGCCATTACTGCCAAGTAAAAGTACATTTTGATTCAAGTGCGGAAAGTTTGAAGTTTTTTTTTTCGCTCGCAGTTCGGGCCAAAACACCTCGGGACTCGTGTAAAATGACAGTTCCGCACGTGTATAAAACGAGGTTTTTTAATACATTTGCGAAAATACATCAATAAAACAGTAAATAAAACTATTACAAGAGACAATTTTACTTTTAATTGACAGACTTTACAACATGGCATCGGTTGTAACCATTCAGCCAAATATAAGAAAAAAATTACACAGTAATTTAATTACCTACATTTAAAAATCAAAAAGCAGAAATACTCTATTAAGCAGCAGTAGCGCATAAAGTAGAATATGCATGTTTGTATTTATGAAACTTTAATATTTAAAGTATTTTACCTATACCCCCTTACTTATGAACGTGAAATAAGCTTGGAATAGTTTATGCCATGCTTTGGCACTTTCTGTCAGATGCAAATGTCACAATTACAGGTAAGGACAAAGCATGGCATAAACTATTCCAAGCTTATTCCACGTTCATAAGTAAGGGGGTTAGAGTTTCAATGCTAAATGACGTAATCAAAAAGTGGTTGAACGTGCAAACTCTTTTGTTGGATGCACGGCTTGAAACTTGAGACAAAATTGTACATACATACATAACATCACGCCTTCATTCCCGAGAGGGGTAGGCAGAGCTACAGAATTACCAACAACTCTAAAAAAACTTGTTGATAATTCTGTAACCACATTTTGCAAAATCAGGCTAAGATGTTTACCAGTGTATTAGTGACAGGTTACAAGCCCATCGCCTAACAGTACTACAAGCCTTTACAAAATTGTATTTAAAAAAATTGGAAAAGTAAAACACTAGTGCGTAATATCCAAGTTTCCGCAGGACATACAGCTACGAAAAGTACCTACCACTTTTTGAGCAACTGTATTTAAACTTATTTACTTGATACTAATGGCGCATCGCAACGCTGACGAGACGGTAACATGTTGACAATACGGTTTGAGCTAGAAAGAATAGAGGTCCTGTAGCTCCATTGCTCGGATGCATCGTCGGATAAAATAAAACTTGGTAGATATTGGATAAAAATGAAAGTTGGGTCATACACAGATTTAGTTTATTGTCTTTCCTGTGGACACACCGGAAGTTAAAGTTTTTAAGGCCATATTTTCTGGCTAAACCCATTCCCGCATAAATGGCGTCAGGACTGCTTTAGACCTATCATAAAAAACATAACATCAGCATTAACTATAGACCACAGAAAAGACAACTTTTGTTTTTAAGAGTGTGTATGACCCGGTTGTTTAATGGTGGTAGGACCTTTGAGCAGGGAGTCCTGACTGCTTCCAACAATCTTAAACAGTTAGCTGCTGCCAAAAGCAGTGCTCGAATTGCTGTGTTCCGGTATAGGGGGTAAGACAATTGAATAGACTATCATAGGGTGAGCAACGCAACGCATTGCAATATTACCAATGACATTTAACTATCCTGACTGGTGCCGATTCAGCGTACATGAATGTGAAAGTAAAAATAAGTAGATCATCATCTGTATGTATATGTATGGCAATCGTCCTGCATGGATCAAAAACGTCGATGTCCAGGTGTTTCAGCCAGTGTGTGCGGCAGGTAGAAATTTATGCAGCCCCTCCATGGCGCCGGGAAAACAGAGGAGTGGGCAATCATTTACCACATAGTAGTGCCTATGTAGATAAGTACACTCAAAGACTTAAATTTGTGACCCACCGTAGGTCCAAAGTCAATCTGACATACCATCTTATCCATTAACCACCCGCCAAGCAACAGTCTTCGCATTGTTGTGTTCCGGTGTGGGGATAAGACAACCGGTGGAATTACTAGCATAGAGGCATTCCATCTTAGTCCTCAGGGTTGGCAACGCATTTGAGGTCTTAGGATTATAGTCCTGCCTGAGAATTCAAATGTCTATGGGTCTCAGATTCCACTTACCATAAGATGTACGTAATCAAGGCAACTGCCTTTAAACTCAAATATCAACGAAATTTTAAATTTTCCAACTATCAATAGCATTTTGGAGCAAAGGTAATAGAACTTTATTTACTTATTTGGTTGTATATTCAAATTCGGATCGCACGATTCGCACGAAAACCTCCCTGTTTGTATTAGGCGGGGGCCTCAGGAGGTTAATTCGATATTTCAATCTCGATCTCAATTTGTGATTTACATACCACCTTACCTTACCTGGATATTGTGACCTTGACCCGCTAACGAATAAATAAATTCTTCATTAGACGTGCTACGTCGCAAAAAGCGAAAAAGTTAAGTGCCAATTTCCAGGGATGTGCCCTTTACACATTATACTACACATACATATGCATTATGCATCCAATAACGTGATTTAAAACCCTCACAGTCCAGTGCCCCATATATGGGTCACGACAAACTAACTCCGCAAGTCCGTGCCCCTCATATGGGTCACTAACAAACGACCAGGTACCTATATACGCGCTTACGACGTGCTGGACGTACGAGAAAATTAACATAGATAGGTACATACGTACAATAACATCACGCCTTCATTCCCAGAGTGGGGTAGGCAGAGCTACAGAAATAACAAAAACTCTAAAAAACTTGTTTATAATTCTATAACCACATTTTCCAAAATCAGGCCAAGAAGTTTATTAGTGTACGAGGAAATTAAAATATTTAATATGGGGACTGCTAACGTGCTAACCCACCCACTATTTATTATATTTACCCATTACCATTTGCGGATATCAATTGGAAAAGTCAGTTCGAGTTCGAATACATACCTAAAACAAATTTAATTTTTTTTGTAGTGCTGTCTGTACATATCGCGGTAGCGAAGCCTTGCAAACGCGTGAGTGTGGGTAAGAATGTACTTAATTACATCCAATCTCCACGAGGACAGAAGCCTGTGTGCGTTAATTTTGGTCTTAATCGTTGATGTGTCGGTTTTACCACTTCACGTAGACCGCAAGTAGGTAATTTATAGGCTGAACCATCCTTAACAGAAGAATAAAGATCCGGTGATCTGCGAATCGGACTACAACCGTAGGTACAATAAAATTGATCTAAAAACACCTGACGTCTTTTGTATGGGACCCGCATTAATATTTTACATAATTTTATTTTTATTATTTGTCGTTATAGCTGTCATACACTGATAATTTAAAATATCTACCTACACAGTTCATGAGCTAAATCCCGCAGACACACCTAGACAGACAGCGGAGGCTTAGTAATAGGGTCCCGTTGGCACCCTTTGGGTACGAAACCCTAGAAATATCAAATGGATCGCCATTAATACTTAGTTAGTGTAAGTTGCTAATGCAAAAAAGTCTCAAACGCGTCTAGCTTTCTTGTATAAATAACTTGGACGCAAACGCGTTCGAGACGCTTTGACGCGTGAACAGCAACTTAAACACAGTAAACTCACTGTGTTACGTGATTGAAATGTAAAAATATGGTTCAGCTCTTCATCGACAACATGGCGTAATATTTTTTTGGTAACCCCGGTAGCTCTCTGAGTACTATACCTACCTTATCTTAAATCGTCTGTGTTAGAGCGAAATATGTCAGCAACTTTAACAATGTGTAAGACTATCAAACACGAACCCTACAGAGACATGAGTTGACATGACTCATCCATCATATCACGGGACGGACATACCTAGGCAGTAGACCCAGTAATAGGTTTACGACACTAGTGTAGTCATATAGAAACTCATTTTACTGTTTCTGTAATCATATTTACATCAAAACAATAAATATATGGTAGAGGATAAACTCTATCGAGCCTCCCACGCTATATACCTACCGAGCTAGGTATTCACCTACTCGTAGGTACCAACTTTTCCATTTTACTGTACAATATATATAACTACAGACATTCCTGAAGCAAAACTTTCCTAATAATTAAAATATTTTATCAGCGCTTGCAAGCGTGAGCTCTAGCAGCTGTGGGGTCGACGTCCTTTTGGTTTCGTAGTCAAAGCCCTGGCACGTGGAGCTGTCCTTATTTTGAGTTTACTAGCCTTCTGAGAAACTTACATATCTTACAGAGCTTACTATCTATCTTCGTCTACTTCTACGAGTACAATACTGTAATAGAAGTGTCCGTACCATGAAGATATTTACAAAAAAAAACGTTACGATGCTATGGTCAGGTGTCCCCAAGGAGAATATAACCTTGTAAGGTTTCCCAAAAGTTTTTTTTTTGTGATGTTTTGCTTGCGTGGGGGGCAGCGCAAGACGCAAAACGCTAACGTTCTCGATTTTCGAAAGCTGACAATACGATCAATAAATCGCGCCGGTCGCTTATTTCAACTCTATACATTTTGACAGCTTTCGAAAATCGCTGGCTAACATCCTCTCTGAGGAACTGTAGGAATTTGTTAACTCTTCTCTCTACGATGACGAGCACAGCCGCGGGCAAAAGCTAGTTATAAATGCCAGTAGAGACGCACCGAATCGGTAATTATTGGGTACATCGGCATATTCGAAATAGGTATATTTGAAAGAGGCCAAATTGCATTGCATTAAACTAATTGGTCATCCTTGATAGTTCCAATATTAACTACGAGTATTTTATTATTGACTTTCAGATTGTACAAGTGAAACGTTGCCCTGTGGCCGTTATATGACGTGCCGAAACCTGCCAAGTTCGACGCAGTAAACGGGACGGAGATATATAACTGCTATAGCGATGTCCCTTTTACTGTCTGAATCTTGGCAGGTCTTGCTCCTTAATAACGGCCGCTGAACCGTAAATGGGTACTATTAAGATGTTTTAAAAATCTGCTGTTTTATTAGAGGGCTAAAGTATAAGATGAATACAAATCGACTGGAGCCCAATCAAAACTTTGAGGAAACAGGAATCGCCGTAATCTAGCCAATCAGCATTTCACGTAACAAGTTTAAGTTTACTGACGTCGGCTATTGCTATGACTGGAGTATCGCCCTCGACCGCGACCAATCGAATTCTACGCGTGGCATATTACGAAATGTAATGGCTACAGGCTGAAAACATGAAAATACGGCAGAGCAATTAGCGATTCAGTAATTACAGGAGTGAAATTGGTGTTCAAAAGTCGTAATACGCTGTCGGAGCTCATGTGGACTGCTGATATCTCGAATATCTCGATTCTCGAACACATTAACTACAGCTTAAATT
Organism: Acleris holmiana; assembly: GCA_949316455.1. NCBI lineage: Eukaryota > Metazoa > Arthropoda > Insecta > Lepidoptera > Tortricidae > Acleris > Acleris holmiana. Next base: position 4,139,088 of record OX438789.1, on the reverse strand, counting down.
ATTCAGTTTCAAGTGAAACAACATAAATATTGTTGTTGTTGTTCTGTTTTTTTTGCAACGCTATTTTGTCTTCGCACCGACCTTAGTTTTTTTTCGCCTACTGGTTGACTGGTAGAAAATGCTATTGTGTTTTGTCCAAATAAGTTTAAATAATAATTATGTGACATTTGGGCGGGGTTTGGGAGGGTTTTATGTTCAATGCCGAGTACATATGGCTGAGCGAAGGACTTTTTTTTTAATATGTACCAGTTTCGTTAACTTGTGTTCAAGCAATTAATGATGACTGACTGATTGATTCATTGATTTAATCGCAACGTTCGTAAGTGCAAAGTATTTACTGAATAAACATTGTATACCTTATCTTTTTTTAAAGGGGCGTTCAATCTCACAAGCACCATTATGTAAACGTTATTTTCAATTCGTCGATGAATCATTAAGCAACGAGACCAAGTTGTCTCGTCGGAGCCTAGTTAATATTGTTATCATTTTAGTACGTGTATTATTAATTAGGTGGCAGGTTTTGTCGTCGCCACCCGGCCACCGAAGGGACCTAACTCTGCCTTACGTGCCTACGAGCGCGGGGCAATTGTATTTGATGGTTATTACTTCCACGACGAATTGAAAACCCCTAAAAAATTCTTGTGTAGTTTGACCCCAAAAGATAGCACATACATTTCTTTTTAATTAACTCATTTCAAAAATGAGCTTTTTATGGCATGGAGGAGTAATGAGCACACAGGCCAGCCGATGGTAAGTGGGATCAGCGGGCTATAGACATTTGCATTCTCAACACTAAAGTCTAAAGACCGAATATCTTCAGACCGCAAATGCTTTGCCAACCCGTATGACAAATATGGAAATAAAAAACATACAGGTATGTATGGCCTTCGTTTTGTATGTGTATTTTAAACGATTTCTCCGCCTACGATCAGCCGATATTCTTAGGTAGGACAGCTTGTGGTTTACCCCATTTAAATCAAGATCTAGTGATGGGATCTACAAGTCAACGGAAATCCTCCAAGCTCCAAAGACCCGCTAGTCAGGTATTTATATCCATCAACATCATTATCATCAGCTCACTCCCGTCGGGTCACTAGTAGAGTGACTAGATCGAAACATTACCACATCGCAAAATGACCACATCGCTTGTAGCCTACTTCTCAAAACGTCCGAGTCGCAAAATGACCACATCGCTTGTAGCCCACATCTCAAAATGACTGAGCCACAAAATGACCACTTTGCTTTTTTCATTTTATGCCTGTCTTAGCAAAGTCGACGCAGCCCCGCATGGCGGGGCTGCTATTCTTGGGAAATTTGCCCTTCGGGCATTTGAAGTTACCTAACGAACCTAACCTACCTAGTAACGCAAACAAAGTGGTCATTTTGCGACTCAGACATTTTGAGAAGTAGTCTACAAGCGATGTGGTCATTTTGCGACTCGGACGTTTTGAGAAGTAGGCTACAAGCGATGTGGTCATTTTACGACTCAGACATTTTGAGATGTGGGCTACAAGCGATGGGGTCATTTTGCGAGTCGGTAATTTTGCGACCGAGTCCTCCCGTCTAATGCTGGACATAGGCCTGCAACTGAGCTCGGTCTTGAGTTTCGCTCCACCTAGCTGGAGGGCGTGCTACACTACGTTCGCCAAGCCGTGGCTTCCACTCTAGAACATGTCTACCTCAACGGAAGCCGGTTATGCGACAAAAATCCGCAGACTCGATGACGCTGTAAATAAAGACTGACGAATCATATATCGCTAAGAAATGCCTATTACGAGTAATTAAAACACGTATTAAGAGGCCGTACACGAAATTTTGCCGGTTTTGCTTATTTTCGTGATTTTACAGTTTTAATACTGCTTTTCTATAAGTTTTAATGCACATCATGATAATCATTTCAGTTATGATCGAATAAATGAGTTACGAATGAATGAGCTACTTTTTTATTTTTGTCGCGAATTCAAATTCGGGATTTGGGTTTTTTTTAAAACATTATATATTGCTATTTTATTTTTTATTTTTGTTTGTGTTTTTTATGGTAGTGGATTGATTTTGAACTGAAGTTTATTACTGTTGTTTTACTTTTATGAACGAGTGTTTTAAGGCGCCGAAATTTAAAACTATTTTTTGACCATTTTCTATAAAATTTTACAAAGTTAATTATTTTTTTACACAAAAAATATATATCAAGGTGGTAAAAAGTAATTCATGCATTTTTTAGACGACTTTTACAGCAATCAATTATAATTTTTTCATACCTTTAAGACGTGAAAATGATTCGTAAATATACGATATTCTAAACCTCTTACAGCAAAATTCACAAAATAGTCGCCGGTTTCAGGTCGATTTATCAAAATTAAATAATAAAATCAAAAAGGTATTTCATACATTCGTTGAAAATTGAAATTAACTTTCGTGTTGCGCATTAAAATTTGTAGAAATAAAGCATTTCAACAGTAAAATCACGTCTGTAAAATCACGAAAATCAGCAAAATCGCCAAAATTTCGTGTACGGCCTCTTAAATACATATTATTATAATGGCTATGGCACAAACTTCCGCGGCTCTCACTCGTAATTAAAACATATTATTTTTATCCATTTGTCATGTAGAAAATCGCGGGGTCCGACGGATTGCGTGTTGCACACCGACTGCGGTAGGTACCTGGGAACGTCCTATGTCCAGTAATGGACGTTCTCCGGCTGACATGATCATGATTTGTTAGGGTTCCGTACCCAAAGGGTAAAACGGGGATCTTATTACCAAGACTCCGCTCTCCGTCCGTCCGTCCGTCCGTCCGTCCGTCCGTCTGTCCGTCTGTCACCAGGCTCTATCTCATAAACCGTGATAGCTAGACAGTTGAAATTTTCACAGATAATGTATATCTGTTGCCGCTATAACAACAAATACTAAAAACAGAATAAAATTAATATTCCGATACAACAAACGTGTTTTTATCGTTGTTTTTTGCTCTATACTAATAACGGCAACAGGCACTTGAAATATTCAAAGAATATTTAGTTGTATATTCACTTCAAGAATAAATAATTAAATTAAAATGAAATAAATATTTAAGAGGGGCTCCAATATACAACAGTGATTTTATTGACGTTTTTTACTCGATCTTAATACAGACACCGTGGTTGTGTACATAATGGTACGGAACCCTTCGTGCGCAAGTCCGACTCGAGTCCATCTAACTAAGCTTATATCTATTTTAACATCTAGATCGATACTTAGTACGTACGCTTAGCCAATTACAGGAAACAAAATCTTACGCCATTATACAAATTGAACTACTTACGGCACGGCATTCATCAAAAACTTGCTCACTAAACAAAAATTAAATATAAAACAATATTAACAAACAAAGACATAATAACATGTGTATAGACATAATATCGTGATGGTAATATAACGGTGTCGGGCAGAAACGCCCCGATATGCAGACTTTGCAAGATTGCTAATGCTTGTAGTTTGTGGTGACGTAGCGGATATTCACTTTAACCCACCCAGTAGAATTATACCATCTGTTTGAAAGTGTGTAAATAGTAATAAATCAAGACAGGACTATTGTCGAGATTCTCTTTATCATAATATAAACATAAATACAATACGTAATGATATTTTTCTTAGTGTTAGTTGTATCTTTTTTTACTGCTGTTTTATATCCTTAATTGTTTCACATGTGGTGTTCGCCTGTAGTGATTGCGACATACTTAACTTTACGTTTTATGTTTGTAAATTAAATAAATAATTAAACTCCCCATCTCAAGGTCCTTCCACCACTGAAAGACCCACACGTGACTTAGAATGTCGGATGCGATCATGCGTCACTCATTCGTATAGTTGGTCTACATGACGCGGCCGCACCCGGAAGATCGCTGCATCAATTGCCCGATGACAATGCGCCGCAGTGAATGGACGTATGCGCGTGCGATCTTTGGTTCCGCAATCTCACCGGGTTAGATCGGAGAGGGGGGGCGTCAATATTTTGAACCATTACTTCTGTAGAACGCTCTTGGGCAAAGCAAATCCATGACTTCTCTAACAAAATAGTTTTCAAAACTACTGACTACACCAATCGACGTGGAATCGGTTTAATTGATCAGAAAAACCTTTATGTCCATGCAACAAGAGCGAAAATGACGTCGTCCGGCTAGCCGCGGTAGGAGTAGGGAGACCCTCATGCGGTATAACCAGAGATCGGACAAATGGGTGTCAATACTCGCAATTACATGGACATGACTCCAATATTAATTAAACAAATTAAATTACATTAATTTATTTCTCATCTCAACTTTTATCTTAAACCTTTGCATAATAGTAATAAATAAATAATACAAAGACGTCAGGAGAGGCCATTGATATTATATTAATTTAAGTAGGTACATACGTTTGCTCCATTAACATCCGTGGATTGCGACAGGAGTTTTGTAAGTTTATTTTAGCCGTGAAAAGGAATAAAATAACCACGGAGAAGTTATAAAAAATACTGTTTATTTGCTTCAATAAATGTACACAATAATAAGTTATTGTATCATCTATTTATTAATTATTACTGCCTTGCAAACGATCAAAATTACTTGTAGGGTAAGTAATCAATTAATGTAATTTAATTTGTTAAATTAAAATCTATCGAGTCATGTCCACATTATTGCGAGTAATGACGCCCATTTGTCCGATCTCTGGGTATAACGCATTAAAATTGTAGCTTTCGTGGGGTGACTTTATGATGTGAAAGGGAATCTGTAGTATCATTCGTAAGTAATTAGGTAAGACTCATTGGATGGAATTTATTCATATACATAAACTCACACAGAGAAACTGCATCAACATACGAACAGCTTTCAAACAAATTGATGCAGTTTATGAGTCTATCAGTGTAAATGCGCCAATGACCTTTGCAATACGTATACTCATCAGAAACGAATTGCTCTTAGTTAAAGATTCAAGGGATACCAACCATATTTATTTATACAAAATACTAGCTGACCCGACAGAACTTGTCCTGTACCAACTATGAATATTGAATTCAAATTGGTATAATAAATAAATAAAAAATATTCCAAAAACATTCCGTCAGTCGTTTGACAGTTGGCGCGCCATTGACAGAATTAGGTAACTATTTAAAAAAAAATCGCGGAAGTTTCTTATTTTTTTTCTTTTATAAGAACCTTCTCCTGACAGTAACAAACACAACAAACAAAGGAATTAGCGAAATCGGTCCGGCTGTTCACGCGTGATGCCGTGACCAAGGGAATTAGGGATTCATTTGTATATAGGTACCTATATGTATAGATGCAAATAGTTTGTATTGTTATATTAATACTATAAATGTGAAAGTAACTCTGTCTGTTTGCCTGTCTGTATGTTTGTTACGCTTTCACGGATAAGTTCGCCATTGTACATCTTAAGTTTATGTTCAGTCGACGTCATAAATACAATGTTTACACTTTAGTACCTTGTCATTTTCGTTCAATGAGGCAATTTCTCTAATATTATGAAATTGTGTCAGTTTACACACAGATACATAAAACGCTGAATCGATTTAGACGAGGTATGGAATGGAACGAATTTCGTCCAGCCGTTGCAGCAAGAAGTCACAAAGTAACACACGAAATTTCGCATTTATAATACTAGTTGGATCATTTACAGGATTAGAAGGATTTTTATATTCACAGTAAACATCAGAGACTCGGAAACGGATACTCGTGCTCATCACACAAATATTTGCCCTGACCGTCAAACCCGAGCCCGCCGTAGGGTCACTACCTACATGGCAACATATCAAAATTATGTAAAGATGTTTTTGTTCCTTAGACATTTTTTATGTGTAATTACACTAATTACATACATACACATAACATCACGCCTTTATTCCCAGAGTGGGGTAGGCAAAGCTACAGAAATACCAACAACTCTTAAAAGACTTGTTGATAACTCTGTAACCACATTTTGCACAATCAGGCCAAGAAATTTACTAGTGTTTTAGTGACAGGTTGCAAGCCCATCGCCTAACAGCCCTTATTCCCGTAGTCGCCTCTTACGACATCCACGGGTAGACATGGTTTTTTTTTTTTTTTATGTTAAGGAGAAAGCGCCCGAGCACTCAGGCCACCTGATGGTAAGTGGAATCTGAGACCCATAGACATTTGAATTCTCAAGACTATAATCCTAAGACCTCAAATGCGTTGCCAACCCTGAGGACTAAGATGGAATGCCTCTATGCTAGTAATTTCACCGGTTGTCATATCCCCACACCGGAACACAACAATGCGAACACTGTTGGTTGGCGGGTGGTTAATGGATAAGATGGTGGTAGCGATCCGTACGGACCCTGCACAGGGTCCTACCACCACTAATTACAATAAAGTACTAACCTTAGTAATATTATAAATTATAACAAACATACATACCACCACGCCTTCAATCCCAGAGTAGGGTAGGCAGAGCTACAGAAACCCATCAACTCAAAAAAGACTTGTTGGTATTTCTGTAGACAGGTAACCAACCACATTTAGCATAATCGAGCCAAGATGTTTACCAGTGTTATTACCAGTAATATTATAAATGTGAAAGTAACTCTGTCTGTCTGTCTGTTTGTTACGCTTTCAGATAAACCGCTGAACCGGTATGATGATGAAATTCGGCATGGAAATAGTTTGAGTCCCGTTTGTGATGGGTAGTTGGGAAGGGAAGGACATAGGGTACTTTTTATTCCGAAAAATTAGACGGTCCTGAGGGTACTGAGGGATTGGCGGGAAACATTGTGAAATATCAAGTATAGCTGTAAATTTTAGTAACTTGTCGCAGTAACATATTAAACCGAGAGCCGTTTGAATTGTGTATATCAGCAACTGTGATAAGGTTCTAAAATGTACAGTTACTCCTGAGTACGACCATAACTAACTCGTAAAAAAATAGTAATGCCATTCAGAGGCCGTAGCGTACGCTAACTAGCGTTTCTATTCTTTTTGTTTTTAAACCAATCCCGTCGCTGGTAGATCACGTCATACGAAAAGTCACGTGATCTACCAGTGACGCGATTGGTTTAAAAACCAAACGAATAGAAACGCTAGTTAGCGAACGCATCTTGGCTAGGGCCTCAGTTGCGGCTATTGATGCGTGTTTGTTTTTACATGTTGCAAGAAATCTTTGGAATTGGGACTACTGAACCGATTTTAATCATTATTTTACCTTAGGAAGCTGCATTACGATTTACGCCTGACCTAACCATACTATCCCAAAGCCAAACGAGGGTGGATCGCTAGTCTTATAATAAGTATCGAGAAATGTGCGCATCAATTCTGATTAATTGTTACAGACCCAGTGATGTGTTATTTAAAATGATTTTTAACTCGAGATGCGACCAGTTGTAAATCTCGCTGCGTTCGAAGTCAAACTCACATATTGCTATGCCACTTTGAACTCTGTCCTCGTAGCATTTATTAATGAATTTATTGCGTCATGTGTAAACTACACTTGAACATATGAGCCATCTCATCGCCTCTAGCGGTCCTAGAGAGCACTCGAGCCTATGTCGATTCTTTGAAGTTCACGGTCGCGAACAGTAAATATAGGAGCGGCACTCACTCGGCATGGTTGGGATGTTTCACTATGCATTGAAGCACGAGAGGACGCAAGCGCTTAAGCTGCACTTCAATGTATAAAGCACCTAATTTATCTCATTCAAACGGTGCATTTGAACACCGCTGCTAGGTCGAAGGCTTAGTGCGTAAGTTGAAGCTTGGTTGTACTGGTAAAAATCCAGGCGGACAAAGCACAAAGGTTGCCCCACGACGGAGTTAATCACACTTAACCTGACCATACACTCGGCGTCAAAAATATCGCCCCTCCTCGGAAAATAATTACAACCGACTTTAAGCCCTATTTGATCAAGGACAACAATATGATTGTTAGGTATCATTTGAAAGGTAATAAAGTGTTTTTTTAGGAAAATTAAAAAAAAAAGGATTTTTCCTTGGGGTCAAAAATTAAAGGAAATGACATTGCGAACAGTTGAAAAATGTTTATTCAAGTTTAAATTTACAACAATAAATGGATAACAAAATTTTACAAAAAGTGCCTAAAATTAACTTAAAACCTAGCGTTACCCCCCCTTGCCCTTATCACTGCCTCTAAACGGTCTTTTATTGATCGCACCAACTTTACGATGTCCTCTTGTGGAATGTTGCCCCATTCTTCGATGACTGCGTCCTGAAGATCTTGCAGGGTGGTAGGGGCGGCATCTCGTGACCGAACCCGTCGCTTCAGCTCGTCCCAAAGGTGTTCAATCGGGTTTAAGTCAGGACTCCTGGCTGGCCACGGCAAAACGGGAATCCCGACCTCCGCCAGATAATCCCGAACAATTAATGCAGTGTGGGAGCGAGCGTTGTCGTGCATTAATGTGAACCCAGAGCCGACGTAACCCGCATATGGCATCACATGCTCTTCCAGGATCTCGGCAATGTATCGGCGAGCATTCAGGGACCCTTGGCCGCGAGTGCCTCCAGTCCTGGAGACGCAGACAAGGTCGGTTTTGCCGTCTATAGACATGCCCCCCCAGAACATGCAAATGCCACCTCCGTAGCCCACTGTCTCTTCAATACAGGCTTGAGCAAATCGTTCGCCCGACCTTCTGTAGACTCTGGCCCGCCTGTCGTTGCAATAAAGACAGACTCTCGTCTCATCGGTAAAGAGAACCTGCCTCCATTGCTCAAACGTCCAATCGACGTGGTCGCGGGCAAATTGCAAGCGATCTCTGCGATGCTGTGCGGTCAACATTGGGCCTGTAGCAGCCCTGTGAGCCACGATATCCTTCTCCCGCAGTCTTCTTCTAACCGTAGAGATGCTAACTGATCTTGTCCGAGCTTCTCTGAGGCGTTGATGCACCTCAACAGCACTAGCGAAGCGATTGCGTAGAGATGATGTCACGATGAAGCGATCATCTCTTTCGGATGTGCAGCGTCGCCGACCAGCCCCACGTCTTCTGATGTAGCCCCCAGTCTCCTGGAACCGCTGAAATACTCGGCGGACAGCACGACGGCTTAAATTGAGTTGCCGAGCGACATCACACTGCCGAACTCCTGCTTGCAGTAGTGCAACCACTTGAGCTGATTCAGCAGCGGTGGTCTCCATGTTCGAGGGTTGTTTTCTTGCTTGAGTTCCTTAGATGTGTTTTCTTCGACGTCTGGATAGTGAATGATTGACATTTGACCTTGTACAGGCATTTTATACCCCTGGAAAAGGGCACAACTCGCGACCCTTCAAACGAGTATTTGTGCACTTTTTTTTCGAGACGCTCTGATTCACAAGCCATTACGTTTTGTTTAAATTAAACATTATTAATTTAAAACACATTAAACGTGCTTTTAATTGATACTAATATTAATTATGTAACATAATTTCGCTAAGGTCTAGATTAGCTTGAATCTGATTTTCGCGGAGGGGCGATATTTTTGACGCCGAGTGTATTTCGGACAACACTATAAACTATATCACTATAGCCCGTGTGGTTGCCGGGTTAGAATAGTGCCACTCCATGTCTTCCTGTGGATGTCGTAAGAGGCGAGTACCTAAGGGATTAAAGGCTTGTAGTACTGTTAGGTGATGGGCTTGCAACCTGTCACCAATACACTGGTAAACATGTTAGCCTACTTCTGCAAAATGTGGTTACAGAATTATCAACAAGTCTTTTTTCAGTTGTTGGTATTTCTGTGGCTCTGACTACCCCACTCTAAGAATAAAGGCATAATGTTATGTATGTATATCCTCAAATCCACTGCCGGACATTAGCGGACAGGGCTCCCGTACGGTTTACCAGGATCAACACAATGACCGGTTTTTCAGGCAGCAAGCGCGCATCCACTGAAGTACCGCGACCTACACAATACTACACTAGGGCAGTCAGTTACTTCTTAGATCCTTAGTCTCGCGCTCATCATTCGAGAACTCTTTGGCGGTTTCGCCTATTCGTTCTAAAAACTGCCCTAGTAAATTGCCATAAACTATATCATATCACATACAAACCGAAACCGACGCGCCCTTTTGCATGCTTTGGGTGCAATCAGGGAAAGGCTTGACACGTCATGGAATATGTTCTAGTTTCTGGCATTATTTTTGTAAGTATACAATAGTATATTACTGTATTTAGTAGTGTTAGGCGATGAGCTTGCAATTTGTCACTAATACACTGGTAAACATATTAGCCTACTTGTGCAAAATGTGGTTACAGAAACAACAAGTCTTTTTAGAGTTGTTGGTGTTTCTGAAGCTCTACCTACCCCGGTCTGGGAATGAAGGCGTGATGTTATGTATGTATGTGTATATTTATATTTATATGTATATTATGCACATTTATGTTTTATTAGAACTTTTTGCATAAAGTAGGTAGGTATAAATATGTTCTTTTCTTTGTTATCTGTCTTCCTTTTTCAATGCACCACTTTGTTAGTTTCCGTACGATTATTTGGTTGACTGGTAGAGAATGCTAATGGGCTTTAAGTTCGCCATTTGTGTTTTTTTGTGCAATATTTGTAAAATAATTAAAAAGAAGCATTAAAATAATAATAATATCTTGAACACAAACAGTGATCTAGCCCATGCTTCTCTGGGCCTTGGTTAGAAGATAGATAACGACATTCAATACATTATACCAATACTTGCATAGTCCATAGATAAGAAACATCAATGACTCTAGTACCTACAGACATTCTTGCCAATCTCTAGAAGTTTGTCTTACAACCCTTGGCAGTGGACAGGTAGCACTACCACAGGATCACTGTTTTCTTCACTTCCTATAGTCCCAATATTCCATATCCACGTTTTGAACATTGAAATAAGCATTACAGCTAGATTACAGGCAACCTCTATCTCAATAGTTTTACCACCTTATTCATAAAGGCACAATAAACCTATTTAAATTAAAGTATAGGTACTTTTCTGTCAAATTCAAATATCACAATGTCATATAAAAACCAAATAAAATCGTGACCAATTTTTTTTTTTATATCACATATTATTGCAATATTTTCCAACTTACTTATAAGTTTTAAAACATGCAGTACAATGCTTCTGGAAGCAAACAGGTTACTAAGTAACATAACTGCCACCACTACCAACCAACCATAACCACACCACCATTGTGACCACAGATTAATAGGGTATGTCTGTTGTGACGTTTGTTTGTGTCCGTTTTTTTTTCTTTTCTGTATTATGTTTTTGGGTAAGGCTAAGGGAACTTTGCCTCTTCAGCCAAAAAGTAGGGCGATAAAATGGCGAACGAATGCGTGCGAATTTATATTTTATATGACTTAACTTATTTAATTTAATTTTCTTAGCTAGGCACAATTTGTTAAAATAATCATGTGTGTGTAACCTTCCGTGGTCTCACCTGGTGGTTCCAATGGAAGATCAGCGCTGATAAATGCCAGCATTATGCTGAGTTGGAACCATTTCATGACTACATTTTTCTGGTGTGTATTTCTCTGTTATTTGTTGATGTTTGTCACAAATAAATGTATTTCTTTCTTTCTTTCTTTTTTACCTACTCATTCTATACAAAAAAAAATATATATATCTGTCATAGGCTACTCTGCTTAGCTAAGGATCAAGAGTAAAGGGGAAAACTAGACACGGACCAGGGGCCTGTTATCAAAAAGATGTCTCTTTTTAAAACATATTGTTGGAAATTCCTTTTGATAAACAGCCAAGCCACCAAAACCTGCAGTTGTGCAAGCCGACAAACACCCACTCTTGTAGACTGGTGTACTTTATTATTGTGTCACCTCACCTCGGACTGCTACTATGATTGTTCCTGCTAAGAGAGCAGTGGCAGTACCACACAATCATACTTTATATTTGACCTGAATACCACTGTAACCACCCACTTGCTCATCCCACTACTATAAATCTGAAAGTTCCAGATGCAATTCCACTTCAATTAGGTGGGGGTGGGTATGCTCTTCAAGCCTCAGGGCCGGCCATGTTTCCATCATTTAGGCTTAGCTTTAACATCAACATGTAGGGGTATTGAGCTGCCCCCTAAGTATGAATGGCTAAAATAAATTGGAAGTAATTCTACACATTTTAGTAAGTAGGACCCTGTGCAGGTTCCAACTGCCAAGCAACAGTGTTCGCATTGTTGTGCTTTGGTGTGGGGATAAGACATACAGTGAAATTACTAACATAGAGGCATTCCATCTTAGTCCTCAGGGTTGGCATTCGAGGTCTTAGATGGGTCTCAGATTCCACTTAACATCAGGTGCCTCTGTGCCTTTTCATAACAAAAAAAACATAATTAAAGGCCATGACCTGGATTGAGATAGATAGATAGAATACTAGTAACCTACTGCAAGCCTGAAGTTTAATTTGTTGAAAATTTATAAGTTGCAAATGCATTTTTTTCTAAAACCATTAAATTTGCAATTTTTTCAAAGTGACCTGTATAGCTTAAAGTTTAGATTTTGTTTTTTTATAGTGACCTGAAAAGAAATGGTTAAAAAAAGATACCCCACCTTATAAACTTTGGACTAATGATGATGGAAATTAAAATTCCGTCTAAATATTTGGTTGATGTCAAGGGAATAATAATAAACGAGTGCTATGCCGACAAAATTACTGAACCAAATACTTTTTACACAACCAGTGACCTTTAAAATTGAGATTGATAGTTACAGTGGCATAACTATAGGGTGGGAGTGCTGGCAAAATGCCACGGGCCTCCGACCCGAGAGGGCTCTGGCCCAAGAGGCAGCTGGCTCAGAAATAACAAAAAAATATATTTAACATTGGTCTGGGGCCCCATCCAAAGACATTGCCATGGGCCTCAGAAGGTATAGTTACGCCACTGGATAGTTACCTTCTTACTGTGTTACTTCTGTGCTATGCTTACTCAGTCATTACTCTTCATCTTAACTAGGGTAAAGCAAACCCACTTTTTTTTTTATCTGGCTATGTTCTCTAGTTTTCAAACCATTGCCATACATGCCCAATTGCATACTGACAGTTAGGGATAAACTGTAAATTTAAAATACCACTTTAAATTTAAATATTATAATGTAAATTACAAACATTATATGTGATATAATCAATAAAAACATTTTATTGAAAATAATGATATCACTATGCAAAGCCAAAATAGTCACATGGAATATAATTATCTATCGCATACTTAATTTATATTTAAGAATATTTAAGAATATTTAAAAGACCTAACCTGAAAACTAAACTAAATAGATGCATCTATCAAGTCTTATTCAAATATGTTTCAATATCATCTTATGCTTGCTTGATAGAGTTAAGCAAGTAGGAAGTTATTGAGTAGTGATATAAGTCAGTTCCTCATGCGAAGGAAATTAATTATGTCATAAGTAGTTTTGTCTGTGCAGTGTACCTGCAAAGAGAGTGGCAATGCAAACAGAAATTATTTATGAAACCACTAATAAAACAAATCTAGCCTTAAACTAAGATCCAGGCTTGTAATTTTTGTTCCGGGCAGGTTAGGTTCCTATAAATTTACTATAATGAACATTGTTATATTGGGAGTATAATAATTGTCAAAAGACAAAGTTTGTGTGTATATTTAATAATCCTTTACACTGCAATGGATTTGGATGAAACTTTAAATGGAGATTGCTTGTACCCTGGATTAACACACTGATTACTTTCATGGAAAATTTAAAAATTCTGAGGTAATAAAGATAATAGCTAACAGCTAGGGCAGTAGCTAATAGTTAACCTCGTGGGGCCTGGGTTCAATATCGTTTGTTCGAATTATGAACCTTGAGTTGGTCAACTAGTGTCAAATATTTTTTTCCAATGTCATATATATATTACATTAGGCCTCAGGAGGTTAAATGAAGAGAAATACATAAGCATACAGTGTTCAAGACTTAGAAAGAATTATTCTAATTAATCAGATGAATATTCACCCTTCCCCAGGGTTAATCTGGTATACTGACATCAACGTGAACATAAGCTCCACTCCTTGCATGCTTACTTGTATTAACCTACACCTATCACATACATTCATTATTGTCCACCATTCTATTATAAAGTTATGGTAATACTGTCCTTGTGGGTGAAACAATCTGCATTGAAAAGAGTTTCCTACGGAAATAAGAATGAATGAGCAGCCAGCTGACTGGTTGGGGACAGGCAGGTCATTAAAATGTACACAAAGTGAGTCACACCAGCATTAAGTAAAGTATGCCTAAGTAATGTACTGTGCCTCAGCACGAACAGTGTTTTTAACTTGTTTACCTAATATGGCAGCAAGGTAAGTAAGAATCAGCACTCACATATAGTCACACTGTTTAAATATTACGTTCATTATGCATCCAGATAGTGTTATCTCACTAATAAACATAAGTTTTTAAACAAGTTATTTTTGGCTTTCATTCTTGAGTTTTATAACTTTTATTTAATGATTGGACTGTTGTTAATTGGCACAGATTTAGCCACCTACGGGTGTTGTTTTAAAAGGAGGCCTTGAGACTCCGGAGCTCGGTACTTACAGCCAGTGCCGCTCGGGGCTGCCGCCGCCAGTCAGCCAGTCCCACGGCCTGCCAGCAACACGCCGCTGCCGCTAGAAGCGGCTTTACACCACAATAACACAATTCTGCAGCGCACTTTCACGTCAAGAATGCACTCCACACAACTATCAAACAAACAAAATAGAGAAAACTCACTGCACTACACGATCACCCACCGAACATTTCAAAACAATTCGTCTATCACCGTCCAATGTCGCGCGGCTCAGAATTCCTCGCGGAGCACTAACCCATATTCGGGCGTCGTATTACTGTGTAATCAACGGAATTATTACCAATTTACGGCACCGCGCTCGACGTCCGTTCGCCTCTGAGAAAATACTTGTAAAACGTTTTTCGAAAGCGCCTAGACGCACGGCCGTGGACCTTTCGAAAAAGTACAAAATATAGTCGCGCGCCAAATAAGAAAATCGATAAGGCCGTTGGGTCGTCGCCGGTTCGAAACTGGAATAATATTTTATCAAAAAATGTAATAAAAACGACATTATTTCTTGTGACGGTTCCTACCTAGCTGTCAGAATTTTCTATGTACAACCCCGACGATTAGATGGACACGTCAACGGCGACTTGACAGCGCTGCGAGTGCGACCATTTCAATCGGTCGGGTTGCAGCAGATGACGGACGAATCTCGACCTTATCCTCGCTACCACTTACGACTTTCCTAATTGGCGCTAATCGCGAAAAATACGAAACGGATATGAATTTGTTTTGTAAAACTTACAACAAGCAGTAATCAGTGGATTGGAAAATTCCAAATAATGTTAAGCGAGCGAGCGCGCGGTGTCCGCGCCCGTGGACAGAAACGCGAGGCACTGTTTTCGAAACAACATTGGCTCAGCACGACGTCATTTTTGGCGTATTTTGAGTTGGATCGTGAACGGGAAAACTCGAAACCGTTCGGTTGCGAGAAAGAGACAGAGTATTCGTGTCTTTAATCGAAACTGGACTTTATCGCTAGTGTAGTTGTATACATTTCCGTTAGATAATCCCATATTATAGTTGGAAAGTGAGTGAAGCCATACTATTTTGAAGTTTTTTCTATATTACTTGCTATAGATCAGAATAGCTGTTTTCTATGTATATTGTGCAGTGGTGTGCGTAAACTTCCCGTACGTGTAGTTATCGTATAAATGGTGCTTTGGTGTGCGTTTTACATAATCAATAAACTAAAAAATCATTTTTATATTTTGAGCGAGTCGGCGGAAGGGCCAAGTTCGTTTGTGATTGAAGTTAGGAAGTAAGACGGTACTTAAACTTGGGCGTGTTCCAAAAAAAGTGTACATCATTAAGGACAAAGTTAAGAAAATTTAACTTTTTCCATTTCGTCACGAAGATTAGCAATACATTTACATACGTTAATTTTCGTGACGTAATGGAAAAAGTTAAATTTTCTTAATTTTGTCTTTAACGATGTACACTTTTTTTGGAATACGCCCACGTACCTACTTAGTCTTTAGAAAAACAAAGTAGGTAAGTACTTAGTTTGCTTTTAGGTGCTGTCGACGCTAAGTAAAATGATGTTTAGCTCAGTATATTGTTCACGAATTAATGAGTTATTATCGATTGGCTAATAAGTTTCTGCGATGGAACTGAGTAGGTATGTACCTACATAATACTATGTATACTTTGTCGAATAAGTAACTAGGTAAGTATTTAGTAAATATAATAAAAGTCCCGGATAGTTAGGTAGGTAGTTACCTACCTACTTACTCATTTCTTGCAGAATGTAGGTACCTACCTTTTCAAATGCATTTAGGTTATGTTTTTCGAGCGTATGTACCTACATAATGTATGTCTTGTCTACTCCTGTACGGGTAGCACAAGTTGTATTTTCTCGCTTGTCGCTCCGTGCGTCTCTTTCGTAATAGACTAGATAGAAAGGGAGATCCGAGCGACAAAGAAGTCGCGGACAACTAGTGCTATGCTAGCCCTCCTGGGCTCCCTCTGCAGGTTTGACGGATTTTGAGATATTTTGTCAGACGTCATTCTATTCGAAATTACAATACGGCGCAGGCATAAATAATGTTGAATAATATTTAAAATTTGTTTTACTTAATAAAAACATTAAACAAAAATATTTAAGCGAAAAAAAATACAAGCTCTATAGTCTATAGAAAATTTTAAGATCAATATAATGTGTGTGTGTGTATTGTCAATTCATACCTTTCGAATAAGAAAACCACACAAACCAAACCCATGATTGAAAATAAAGCTCTCAGAACTGGTTTAGGTAATTGCTTATAAATAAAAACTATTTTACGAAAATAGACAAGGCAATGAATAAACCGAATGTGAAACAATCCAGTTAACGTAAGTTTTCCCACCTTTCTCTTCGTTCGGTCCATACGGGCTACGTGACGCGGAAGCTAAGTGTAATTAAAATCTCAGATCAACTGTTAAAGTTACGGCTCAGTTATTATTAGAATAACTAATATTATATTAATATTATACGGTTTTTTGGTACTTATCTAAAGCTTAATAAGACCTCTTTATTAATATTTAAGTAATTTTAACTGTAGGTATAGCCTCGCAAGTGGTATTGTGGTTGCATGTTGTCTACCGTACCTATAAGAAATAAATGTTTTTGTTTATTGTTCTTTGTGTGGTGTTCAATAAAGCGTATTTGTATTGTATTGTGGTAGAGATACGTAACCTACCGTGCAAATTTTTATTGAGTGTCCTACGTCTCACCATTCTGCAAAAATGTTGTTCGTTGTTTAGTGTTGCAATATAATTACCTCGGGTACGAAGATGATAAAAAATAATTGCATCAACTGTAACGTAACTTACACAGATTGAAAAAGAATGGCTGTGACTCATTTGAGGTTATTGCATATTTTATTGCATAGGGAAGGCCCTGACTATCGATCACACAGCCTAAGCTATCGCAGGGCCTTATTCGACACGGTAATAACCATATTGCCTTTGACATGTTATCATATTGTCAACGTTACGATAGCTCTTATTTACTTGACAGTAATGGCGACCGAGTTAAAACAATACCACAACTCGTCAAAGGCATTGTTAAAGGTAAGTGGGATCCGAGTCCCAAAGACATAGGTATTCATTCACAATTAAGACTACAAATTTGAAGACTGTAATCTTAGGAGTACAAATGCGTTTCCAACCTTAAGGACCTACGTAGATGGAACGGGTTCCATTCATCTGGCGTAACTTTTTTTGGCATAATCATCACTTGGCATAATCATATTATCATTTGGCATACAGTCTTTTTTTTCAGAAACCGTATACTTTCAGGATTATTTAAAATAGCATTGCATAGAGCCCATTAGGTTAGGTTTATTTTATAACAATCCTGAAAAGTATACGGTTTCTGAAAAAAAAAGACTGTATGCCAAAATTAAATGATGATTATGCCAAGTGATGGATGATTATGCCAAAAAAAGTTATGCCAGATTAATGTAAACCAGATGGAACGCCTCTGTGTTTAATTTCATAGGTAACTTCTTGACCAGTTGATGATTTTAGTTTAATTATTGTTATACGCGCGATATAAAGGTTTTGTATACATACTCGTATTCCAAAACTCATTTGTTTTTAGTTACTAAAAACTAGTAGGTAACTAGGTAGGTATATGATATTTGTTTGACTTTCCAATGCATTTCAACGAATATCTTTCCCGTTTCTCGGGGTCATTAGATACTACGGAAAGGGAATCCTTACAATCGCTCCAATAGCTTACGACGTCAGAAATCAATAATTTAGTTCAATGTTAAAATTGTAATAGAACGGGTTACTCGGTATATTTTTGAGTAACAAGTAAAAGCGAATTAATAATTATTACGTTTACCTAAAAGCCAGACGTATTGTCGCTGCATTTTATACAGAGTGGGCTCGTTATTGACCTCAATTTATGCCAAAGGTAGACTTACGGACGGCGACAGAGCAGGTAAACTTACTTATAAAAACGCTGAATCTCACTCATTGCATTGACATTTGACCAACTGCAGTAGGTACTAAATAACAAGCCTTATCAGTCTTTTCAGGTCCTTATGAAACTGTAGATAACGTTTCTATCTGCGAGTATTTAAATATTGGTTGTGTCTAATTTACAACTCATGTTTCTGAGAATCGTTACTTGAAATTTATTGTCAGAATTAGGTACATCTGCTCCAAAGCGATTTCCACCCACGCCACATCACTTCTCCGATTTAAATTATACCTGATTAAGTATACCTCCCTCTCAATTAGTATGTTAAATAGCATATTATTCGCAAAACACGATATTCGCAAAACATCATATTCGTAAAACATGACATTCTCAAAACATCATTATAAACAAGATATCAATTAGACAGTGTCGACGGAGCTCCGCTACCGCGGAGCTCCTATTTCTGGGTGGTTTGGCCCTCCGGGCCTGCTGTAAAACTAACATAACCTAAACCTACCTACGATTCTATAACCTAATTCCACTATTTGCAAATATCATGTTTTGCGAATATCGTGTTTTGCGAATATCGTGTTTTGCGTATATCATGTTGTACGAATATCATGTTTTGCGAATATCATGTTTTGTGAATATGATATTCTGCGAAGTATGGCATGTTTGTGTACCTATTGTATTGTAATACGTACTTGTAATGTGTGCCAGGATTGGAATCTAGGTAACAAACACAACTTGTTTTGCGCTTTGCTGACTGCATCCTGCTCTGCTAGCTAGCTAGCTATATCAAAAGAATAGCCTTATTGAGATAAGTGAGAAAGTATGCGTTGCGGCACTTACCTATACCTATTAGCGCTTTTTGACTCGTAGCTCATAGACAATGAGTTTATTTTAAATTATGCAAACAAGCTACTGTTAATTCAAATATTGCATTAAATATGGCTTCTACTATAGTAAATATTTTTGTTAAATGAGTTATTTTTATTCATTACATTACATGTAAAAAAACCTCATGTTTTCTATGTCATAGAAATTATAAATACGGCTTCTACTATAATAAACATTTTTTGTTAAAAAAAAGAGTTTTTTTATTCGTTACATTACATGTAAAAAAAGAAAAACCTCATGTTTTCTGTCATAAAAATGAACTTGGCTTGGTTCGCTGCCTGTTTTTGAAGTTATCTAAAGAAGCTTTTATTAAATTTTACATTCAAATTCTAATTTTAATTAATGGCTTTCACTCCAGGTTAAGATGTATTTCGCCAAATCGAGTTATTTATAGAAACAGACTTATTAGAGAAATATAGGCAAGTCCATGAATATCACACGCGAGGACAATTCTGCCCTGCTAGCAAAAAAAGGCAGTATCTCAGACAAAACTCCTGTAGCAAATGCAACCTTATAACCAACGAGATAGGATTGCATCTGCTTTGACCATAGAATTTGAGATACTGCCTTTTCTGTTAGCAGGGCAGAATTGTTCGGTAAAATAGTATTTTTCTCTTGCGGACTACCAATATGGTGTCTATGAGATGATCTGATGATAGTCGGATGGGGCAACGCGATCTCCGCTGCAGCACGTAGATCCACAAAGTTACCTCGATATTGTGCTAAAGAGTACAGGCAACAAAGCTGATTGCCAATACTCATTATAGATTTCAGAGTACTTCGGAATTAAAAGTTTATAAAATACATTTTAATAGGAACGTAATTCAACACTGCTAGCTTAGTGCCGAATTTTTCAGCTTTTACATTCTCATGTTGGAAAATGGTGGTAGGAAATCGTAGCCTGGCTATAGTATAAAATTCGCACATTTAGAATTGTAGTGACCCAATTCAAACATTTTCAGCTTTCGATTTCGAGTCATAAATTTAGTATTATAGAGACCTAAGTCGAAAATCAAAATATATATATTAGGTCACTATAATTCTAAAATGTATAATTTATACAATAAAGAGTACAATAAGGGTAAATATACCTACATACATATTATGTGCCTAGGTTGTAATGTTTAATAGTGACGAATGTCGCGTGCACAGACGAGTAAGTATACTTAAGTAAAGAAGCATTGGACATATGAATGTTGAATGGCTCATGTCAAAGGTCAAGTTAGGTGGAGCGTGCGAGCCAGCTCGCCTCTGCAGCATTGAGAATAAAGCTCTGCAGGCCTGGAGAGAACCACTTACCAAAATAAAACAAATCAGACGAATAAAGAAAACTCGTACGGAATTGACTTTAGCAAAAAATAAGTAATTATCTAGCTAGTTCCATTTAATATAAGTTTCCTATGAGCATACTCTATATCTGTAGAAAAATCAGGTTCTTAGCTCCACTGGGTAAAAAAGTTACAAGGGCGGGAAATAGGGCCTGAATGGGTTCCTGTAAAACCAACACAGATGCAGTGATGCTCGGCTTTTTCTTAGAACTTGTCCGGACACACTACCATGTGTCTAGATTCCATCGGTTTGAAACAATAGTAGATTGTTCAACAAGGGACTAAAACAAGCCATAATGACACGAGATGTTTAGCCACGCGAGCGAGGGTGGCTGTAGTTCGAGTGTCATTATGGTTGTTTAGTCTCGCGTTAAACACTCTACTTTTCACTTTGAATGCGAGGAAAAAAAACGACGTTCTAAACAATATTGTTTTTTTGTTAAAAAACAACGTACGCTCAATACAAGTTATGAACAGCTATTCAAAACAAAATACAAAATAATACAAATAGGAAAAAAAAGTTCCGCGGTTTTTTGTAAAGTGATGTTTTAAATGCTTGCATATTTAGCCAACAGATTCAAACTTGGAATAGTACATTTTGATACAAGTGCGGAAAGTATGTCATTTTACACGAGTCCCGAAGTATCTTGGCCCGAGCTGCAAGCGAGGGACAAGACTCGGGACGAGTTAAAATGACAGTTCCGCACGTGTATCAAACGACGTTTTTTAATACATTTGCGAAAAAACATCAATGAAACAAAATAAATCAGTAAATAAAACTATTACAAGAGACAATTTTACTTTTAATTGACATGAAATGGCAACAGTTGTGACTATTCAGCCAAATAAAAAAAAGTCACAGTAATTTAATTTTAACCAGTGGTAATGCTGGGCTGCGCCCGGTTTCGGCATGGTGTAATGTGAATTCACCTTAATACGCAACTATCTAATCATTCGTAATACAATACAATACAATACAATACAATACAAATACTCTTTATTGAACACCAAAAATTAAAAAAAAAACAATAATACTAATTCAGATTCAGCCATCTTGATGAGAGCTGTTTTTTTTTAAATTACCTAGATACATTTTATGTGTGTATGTATGTATGTATTTAATTTAAATATTTTAAATTATATTACCTATGTATAGTCTCAATGCTAAATGACGTAATCAAAAAGTGGTTGAACATGCAAACTCTTTGGTTGGATGCACGGCTTAGAAGTTGAAACAAAATTATATAAAAAAATTGGAAAACTGTAACGCACTAGTGCGCAATATCCAACTTTCCGCACGATATACAGCTACGAAAAGTACCACCTTTTGAGCAACTGTGTTAAAAACCATTTTAAAAGTAATTGGACCACGCATAATAAAAGAGTTCGGCCTTAATATGATTAAATAGATTCATATTCGTAATAATTAATCGTGTTTCACGAAATTAAATCCTTTTTTTATATATATTTGCACAGTTGTCATTTTGAGGTTATTTCGACACCCAAAAATATCACTGAAAATGGCGATAATCCTCCATTCACAAACACCGTGATTGGTTTTTTAGGGGTTTACAAAGTAAATTAAAAAAAAAATACTTTAATCCCTAGAGATTAATAAGGAGCTTTAGTCCCGATTCGAAGATATTTAGGTAAGTAGCATTTTAAGAGCATGAGAAGTGAAAAGAATATTACTCCTCGAGGCCTGAAGCGCTAAAGCATCTAGTAAATATTAAATAGATCATTTGCTGCAGCCCCCGATGATATGGGGCCTTCACTAGCTTTCTATTGTAATAAAAAAGCCCGTCAAGTGCGAGTCGGACTCGTGCACTGAGGGTTCCGCACAAAGTAATAAGAACATAAAATTGTATTGAGGGAAAAATTTACTTTGCCGTTGAGAAACTGCAAATAAGTTTGCAACCGCAATTTTTTTCTGGTTTTTTTTTCACTTTTGCTCGAACTTCCTTCTCGCCAAATTTCAGGGTTCTAGTTATATGGGAAGTACCCTATAAATTTTGATTCCCTTGAGAGTGTCGAAATACTGGTACAGTCAAGTTCAAAAGTATGTATACACTTTAGTACCTTGTCACTTTAATCGCTTGGATAATTTCATATGGCAGTTTAAACATGACGTTAAATAGACAAGGTACTAAAGTGTATATAACATACATACTTTTGAACTTGACTGTACGTTTTTTCAGCATAAACGGCCGTATCTTATTTCTGCCCTCCTAAGCAAAAAAGCAGTATCTCAGATTTAATGGCCAAAGCAGATTCAATCCTAAACCGTTAGTAATAAGGTTAAATTTGCTACAGAAGTTTTGTCTTATTTACTGCATTTTATGTTAGCAGGGCAGATTTATACTTACGTTAACTTAGAAGTTTGATTTTAGAGTTTTCACACCTTCAAGGGACTGTAGACCTGAGTATATGGTTTTAATATCCACTCGATACCTTGACGCATTCACGGGATAAATGGTCTTGACAGGCAGACAGACAGATGGACGGACGGACAACAAAGTGAAACTAAAGCAGAATTGGTTCGTCTGTTAAACTTATAAAAACTTTCGGTTTGAATTAAAGACGTCAAGATTAATTTTAAATAACTCCTTCCAAAAGTTTGCTGACATTGATCTGATCATGATTGCAAATAATATACAACAAGGTCAATTTGATAATACTTTTACTTTATTAAGAATAATTTTGATGCAAGTGCGGAAAGTATGTCACTTTACACGGTCCCAAGGTGTCTTGGCACGAGCTTGGAAGTTGAAACTTGGAAATCGCACTAGTGCGAAATTTCCAACTTTCCGCACGATATACAGCTACGAAAAGTACCACTTTTTGAGCAACTGTGTTAAAAAAAAATACTGCAATACATCGATACACGTTTACTTATTTATACACGTATAAATAAACCATTTGTTTACGATTGTTCTTCGGTCGGTGTAGGGGGACCCTGTGACAGCCATATTTTAAAATTTCAAACTCTTACTACAATCGCAAACGAGGCATGTAAAAACAAGTGATCAATTATTTAAATTACTGACCGCTGTCGTAAAGTATTTAATTATCAATATCTTTATGAAAACTGAAAGTACGAGTTTCTATGAACTATCACAGGGATCATCATAGATTGGTCAACTGGTCAACTGTATTCAGCAACAATTACCGAATCAGTTATTCTGTATTAAGATATCGCACTGCTAGTTCAAAACAGTATCAACTCAAAAAAACTGCTAGATTTGTTTCAAGTCCAAACACATTGGTACTAAAGTTGATTTTAAAATACAGTTTTATTTTGAGTTGATGCTGTTTTGATCTAGCAGTGCGATATTTGAATATTTAGGAATGCTGCCCGCCGCCATAATCGCACTGCTAGATCAAAACAGCATCAACTCAAAATAAAACAGTATTTTTAAATCAACTTTAATACCAATGTGTTAAGACTTGAATCAAATCTACATTTTTTTTTGAGTTGATACTGTTTTGATCTAGCAGTGCGAATATCGTAAAATATCGCGAGCACGAGCCTCCGCGACCCGCGGCCACCGTCGCTCCAGATTTACAGAAACACCGTGGTTGCCGTTATTCGCTCCAAGTGCTGGACTACGAAGCGCTAAGTTGGGAATTTCGGATGCCCATCACCCTCACTCTTAATTCTGTGAACAAGGCGAGACAAAGAAAGAGAGCTAACGTTGTAGATTCAATTTTGGAAAAAGGTTAGCGTTTCCATGAAAATTAATTAGTTACACTAGCTAGGGTAACGGCAATGAGCCCTCATTACATACATATTTAATAGAATAGAATAGAATAGAGTATTATTATTAACAAATTATAAACCCCATGTGGTGGTGTGGGTTAGAATAGTGCCACTCCATGTCTTCCCGTGGATGTCGTAAGAGGCGACTAAGGGAATGAAGGCTTGTAGTTCTGTTCTGTTAGGCGATGGGCTTGCATCCTGTCACTAATACACTGGACTGTGCTGTGCAAAATGTGGTTACAGAGTTATCAACAAGTTTAGAGTTGTTGGTATTCTATAGCTCTGCCTCCCACACTGGGCATGAAGGA
Source organism: Acleris holmiana (assembly GCA_949316455.1). Taxonomy (NCBI): domain Eukaryota; kingdom Metazoa; phylum Arthropoda; class Insecta; order Lepidoptera; family Tortricidae; genus Acleris; species Acleris holmiana. The sequence continues at coordinate 4,114,345 of OX438789.1, read as the reverse complement.
ATTATGTATGTTTGTATTATAAAAATGAATATTAGAAAACGAGTAACACTGTCTTAAATGTTTTAATTGAAGTAACTAAAGTATAAAACCGCCTCGTCCGTCGCCGGTGCGGCTAGACGAGTTGCATGACAATCGTTAGCGATTACGTTTCGATAGACAAATGTAGGGAATTGACGTAAGCCACCGAGATAGTCACGTGGTACGTGGTACGCCTCGGTAGCTTAAGTCAATTCCATACATTTTTCAATCGAAACATAATCTCTAACGATTGTCGCATGCAACTTGTCTAGCCCTACTGACTAGCTACTTGCGGCATTGTTCTTGGGCTTGCAGGTGCTGCTGTCACAAAAAACACTAACTAATAAAAACATAATAAACTAATTATGATTGTGGTTTTGTTGAAAATTTCCAATTTTTTTTAAAGATAACATCACTCACATGCTATAAAAATTTGGCAAACGAAGAATACAATACAATACAAATAGGTATTCATACAATGACAGCATGGAAATAAAATATTACACAGTGAGGCAACAGGCGAATATATGTGTACTGATTGATTATAATAAATTTGTTACCCTGGTTTCCTACATTCAAAACGTCTCGTTAAAATTTGACACATTTTGTATGTAGCAAAAGTCAAATTTTAACGACACATCATATTTTAACGAGACGTTTTAAATATAGGAACCCAGGGTCAGGGTCAGTGTTTTATAGGAAAATAAAGATTGCAGGTAACTGTTAAGGAACTACTACTATTGGGTAGGGCAGCACTGTAAAGGCATGATACATATTGAACGCCAGTGACTATGTGACCAGGTGGAGGGACGGAATATGCAAGGTTGCTGCCAGCACTCGAGGAGAACAGCTGCAATGGGAGAGCGCTATGTCGGGGACTGACACGGGATGATGATGTTTGTGTACCTGTGTAGTGTGGAGGAATATCAATCTGCTATACATATACTCACAGTACAATTATTTTTAGTTTACCACTTACAGATGGATTGCCTTTATTTAATTTTCAGCTTTAATCTCAAACAAATAAAATACTTATGTATTACTAAATCGGTAGACGTGGGTAACAGTATTCTGAAAGTTGCTTTATTTGTATGACATTAAAGTTGAAAATTAAATGAAGGCAAACTCTCTGGCAGTGGTAAACTTTCAGTAATCGTACTGTGTTCTGTGTTACGGTTCAGAAAATGCAGCCCGCGTAGAACAACCAGACAGTCTGAATGCGTAGGCTTTGTAAGAGCTGTTTGGCAACGTTTTGGGCACAAAACCCTAATTTAAAAGAACATTCAAATCAAAAACTGATGTAATCATTCCTAATTTTTGAAGGCTTTACAAACTTGAAAGCATCGAAGCTCAAAAAGGTAACTTTCGTCAAGCAAGTTACCTTAGTACTTAGCTACCATTTTAGTACTTAGATACTCGTACATAGACATAAAGAACGCATACATACATATAAAGTTTAAATAATTAAATTTTACTATGAAATTCCACTTTGATTAAACTAGTTTATCGCTGTTTTTTTGGTCTACGCTGGTGAATTAATATACTTAATGTAACGCGGGTCTATAAATAGACAACCGGCACAACCACTTACAACGGTTTCTAAAATTAGTCGCCGGTAGCGGAATTTTTTGGTTTGGAGTTTTGATTAAATATGTATTTTGATGAAGTATTTTTGTTTAAATAATTTTAGTGCTAAAATGAAATTTTCTATAAGCTGGGAACTACTTAGCTTAATTTGCATTAAGCTAAGTATTTCCCAGATATATCCAGATTTCCCGATCTATAACCTTGCGATTATATGGTTGTCGACAAATTTAGATAACTTAAGGGAAGATGCCACTGCACATCCGTAATTTACAAGAGATACTTAAACACTTCCAATGCGTTAAGTTATACACCACTAGCGTGTTCCCGCGACTCCGTCCTTGCACTAGTATTAATCCCTAATTCCTCGATAACTGTCCTATTTGTGCATACATACATATCTTCACGCCTATCTCCCAACAGGGTAGGCAGAGACTATAGAACGCCAGGTGCCCCGGTCTAAACATACAACTTTCATCTTCTCTACATTCATCAACCTATTCATGCACGTATGTCTGTTTCGGGTGCTTTTATTTGGTCCTTATTCAGTTCATCGCGAATCTGATCATTGTGTGTGCGCCTAGGGCGTCCCCTACCGAAATCTCGACTCTCGCTCGCCATACTTACCTCCTTCGCAACTCTTCTTTCATCCCCTCTCTAAATGACCAAAGCATATTAGCATACCCTATCCGTTTTCTGTAATCCTATTTTTCATAGTTTTTCTAATAAACTATCTATAAGTATACTAAATTTCAATAAGATCGCATGAGTCGTTCGTCAAACAAACTCTTTCACATTTAACATTAGTAAGGAAAGGGCAAGCAATATCAAGCATAAGAATTAGAAATTTATAATTTAATAATCAACCATTGCCTGCGACATTCTGGATTGAAAAAACCAACAGGACGGAGGGAAAAATACCGTTAATAATTAAAGTTATTTAATTTTCGGAAGATTGTTTTCATTTACATATTTAAACGAACTGCCCTGCGGATCTAGTTTCAGGATTTCGTAACTACGGCTAACAAGGAGACGAATAAACCGGTCGAGAACACGCACCGAGGGTTCCTTACCGCCCGACTCATACTTGGCCTATTTTTATAATTCGTTGTATTTATAGCGTTCACACCACTTTGACCCTTGTTTTAGCGACCCTAAAACAAAAAAACTTAAAAAAAAAAACGTTTCTTGTATGGGACCCCATGTTACCATTTGACTTTTTCATATTATTTGTACTAAATACACTGTATAAATATCAACCTGTGTCTATTAAGATTCAAAGATACAGCTCTTAAAATGTAGGACAGACCGACGAACGGACAAACAGACGGACAGCCAGCGTAGGCTTAGTTACCAGTTTTTCTTTAGGAACGGAACCCTAAACAACGATGACTGGCCACCAAGTTTCTTTTATCAGGGTCAGCTGGCTTCAGATAGTTCAGATGAGTTTATGTCCAGGGTCAGACCGTAGCCAATATCCAAACCAGTTCAGTCTAGACCTGCTCGATGACTGTGCTGTTATTTTTATGAGAATTTGAGTCAAGCTGTCGTGACGCGAGGCACGTGTACGAATTAACTGCAAACAATATTTTATTAAAACATTTTCCTACTTTTACTTTACTAGGAACGTAGTATTTTACACAGGCTGAGCAATCCAATTGGGTTAGTATATGAGAATTCGGTAACTATATGAGTCAGGGACTTAAGATCTGAGCTTGGAACAAAGGCCTCGATTAAAAAAAATGAACACTGCGTAAGACTAAAAAAAACGCAGGTATTATTTTGGAGGTCCAATGTAAATAAAAACATTACTATCATTACAGAAATAAATGACTTATATAACTTAACCGAGGGGCGTTGATGAAATACCAATAAACATTTATTTTTCAAAGGATACAGATACAGAACACTGAAAAAAAGGCGATATTTTATTTAAAAAAAGTGATAGGAGATAGTTTTTTGTTAGTTGGTTTGCATAATAATGTTTGTAATCACACTAATATTATAAATGTAAATGTACCTCTGCCTGTCTGTTTGTCCGCTGAATCGATTTAGATGAAATGATGTATGGAGATAGTTTAAGACCCGGGAAAGGGCATAGGGTCCCTTTTGTTCTGAAAAATTTGACGTTTCCTGAGGAAATACGCGGTAAACGACTTCTACGCGGACGGGGTCGCGGGAAACAGCTAGTAAAATATAAGTTTCTACTTAATTCGATTCATCTTCTACATTTGATGTAAGAGCGTAGTCAAAAGGAATACTTCGCTAGAAAACATTTTTCAAATATGACACCGCTAGGCCCATCGCGAGTCCAAAAAAGTCAAGTTCTTTGCCCCTCGTTCTGTTTATTTCCGTTCCAACCGCGCATAATTAACACGTATGAGAACTATTTCAATGCGGCTGGTATGAAACAATGTTTAAAAAAATACTACATGTTTTTTTTACTGTTTTTGTCGTAGAGTAGTCCACTCTATATCAATATAATAAAGTAACTCTTTGTTATTTTACCTTTTCACAACAAAACGACTGAACATAACGAAATTTGGCCACGATATAGAAAGACAGAAAAATTGGATAGTTCCCAAGGTACCTAATAGCGTTTATCGCGGACGAAGCCGCGGGCAAAAGTATTTTATATTGTAAGCAAAATATTACTTCCTTAACTTTTTCCGGTTTAAAATTTCCTATTAGGTAAGGTTGAATTTGGCGAAATAGGTAATAAAATAACGATTTACTTCTAAATCTTTTTCATGTATCGTTTAAAAAAAGTAAGTAGGTACCTACGCCTTCCGAGTTCCGATAATAGTAATCAACGGCGGACAGCTACACGTGTCGCGTAAAAATATCCTCAACAAAAAACGGTCAATGTAAACACTTTTTTCAACATGACTTGGCTTTTACACGACCGAGCACGTTTCGCAAAACGCGTTTAACAGAAAAACTTTCAGTCTGAGTACGCAAAGTACTTGCCTAACGAACGAGCCTAAAAAGGTTCATTTTTATTACCAAGCCGTTCTACTTTATATCGAAAATATCTATTTTGGCGGGACGAGGCCGACATTAATATTTTGGTCGCTGGTAGAGTATGTGTGGGGTCACGCACACTCTCACAACTTCTAAAAAACAGATGAAGACCAACCTTGGGCAGTAAGTATAAGGTTCAATTTAGTTCGCCCGCAAAACTTTATACAATTTTGTATAGTTCAGTTCGAAATCCAAAACGGTCCACACACGCGCCGCGTGATCGATTTTCGAAATGGCGGTGGAAGTTCAAGGAACACCCCTCCCGCACCCCGCCCGCCTCCATGCGGCCTTTTTATTTTTTTACATTTTTCCTTTTTTAGTCGCCGTCTTAGCCAGGCATAGATTTCTTTGAAATTCAGATGGTTTTTTTCATCGTCTGTTTTGAATTTTTGTTTGGATTCTTGCCTTTCCGCTGTTTCATTTTAAAATTCCTGATATTACGTATGCATGCAATAACTTCTTTACTCCCTCCCTGGGCACAATAGTGAGTTTGTCCGTCATCATCTGAAAGATTAGCTGAAAAAGGGTTAATCGATAATGCCTGTAACATAAATACGTGGTTTGATACTTGGACCACTGGTAGGTCAATGTAGAGGTAGGGAGTGACGTAACGTGATTATAATAAAAATTATGCCTTGAATAGTACATTACCTATACTTCTCGCATCTATCACATCTCTTAAGATATTTTGGCCTATCTATATTGTGTCGTGACGGTCGAGCCTCTGTATATTTGACGTGAGAATTAAAGTAGGTAGCTACTGAGTTTTCATGAGCATTACCATGAAATAAACGATGCGGTATTTCTGTAGCTCTGCATACCCTTCTCTGGAAATTAAGGCGTGATGTTATGTATGTATGTATGTAAAAAAATGCTTTCTGAGGCAGCAGGGTTCTATAATGCACCGGTACTAATGACAAGTAAGTATCTCTATTCTGTGGGTAATGAGGATGCACTTTGCGCTCGCTATGGCTTTGTTTGAGATGTCGCCATTTTTAAAAGACTTGTTTTACAATTAGTAGCTTTTATTAACCCCCGACAAAAAAGAGGCGTGTTATAGTATCTGTCTATCTGTATGTGTGTGTATGGATCGACCGATCCAGTCAGGACGTTTTTAGCTAGGTTTCATGATATGATTTATTTCACATCGGTTGAGCCGTTTAAGAGATATCATAGTTCTGAAAGAAGGGGTTATAGCGGAAAATGTTCACTTCTCTCGCTCTAAAATGATTCATAATAGCCAACTAAAGGCGGACTAAACTTATGTTAATCCCTAGGGACTAAAGTGACATTTTAATCCCCAGGGACTAAAGAACTTTTTCTTTTTAATTTACTTATAAAATGACTTGGAAAACCACAAACAGCCAGATACATAATGCCATTTGATGACGTTGACCGTGACGTCGGTGCGCGGTGGAGCCGGTGCAGGGCAGACTGGGCGCTTGTTCCCTTAAAACCCTAATTGCAAAATATCTAATTGCCGATATACATGCTTACCAAAATATTAGATTCCCGCAATACCTACCAGTATTTTTATATATTATGTTCCTTTTTATATCAGTTTTATAAAATACGATGTTCTCAATACACCATGTTCCCTATAAAACCGAATACCGAAAATATCAAATTTCGAAATCACAAGAATCTCAAAGCACTGAAATACTTTACAAACCTGATTAGGAAAACACAATTTTCTCGAAAGAACTTGATCTCGCCTTAGCATGATCATGTAATACTAGATTTTTCAAAGAGCAGATTTCAGATAAACCATATTTTTGATACACCAGATTTAAGAACACCAGATCCCCAGAATATCAAATATCAAACAAGTACGGTCAGGTGCTTCAGGACTTCGTTTGCGTTAAATACCAACTTTGTTACTCCTTTTCTCTTCTTTTTTACAACTCATCCCGAGTTGTAAAAAATGCTGAAATACATGTCTAATCAATCACACACACACACACACACACACAGAGAGAGATTCAGAGACATTTAGTTCTAGATTTAACATTATAAAAAAACAAAAACCCGACTGCATTAAAAAAACCAACTGAAAAGCGAAAAACAAGCTTGTAAGCAAACAAAACTGTAAGAGCAATGTACTTATTGATATTTATAACAATTTAAATTTAACTTCAATATTGGAAAAGGTGTTGCAAGCGTGGAGAAGAAATGAATTTCAAAACCTATTTCTTGAAAAAAAATACATTTGGTCTAGCTTCTCCCGCCTGGAACACCTTTTCCAATATTCAAGTTAAATATCAATAAGTATATTGATTGCTCTTACAATTTTGTTTGCTTACAAGCTTGTTTTTCGCTTTTCAGTTGGTTTTTATTGCAGTCGGGTTTTTTGTTTATTTTTAATAATTTAATTTATTTAACTCTTTTTAGTTTCTAGTAATAAAATATTGGTTTAATTAATTATTACTAAGCGATATACGCATCTGGAGCTCGATTTTTTAATGTTGCGTAGTTATAAGTGACAAATTACAAGCGAAACTCTCTTTATAGCAAAAGGAGTTTATTACTTAACATTTACCTACGTATTCTTTTAGTCTTTCCTGTCATAAAAATTATGCTACCATCAGTGTTATAATGCATATATATTTGGAATGGGCTATTTAATAGCTTTCATTTGATACATCATAATAATAAAAGCATATTGTCATAATAATAAAAAAAAACCCCTCCATTATTTTTTTCCGGACGCCTTTTGAAATATTATGTACCCTATGTCACTTCGGCAACTAAGACGAATCGAATGACACCTCTTATGTTAAAATCCGTCAAGCCGTTTAGGCTGCAGAGCGTGCCCAGAAATAGACATACATACATACATACATACGCTCGAAAAACATAACCCTCCTTCTGGCGTATGATAGGTGCATTTCATACGTAAAAAAAAAAAACCGGGGAATTGCGAACCACCTCCTTTTTTTTGAAGCCGTTTAAAAAATGTGTACAATTACCTAATATATAAATATTTTGAAATCACCAAATATTTTTTTTTCATTACTTATTATTTTATTCATAGACTGTATTTGCCACTTGCTAATGATAAAGTTCAGTACCTAGTTATAAATTGTTGACAATAAAAATTTGATATTTACAGTTGGTTTTGTTGTCCAACCGTACTTATGTAATCTACCAAAGTAAAAATCCGGTGTTTTAGGAATTTAGGCATTCGTAAATCGAGTATGATCTGCATCTGGTGTGTTGGGAATTACGTAAACTGGCAATCTGATATTTTGAGTATCTGGTAGCTGAAGAAACTGGGTGTTTCAAGTAGGTACATTGTGTTTAGCCGGCCTAGTGTTATCAAAATCTGGTATTATGGGAATTCGGTTTTGAAGAGAACATGATGTTTTGAAAACACGTTGATTTGGCAATCCGATTTAAGGAGAAACACGGTAAAAAGAAAGTCTGGTGTTTTGGGTATTTCATATTTCAGAAAACGGGTAAATCGGCAATTAGATATTTTGCAATTATGGTTTTATGGGAACGAGCGAGACGGGCTGGGCATACAACCTCCACCGCCGAGGTCTTCGGTTCGGAAATGTTGTCCATGGATTATTTGTAATGTTCTAACCCCAAAAACAACCTTGTTGCTGTCTCTTAATCAAAATCTTAGATATGCCTTGGACATGTTCAGAGTGTCAGTTTATTATGAATTGACATTTACTAAACAAATTGTCAACGGTGGTTTAAGTTTTTGTAATAACAACATTGTAATTTTAGTTTTGTTGTTCTCGCGATCGAAGTGAAAAGCAGCACGGCTAGCACATGAAGGCGCGCGAGATACTCAACCCGTCATTGTCTAATTAGACCGGTCAGAAAAAGACAGGTAGTCTATCTCGCGGGCGACATAACTCCGGCGCCTTCATGTGCTAGCCGTGCTGAGTGTTTAACTCGAGACTAAAAAGTCATATTTACACTCGAAGACACGACACTCTCGACACGATGGATGGACTTAATGGCTTACTCTAGTCCATTGTTGAACAATCTACTATTAACTTCACGTGTTTGTGTGTTTGGGTTAAATCTTGCAAGTCGTCTTCTTCTTCGTTTATGTTAATGGTGGTCCACCGCGATATTCCACAGTGATTTCGCCAATGTCAAGAGAAAAGGGTAAAATAATGGTTTTAAAAAACTAAAAACCGTTTTCAAAAAGAAAGAAATAACTTCTTTTAAAATGATAGGTTAGTCAGTCCAACTGAAGTCGGCTTTTGGTTAAAAAGTGGGACGCCGACTTCAGTAGGACTGACCTATATTACCTACCTATCAATCTAAAAGAAGTTCTTCCTTGCTTTTCGAAGACGGCTTTTAGTTTTTTGAAACATTTATACCTTTACCCCCTTACTTATGAACGTGAAATAAGCTTGGAATAGTTTATGCCATGCTTTGTCACTTTCTGTCAGATGCAAATGTCACAATTACAGATAAGGACAAAGCATGGCATAAACTATTCCAAGCTTATTCCACGTTCATAAGTAAGGGGGTTAGTGATCATAATATGTTATGTCATCCACGTATTTTTATTCCTATAATATTTGAGGAGTTTCCTTGATTTCTCCAAGATCCCATCATCAGATCTTGACTGCTGAAAATGGGACCAACAAGACAGCATCACCTATCAAACAATTTTTTTTTTTATAAATTAGCCATCGGTCTTTGTGTTATCGGGGAACATTACATATGAAAAAAACTCGGCGAATTGAAAACAGAACCATCTTCCAAGTCGATGTTGAACTAGTTGGCTGACACTTTAAGTAAGTGAATAGTTGGGTTCTCTGCCTTTTCGCCGACAAATCTTTGACAAATGCATCGTTTCGCAATTCATTTGCCAACCTGCTTTTTTTTCTGTAGCTACAAATATTTCAGGATTTTTATAAAACTAACCTAACCTAGCCCCGTGTGGTTGCCGGGTTAGAATAGTGCCACTCCAATTCTTCCCGTGGATGTCGTAAGAGGCGACTAAGGGAATAAGGGCTTGTAGTACTGTTAGGCGATGGGCTTGCAACCTGTCACAGGATTACTGAATTATAAACAAGTTTTTTTTAGAGTTTTTGGTATTTCTGTAGCTCTGCCCACCCCACTCTGGGAATCAAGGCGTGATGTTATATATGTATGTATGTATGTATGTAACCTAACCTAACCTATAGGGTTCTACACGATGCTCCTAAAATAAATCCAGATGAATTTACAGTTTGGAAAAAAGCGCGGGTTGTAAAATGATATGTTTGTTAAATGAATCATTTGTGAAACATTGCTTATGAACTGATAGTTATTGCGCTGTTGGATCTAGTCAAGTTTATGAAATTCAAAATGTCAAATTGAACCGGTCAAATTACTAGCATAGAGGCATTCCATCTTAGTCCTCAGGTTTAGCAACGCATTAGAGGTCTTGGGATTACAGTCCTTAAATTATAGTTTTTAGAATTCAAATGTCGATGGGTCTCAGATTCCACTTATTATCAGGTGGCCTGAATGCTCGTGTGCCTTCTCCTTATCATTTAAAAAAACAATAATGGGCCGTTATTCTACTGGTTTAAAACCATTGAGTTTGACGTGTTTTAGTATCGTTTTTAACTCGGCCGCCATTACAAAGTAAATAATAGTTATCATAACATTGACAAATACGGAAACACGTCAAAGGCAGTATCGTTTCTACAGGTTTCAGCTCATACGAGTTGCTTCCGTCACCAAACGTCGTCAGAACGCGCGCCCGGTTTTTCATTTTTCTACGCCCCGATATCTTGCAGACGGTTTTTTTGAGGGGGCGGAGGGAGGGTTATAAAAAATTTTATAACTTCGCGTCTGCGTGGAGCATGAAAAAAAGAATTTTCGAATCGATACGAGGGTCTGGCGGTTATGTATTAGTATTAGCGACGTAGGACTTACGGCGAAGTCTGCGGCACCTCCACATGGGCGGCGATTCTCATTCTGTCGCCTATAGAATGCTTCATTTATTCATTTCCGGATTCGCGGGTGCAGTTAATGCGATTGTTTTTTGCACGCTACTAAGTCGATATTAACTTGTTGTGTCAAAAATTACAATCATCAAGACATGACAGTTTAAATTTGTATTTACAATTATTTCGATTTATCGCGTTTGACCACCCAACCCACACATAATTTATGTGTCTGCAAAATGAACGCAACAATAAAAAATCTTAATGAGTTTCCAAAAAGTTATTATTGATTTTTAAGGGTATGGGTTGTTTGTGAGCTTGTTTGTTTGTAGGTACCCTTCGTAGGCTAAACAGTTTAATGAAATAACCTACTTAGGATCCGAAATTGCCCAGTCTTCAGATTTTTTTTTCGTGTAAGTTATTTCTCTGTGGCCAAAAAAGTACCTACTTCGCCAATCAACGTAGGTAGGTATTTATTTATCTTTGAATGGTATTATTGTAGTAGCTTAGTTTTCTTTTTATTTAAGTACCTACATTAATTTTGGTTAAAGTTGGTACAAAAATGTTAATTATTATAAAAAATACTGCCTGGTAGATTTTTGTCTTGTAAAAGTGCCAGTGCGGCCTAGGTACCTTCTGAATAGTATCTTTCAATTTTCTTTAAGCATAAAATAAACTTTAAAAATCTACAATATCTCGTAAGTTATTTTATTTATTAAGTAAGTAAGGCACCGTTCCTCGTGTGAGTGGTCGGGCGGCGGGCGGCGGTCGTCGGCCGGAGCTTATTTTCGCGCCGTCATTTTGGGAATTTTCCGTACTTTCACTTTCACCCTCGAGGTACACTCAACCGGCGGGCTCAGGCGCACGAATTTTACAAATACACGTGTGAAGACTTTTTTAAGTTAGGGTTGCGTAATTTGAATTGTTTTTAACCAACATAATTTACACAAATTATTTGTTGTAGGTTGTAGGACTAGTAGGTATGAAGGTACATATTTATGTAGAAATAACGTTATTTTTTAGTTTTTAGCGCCTCTAACTGAACCATTTAAGGTTGGTAGTGGACTGTTATATAATTTGATATTTAAGCAAACACTCGTGGCCGCGAAAAAAGATATTAAAAGACTAGACACGTAGATAATATAATCCTTATTTAACTTACATACCTAGGTATTAATTTCATTTACCGCTATCTAACCTGAAATTAATTTCTAATAAATATAAAAGACTCCCTCGGCTATTTATTAGGCTTGTTATTTTATTAGCTTTGTTAAGCAATAGTACCACAGAATAGATAATAGTTGATAGTACCGAGAAGACCCAGCGTCGCTCGGGTTAAAAACGAATTTTCCCGAAAATGACAACTTAACAAATTACCCCCAGGCATCTTACGATTGTTTTGCAAATAATTCGATATCAGATTAACTGCCTTAATCAGAAACGTCGATGAATTTAAAAACGTGATAAAGTTGCTGCTGTCACTTTCTTTGCTATAGAAATAGAATAAGACAACACCTCATTTAATAAGCGTTAAATTTAATTGACATCTCTGATTGCGGCCGTAAATGTTTGTTAATATAATAGTGTTAATTTGATGTAAATAACTTCTTTATTTTTTAGAACTTTCGAAAGAGGTAGAAATTTGCAGAAAAATAGTACATTGTGTATCAAGGGGAGTAGGAAAGGGATTACTAACGAGAGTTTTAGAAACCGGAGGTGGAGGGCTTTAATGGCTCGAGTTTGTTATCCACTTACTGCCCGTGATACACACAATGTTTTTCATCACATGTGCAAGGAAACAAAAAATAATTATACTATTCAAGAAAAAACAATATAAAAACGGTCACTCGACTCGCTAAAACAGATTGTCAACATATGTCAACTTTTTCCACACATAATGCTAAGAAATACGTTTAGTTTTCAAACTTGACAGGCTATAGTACCTACTGGCAGATTGTGCCGATTTTCAAAATGTAATTTAATAAAAATAATTGCAAATGTCTCTGAACCAGTAAAATATAAATATAATGCAGTTAACTGTACCGTATAAGTTTTATATAACTACCTACAGTAAAATTGGTGTGTAGCTAAGTTTGAAATTAGGAAATAAACCTTGGCTGATTTTAAACCTCCATCGTCTGAAATTATGTACGATAGTGGGTTCTATATTAAAAATCTAAACTCATAACTCCCTCGGGAGTTATAAAAATCCATAACTCCCACCGGAGGTAAACGGGCTATACCTAATATAACTACTCTTTACGCCTGCGAGCAAGTGTGATGAAAATACTAAATATTAGGTACAATTTAAATGGTGAAAATGTACTGACTGACATACAGGGACCGACACAAAAATCCAAAAAAGTTGGTATTAGGAGACATGAAAAACTTTTTCAGCACAAGTTTTTCATGTATCCTAATATTCCTAATGATTTTTTCAGCAAAGGTACCTATGATTTATTTTATTTGAGTTATGCAATTAATATTTTTTATGATGCAGTAACTAAAATAAGTGGATTTTATATGATATGTAAAAAAGAAAATAAACTAATCTACAATCACTATAATCTCTGCTTTGCCCAAAGGTCAACTGGTAGAGAATGCCTTACGGCATTAAGTTCGCCTTTTGTACTAAGTGTATTCTTTTGTGCAATAAAGATTAAATAAATAAATCTAAATAATATTTTCAAAGCAAAAAGGGTGATCGAACCAGTAATGAACAAGTTCCAATGACGGACACTTTTACAGAAGATAAAGGTTTATTCATTTGTTTTGCAACAATCTATTAATAACCTTATGATCTTTGAATTAAGAGTAGTGTCCATTATTGGTGCCTGTCAGCTTAAAGTGTCATCACCCTAATACTTATAGCTTACCTACCATTTTTGCTGTTTTTTATGTTATTAAAACAAGGTAATTTTCTTTGTTTTTACTGTTGCGGCCAGGTGGATTAATGGGGAATATATAGTTATAAACTTGCCCAACTAATTTGTGGCATAATACAATTACTGATATTTATATTAACATGGATTGTCTTAGAAATAAAACTTAACTTGCCTATGGTAAATCGATTTTTCATCAAAATAGTTGGAGCCGTTTTCGAGAACGTGAATACTCTCAGCCTGAAATATCGAACGGCGCGCCCTCATAGACAAATCGCGACGAACACGTTCATATGCGTGAGACTGTCCCGTGATTTTATTTTTACAATGAGTTGGTACAAAAAATTCCAAGCAAAAGCGAACAAAATGCATGTCATCACCCTACGTAAACGAATCATTGAAAAGAAATGATACTAACTGGTACACTTTCTACAAAAAAAGGTGTTCAAATACCGCAAAACTATGCTGAAAATGTACAAACCGTGTCTATGCTTAGGCCACTACCGAGTACAAAAACTCGAGGCCACTGTGCCGCAGCACGTGGAGCTAAAGCGAATAACCTTATAAAACCATATTACAGATAACGCGTGGAATCTATTTATAGCCTCTGCCTAATCGGCCATTTTAAGATGACCTCTAAAAATTACAAATTCGTCTAACATAATTACCAACTTAATTTTGCGGTCTAAAACATCGTCGCCGTCCATCAAGGCAAGTACGTGGTGACTACGAATTTAATACAAAACTTAGAATCTATCCCTTTCACACTTCAGTTCGCACGCAAACTCGAGAAAGGGACTGGACAAACGTTTCGAGTTTTTATTTTCGACGTCGCGGATTTAGCTTAAGTGTTATATTTTTTCCTGTTGACGGAATAAATATCTTTGTAAGAACGGCATTTGAGGCATGGGTATTTAACCATCAAAATTAAATTGAGCTCTACTTTCAAGCACACCTTATGTGGTTGGAGCTGTGTTGATAGTGGTTTTTGAAGGTACGTCACATGACATTCTGTGACCTCTGTACTTTTTATCAAAAACTTGGCAAATTAGTCATTATTGGTAGTATAAAATACCGAAAAGTTATGTAAATTGATAAGGGTCTCTGAGACCAGCATGAGAGGTGTTTTTCAAACAAATAGCGATGGCAAAGATTTTCAATACCTACTTACGTTAAAATATAATTACTTGTAAGTACTTACTTACTTAGTGTTCAATAAACATAAATCTAATACTAGCCGTCCTAGCAGACCCTACAGACGTTGTCTTGTCAATTTAATTTTAAGGGCTTCTTAACAATTTATTTTTTACCTTAAACCTTAATTTGGACTTTAACTAATCTATACTATTATAATAAAGAGGTAATAAAGGCTTGTAGTACTGTTAGGCGATGGGCTTGCAACCTGTCACTAATACACTGGCATCTTAGCATGTTTGTGCAAAATGTGGTTACAAAATTATCAAGTCTTTTTAGAGTTGTCGGTAATTCTGTAGCTCTACCTGCCCCACTCTCGGAATGAAGGCGTAATAAAGAGGTAACTACATACTTAATGTTTGTGAGTTTGTAGGGGGTAATCTCTGGACCTACTGAACCGATGCCGACAACTCTTCTTTGCACAGTACACTTGCAAAAAAGGTCAAAAGACGGACTTAATGCCTATTGACATCCTCTACCAGCCAACCAAACGGTCAACAGAAATTTTACATGTTTCAATTGTGTGACGTAGCTAACACCACTTGCGTTGATTAAAATTCTTCGAGCTGGTGCTTTGCCCCGCGGGAATCTCTAATTTCTTCTCTAATCTTTTGTCGAAACTTAAGTACTTATACTTATACTCTATAAGTACTTAAGTATTAATATTATAAAGAGTAAAGATGTGTATGTAAAGAATAAACTAAAATCTACCGGGCCGATTTCAAAAATTCTTTCACCATTTGAATGCTACATTATTCCAGATTAACATAGGCTGTTTTATTTTTCTGCGCGGACGGAGTCATGCACAGGCAACAGCTAGTAATTTGTATGTATTAGCAAAGTCGCCATATCTCTACCTGCTTTTTCAGCCGCATACTTCTTTTGAACTCCGCAAATGATTTCGACGCAATGTTCACTATAATTTTGAGAATTCCTAGCGGATCCGGTAATGTTTATACGTTCAGAGGCTCTAGCCAAGATGCGTTCGCTAACTAGCGTTTCTATTCGTTTGGTTTTTAAACCAATCGCGTCACTGGTTGATCACGTGACTTTGCGTATGACGCGATTGGTTTAAAAACAAAACGAATAGAAACGCTAGTTAGCGAACGTATCTTGGCTACAGCCTCTGGTATATGTAGGGAAGGCGGATCGATAATTAAAGTACACCTGCAACTTGCACTGAGTCAAGTAAAATTAAAACTAAAAACAAGAACCGTTGTTATTGTCTGATTATATTTCAAGCGGCATGGCGCAATGGCTGAATGGGTCAAAACTAAAAAATCAAAAGCAGCCGGAGCGTGACGCAATCATAGAACAATATTCCGCAAGCCGTAGGTAAAAACTAAATGTCTGTCCGTGTAACCGCGCCGGTGCGATCGGAGCGCGGGCGCTTACGCTAGCTCTCTTTTTATTACACGACAAGCCAAAAAAAGGAGTGAAATGTTTTATGAAGTTTGAAAGGCCTGTTTGAGGCGATATGGCTGCTGCGGCATCTCGTAGGAAGCCTCTGTATGGTAGGCAGCCGCATTACTAACGAGAGGGATTATGACCTGTTTAGCTATTAAAATTTAGAAACCACCGAACTGACCTTTAACTGGGCCCCGGTGGAAAATCTCGCTTTCAATTCAATGGTGCATATAATTGTTAAAAAAACCTTTTAGTTCAAGATTTTATTTTACCTCTAAAAAGGGTAAATTACACAAATTTATTGCAGTTTTAAGTACCCCTCAGTATGGCCCTATTTCCTCGGGTTCATGTGGCATGGTCTAAAAAACTCTCTTACTTTTAACTTTTAAGCTTACAATTTTAACCGTTGCCCTTTGGAGCGAATAAGAGAGGAACTGTTCTTCGATACGACAACTCAATAGTTCTCCGCCAGTATTAATTAATGTTATTGCTCATACATTCCACGACATTCAATTTCATTTGTACCTACACTTTGATATCAGAACACTAAAAATATACCCACGGTGCGGTCCCTAATTAAAGAGTTCATGAAGCAACTAAGCTAATTTGCTTGTCCCGCCTTGCTCTTAGGTAGGGCTGGGTGCGTTAGTCACTTTAATTGGTTTGTCAGTTGTCAGGCCCCTGTTTCACCATCTTGACAATGACAGGTGACATTTCAGTGTGTAGGTATGGTGCAGATTTTATGAACCTGACTGAAGTGAAAACTTGTTAACTTTATATTTTATATACCGAATTGTCACCTATCATTGTCAGGGTGGTGTAATAGGAGGCAGGTTTAAGCAAAACGTTGGTATTGTTAACATCCAATGTATGTTCATCAAACGGCTGATTGGGCTAGCATTCGTTTTCAAGTAGTCGCGCTACACCGAGCGTTAACAAAAACGCGGCCCTGAAATGCCGAATAAAAACTGATGGACTTTCCAATTTAAAATGCATTGCGTAAACAACCTTTTTGAGTTCCTCAGGGTCCCGTTGGAAAAACAAAATGTCTGCCACGAATGTTTAATCTTTAGTTTGATTTCCATTTTGATTCGAAACTAATTACTTAATTAATTTTGTTACGATGACTCATAATTTTATTTGTCCTAATTAAACAAGTTTAAATTACGTCCTCCTACGCTCCCTAGAAAAATTTAGTTGTGAAGGTATTTATGCATGGTTCCCGATAAGTAAATAATCGTTGTTACGTTATATTCATTTATATGTAGGTACGACGGGCGGTCTAAGAGATTCTGACCTAAAATATTTCTAGCGAAAGCAATCTGAAGTTCTGAAAGTACAAACAGTGGCTTGATAAAGAACAAACGCTTTAGTGAATTGATTGCGTTCTGTGAGACTGGAAATACCTAACTACACCGCACTTTGTGCAGTAATCTATATAATAAAAATGAATCGCAAAATGTGTTGGTAAGCGCATAACTCAACAATGCCTGGACCAATTTTACCAATTCTTTTTTTTAAATGTTCGTCGAAGTCCAAGGATGGTTTTTACGGCGAGAAAAATTCGAATAATTTCCGGGAAAGTCAGAAATTTGCAGCGGGGCGAAGCCGCTGGCGGGCCGCTAGTAGGTAATATAAATTGGCCATCGAGCTTTACAAAATGTTTTGTCAATTATGCCCTAAAAGCCATCTAGCGTCGAAATGTGAAACTAAAACATGCTTCTGCTGCTGCTCTTGGTTTAAGAAGTTCCGCTTTTGCTCATAAGATGGCGGTACTTTAAACAACAGCAGTCCCAATCTTAGCTCTTGCTAGCAATTTGTTAATACATTTGTATAAGCTATAACTAGCCTACTAACATAATAGTTCCGGTTGTATCTGCTAGATGGCGATCTTCAAAGCAAAGATCGAGGACCAAGTCAAATGAGTACACTGAGTGATTATGTCACCATGATCAGGAATGGCCAGAAGTGAATAAGATGGTCATACCGAACAACTTTTCCGATGGGACCAACCACGAAATCGCTAAAAAAAAACCACCTGTTCCATACATTAACCGTGAATTAATTGAGAGTTAATGTATAGAACAGCTGTTTTTTTTTGCGATTTCGTGGTTGGTCCCATCGGAAAAGTTGTTCGGTATGACCATCTTATTCACTTCTGGCCATTCCTGATCATGGCTCCAAAATCACTCAGTATAATAATTTAGTTAAGAGGCATAAAGATAATTCTGCAGTCACTAAATAGGTGCCAATAACTGGTAAAGGGGTTGTAACAAACTCTTTTAACTTAAAAAAAAAGGCTAGTTGAGTATTTTACGTTTTATTTCGGTACGGCACGATAATAAGTATTTTTATTACACTTACACAACATAACTGAGGCCCATTGCGTAATTTACAAATGTTTCGAAGCTAACCATCGAATGAAGCATTATTTGTGACTAAACTTACTGCCGTACTCAGAGTCGTCAGGTAATTTTAAAGCGTAATTAAAGTTGCTGCTGTCACTTTTTTCGCCATAGAATTAGAATAAGACAACACGTCATTTAACAAGCATTAAATTTAATTGACGTCACAGCAAAAAATAATATTCACGGGGACAGACGGAACTACATCCAAGTGGCAAGTACTGAATAAACCGGATATCAGGGGGCGCAATCTCGCATAAATTGACCACCCCAAACTAAGCTTTAGGCTTGTACTACGGGTACTAGACAACGATAAACATACATAGAAAAATACATACTTTAATGCATAGAAAACATCTAAGACTCAAGAACAAATATTCGCGGTCATCACACAAATATCTGCCCTTACCGGGATTTGAACCCAGGACCGATGGCTTCGAAGGCAGGGTAACTCCCAAATAGGCCAGTCGTCTAAAAAAATAATGGAATCACACAAATATTTGACCGTACAAACTAAGACAGTGTTAACTGACCACACGTAGACTTTAATACGTTGCGATAAGGTTTGTTTGATTGTAAATGTACAGTTAACAGTGTCTTCGATTGTACCGGGAATCAAATTCATTGCACATCGCGTTGTGTAACTCTTCAATTAACAAAAAAAACAGCCTAAATTCATTAAAATCAGCTCATTAGTTTAGCCGTGTAGCGGTAGTCCTCGCTACGCCCGACGAGAACCACTTAAAGTTCACGATTAAATTAAATCCCACATAAGCGTTAGCAGGAACACATTACCTAATGTTAAAATAATACCTAAAATGTTAGTGTTCCATATTTTTTGCATTCTATTGAAGCAGGTTATGTATTTACATTTAGGCGCCTGTTTGACAGTGCACAAATGTTCCCTTAAATGTTGTTATCGCTTTCCGTATCGATATTTTAAACAGTTCACGGCGTGGGATATACATTCGTAATGGTCATGGACATAGTATTAGCCACTAACTGCACCGAACCGTATTCAGAGATATTTTATGGATAACTCGATAGTTTTTTAAGTGGAGCGCCCTATGAACACCATGTGTTCGTAACGATATTTGAATTTGGAAATCAGAGTGGTTCGAATACGCCATATGCCATGGCGCTACACGGGTTAAGAGTGTAATAAAAATCGACACAAAGAAACGACTGATTCGTTAACTTTAACCAAGTAATTACACTCACGATGGACAGATCATGTAGTTTAGAGCGGGTATTAAAACATCGACACGTTTTCATCACTATTAAACACGTTAACAGTCTCCATACAAAATGTTTCAGTTTTCAGTAGAAAAACTTTTTGTAAAATGGTTTAATATTCACTGCTAAATATGCTTGAAAGAAAACCCATGAAATAATGCGCTTGTAATAGCCATAAAAACTGATGTTTGGTGCATTTATATACATTAAAATCATGTTTCAAAAGAGTAACCTAAGACGTCACAATGGCAACTTGGTACAAGACCCACCTGGCCCTTATTTCACCACCAAGACAGTGACATGTCAGTGTACAAAGTGCAGCTTACATGAATCCTATTGTTGGCACTTTTTAACTTTGCAATGTTTAAGGAATATCATCACCAGGTTGGTAAAATAGGGGGCTGGTCGTTTCTTAGTGACATAATATGTGCGTCATGGGCTTGTAGAGCTAGTTCGTCGTGACATGGATGGGGCACTGGAATGTGAGGGTGTTAAGTCTCCAAATATATGTCAAATTAGAAAATAAAAATATATGTATAATTTTCCCACTAGTTCCACGTCCTTTTCTAGATTCCAAGTTGCGTGAGAAGCCGCTCACTATTTGATTTTGCATTACATTGAGGTAACAATAAAAAAACACCGTTAGATTTTACATTAATTAACCATTTAATTCTTTACCAATACATAATACAAATAAAGAAGCTCTCGTACGCACAGCGTTTATTCCTGCTACCGACAATCCGGTCTATGAACCACTTGTACCTTAAAAAAATGTACCTTGGGTGCAAATGCCACTAATATGTACAAATAGGACCTAGGTGTACCATAGTGGTACCTTTTACGGGTACAAATGGTCCTAACCCTTGTATAATACCAGTTGTAATCCAAACTGACCCCAAGAGCGCTACCACTGAGGGTACCTATAGTGGGGTCAATCTAGGGTGACCCCTGTGACAGCTGACAGGAATTACACTTATGTAACTCTTCATAAACACTACACAGGTACGAGCCATGCGTCGAGGTTCAGCATTAAAATGATTTGCGAGCGAGGTAAATGATTGAGATTGCCAAGTACGGCTGTCACAGAGATCACCTCCCATGGACGGAACTATAACAACATACTTCATGTAAACCAGCAACGAACGAGTTCTCGCGGAGCCGCAGTGGTAGCGCACTCTAGCCGATGCATTTCCAATTTCCTAAATGCAGGCAAACCAAATTGTAACCGGAGAATGATGTAAACTATCATTATTGCGTTATAAAACCAGTGGCCGTGATAGACGAATTAGATAAATCTTCCACGACGAACAGGCCTCCTAATCAGCTCTGAGGAAGGTTGCTAATGCGTTGCCCACCCAGGGCATCTACAGTAGACATTTTAATTCGAGAGACCAGTTTTAACAACGCAAATGCAAAAATGTTACCACAGTAAGGGTAGTGATGTTCATATCGATATTGTGCAGTTTACACTAATCTACAAAGGTGGATCGCAAAAACGCGCGCTACCTAACTGGTAGGGAATGCCTTACAACATTAAGTTAGCCTTTTGTATACTAAGTGTATTTTTTGTGCAATAATGATTAAATAAAAAAATTTGCTTGTTCTTCATTTATATCCAAGCAAGGTATAATTTCATAGACTATTTCATCCAAGAGTTTGTAAGGTCTATTGACGAGTTATTCACACGGTCATTTTTAATGTGATTCAGATGACTGAGGGCTAACTGCGACGCTTAGTTAAGTCACATTCCTGCTTCTTCTTCTTCTTTTTTAATTAATGGCGGTCCACACAGTGATTTCGCCAATGTCAAGTGAATAGAGTAAATCAGTAAACAGAATAAATCAAAATCAAAAGCCGGCCATCTTTCAATCCCACATTCCTGCTTAAAATAATGGAGCCAACGAAGTACTGACCGACCGTATAAATAGTGTCTATACTGAAACATCGACATTTCCACATCACTATTAAATTTCATTTAAGCCTCTACAAGCGTCTCGAATTAAAAAATCCACTTTATTCCAATTTGATTTAGCACATCATATTGTTAGTTTTTGTAGCCCTTTCTAACTTAAAAGTACGAGCTACGCCAATATAATTCCAATTGATAAGCAAGACCAACTAAAGCAAACGGGAATATATTCAATTGCAATTATTTTAGTATCAATTCCCCTCAACAGTACGGACGTCTCATTCCATTACACTCTCAAATAAAACCTGTGGCAATCTCAACCTCATTTCTAAGAGAAGAGGATTGAATATACTGCGACAATTGAATCCGAGATACCTCCTGTTTATTTTCATAGAGGGTCATTATTGTTGAAAGTCGCCCGTATGCATCAGATAGAATACCTTTACTTCATTTAAGATGGCGCCGAGCGTCCAGTGGCGCCGTCATTACTTTTATTGTGATTTCTAATTAATTAAAGTATTATCTTAAAAGAAATCCTATTAAGATAATGGCGCTGGATTGGACATGTGTCGCGGAGAGCAGACAACCATATCTCCAAGGAGGGTCTTCAGTGGCAAACATTCGGAAAAAGGGGACCTGGCCGCCCTCGTCCCACCTGGAGGCATTCAGTTGAAAAAGAGGCTTTATCGACTGGTCTTGGCTGGGAAGAAGTTGCCGCGCATTATCGTGAAACATGGAAACCCTTCTGCGAGCCCTATGTCCCTGATAAGGGATAACAGGAAGACATCATCATCACCATCATCATCGTCTTAAAATCTAAGAGCGCTTTACTGTTGTACAAATGAATACGCAATATATAGCACACATGACAGTTTAATAACCTGCAACCTTCGTGTATTCAACTTAACAGAAAAAGGTGGTCACTTTTTTCCGTAAAGTTGCTTACTCATAGTTCAATTGTTGTTAAGTTATGTCATATTCTCTAAGATATAAAGGCTTGTAGTACTGTAAGGCGATGAGCTTGCAACCTGTCACTAATACGCTGTTAAACATCTTAGCCTGATTGTGCAAAATGTTATTACAGAATGATCAACATGTTTAGAGTTCTTGATATTCTGTAGCTCTGCCTACCCCTCTTTGGGAATGAAGGCGTGACGTTATGTATGTATGTATATTCTATATAAATTGTGTATTGATTTGTACAACAATAAAGCGCTCTTAGATTTTAACAAAGCACTTTATTTAATTAGAAATCACAATAAAGGTACTGAAGGCGCCACTGGACGCTCGGCGCCCTCCTAATACGTCGGTGAGATAGAACTTCGCTGAAACACGTCAACTGCTAGACTAGGCCAAGATTTCGCGTCCTCCGGGAAACCTATTTGTCTACTTAAAAAAAGCTAACATAAGGTTGATAGGCAAGACTTTTGACTACTGGTGATAGCATAAATTAAGTAAATCTCGCTCATTCTCTAGTTCGGTGGACGCGCGCGAGGTCGGGCGGGGCGCCTAGTAGTCGTCGATGTCGTAGATGTTGTCGATCTCCTCGTCGTCCAGCTGCATGGACTGGAAGTCCACCTTGTAGCGAAGGAGGCCTGCGGAGAGAGAACCACCATTACTCATTTGTTAAAAATTCAAAATTTAAACGACTACATTTTACCAATTGATTTTGAAAGATAAAACCATGCGGTTAAAAAACAACACAAAAACAAACACTTCTTATCACTAAAATAGAAAGAAAAACTTGAAGCGAGCATGCAGTTTTGATGCCCGTATCCTATAGTTTACCTCGAAATCCGTGTAAGTATGCATGTAAAAAAAACCTTAACACCCATGGAATATATGAAAATGACCTATTAATTTATTTAGATTGTGTTAAACAACTTGATTTTCAATAATGTTTCAATATTTCAGTGGCCGTGTTATGGTCGCCTTCGTGGGGGCGGGTAAAGCATCCGTCACTCTCGCTCTTACATACTGGACAGAAAGCGACAGATGTTAATGATGATAAACACGACCGTAATACGGGTTGGTCCGCAGTAATATATGAATTTAATTCATAATTTGTAAAAAAATAACTTAAAAATATCTCAATATTATGAGTTATGAGTTTGTTTTTTAAATGTTAGATACTTTGTGTTTGTAGCGGCTCTTGACAAACTGACGATGTGGGGCGATGCGACACACGACGTGAACAATGCGCGTGGTTAGTGTCGATGTCAAACAATTAGCACGCGGCACGCTCTACTCACGCTGCATCGCACCGTCATCCTCATTTTAGTGACGCTTATTTCTTAGACTCTTGATTCTTAGATACTCGAAAAAAATGTGTTTAGATTAAGAAATTTGGTTGTTTTTTTAGTTTCGTACGGTTCAAATTCCAGGACAACAAAACAAGGCAGTCATTTATTGTAAAAATGTACAAAAAAATAACAGAGTATAAAGACATTGTGTATTAATGTAAAAAAAATATTATTTTCATTGCAAACATTTTCCTTTAATACCAGAAAAGCATACATTTCCCGTCAATCCATTACCTTAGACAATCTTTACGAGTACACACTGAAATATTATTAAAATATAAATAAGCCTAAAATAGACAAAATTGAAAACACTCCATTTCTATGACTAGAACTTATCAAACCAGTTTTAATACAACATTAGGGATCTAACTCTGGTTAAAACTTATAATTAAAAGGAGTAGGTTTCATTAAGACTGAATTTCATAATGCCTTGATATTTTATTGGTCTAGATCTGAAATTGACTTAAGTCCTATTATGCCTTAATTTTCTAACATCCTCATTTTCAAAATGCCATTTAAATTCTAAAACAACAGAATCCTAGAATGATTAAGGTCCAAAAAATCGTCAAATAAATAAAGTAATGACAGGATACTGAAGCAGTCGTGGGAGGTTAATAAACTGGTTCAAACGTAAGGGGTTTTGAGATTAAATATTTCTTATTTTACGGCCTTTTGGGATAATTTTAGTATTTTTTAGGAGTGTTTTATGTTAATCTAAAATTTGTAACATAAACATTTTAGATTAACATAAAACATCCCGTACTGTAAGTGAAAACATGTATGTTTAACATTACAACTAATACCCCGTATTAAAAAAAAAAACTACTCGGTTGTAACCACTCTATATTAACCTCTTGCGAAGAGTCCGTATTTTGGCTCACCTAATTCCGATCACTGATCATGACACAAACTCGTTTTCAGATCTAGGCGTACTGGTAAGAAACAGGGCATCATGAAAAGAAGTCGTAATAAAACATGCTGATTAAAAGCCATCTATCACTATTCCCGCGTCCTGTTGTATGCCTTAAAGGCTATATTGTATACATATAAGTTTCTATTTACCTGTCCAGTAGTATAATACATCAAAACTGTAACCCATAAACTCAATACACAAACCATTCGGGCGCGATCTCCTCGTGGACCACCCAGCGGGCTAATGCGATGCTAAATATTATTATCTTTAATGGCCCACAGTGAGGTAATACAAGCTGCAAGGTGATATCACACCAAGCGACTGATGCCTTTTCTTTGAAGGCCTGCTTCTCCTAAACGGATAGTACAAAACTTTTGTGTAAAATGTTCAAAAACTACTTAAGCGAAGCAAGGTTTCACAGGCACCGGGACGATAATAGACCGTATCGCAAACACAATAGCAGATTTACTTTTCTTCAATTGCAATTCAGGTTGCACATACTACGGATGATTTGTGGGAGATGCCGCCATTTGTTAGCCCTGGCAGTATTAAATTTTAACCTTTTGTTTGAACGCCAAGGTCGGCTGCAACTTTACGTGCCCCAGACGCCAACGACGTCATGACGCAACCGCGCCGAGAAAAAATGTATGGAGCGTATTGAGCGCTCGGCGTCCTCGGCAGGAGAATCTTGCCGGTTTTGGCGATTAAAGGGTTACATCTTTTATTAGCGTGAATCATGTATCAACGTAATGAATATATTTAATAAATTTCCCACCCAATTACAACTATCATCATCACCATCATCATCTTCATTAGCCGCAAGACGTCCACTGCTGGACAAAGGCCTTCCCCAAGGTCATCCAGCGGTTTCCCGCGACCTTTATCAGATCGTCGGTCCACCTGACGATCTGACAATAATACTGACACAAAATTCTGTATACTCTATCCCCCTTACTTATGAACGTGGAATAAGCTTGGAATAGTTTATGCCATGCTTTGTCCTTATCTGTAATTGTGACATTTGCATCTGACAGAAAGTGACAAAGCATGGCATAAACTATTCCAAGCTTATTTCACGTTCATAAGTAAGGGGATAAAACTCGTGCAATTTTGCAATTATATAATAATAATCACGGGTAAATCCTTAAAATCTTGCATTGTTTGGCTTGAATTTGAATAATGAAAGCTTCACATAACTTTTTTCAACCGAGTTCCACAAATCACTATGCACTTTGGCCCTTGGGGCAAAACCTTCTGCTGCAATACTAACCTACTTGTAAGTTGTGGTGACGTGAAAGATATTAATATAGTTATTTGAAAATATACAGTTAGCTGTGCTTTTCTGGTGGTCCACAAGAAGCCCGCTCATTTAGGATCCCACTAAACTCTCGTACAAGCCACGATACACATACGAGGGGTGATCCATGAGTTTTGATAATCGGTATGAACCATTCCCACAATGTTATTCTTTTAATGAGAACTATACCATGGCACTAAACAACCTTAAATTAGAGAAACAATACATATACATTATTATTTGTTTTTCTGTGATAGCTAAACAAAAAACATATGTATGAACAATTTTGCAAGTCAGCAAAATAAGAGTGAGTTTTGTAATTATTTGGAGCGGTGTGGAGGAAGTCCCGATGCATTATTATAAAATGTTGCTACTGGTGACTAAGGATAAATAAGTTAACTTTGTAGTAGTTTTGTTTTATCTCCAGCTCCGTCACCAAAATTTAGGATTTTCGGCCTTTTTCAGGATTATTGAGGCCTACAAATAATAACTGTGACATTAGCTTTTACTAATGGAGCTCAAATAATCTACGAGAGTTATTTAACATTATTGTTTCAAAGTTATGTAAAAATATTAAAAATTCGCTAAGGAAAATAAATTGACAAGGGTGCCGGTCTTCAACCAAATTTCAGAAATGATAACCACTTCCCCTGTTATTTAGCCCTTACTTTTGACTCCCTACTTTTCATTCAGTCATGTTCAAAAACAACTATATAAAAATCAAGAGCTGATGATGGCTTAAGGTACGAAATTTGACCTCCAAAAGTAAAAATAAAACAATTGAATGACGTTATTAAGTTTTTGCAAACACATAAAGTGCGCATATTCGATTTACGTATCTCCCATTTTTTTTATACCGATTATCAAAACGTATGGATCACCCCTCGTAGAACAACATGCATCAGTGCGCGCGGCGCCGTCAAGTACAATATTATACACCTCCTTACTAAGAAAACAGGGCTCTTTCGATTTTTAACGTTTTACGTTTAATGCTACAAAATAAATAATTTCTCACCATTTTATTTATTTTAGTTTAGTTTGTAGCGTAAAATCTCATTTAGTTACGTTGTATTTAAACTACTAGCAAGTGGATGTACGTAAAATTGTCTTGACATACAGCGCTAGCATGTACACAACCAAAATCCATAAATATTAACCGGCTCCCGAGCCCTGCAGACAACACTGTCTAACGAGTCCTCATTGATTTTGGTGGATAACTTTCGCAACTGCGCACGTGTCGGCATCGTTTTCATTATCCTTCAAGTGGTTTAAACCTCGTATTCACTAGCGAAAGATGTCCCGGCGACGTCGACAACGACGTGAGGTCTGCCAGACATGTTGAGCGATGTCTGCCGACGTTGCCATTCTTCGCCGAGAAATGCAAAGATTTGTGTGATTCGAGAATACATTTCCAGAGTCTTGGATGTTTTCTATGTATTATTTTTTAGATTGTGTGTTGTCCCCTGATATTTATTTATGTGGAGCGAATTTTGGCGACGTCGAGCCATTTGTCTGACGTCGCTCGAGACATTCGTCCCTGGGAACACGAGGCTTTAAGTGGTTTGGTTTAACTACAGGGTGCCACCACATATAACTGGTTCCTGGACAGGTTTGGTGTTTTATTCACTAAGTTACTATTGCTATGTAGCGCTGAAGGCATGCATGGTATCCAAATAAAGTCGTATATATTATTTATTTATTTGGGAACGTCTTATACAAAATTATACACACTTCTTACGCACATTGTATGTGTGTATTAAGAAAACGGTTGGTCCGATTTGAGAAAAGCAGTGGCACTAGATTGGTCTTATCGTCGCGAGCGTCACTGGTAACTTTAAAAGTTAAAAGCCAAAATGGCAGATTATATATTATACGACGGTATCAAAATATGCAGTCGTATTTGGTTTTTTTTTTTTTTCTTTTTTTTTATGTTAAGGAGAAGGCACACGAGCACTCAGGCCACCTGATGGTAAGTGGAATCTGAGACCCATAGACACTTGAATTCTCAAGACTATAATCCTAAGACCTCAAATGCGTTGCCAACCCTGAGGACTAAGATGGAATGCCTCTATGCTAGCAATTTCACCGGTTGTCTTATCCCCACACCGGAACACAACGATGCGACTGTTACTTGGCGGCTGGTTAATGGATAAGATGGTGGTAGCGATCCGGACGGACCCTGCACAGGGTCCTACCACCACTAAACTAACTTTTGTAACTTTGTAATTAATGTTCCTGATAAAATTACTATTGGTAGACATTTTGATCATTTTGGGCTAAACTTTAGCCTAATAATGCATTGCATTGTTTTAAGTAATGCATTATTTGTTTCTTTTTTATCTCCAGGAAAGTTAATAAATACATTCAAGGACATCCTGAACAATGGGATCCCTATGATTATTTTTATTCACTCGTGGTTAATTTTTAAGTTTTGTCGGAGTTTTGATGTCACTTTAGTTGAAAATCATATTATATTTCATTAGTTTAGTTTTTCAATCTGAGACCGCGTCTGGGAAATAGGCTAGTGTCCTGGAAATTTATACATATTTAGCCCGTCATATACATCATTAAAACATATTGAAATCTGTTTTTTTCTCGTGTCAATTGAACAAAAAACTACGTAACTAAAACTTATGAACGTTCGCGTTGAAGTTCCGCGTGACTTCACGCCGTGGCACACATTATACCACGTTGTGACGTCACGAGCCCCCACTCCCCTCCCGAACTTTGATGCGCGTTATCTTTGTCAATTTGGATTGATTTGATAGAGCAAAAAGTAAGTGTTCAATATTTTTTGTTAACCGACGCCGACGGACTAATTAGACCTACTTTTTTATTACCCAGGACGCATCCCTATCATATGTGGGTGCTTTTTGATCCATTCATATGCACAATTTTGTATAAGGCGGAGATCCCTTAAAGTATACATATAAGAGCTAGAAAGGATTGGCGAAATAAAGAGTAATGTCGAGCTTG
This sequence comes from Acleris holmiana, assembly GCA_949316455.1. Classification (NCBI taxonomy): domain Eukaryota; kingdom Metazoa; phylum Arthropoda; class Insecta; order Lepidoptera; family Tortricidae; genus Acleris; species Acleris holmiana. The sequence continues at coordinate 4,085,285 of OX438789.1, read as the reverse complement.
TAAGAAGCTGGGTAGGGTTAGAAGCGATACACCCCGACTTTAACCTAGCATCCGCCTGTTCTACATCGAAACAGTTTCACTGAACCATCAGTTGTTATTGCCTCAAATAGTGCGGTCACCACGCTCAGTTCATCTTGTGTTTAATATAAACAGCAATAACGCAGCGGTCCCGTTAGTCTAACAGTTTGCCCTCCCATATTGTAGTTTTCAAACTGCAAACTGGGCAGGGGCTTCCCTTAAATCACCGACACTAATTTCATTTCATCGACAACTATATTCTGCTGGCATGTTATCTTAGGCATGGGTTACGCAGGTCAGGTTAGGTTAAACCTGTGACCACCAGAAAATATAACTCCTGTATCGGTCGATGAAAAGAAAATTCGGCGAAGTGAAATATTCTATGAAATGATCGTCTGTGATTCCAGGGCTGTTTGCATAATGTCTTCTTTTAATCTTGACACACGTGTGCGTACGTAAAAGTGGATTCTTTACTTTTTTCAAATATTGTATCAAAAGGTTAATAAGCAAGTAAATAATCAATTTAAAAATGTTTCTAATTGTATCCCAAAAAAGGTTGAATAAAAATATAGATTTTCTCACTTTACTATTTTAGACAATTGCTAACAATTCACTTATTTTGTTAAGAAAGATAATTCCAAAAAAGTTTGAAACCCACTCTTTGGAGAAACCACCTGCGTTGTGTTTTGATTTTGGTCGTTTTAAACATATCCTAAACTGTATATATTACCACTAGATCTGGGTATACTAGACAACACCACTGTTTCACGTTAGTTGTTGAGGCGAAGGTAGGTTAAAGTCGGGATCAACTACCACCGGATGATCATTCGTGTTTCGCGGTGGAATCTCTTTAAGGCTGCTTTTCCACCAGAGCTGCACGAGGTAGCGGAAATATCCACCAATAGTATTCCTTGCCTCGATCAGCGCAGCTCTCCTATTGGTGGTTTCTTTCCTCGCACAGCTCTGGTGGAAGCGCAGCCTTATAGTATTCTAGTTGTTGGCCAGAACGCGCGGGCGGCGGTCGACGTAACATTCAAAACATTATTGCAAGCATATTCGTTACGAGTTTTCCTAAACACAATACATGTCATGTTCACTCGAACCCACGTGCGTGTAGCTCGATATACACTGAAATACACCTTACAGGTCATTTATTTTAACTTTGTTCGTCGCATAGGCATTTAAATTTACACAACCGTTTGGAACAAATAAGTGCTTTAAAAGCCTTAAAAAGCCTATTCCATTCTCTATTTTCTTATTACAAGGATGATGTATCAAGAGGTCACATATGCTGAGGTCGGAAGTGTTTCCCGATCTAGATTTCACTAACCGTAACGCCTTAGTCTGTTTTGTGGATATATTTAACTTTTGTATTGGGGCGTTTTCCAAAAAAAGTGTACATCGTTATAGGTGAAAAACTTAAAGTAAAGGACCCGAGGGCTTATTGTCTAACGCACTCGCAATCACGATCGTTTTCATTTTGAAAATCGAACGCTCGTCTGCATACAATATGAAAACAATTGCTCCATTTTGAAGCCGGTTGCGATTGCGAGTGCGTTAGACAATAGCCCCTCTGGGCCTCTATTCAGGTGCGTTAAAACGATATCGTGTTTGACACGTTTAAGAATCGTTTATGTCACAGTGGCCATTATTGTAAATGACGTAAGAGTTATCAAAACGTTGACAATACGGAAACAGGTCAAAAACGATATCGTTATTACCTTGCAGAATTCCAGCCCTGTTGTTGTGGTTGTGTACAAAATTGATAAGGAACTTATGTCAACTTTCAAACATAGAGCGTCAAACGGTCTATACCGACGTGTTACAACTACATACAACAAGTCCTTTACTTAAGTTTTTCTCCTACAAGAACAAAGTTAAGAAAATTTAACTTTTTCCATTTCGTCACAAAAATTAGCCATTCATTTCGATACTTTAATTTTCGTGACGCAATGGAGAAAGTTAAATTTTCTTAATTTTGTCCTTAACTATGTACACTTTTTTTTGGAAAAAACCCATTGTCTAGTTTGTTTTCTTGAAACTGTCAAACGTGAAAACGCAATTAGAAACAAAAGCCTCGATAATTTTATTTATCAAACATTTACAAATTTTCACATGTTCTGCCCTGCGATCTTTTACAATTATTTTTTATTTAATAGCACATTTCAATAGTAGTAAACGGCAATTATATCAATATTTTTATTAACTCGCCATTAGTGTATGTACTATGTATTCAAGTATGTATGTTCGAATCAAATCTTGCAATGAAGATAAGAGTTAAAATGTGGTATACCTACATTCTTCCATTACAATACAATAATATGGTACCATCGAGCTGGTGTGATGATGGAGACTTAGGGTAGGGGGGCCATTGCTCTGAATTACACATGATAGACCCGTCGTGTTGGGACTCATTAGTTTGGGCTTTGATAGTCAGATAATGACTGCAAAAACAACCAAAACTTACGAAATTTGACAGTTTTTTTTTTATTTGACGATGCAATCGAGGCACGAACTATCTCTAACTCACGTTGTTTGCGCGAAAGCACAATAGGTAATAAGTTGTTACAAATACTTGTAATGAGAAATAGGTCTTTTGCCGCTAGGCATACACATATCAGGTCACGATAGCGCATACAGGATGTTTGGCAGAGGGTTGTCTCAGGGACTAACTCTGTTAGTCATACTCATCAACTTTAATTATAGGACCAACATCCAAATCACGAAAAAAACACAGCTGTTCCATACATTTCCGCAAAGTTTTTTTCGCGATTTGGATGTTGGTCCTATAATAGTCCCTGAGGTTTATACAAGCCTCTGCCGAACACTTCGTATATTTATTTTGATTTATGTGTGGGTGTAGCAGCATATGTGGCCCCTTAACGAACAAAGATCGTAAGCGCGTTGCCCCATAAGGGTAGCCCTATAGAGATTCACCTAAAAAATACCAGTACCAATGTTAATTCTTCCGTTTGTTTGTTCAACAAATGGGGTATATTCTATAAAATATATTATATGATTATTTTGCGAAGTTTTGAATGAGCGCGCGTCGTAAATGTATGGTGTATCCCGAGGAACAAAATGTTCACAACATTCTTAAAGGCCTACTCCGTCATGTTTCAGTGTACATCGAACGTCCCGTATCATTTAGTAGTCGTCGAGGTCCACGTCGTCCAAAGGCTCATCCAACTGAAGCGATTGAAAATCAACTTTGTAGCGAAGTATTCCTATATTGATAATTTATTGATGGTTTTAGCGATTATTTTCGAGTGTTATTATTGTTGTTCGAGTTTTCATACATCCAGCGTTGTTATCCAAGCAGCAGGGAAAGAGATAAACATATAAATTAGTATTAGCATCAGATTAGATATAGCACATACACAAATATAACAGGGAAAACTTCTCAAAAATAAATGGTCTTCAATCCTTGACTATAGTAGCGAAGAAATAATTCAGGAAAACGCGCCAGACCTCTTAATTATGCGTACGGCCAACAACTTTAATTGCTAAGCCAGTGTAGAACCATGTCGCAGAAAGCCAATAATTAATTTTCATGTAATTAATTTTTCTTGACTTTAAGAAGTGATTATGACATGGCTCTATGGTTGCTAAACTATTAAAGTTGTGGACTGCATTGACGCAATCAATTCTATGTCAAAATTAGGTGGTACAGTCGAAAGCAAAAGTAGATAATCGTTTTAGTACTTTATCGCACTAACGTAACAATGCTGTGACAATTGGGTAGCGTCAAAGTAGTGAACGTGACAAGGTACTAAAAACTAACGGTACTAAACTTTTGCTGTTGACTTCACGGCACATAGAAAGGACATGCTAAATTATACAGGGTGTTAGGCAGATCGTGTGCCAAAAGAATACGGCAGGTAGGTAGGGTTACTTGCAACACACTTTAGGCTAATTAACACCCATCCTGCTCACGGTTATTTTTTTAATTTTATGTCGTTATTTCCCAAAGTTCACAGTTTTCTTAACATATCTTTTTTTTAAATCTCGCAGCAATAAGGTATTTGTATTTTTTCCCCGACCTCATTGCATAATAAATGACCTAATTGAAGAGCTATTCATTAAACAAGTTAGATGCGTGGAAAAACATTTGCGTGAAAAAGTTGCGAGATGCGTGGGAATGCAAATAAGATGTTAATAGAATATTGCAACATTAAGAGATAAAAAAAATACAAATACCTTTATACTGCGACAATAAAAAAAGATATGAAAACTGTGAACTTTTGGGAAATATCGAAATAAAATTAAAACAAATGATTAAAAAATTAGCCTAAAGTAACCCAGGTAGGGTTTCCTGTCGCATTCTTTTGGCACACGATCTGCCTAACACCCTATATATATGAGTTTTCCATCAATGACGTAAAATTACTTACGAAGGGCGGGCGTCGAGGATTTAAAACACTATTAAGCTTTAGCATGAAGTTGAAGTCTGCACAATAGAATAAGCAATTTGTCGGTAGGTCGACGTGAGAGCACAGGATATTTCGCAATTATTCAGTCACCAGCAATACCTATTGTCTGTATCAAATGAACTAGAAAAAGATACAAAATAGTACTGTTTGACACATAACCTCAAATATTGACCAAGCGTGTTTTTACTAAAAATAACGTATCGTAAATAGTAATTTCATCTTAAACTTATGAAAATAATGATCTAGTGTATTAAATCATTGCAAAGACCTAACTTGATTTTTAAAGGTATGTGATTATCGAGTAATAATGGTTTATAGTTCAATTGACACATATGTCTTCAAGTATAGTTAAAATAATTTTGAGCACTATTATTCCGATATATTTGTCGGCGACTGTACGGATATCGCAGTAGACAGCGACACTGCACGCCTAGCACATGAAGCGAGTTAAGTCGCGCGCGAGATAGACTACCCGTCATTGTCTAATCGGAGCGGTCAGAAAAAGACAGGTAGTCTATCTCGCGGGCGACACAACTCGCGCGCCGTCACGTGCTAGCCGTGCTGAGCCCCGTGGTGGCCATGTACAGTCAACAGCAAAAGTTGATGATTATTTTAGTACCTTGTCACTTTCACTACTGTCGCAGTATTGTTGCGTTACGGCGAAAAAGTACTATAATCATCATCTACTTTTGCTGTTGGCTGTACCAATGACTTTTCTAACTAAAGTATATTATCCGATACTCTTACGGTGGAGGAAGACATATTGAGGACATCAGATCCTGGAGCGGCCTTTTTTTGTAATTTCAAGATTGCAATCTTAAGGTGGGTACGAATTAGAGCAGGCTCGGGTTGAGGCACGCACGGCTCACCTATTTTGCTCAAATTCGTACGCGCTCACGCGCTGTGCGCGAGCAGCTTGCGGCACGCGGCGAGCCCTCGAGAGTAGGTGTTTTGACCGTGCTCAAAGGCGCCTCAGTGTGCGTGCCTTGCGTAATTCGGACGTGTATCCGAGCGAGCCGCGGGCAGAACAACAAGTTCTAAAATGTCTGTGGGCGAGGCGCGTACAAATGTGATAAAGTTACTGCGCCGTTCCAACATTAAGGCGATTTCTTCTTCTTTTTGTTAATAATTTGGTGAATTATGGTAAACTCAGCCGCGGTCACCGAGTCCGACGCCATTTTGAAATGTCGGCTCGCGGCGAGCACGCTGCCTTACCTACGCCGGTTTATTTAGCTCGCGAGCAGCTCGCCGCGCGGGGCGAGTCGCTCGGATTCGTACGGACCCAAGCTTTACGATAACAATCTCAAAACTACAGATGTGTTGCCAGCACAAGCTTAAACTGAAGGAACAAAGGGTACTGACCGCCGATGCCACCGAACCCGCGCACGAACTGGCTGCCCTCCTGGCTCTTGTCGGTGATGATCTCGAGCGTGGCGCCGAACGACTTGTAGTTGTTGGCGAGCCACTCCAGCAGCGGCTGGCACTCCACCAGCTCCAGCTCCACCCCGCTCTGCAGACACACGACGGATGGTCATACTCTTATTAGATAAGGAAAACTGACCGTTCTCGAGTCATTATTTTAATGATAAGTGAAATAGGACTTATTTAAACTGCTACTGTTAACAGCCTGTTTCACAATGGTCAAGTAAAGCATATCCGTAAAATAAATTAAGCACTTTCCCTTTCTTACACTTGAAAATGGGCAAAGAGAGGGCTATCTGAATTTCACAGATGAATTTACTTGTCCACTGTGAAACAGGCCCTAAATCTAATAGAAAACATGAATTTAAGAGACAAATATCGACCAACGAAATTGTATCGGCAAAGGCATTATCATATACAGTTCACGTCAAATATCCCACTCGTATTATAAATGCGAAAGTTTGTGTGCGAGTGTGTGTTTGTTACTCTACAGGACACACGCAGATCCTGTAAATGCTTGGATCGTAATCATTTAGATCATTGCAGCTTCTCTCCGCTATTAGAAAGTTAGGGAGTCGAATCTGATTCATAATTAAGTGCACCTCTATTATTGTTCGCGAGAGTAACAATGGAAGTTCACCTCTTTGTCGGTGAAATGCGACTTGTCCTTCTCCTGCTCGGGCGTGAGGTGCAGGATGGTCTCCTGGTTGGTGGCGTGCGACTTCAGAACGTATCTGCAAGGGAAAAATTCTAGTTTGAGGTGGCTAGTTGGAATAACAACGACAATACTAAAATAACGCGGCCAGGTTTTTTAATTTTAAAAATTAATTGCCAAGTAGATTAAATTTACGGAGAGCTTAAAAATAATATCGATTAGTATTATTATTATTGTATTTTGTTTGGAAAACAAAAATTAACGTCAGTTGGTATAGTTATAGTTTCATTGTTGTTTGTTTTGTACCCAAAATACAATAGGGAACATGCATATATATTTTTCCTACGCTCTCTGGAAAGTGCTATGAAATAGAAGGGTAACTGTATACGCGAAACAATTGGCGTGTAATTTTTTCATAAGATATGAAGCTTTAAAGTTCAGACCCCCGCAAAAAAACCCTATACAAAATCGACGACGTCACAGCTGTTCATCCATGTTTAAATATTTCTGTTAAAGAAAAAAATTATATACATACATACGTAACATTACGCCTAAATTCCCAGAGTGGGGTAGGCAGAGCTACAGAAATACCAACAAATCTAAAAAGACTTGTTGACAATTCTGTAACCACATTTTGCAGAAGTAGGCTAAGATGTTTACCAGTGTATTAGTGACAGGTTGCAAGCCCATCGCCTAATAGCACTACAAGCTCTTATTCCCTTAGTCGCTTCTTACGACATCCGCGGGAAGACATGGAGTGGCACTATTTTAACCCGGCAACCACACGGGGTAAAAAAAATATAAATTAAAATATTAGGTAAATAAAATGAGAGATGCCGAAAAGTACAATCTAAACCTTATAAGAATCAAAGGCGCCTCAGTATCCGAGCGTGCCGCGGGCAAAACGACCAGTTCTAACTTGTCTGTAAGCGAGACGCGTACAAATTTGGTACCTAAGCGACATCTTCTTTTTGTTAATAGTTCGGTGAAATATGATAAACGCAGCCGCGGCTGTCATCGTGTCCGACGCTATTTTGAAATGTCCGCTCGCGGCGAGCACGATGTCTCACCCGCGCATGTTTATGTGCAACAATTTGGCTCGCGAGCTACTCGTTGCGCGGGACGAGCATGCCTCAGGCTGAGCTGCTCAGGTTCGTACCCAGCTTACGATGAACGGACAGGCCCGTACGTCGGGTCAGTAGCACCCGTCAGCGCAGTCCGAGCAGAGCTCACCTCTGGATGTCGAGGTTCTCCCAGCAGATGAGCGTCTCCACGGCGCCGAGCTCGAGCGCGCGCAGCGTGTCGTCCACGCCGAAGCAGTACTTGCCCGTGTCCTGGATATATCAGAATAGTACATTTTGCATCAAGGGAACTAAAAACGAGTTAAAATAAATGAATAACAGGGGACAATCTCACACAAATTTACCTCATCCCAAACTAAGCTCTAGGCTTGTACTATGGGTACTAGCCTAGATAAACTTAATTATACAGGGTGTTGCCTGTAATAGGAGCAATAAATTGAGGGATCGTTTCTACTCTTTAAACGTAGCACCATTTGTTCTACAACATAATTTTTTTTTTTCGAACAAACTAAATAATTTTCAATGTACTCCATCCAATAATCTAGCTGACATATACTGTCAGCCCACAAAATTCGTAGTTTTCGCAATACATTGCTTGCTTAGAAAATCTAAATTCATTAATATATAGTTAACAAGTTATTTTCAAAAGTTGTAGAATAAATGTTGTTATGTTTGTGGTGTGGAAACGATCCCTAAATTTATTGCTCCTATTACAGGCAACACCCGGTATGTATATGATTACAGAATTAGACAATTAGTTTTGTTGGTATTTCTGAGGCTCTGCCTACCCCACTCTGGGAATGAAGGCGCGATTTAATGTATGTATGGACTAACGAAATACATCTTAACAAATGGTCCATCAAAATACACGCTGATTAATAAACAATTAGATACATATTACAAGATTTCAAATATTTCAATGAAGATTACTTTGTTCATTAGGTAGAAATGCAATCTAGGCTGGAGGAGCTGTGCAGGGCGATTTTGACTAATTCTAGATTAGGCGTGATATTCACAAAACAGGAGAAGGGAAGGCCTATTAAAAATAAGTAATTATTTAGTACTGTATGGTACAGTCAAACTCAAAAGTAGCCGTACATTTTAGTACTTTGTCGCAGTCGGTATTAAAATGAGAGTGGTTTGAATTTAGTACATACAATAGCTGCGACAAGGTACTAAAATGTAAAGCTTTGACCGTACTTCCCATTCCCATTCTGATTGGGGCCGGATAATCAATCAGTATTCTAAATAACCTAGTAACAGTTTTAGTTTATCACAGCACGTATTCAGCCTTGGCTATTACCAAGGATCGTTAACTGCGAGCGAAATCCATTGAAATGACGTATGACAACCAGTTAGGGATGGCGATGGTTCTAAATTTATGAACTAAAATATTATGTACTAAAATAATACAAATAAATATAACTGAACAGAATCTGGATCTCAGTGTAAAGTTATTATTACAGTCAAATGGTAAATTTTTGTATTGTATTTACAATTTTTATCCAAAACTCCAAATTTTTCACTTGGGACAGTGAGTAATAATTTTCGCAAATACGATGGCGAAACAACACAAATAATACAATCAGCCTTGCAGTTACCTGAAAAAAAAAGACTTAATTGCTTGTAATCCCACAAATCTAAAGTTTTTATGGAGATCGAAAAATATTACTTCGTTTCTGACAAACAAAATAATTAAATTAAATAATGCAGTCCTTTTATGTGCAGTAGTTTCTGATTAGCGGCCTATTTTGATGACTAACAGTTGCATTACGTATTTGCTGTCAATAAATCAGGGCAGGCTACATAGTTTAGATTACCTCGATGATCAAGGTTGCATTGAAATTTTGCAAACACAACCAGTACTTGACGGAGTCACATTGACAATCATGACAAGAACATACCTACTAGTTTGTAAATTTATCTATTGACAATATATTTATCAATTCCAAGAAGTTTTAGTTTAATGTCATAGATAGCACTTATTACTTATTAGTGTCTAGGTGACCTAGACACTGATAAGTATAATATAATGATATTAATGATAAATAAACACATTCCTCCATATATATGAATAAGTAGCATAACTGACGATTCGAAAGTGCTTGTTTCTAAGCCTACTCAATAAATAATTTTTGCCTTTGACTTGACTTGACTGGGTAGCAACCCTAGTACTTCAATGGATTTCGCTCGCAGTTAACGATCCTTGGCTATTACGTAACTTAATTAGACCATCAATCAACGTTTACAATGAGGAAACTGGCTGCTCCGAAAATAGAAACACTGCCAAATATAGATGTTCACATTTTATCACCTACATGTAGATGTGAAAAATGAGACGATTCCATTTCTAATGTTCCTAAATAAGGCCTATTATTTTTAACTCTTCATTTATGATATTAGTAGGGATTTTTTCACGGAAGGTCTGTGCGCAACAAATGCATGAAAAAATATATAAAGGTTTTGTTATGAATGCTATGGACAGTAATAAAATTGGATTTAGTAACAAGAACTAACATTGAATATTAAATAACAACAATGCAATTTGAGACCCTGTGGTGTCTGTTAACAGGCGCAACAGACGAATATAAGATACCCGTTATGACCAACACCAATAACTTGATGCTCCAATTACAAGGACGGTAATAACAACTATAACACACTCCTACAGTATGCGACCTTTGTACAAGACAGGTGCCGCTGTCTGCTGCAATACAAATGACGAAAAACAACACAGGCAGTGTAAGCTCTAGTCTAAAATAATGATTTTCAAACAAACATTTCAAATGTATGAAATCTCTCGGCATTTCAATATGAAAAGTCAGAACGAAATATTTTACGACAAAGTAGTCAGTATTCGAAAGTATGTTGATTATCTTAAATCTTTCGAATAACGTAACAATTTTGAACCTTATGATGCTACCGTATTTTTGTCTAACTATGTTATACACAAAAACTTTGGACATTTTGGATGCGTCAATCTTTTTCAGATAGCCAACCTTAAAACAGTAGTAATTTTGTAAGTCACCGTCAACATCCGAATCAAGCGTCTCTTCCGACTTTAGGTTGTTTTTTAAACCAACCTTGAGTCATTAATTGTGACATTTCTCACATGAAACCAAATACTTAAATTTTAGTGGTGGTAGGACCCTGTGCAGGGTCCGTCCGGATCGCTACCATCATCTTATCCATTAACCACCCGCCAAGCAACAGTGTTCGCATTGTTGTGTTCCGGTGTGGGGATAAGACCACCAGTGAAATTACTAGCATAGAGGCATAGGGGTTAGTCCTCAGGGTCGGTAACGCATTTGAGGTCTTGGAATTATAGTCTTGAGAATTTAAATGTCTATGGGTCTCAGATTCCACTTACCATCAGGTGGCCTGAGTGCTCGTGTGCCTTCTCATTAACATAAAAAAAAGAAAAAAAAAATAAAAAAAATTGTCTACCTATTTTTTATACTGCGTCTCCGTGACGTGAACATATCGCGACGCCGGCAATTTTGGTCGCTTAAAGCGCAAAACATACAGAAAGCGGTCGCGAGTTGGACGCGGGTCGGGTCAAGTTTCTTATTATAGTCTGTACTTTTAGGCATTTAAAAAAATGAAAACAAAAAAAACACGTGACATTGACAGATGACAGTTTGTCAGCCAATAGGAGAACAACACTGATACGTCAAAGCTCGACCAAACAGCTTGGATTGGTTGATGAGCAGAGCCACGTGGTTTGGTTTGTTTACACTTTTTTAAATACCTAAAAGTACAGACTATAGGTCCCGCGCACGTTCTATGTGTTGTCGTTCGTATAGAAACAGGCGAATAGACGCGGCGTACTCACGATGCGACCCGTGCTTTGCGGTTTATTTAACACCTAGCATGATTTAAGAGTCGTGACTATTTCTTGTTTCCAATCGGATTGGTACCGACCTGTGAGATTTCATCAAAGTACCGGCCAATGAGCTTCTTCTCCTGGATGAACTTGACGTTCTGCAACGACTCCGCCGCCAGCTCGATGGCCTGGTTGAAGCCGTTCTCGCCGCCGTACGACACGTCCACCAGCTTGATGATTTTGGCTTGCAGACGCTGAATAAGAGGAAGATGAAAAAATATTATAGGCGAGTACAATACTTGACGGACATTGTCCGCTCAACAGACACCTAACGATAATGGGTATCAGACAGGATCTCCAACGCCCCCACTGTGGCAAAGAGGAGACAAGCCAACACGTCCTAGCCGAGTGCGTCATGTACTCGTCACTGAGATACCGAACACCCAAAAGCATTAACCTACAGGGCGCACTTCTGTTCTGTAGGAAAATAAGAAGATGGGATCCATGCTGGATGGGAGCGTTGCCGGGCCAGTAACCTACGGCTCACCCAAGGGGAACAGGGCGGAATGACCGGGAGACTCATCGCCCACCCGCCTGCTAAGGCCGGGCGTCCCCACCCATCATCATCGTCATCATCCTTGAGGGACCAGCCCCCTATTGCACCACCCTCACAATGACAGGTGACATTTCAGTGCACATGGCGCAGCTTTTATGAAATCCAGTGATGTATCAGCGTGTTTAGCGAATTGTCACCTGGCACGTGTCATTGTCAAGATGGTGAAAATGAGACTGTACTTTTTAAGGTTTTCTACCAAATTGACGTAGTCGCAAACTGAGCTCTAGGCTAGCATAAGGCATCCAAGACTAAGGAACGCGAAGTAACGCTTCATCATAATTTATTTAAGGGCTATGCTCTTTTCGGTGGAGTAATTTCCATTTATTCCTATTCCAAGCCTTCTCTTTAACCAACTGTTAGTTCAGTCTTGAAGTCCGCCGAGCCGGCCAGGATGAGCCCGGCCACGTTCGGCCGGTCGGCGCTGATGAACAGCTGCGTGGCCACCTCGGCCGCTTGTTTATAGTGAGAGAGTACTCACAGGGTCGAACATGTCCGACTGCGACAGTTCAGTCTTGAAGTCCGCCGAGCCGGCCAGGATGAGCCCGGCCACGTTCGGTCGGTCGGCTCTGATGAACAGCTGCGTGGCCACCTCGGCCGCTTGTTTATAGTGAGAGAGTACTCACAGGGTCGAACATGTCCGACTGCGACAGTTCAGTCTTGAAGTCCGCCGAGCCGGCCAGGATGAGCCCGGCCACGTTCGGCCGGTCGGCGCTGATGAACAGCTGCGTGGCCACCTCGGCCGCTTGTTTATAGTGAGAGAGTACTCACAGGGTCGAACATGTCCGACTGCGACAGTTCAGTCTTGAAGTCCGCCGAGCCGGCCAGGATGAGCCCGGCCACGTTCGGCCGGTCGGCGCTGATGAACAGCTGCGTGGCCACCTCGGCCGCTTGTTTATAGTGAGAGAGTACTCACAGGGTCGAACATGTCCGACTGCGACAGTTCAGTCTTGAAGTCCGCCGAGCCGGCCAGGATGAGCCCGGCCACGTTCGGCCGGTCGGCGCTGATGAACAGCTGCGTGGCCACCTCGGCCGCTTGTTTATAGTGAGAGAGTACTCACAGGGTCGAACATGTCCGACTGCGACAGTTCAGTCTTGAAGTCCGCCGAGCCGGCCAGGATGAGCCCGGCCACGTTCGGCCGGTCGGCGCTGATGAACAGCTGCGTGGCCACCTCGGCCGCTTGTTTATAGTGAGAGAGTACTCACAGGGTCGAACATGTCCGACTGCGACAGTTCAGTCTTGAAGTCCGCCGAGCCGGCCAGGATGAGCCCGGCCACGTTCGGCCGGTCGGCGCTGATGAACAGCTGCGTGGCCACCTCGGCCGCTTGTTTATAGTGAGAGAGTACTCACAGGGTCGAACATGTCCGACTGCGACAGTTCAGTCTTGAAGTCCGCCGAGCCGGCCAGGATGAGCCCGGCCACGTTCGGCCGGTCGGCGCTGATGAACAGCTGCGTGGCCACCTCGGCCGCTTGTTTATAGTGAGAGAGTACTCACAGGGTCGAACATGTCCGACTGCGACAGTTCAGTCTTGAAGTCCGCCGAGCCGGCCAGGATGAGCCCGGCCACGTTCGGCCGGTCGGCGCTGATGAACAGCTGCGTGGCCACCTCGGCCGCTTGTTTATAGTGAGAGAGTACTCACAGGGTCGAACATGTCCGACTGCGACAGTTCAGTCTTGAAGTCCGCCGAGCCGGCCAGGATGAGCCCGGCCACGTTCGGCCGGTCGGCGCTGATGAACAGCTGCGTGGCCACCTCGGCCGCTTGTTTATAGTGAGAGAGTACTCACAGGGTCGAACATGTCCGACTGCGACAGTTCAGTCTTGAAGTCCGCCGAGCCGGCCAGGATGAGCCCGGCCACGTTCGGCCGGTCGGCGCTGATGAACAGCTGCGTGGCCACCTCGGCCACCTTGCGCACGTAGTTGTGCCGCTTCTCCATGCGCAGCCGGGCGAAACGCAGCGCGGACTGACCACCGCGACCGTGCTTCTTCGGCAAGTCCACCGTGAATTTGTGTAATACCTGTAAAAAAAGATCAGTGTTCGTAATGAATGATAGCTAAATAGTTTAGCAGCTTTTACTGTTTGGTCAAGGTAAAAAAGTGTTAGCTGCCAAAAAATATCCGCTCAAGATGCGAGAAACGCGACCTTGTGACGGTGTAATATTAAAAAGACGGTAAATCATTAGCCATGAAGTATATAGCAACAGGGGCTTAGAGGTTTTATTTCAAATCCCAATGGCTTTTAAGGCATGCTGCCTCACTCTTTAAATGCCCAGTTCCTAAAATGACGACGGGAGGCGGCGACCGATCACGCGACTCACTGTTCAGATGCCACAAAAAACTCAAGCTTCAAGCATGTTTCCAGTTAAAGATTAATAATCAGATTAGATTTTTAGATGTTTTCTGATCTTATGTCAGAGTATTTATGGCAGTACATGTGTTTCTTGGAACTCCTCAACGGTACCTATTTTAAGGGTGAACAATCCGGATTCAGTTGAACTAAAACTATTAGGTGCCTACAATTTTAAAAGAAGTTATATTTGGCGTTATTTAAGGCGGTTTTTTGTTTTTTAATGCCAATAAAGCAAGACGGCTAGCAAGCGGTCATTTCAATGTTTAATGTAGAAAAAGATCTGACAGGGATGAGGCTTGCGGGCTCCCACAGATGTGGGTAAGTGGCAATATTTTGTCTTCACAGCAGCGAAGTCTATAAATTTATAGCAGTAATGTACGCTCACCTCTCTTGTGTTACCTTGCAGAGTACCGAACAGGGCTCCGTTACCGTCCATAACGATGAACCCAAACTTGTTGTCGTCGGCCAGCAGCGCCGTGAGGGCCTCCGTGTGGAACTTGTTGTCGCACAGGTAGAGCGACGTGTTGATCGGCTTGAAGGGCTCGAAGTCGATGTTGACCTTCTTCTCCTTGCCTTCCTCGGTGACGATCGTACCGCAATAGATGACTAGGCCGTTTGGAGGCACTGTGGAAGTTTCAATACATAAGAAAGTAGGTCATTTGACCGTGCTCAAAAGGCGCCTCAGTGTGCGAGCCTCGCGTAATTTGGACGTGTATCCGAGCGTTCCGCGGGCAGAACGACAAGTTCTAACTTTTTACAGACAACCGCGGAGGTCTTCGTGTCCGACGCCATTTTGAAATGTCGGCTCGCGGCGAGCACGCTGCCCACCCGCGCATGTTTATGTGCAACAGTTTGGCTCGCGAGCAACTCACCGCGCGGGGCGAGCATGCCTCAGGCTGACCCGCTCAGATTCGCACCCAGCTTTAAAATAACGCTTGTATGCGTTAGTACTTACTGGTTAAGCAAGCAACACTTCTTACTTTCAAATTATGGTTCAGAGTTTTGATAAAATTAACACTAACTTCGTCCAAACTAGTTTTCAAACTGCTTGATTTCCCATTTGGTTATGCTATGTTGGTATTACGTAACCAGTACAAGGCCAATTTGCCAAAAAATAATTAATGGCAAGTTAACTTTCACCAACATGGTTCTCTGTTCAATATAGGGCATACAGAACCGGTACCGGTTGCAGAATTTTGATAACTGGTTCTGGGATGCATATAGAACCGGGAGAACCGGTTCCACCGGTTCTGGGTGATAAAATTTTAACTTTTTTGTGTTTAATAAATTATAGAGAATTTAAGAGGATAAAGCACTATTATGGAGGATATGAAATCAAAATGTTTTAAATTATGCAATCATCAATTATTTGCTTACTTAATGCTTGTTTGAACGATATTAATTAGGTATCTATCTAAGTACTTGTCGTTATTTATTTGTTAGTTAAATATTAGTTATTAGGACGGGAGGCGGCTGCGCGACGACGCCAGCTCGCAAGAATCTAATTACTAATACATTCAATGAAAGTTTTAGTGAATTAAATGCTGTGAAATTAACCCACTTTTACTTATTTTTGAAAACCGGTGGAACCAGGTTTATTACTTTTGGATCTAGTTCTACCTTATAGGAACCGGGTATGCCCTGGTTTAATATATTTATCATAAGGACAGTGACCATACATGCAATAGGCCAAGATATAATATCGGTAACTTTTAGGCAAATATATTGATGATGAACTGAGCAATGTTATTACTGTTCAAATTACTAAGCTATTTGTTTCAAAATGCAATACAATAAATAGAGGTGAGCCTAATTTGACTTAACACCTGCTGTACCTTTAGTGTACAGCTTGAGCCGATGCTGTACAGAGGTGATGGCTCCAAGGACTGACAGCCTGTTCACGCGCGACTTGATGTTGGACGCCGTTCCAAACTCATCTGCCAACATCTTGGATACCCTTGAGATCTGGTCCTTGGGCGGGATGATGAGGGAAATCATTGATGTACCATTCCTGGAATCCAAAATTTGAGTCATTTATAAATGTTTTTCCCTGTACAATCAGCTACAATAACAATGATAGCATCTAAAGTTGTCAACAAACAAATTTAACCTAATGCCTTTCCTCTAATGCATGTTTAGCTGTTTGTTTTTAAACCACACAACTATAACTTAACAAATTGAATTGGATAAAATCCAAGAAACAATAATATTTTTTTTTTTAAACAATAAGACAAGAAATTTGAATGGTTCTATATGGAAATATAAACTCTATGGAGTTGAAATCACATGCATAAGCTAGTAGTAGTCATATTTGATTTTAATGTGATGCCAGGCAAGGTTATACATTTCTGCCTGCGAGAGATTCCCCTCTTAGGTGCCCCATCCGTAACAGTGCAATTTTATTACTGGGTGAATAAAATGTAACATTGGCCACTGGAGGTGATTATGATACCCTGAATACTGCCATTAAAAAGGAAAACAAAGATGAACCAATTAACTAAAATGGTAAAACCTAACTGGCAACTACTTAATATAATATGATAATATTAGTACAGATTAAAGGGACAAGTTCCCCTTCATACTAATTATGTTTCTGTGATTTTAATATTTGCGTAATGTCATTGTTTCAGAACAATAAAGAGTTTACATACATACATAATAATTATGTATATCCATTAGACCCAACAGTCAAGGTGTAGTTGTGTCAAAGTAACTTTAAGCTTAACTTGACTGACATAGGATTGGTTATTGAAATATCAAGAATTGACAAGGGCCCTATGAGGGTATAGGTAATGATCTACATATTCTTGGTGAAGCATATGACACCTCATTTATATATATCATTAAATCCATGGCAAATTTACGAATCTGCACTTTGACTTCTAATGACAATGACAGAAATGCCACTTGGTAAATTAGCAAAACTGCTATTCTTATTCTGAATTGAAATGCAAATTTGCAACTGTGCCATGGATGGGACGATATGGTCCATGGTTAAGGAGCCAGAGTGGAGCATTGGATATATTGGATGTATGGAATACATTTATTGCATAAACAAGCTCTCATCTCTGTCATGCCACAATTCTGGTATTTTGGGAAATTATTAAGTAGATGGTAAGGGTTACTCTTAAAATTCCCTTTTCGCCAAATGACAATATAGCTCAGACAGCTGGATTGTGTAATGTCTTTGTTGCTGTACAGACATGAACGCTAAATGTATCTTTAGCAAAACGTCTGGATCTTAGAATGTTACAATTAAAAATACACTAGTAGCGAAACGTCTTTATCTTAGAAATGTCTTTATTAATTAATAGACATAAAAGCTGAATGGCCCGGTAGCGAAACGTTTGTATCTCAAAACATCTTACTTACTAAATAGACATGAACGCCAAATAGCCCGTTCGCAAAACGTCTGGATCTTTAAATAGCAAGTGTTGATATGACACTTGATAATTTCCAACTCCTTTCCACACAATCAATTATTATCTATTATTTAAATCCTGGCACTCGTTCTGTGGTCATGACAGTCAACTAATTTTGCTTTCGACGAATTAAATATTCTAAATAATATATGGACTATTTTAATTTCCAGACGTTTTGCTAATAACCCCTTCTATGTTCATGTCAATCAACTAATTTTACTTTCGGTTAATTAGGTATTCTAATCACACGGACTATTTATATTTCCAAACGTTTGGCTACTTGTTCATTTCAATTCTGTGACGTCCTGCTAAATTGACACTTTGCTGACTAAGTATTCTACTTTCATGTCATTCAGCTGAATTGACTCTTTGCTGACTGTGTATTTTACTCTTATGTCATCTAGCTGAGATGGTCCTTTGGCGAAAAGGGAATTTTGAGAGTAACCCGATGGTAACATACTTTTCCTTAATGCTTCAATGGCTTTTACCAATAATAAATCTTGCTTTACTTGGCAAGGTTGATTATACCATGATAAAATGTGTTTTATGTTGCATGTAGAGATAAGCCAGTCAACTATTATTAACATATTGACTGCCAGCTACGAGAATACTCCTAGTTATTGTTTGACAATACAATGAGTTTACAGTCAATGTGTTAAATAAGTCTCATCTAACAATGTTTCAACATCCTTAACTTTGGGACACCTAGGAAACCTAGGAAACCCAATAAGTGCACTAGTCTTCAGCTTGAAATTAAAGAAACTCAAGTGTGTTTAAAAGTTTGTTTGGAATCATACTGGACTTCATAGACAACAATAAGGAAATGAAAACAAAGAACTGCATAACTGAATTGACTCAACACAATTGTTTGTGGCTTCAAGGCAGCGTCTTAAAGTATTTACTGACGGGAGTTTTCTTGTTTCGACGGCGGCTTTGTTTGGAACTGTTTCTCAGGTGACGAAAATCGATTGGCGTCCCGACTCTAAGTGTCGGCATTGTTGTACGAACGTGCACGCTAAATGCGCATAGGGCTTCTATTTACGAAACGATCGCGTGTGTGCGAGGTTACTTCGCGCATGCAGAGCGCTCCGCGCATGTCCTGTCACGGATGACGCAGCCTCGTTGGCAATTTCCACCAATCATGCAGCCAAAAAAACACATCCTCGTGCACCTTAACTTATAAAAGTTAACTAGTGAACTCTACTTACCCCCTAGCCATTTCCAAGCTCTTGATGAGCTTCTTGATCTTCCATATTTCGACATTGCGATCGGCGGACGATTCTTCAGACATTTCGATGCGGGATTTATAAAACGATTACACCACTAAAACACTCCGAATAACGGACAATAATAAATAAATAAGTCTTTAAATACACCACCAAACTTTAAAATTAAAGATTTACGGGGGAAAGGGAGCCCGACTCGCGGTTCAAACTGCTAAAATCCAGATCTAACCGGACCGACGGGACACCTCGCGACTCCGTTAACACACTTTCTAGTTCACATTGACGTCCGCGGTCACTCGAACTTTTCTTCTGGTGCGGGGATTCTTGGATTTTTTCCTTATTCGGTTACCCCTAAGCATGTGGGACGCAAAAATCAGTCATTACAGGATAAAAAAGATGACGTGACCAAACGATCGAACGAACGCCTCGTCGTCTCGTCGACCGTCGGAGAAATGAAAGAAAAAATTGTTAGAATGTGTTGCAATACCTATAAAAGGTTTGAATGTTGCTCCACTAGGTACATATTTTTATAACTTCAGTGAGAAAACATCTAACAAATTCGTGATATTTTAAATTATTTAGTAACTAATTATAAATCTGAATTTATTTAAGTTTATAGTAACTTTAATTATGATATATTCTAATATTTTATTCTTTTTATATTCTGTAGCCGTTGCTGTCCGAAATAAACCTTTCATATTATCCTATTTTTTATAGTCCTATGGAGACATAATTATCATTGTGACTTAAATTGTTTTTATTTAATTTAGTATCTCATACTACCTTAGATATACCCTTATTATTTGTGATTTAATATTAGTAAGTCACGTCCATTCGTGATACTTGTAGAAATTTATGTGACAAGCAATGAATCATTTGGACAAACCACATTTTTAATTGTTTTGAAGAAAAAAGAAAGTGGTTTGTTTGATACAATTGACACTTCCATCACATCAAAGTCATCAAACAACTTAAAATTAGTTAAAATAGGCGAGTACCTACCTATCTGTAAAATTAAATATTGCTATTATTGCTTTGCGTCGCCGGCACAGGTCAAAAGTAAAGAGCTCTAACCATAGCTAAAATGGACAGACATTATAAAACGAAAGCTGGATCAAGCAAATTCCGGAAACACCTCCAATCAACAATAAAGCCAGACGATATTGAAAACATGACAAATATTTTGGACGAAGAACTCGAACACTCTCAAAATACGATGAACCAGATCGCAAACATTTTTGATTCCATCAATAAGTTCAACAATAACGATATAGAGATTTACAATCTTCCCCATGACGCCCCTTCCAAGTTTTTGGAAGCAGAGCTATTAAAACTAGTGACGCCAGATCTAGTTGGCGTTAAGTTCGAGGGAGACGTCGACGAAATCTTGGCAAGCATGAAAATATATGCTGATAAATTGAAGAATAATTTACCCATTACTGAACCACAGATTGAAGTGAAAGCTGGTTTAAATTGTGAACCAATTGATATCAGCCAGTATGCCAAGAGTCTTGACCAGCTGGGTAAGCGACTAGCCTATATTAGGCAAAATTTGAAGCAGGCCGAAAGTCGAAAAGATTTGAACATGGAGAGTAAGCTGGAGATTCTTAATCAGGATATCAAATTATTTAAAGAGGTAATTTATTACTTGGCAACTGCAATGTCTGTTGGGTGCAGACCTTACTTTAACTTTGTATGTGATCTTTTTAATTAACTTGGTATTCAAAAGGTTAAGTAAGGCTATGCCACAAGGCAAATTGATCACAGTAAATCCGATGTTGTTATTCTAATTTTTTGGTTGAAATAAATGACAAGGGTATCCCCCCGGAAAATCATCTCTAATAATTCCCAAACTTTTGCTAATTGATTAAATAGCTTGTAAAGAGGCTGTATGTCATCTTTGTAGTCTATGTTACTCGTTGCTATGGCTCATTTACTATTATAATGTTTTTCAACTAAAGTTGGTAATGTAATACTAAAGTACATAGTTGTGATTATTTGTCTACAATAACATTGCTTATTACTTGCACATTTCTTTATTTTCATCACAAAAACTTAAAATAGGTGTTGTTCATGATCTTCGGAAACTATCCAATTTTCAGGAATAGTAGCATATGTCTGTCTAATTTCTAATTAAAATAGATTTATCTGTTTAGTTGTGAAAGCGTAATAAACACAAGAGTTGCTTTCACATTTATAATATTAGTATGGACCGAGGCGTCTTTTCTATCTATCTATTGCCCCCCTAGTAAGCGTGGCTCCGTAGCAAGCAGCGCTCGGTTCCCCTAGAGCCGCAGCCATGCCACTGCACCCGTGTGCAACGCACACCCTGCACCATAAGGTAAAGACTACTCTATGGATTACCAATAATAGTGCAATACTTATGCTGTACCTTATGTAGCTGAGCCTCCTCTCAGCATAACTAGAATCAAAGCCCCTTCGTTGGAGTATTTTTAGCATCTCTTCATACTTTTTCCTATTTCAGATGACTGAAGGAAACACTTTATTCAGCAAATGCAGCGAGGACTCCAAAATAGGTGATGATTCATTAGGCGTTGCCAGCATCGCCCCAAGCACTAGTCAGTTTGAAGAAATCATTAATAAATTACTGTCAGGGATCAATGATGTTACTTATTTGAGGCAGAATAAGGGTTAAGCTACAAATTTAAGTTGTCTTTTTTTGCTTAACCTTTTAACCGCCAGAGCCGGCAAATCACGGGCGCTCGGTACTCTCCATAAATTTTGTATCGTTACGCGGTTGCGGCATATGACGTCGTTGGCGTCAGGGGCACAAAAAGTAGCAGGCGGCCTTGGCGGTCAAAAGGTTAAGTGTTGCCATGTCACTGAATTTAGGTAATAAGTATAGTTCACTAGAATAAAGGAATTTATTTAGCTTGTCAAGTGTGAACTAGGAGTTAAGCTATCACTGAGTAATAGGAATATTCTGTGATACGTCAATTTCTAAGTAGGATCAGGTGATGTATGGCAGAATATTTTTGATTTATCTCTGGCTCTTAGATCATTCAAATTTTAAACTTTCAATTTGAAATCGAAATAACATAATATGCACTCAGAGAAGACAAGTTACAATTTCTAGGTTAACCGTTTGTTTTATTCCTATTAAGCTATTTCTAGCATATAAACCATTTGTTTTCATTCCTATTAAGCTATTTCTATGATAAACCATTTGTTTTCATTCCTATTAAGATATTTCTAGGATAAACCATTTGTTTTCATTCCTATTAAGCTATTTCTAGGATAAACCAATTTTGTTTTCATTCCTATTAAGCTATTACTAGGATAAACCATTTGTTTTCATTCCTATTAAGATATTTCTAGGATAAACCAATTTTGTTTTCATTCCTATTAAGCTATTACTAGGATAAACCATTTGTTTTAATTCCTATTAAGCTATTTCTAGGATAAACCATTTGTTTTCATTTGTATTAGCACCCTACCAATGGTTAAAATTTAGTTTCAAGGTTATGAGAGGCGATACCATCACTTCTTGGTGCCAATAAATGGCATTTTGGTTGCCAATGAATTGGTTATATCCTGCATGTGCACAAGTAAAGTAAATTTGTACATTTTAAGCTGTTGAATATTGAATGAAATAAATAAATAAAACATTGGTGGTTATGGACATTTTTACCTTTAATAACTTCTGAGAATCTATACAATTATCTATTTTTATCCGAAAACTTTTTCCCAATCGTATACGCCGGTGTATCGCGTACTCTCTTCCCCTTCAAATTGATTGAATATGGTAACAATGACGGGTAACGTTTATAAATGCCTTTACCTTCAGGCGTGTAAGCCGTCACCACGCAAATATCGCCCTTCTTGGCAGTAACAGATACCCACGCAATCGACGCAAGTACCATATCACCGCAGCAGATCTTAGGACCCTCTCCATGAAATTCTAGTACTTTCTTCTCTAAACTAGGCCAATTTTTTAATCTCTCAGAACTACCCGAAGGCACTGCCAGCAATTCTGTACCAAGGAATTGGTCATAAATTTCATCTGCGTCCTCGGTTTTAGTTACAGTGACAGGTAAGTGTTCCGAGCAGAAGACAGTTAAACGACAAGGGTGGTCGCAATGAGCGAGGTCCACACGGGCGAGACCTGCTACAAATATAGTGGAACCTTTGTGCAAATAGTAAGTTTGCGGTCTTAATAATGTTTTTGGTATCGTCGCCAACAATTCCTCTGTGGTTAGTAGCGACAACGCCTGGTCCGGATGCACTACTCCTGGAGTATCATAGAACCATTTGCTGCTCGCAAACAGCTCGTGCTTATCATTTAAAACCAATATATTACGTTTCTTCTCTGCTATAGTGTCGTCTTCGAAATCCAAAGGGTCATAAAAAGTCCTTCCGATATGGCTTATCAAAGAAGGGGCTTCACGAGACGTCCCTCCTTCTAATTGAGCCTTTCTTATCTCTTTTTCAATCTTCATCAACTTCGATTGTGAGCGCAACCGCTTCGTCCGTTCAGACATTTTCCAACCAGAAGGCCGATTTATAGGGAATTTCAGCAAATTTAAAGTCGTTCCTGGCCACCGGCTCACCGTTGCCCTTTTGACAATATCAACTGCATGGACCTTACAATAATCAGATTGTAACAACGAATTGAAGAGGGAGCTTTTACCCACATTGGTGCAACCAACCAAGAATACATCACCTTTATACATCCATACTTTAAACATAGCCGAAATTAAGTCTTCTACGCCATAACCTGTCTTAGCTGATATCAAAGACACGTATTTAATATTAGCTTCGGCAAGTTTCGTCTTCCCTATTTCGTTAATCAGAGAATCTTTAATTCTTTGTAGATATCCAACGCTGTCCGCCGGTATTAAATCCACTTTATTCCCTACAATTATGATAGGACGATCAGTGCCGATAATATCCACAATACCAGGCCAAATCGAACACGGGAAATCTAAAAGATCCACCATAAGGACGACTAGAGATTTGACATGTTTAATAGATTGCAAAAGTCTTACATATTCTTCGGGTTGTACGGCCACATCTAATGCTATGTTGTATTCTTTGAGAAAATGACAGCGTTGGCACTCTAAAGTTTTCAGTTCGGTGTCATCCCTTCGCTTAAATATTTCACTCGGTAAATAACCAGGTATAGCCGGATCACTGCAGTGCAGCAACGCCCCGCATCCCCCACATTGCGTCCTGCTAACTCTCGCCGTAGGGTCTGGCGTCCCATAATTGTGGGTCCACTTATGATCGATATCCTCATCTAACTGATTGTCATCGAAATACTCATAGTTCGTCATCCAATTGTCGACTTCACTGCTTTTATCTAATTCTTTACTATCAGGTGTTTCTTCTTTAATAACACTCGTTCCTGTGAAAGGAAGTTGAAATGCTGCTTTTTCTGGCTCTTTGATTGATTTGGTGTTTTCATTTTCTGTCAACAATCTGTCCTCAGATACGTAATACTTCAACGCCACAGGCAGCGGCGGCAAGCTCTTCTGCTTGTGCTCATCATGTAGCTTAGCCTTTGCTTGTTTTATGTTTCTTACGTAATATTTGAATTGTCCTAATTTCAGCTTGTCTTGTTCTAAATATGAATTGAATGTGATTTTGTCTTTGTATTTCTCTAACAGTGTCTTGAATTCTTTTTCTTGCTTTTCATCTTCATTACCTGCAGATGTACGCACGTGGTAGAATTTTCGATTTAACAGGTGGCGTCTTCGGCATACTTTCGTGAATATGTGTAATAACATAGCGGTGTGCAGCGTCAGTAACCTAGAATCAAATCAAATGTATATTTGTTGTAACTATTTAAGCAAAGCTCGAGCGTCATCAATGAATGTGGCTTTTGGGGTGGGAATGGGAGCATGTCACAAAAGTGCCCTCCGCAGTATTTCTGCGACTTTTCAACCCTCAATAAGGCCCCGTTAAAGTAAAAATACTTTCTAGACCAAACTGAAATCATGGAATCGCAAGTCTCTAAAGAGTAATGATAATAGATGTTATATTTCAAGAAAATGCAATTAAAATTGTATCATAAAATGTAGGGAGTAAAGTTAAATTTCAACTTATTGTAATGTGGTCAATATAGAGCCTCTGCCTTATTAAGGGATAAAACTGGGTCTAACTTTAATTTAATTTTCAAAATGAAAGTTCCGGCTATCGCTATGATGTTTACCGGTCACACTATAAGTAGAAAGATATAACTTAAAGTGAACGTGTGTATATGTATGTATGTATGTATTCTATCCTACACTATTAAGCAGGCAATATTTGTATACAGGCTAATTTTTTTATCAGTGCATAAATTTTAACATATGATTTTGTATCGTTAATATAATATATTACGACAATAAAACGAGTTCATTTTTTTTTGTTGCATTTTATCTCTCTTTTACCTTCTCGTGTGGACACAGTCACACTAGAAATGATGACATGAGTTGTCAAGCTGTAGGTATGCGATACACGAAATTTCATTTATTAACTTACTTAACAACACTCCCCTCTCCTCGCACCCCTGCATTAGAGGGTCCATGAATATCGTTAAGTTAGTGGAATCATTGAATCGGCAATATTTCCTTATATTTTCATGTGTTATTGATTAACAATAGCGAAGCAAATATTAAAATTTGTGCATCGCATTCTCGAAAATGGCTCTAACGATTTTGATGAAAACTGCGGAATAGGGGTTTTTCGGGTCAATAAACCGATCTGTCAAGTCTTCATCATCGGGAAACATCGGGTTCTGCCGAAAATTCGGGTTCCGAGGTATTTGACATATATAGACGACACTATCAAATTGTGATTTAATAGTGTCGTCTACATACACCCGAGTAGAGCTCTTGTCGTCCAGGTACTGTTAACTTATATTAATAAGCGTTGAATTTAAGGTTTTCTACGCTGGCTTTTTAGCAGAGCTTCCCAGCTCTAGCCTAGATAACACGTATAAAGCAAATGTAAACATTTGTAAAAAAAATCGCCACTTTATGAAATTTACACAAGCGCTCCACGGCGTAGGTCAATGCTATACATTTTCACGAACGTTCTCGTTCGCCGAAATCATCTTGCAAGGATCACTGTACAGCTTGTGTTCAGTATTCCTCAGGGTCCTTTGGATTGATACTTAGGTTAGTTTAATTCCCAAATAAAGCATAGGATTATAATAACAAAAATTGATTGAGTAGGTATAAGTATTACATTGCCATTTCGGCGGTCCGCAGCAGTCTGGTGCGCTGGCCCTCAGAGAGGTGTGACACTCGTGATGTCGTCTTGTTGTTGAAGGCGTTAACGTCGCGTTTGTCGCAACGCTGTGTCTCTGTCGTTATTAACTGGGTAGAAGAGGATTACCGAGCGACAAGTTGGTTTGCGGGCAGGACTGCGGAAATGGACTTTGATCTATCCCACATAAACTTAATCACAATTTACGACAAAGCAAGCCCGGCGCACTCCGGACCTTGTGCGCAAAGCTGCTTATTTAAATCGGCTAGCATCCCTTGGTGTATCTTTTGTAAGCGCCGAGTTGCGTGCGTATGCATAAAAAATATGCGACAGAAAGGTAAGCTAAGCACAGAGGCGGCAGTGTTGACCTATAGGCCAGTCTGTACTTCTGTAGGTAGTTCTTTTCTCTACAAAAAGTGGAAAATAAATGGTTTTGATAGATATTGTCAAGGTATGGGTTCCTAATAAAACTTTCAAGTTTTCAATTTACTCGGCTCGAGTTGCCATATTGAATTGAAGATGCCAAAAACTGTCTATGGGAAGTTGAAACAAAATAAAATTTCTTACTTATTTAAACAATCTAAAAGTTTTTTAATATTACCTACCTCTAAATTTCGGTGCGCTCAGGGAATCTTGGTTGTGGCCGTTTAATTTCCACGTTTAACCTGAATTAGCCAAATTGCATCAAATGACGTCTATTACATCGATCAGAACTGTCTAATTCAAACTGCAAAATTTGGAATGGGTGCGAAATTTTACCGAAATTAGGTCATATGGAAGATAAACATATAAACGGCGCAAAGTTTTGAGATAACCTGCCACCTTGGTCTAAATCTAAAGCATTATTATTTCAGTATGAAGAGCCAAAGTTGTTACCTAAATGAAAAAGAAGAAATACTTCAGAGGTTTAGAGAGTACGGTTTTATTTTGAATGAGTTCATATTTTTGAAGTATGGTGTAATGTAATTCTATACATTGCTACGTTATTGAGGATTGGACATTATACAGTTTTATAGCTATTGTTAGCAAAGGGAGGCAAAGGCGTACCCCAAGCTAGCGTTCTTTACCAGTATCATTATAGAGTCATCCCACAATAACTCTGCAATGAGGAGAAAACAGTATTAATCTCAAGTTTACACACATACATACTATCACGCCTTCATTCCCAGAGTGGGGTAGGCAGAGCTACCAGAAATTTCAACAACTACAAAAAGAGTTGTTGTTAATTCTGTAACCACATTTTGCACAAACAGGCTAAGGTGTTTACCAGTGTGTTAGTGATAGGTTGCAAGCCCATCGCCTAACAGTACAAGAAGCCGAAGTGAGTAATCTCAAGTTTGTTTTTGCAATACTGGTTTATGGTCACACAACACGTTTTGATACTTAAAAGTATAGCTCTAATTATTATGTACTAAGCGCGCCGATATATATTTCCTTATGTACTATGCGCGCGGCGATATATATTTCCCGACCATCTTTACTTTATCTATGGATCCTTACTTCTACGAGTACACTAATATTATAAAGAAGATAGATTTGTATTTTTGAATGTCTGTATAGAATAAACTTAAAAACTACTGGACTTAGAATCCTACATTATTCCCGTGTATCATAAAAGATGAATATAAATTAACTCAGAAAGTAATAATAAAATATCAAGAATTTATTGGGGACATACTTGTATAGTGTTTAGAATTTCATGTAAACATTGTTCCTTTTGCTTACGGACGGACTCCATTTCTTCTTTTAGATTTTGGAAATGAGTTATCATCTTGAAAATGAGTTCTCGAACTCTACTCTTAATAGGTTTATCCATTTTGCAAACGAAACCTTAAAAAAAACCTCAACAAAATATCCACGTATTGTTTGAGGGACATGAAACAACACAGATTATAAGGGTATTTTATGGGATGACGTTAAATATCTTGTTCAAAGTTATTGTGGGATGACTTAAGTAGTTTATGTAACTGATACATAATGGGTGCTCTTAAACGAACGCGGTTTTTTGAAAGGAGCCGAAGTTAGTTTCATAATAAGATCACACGAGTGACTAAGGCCAAATTAGGTAGAAATGCATACATAATTTTATCTACACACATATTAAGGTGGGTACGAATTAGAGCAGCCTCGGGTCGAGGCACGCACGGTTCACCTATTTTACTCAAATTCGTACGCGCTCATGCGCTGTGCGCGAGCAGCGGGCGAGCGGCGCGCGGCGGGCCGTCAAGTCGGTCTTTTGACCGTGCTCAAAGGCGCCTCGGTGTGCGATCCTCGCGTAATTTGGACGTGTATCCGAGCATGCCTCAGGCTGAGCCGCTCAGATTCATACCCAGCTTTATAAGTAGGTACTAGGTATAAGGTGGGTTCAGAATCCGAAGGCAAATGACCTGCATTGCTACTAGTGCTACCTGTAACATATCTATCTATAGATGCTAAGTTTCGTATTGACAAAATTATAATTTCAATTTAGACTACAATTAGGGCTTATTTAATTTGAGTAGGTTTTTGAATATTTATAAGTCACATAACTTTATCACATCTATCATATTTGATATCGTTATAAGACTTATAAGAACATTATGCCGGCCCTATGGTTGCCCTATCGCGGTGGATCCGTCACTCTTGAAGTTACATACTAGTCAACTTGTCTGTGGTAGGTATTTAACCTTTTCAACCTTTCCATTGACCGATCTTTCCACACCAGTGGTTCAACGCCATTACGGAGATTTCCGTCAAAGTTGACAGCGTAAAATAGACCTGAGTTTCAATGAGGCAAGGTTGACATTCGCTCTGGTGTTAAGCTGTCACTGGTATGTGAGTGAACTCGATCATTTGCATTTAATTTTTAAGGATAAGGAGAAGACACACGAGCACTTAGGCCACCCGATGTTAAGTGGAATCTGACACCCATAGACATTTGAATTCTCAAGACTATAAGTAATCATAAGACTGCAATCCTAAGACCTCAAATGCGTTGCCAACCCTGAGGAATAAGATGGAATGCCTCTACTAGTAATGTCAGCAGTTCTCTAGCAACATAGCGTCTTTGTCCGCACGTCTGCCGATGTGTGACGGAACTCGAATTTATCTGCAGATACGTTTGCTTTTCCATCGGCTGATGCATCAGTCGAGAAACATCCCGATTAATATTAAACTAGCTTTAAAAAAAAACAACCAAATCAGTCTGTTTGGGAGTTACGATGCTACAGAGTTAGACACATACAGATAAACCTGTTAAACTTCTCGTTAGATTAACAAAACCAGCACTACAAATGCTACCCTAATTAAGTACTATAAGATCAATTCTGCAGGGATTTATAAAAAAAACGACTAATTAATTGAATTAACTGTACTCTCATATACCATTAGAAGAGTAACTTCATCCCCACCACGCGAGCTCCCGCGTGGCCTGTCAAGTCAACAGTCCAAGACTACTTATCGCGGTAAATACTAGCGGGCTGCCACCCAGAATCGGCGCTTGAAGTACCTAAACGTGCAACAATATTTCAAATGAAGCTCTCAAAGGCGCTACTGTCTATGCAAACTGCGGTTTTACCATACGAAATTGCTAGTTCCGTATTGTAGGAAGATATCAACGAAGTTTGAATCTTTATTTATTATTTGTAACATAAAGATATTTGACATTAAGTAAAGAGCATAAAGACTGAAAGATTTAAATAAATACATTATTTACCTGTGCACTTTTTGCTTAGATTTAACAATACTTGTTTTAAAACACTACAGTAAAAAATTGCGATTCGCCTTCAGGATCTTGCCCTTGGTATATATTATTAGTTAGTATTAATACGTCACTGATACGAGTACCGGATAAGCGTTTTATTTAAAATTGCACCTTTTGAGTGATAAAGATTTGTCAAAGACACCACTGAGACGTAAAATACTTAGGGTACTTTTTATCCAACTCCGCTTGTGTAAAAAGAAGGTTATGGTTTATCGTATAATTTTACAGGTAAATAAACTAATTCTACGCGGACGAGGTTGCAGGCTCAGTTTGTTTTATATACTTGAGACAACCCAAATTTTGTGACAGGCGAGAGTTAAGGCTGGGGGCGCTGTAGGTAATTATTTGACGGCTTTGCTGTCAAATCTATACAACGACGCCGAAGATGCCCTTCTAATAATATTTATTATCATGGTTTTACATTCTAAAAATATTACACACCAAACTCAACAAGCTGAAATTAGCGTCAACATCTAGACATCAAGAGGTGAGGGAGGGATTGCGCTCACAACAGGAACTGACAGCCTCCCCTCCCCCCTGCTACTCTTATACCTAAGGCGCGATCAACAATTTCCATACGTATTATAAAAACTAACCAAACACTATCTCAAACACCTGCAACGTAAACTGTCCCACTGACCAGCAGGCATTGTCTAAAATGTAAAGTAACTTGTCAAATATTGTTGTTAGACATTCAGCAGTTTGTTCAGAACCTCAAAAATTGTTACATTGTTAAATCACATGACAAATTCACAAGATAACCAAAACACGTATACACACAGACATACAGAGAAGCTGGAAACGTTTAACACAGAAACAGTCTTAGAAATCCATTTTGGGCCTCTTGCGTCCTACATCATCATCATCTAAATCCATATGTTCATCTCTGGCAGGTCTTTCATCAGCTTCAAGTACCTTCAGCCGGACACCAGTCACAGTGGCACCATTCAATGTCTTGATGGCATCTTCTGCTGCACGAATGGATGCATACTTGGCAAACCCAAATGTTTTATTTGGAAATGTTGACACATCTATCAAGTCTCCGAAACGACAGAAAACATCTCTCAATGCCCCTAATGGTGGGGGTTTTGGCTTGCAAACAATAAAACATCTTTTTGCTACCCGGCAGTTAATATCCAGCATTTGTTGTTTTGGGGGCAAAGTGACATTACATAGGTAGTCCTCCGAGTCAACTTTTGGTCCATCATAATAATCAGTGTTAGAAGTAGTAGCTTTTGTAATTAGTGTTGATGCTTGAGCTATTGCTTCTGCTAGCTGCATCAAATCAGGTCTACCTCCGTCCAGAGACTTTTTAAAGTTATTCATCATATTTGTTAAGTCATTGGCCACTTTGTTCAACTGATTCTCTGGTTTAACAGATATCACTTCACCTGACGGGAACTCGTAGTTATTTAATCTTTCAACCGCATATGCTGCTGCTGATTCATTGCTGTATGTTATAAGTGCTTTGCAGAATCCGTTGTGAATGTCAACGGAGTATTGAAACTTTTGCATTCCTGGTACTATATTGAAAAGTTTTTCAACATACTGCTGTGCAACTTGAGGGCTGCAAGTCACATTTACTGTAGTGTAGCCTTCCGGTTGTGTTGTGATCAAACAACCTACATTATTCAAATTATGATTGTAGCTTGTTGGGTTCTGTTTTAAACCTTGCTTATGCTGCATTTGATGGTTATACCCAATGCTACCAAAAGAATCATTCAAATGCATGTCTCCATGTGTATCCAAGCTACTTCTACTTCTTTTCAATTCTTCTTTCGGTGTTGCAAACATGGGTCTATACTGTCGTTCACATTCCTCAAAGGCTTTGGCTGCATTTAAGAATGATTTGTACTGAACATAAGCAAAACCTTTACTCTCGTCAGTTACTTTGTGTCTTTGTATACGTACAGAATCTACACGGCCAAATTCAGAGAAATGACTACGAATATCACTCTCTGTTGCCTGCTTAGGCACTTTGATAAAGAGACGTTTGTATCTCTCCTCATTATTGAAAGTAGATTCACTTTTGCTGCTGTTGGCAACCATAACTTTAAGGGGCTTAGAGTAGTTTTCAACTGTTTGCAAGTGGAGCTCTTGAATGGCCTCCGCAGCTGAAGATGTCTTGGAATATTTAATGTAAGCTACGCCTTTAGATTCTCCGGAATTCCGGTCTCTGGGTATATACAAATCCTCAATAACACCGAACTTTTCAAAATGGGGCCTCAACTCTTCCTCGCGGAAGTGTTTACCGCAAACAACGAATATCCGGGAATGCGGAGGATCATCCCTCCGTTCATCGTTTCGCGTATGGGTGGAGTAACTCATTGTTTACGTCTTGTCGGAGGTCAACACTCAACGGTCAAGTAGTGGTCATACAATTTAATCCGTCTGGGTCAGCTGAAATGAACAGTTAGGTCAATGAGTCGTCGAGATTAGGGTTAGGATAGCGTCTGTATAAAAAAAAATGGAATAAGTACCAACCTTGTTCTCAGACGTTCATGAACATGAACAGTAGTATTTAACCGTATGTTTTATTGAAAATTTAAAGTAGTTTCATACAATTCCATACAGACACCAAAACGTTTACGTTTCGTTTCATATCAGAATCAGACATTTTTTTTATTTTGACAAGTGGTGATGGTGAGTATTGGCTGCATGGGTATGGGATCAGGAAATAGGAAAGGTGCTTCCAGATATAAGAAAAAACGCTGTTTTATATGAAGATTGTTTAGATTTATTGATTTATAAATAAGGTTAAGAAAAGTAGTATCTATTCATTATGATAGGACTATAATAAATATTATCCAATACAATATTTAATTTTATGACAGCTCGAACAGATCCCATAACAAATAAAAAAAAGTATCCTGTCTGTCAGTCAATATCACAGATTACAAGGGTACTGTACTGTCAATATCTCGCTCACAGTTTATAGAGGTTATGTGATAATTTCGTAATTATCACGAGATGTTATGTAGGCGATTTAACAAAATACTGTACTCACATTCGCCAATCAATCGGAGCTCGCAGTACCGCTGTTCAATAATATTCAGATCAAAATGTTCATGGATACACAGCTTGTTGACTGTTCTGAAAACTGATCCGATGTCGTCTCATAGATTAAGGCTTATTTTTCGTGATTTGAGGGTGACGAGGCTGTGGAATGCGTGGTTTAGGACGCATTTAGTGAGTTCAGTTGTGAAACGATGTCGCCGGGATCGTGGGGTGCGGGATATGCTGGCGGTTTTCAGGCATAGTGTTTTCCGTCCGAGTCGGACCTTCCTCCTCTCTGCCACCGCCGCGTACAAGAGCTCCTCTGATGACAATATTACGCCGGGGCCCTGCCAAGTGAACATCTCTGATAAGGAGCTAGAAGTGGGTTTTAATCCTATTATTTATATAATAACCCTATTGGTGTGTTTGCAATGTTTACCAAAGATTGGCCGGCCATTGAATCATTTAGTTTGGTATAAATGTTGATTCAATTAGTTGAATCAATCAATGTCTATACCTATTTTAAAATACTTTGGCAATACCATAATATATACATTCTGATGCATTAAGGACTTTATCAACTTGAATCTCAGGTTCTGTAGTTTTATAAAAGTTCTAATTTAGTTTCATGTGGAAATTGTTGATTACTTAAGCATATTAAAATTACTTGTTGGTGATGCATAAAATATGCTGAGATAGTATTCTTATAAGTATAATTGTATTTTTTGCATTGTTCCATATTTAGCTGCCAGATGCGTTACAAACACTAGCTACTTGTTTGGTATGAAAATACTGACCAAATATGTCACACAAAATTAATAACTTTCACTAAAACCTTGCATAGGACAAGTGTAGTGTTTTAAAGATATACCCACAATTGGAAAGACTGACTTATTAGTTATTTTAACTCTTAAATTGGCAAAAATAAAAAAGTCATGAATTCAAACCTTATTTGTTTTTAAATCAACAAAAAATATTAATAAAATACTATTAAAAAGTGAACATTATACTATGTGCATTGTTAGATACTCTGCCAATTTTTGATCTTGCTGAAATTGAATGGATGGTTGGATGAAATAATTGTCTTTGGTCTATCAATGTGCGAGAAAAGTTGTTGCATTGTATCTAGTTTGTTTATCATTGAACCTATGGAACTCTCTGATGGTCAAGTATTTCTCACTTGACTAGTATGGTCATTATGACCACTGTAATTTATCCTCTTCTTCTTTTTCTATTAATGGCGGGCCACCACTTATTTGTCCAGCTTTATCAAACACATGAGTCCTAACCATTGCATGTATGTATATGTAAATAAGAAAACCGCTGTTCTAGAAAAATTTACCATTTTTGGTAATTTTTGAAGTGATACCACTCTATTTGATAAAAAAATATATATAAAGCCTGCGACTTTGTCCGTGATTTTTTTTTTTTAAATCTCCAGTAATTTTTGAGTTTTTTCATTACAGACATACAAAAATACAAATCTTTCCTCTTTATAATATTAGTCTAGATATAAAGTGAGTAGTCAGGTCTGAATTACTTACTTTGGGGACTAACGAGGTTAACTCCACTTATTTCTTTGTTTGTCTATTGCATTGTTTTTATCACGGTCATTCCTGTTCAAATCTTCCAAGTCAATTATGTACCAGTACCTGTTATTCCGTAAAATTTGAAATACAACTTAACAGTAGACCAGTTATCCAATGATGAATATGAATTAAAACAAGTTGCAAACAATTTGTGCTAAGCGCACTGGTGAATTTAAGAAATATAAAATTCCAATATTATTAATAGTGTACCGCTGGATGTAGTGGACATAACCCTCTCAAGCTGGGTACAAATCTGAGCGGCTCAGCCTGAGGCATGCTCGCCCCGCGTGGCGAGCTGCTCGCGAGCCAAATGGTTGCATAAACATGCGCGGGTGAGGCAGCGTGCTTGACGCGAGCCGTCATTTCAAAATGGCGTCGGACACGATGACAGCCGCGGCTGCGTTTATCATAATTCACCGAATTATTAACAAAAAGAAGAAGAAGTCAGCTCGGTGCTGAAACGGCTCAGCAACTTTATCAAATTTGTACTCGCCTCACCCACAAACAAGTTATAACTTGTCGCTCTTCCCGCGGCACGCTCGGATACACGTCAAAATTACGCGAGGCACGCACACCGAGGCGCCTTTGAGCACGGTCAAAAGACCGACTCTCGGCGGCTCGCCGCGCGCCGCTCGCCCGCTGCTCGGGCACAGTGCGTGAGGACGTACGAATTTGAGCAAAATGGGCGAGTTGTGCGTGCCTCAACCCAAGGCTGCTCTAATTCGTACCCACCTTTACATGGCTGATAAACTGGCTCGATCCTGGGGCTCACCCATAGCACCTGTTCCTCTCCAGGCTCTGGTGGATGACCTGGACGGAGTCGATGAGCTGTCGCGCAAGACCCTGTTCTGCGAGGGTTGCAGCCGGCGGTTGATAATCGACAAGCAGCAACCCGGCGTGCTGTACTGTGCGTGAGTATCGGTGAATCATGCTGAGAAATTTCTTCTATAGTTTGTGTTAAGGATGTTTTCCACCACAAGGGTCCCATCGCATCGAATCGGAAAGGATATGAAGTATGAACAGATGCGGCGACACCCGATCGTCTATTAACATTATTATTGTTCATTTATTACGTAGACGATCGCACGTCGCAGCATGCTTTCGGCTACGATCGCGTGTCGCGGAAGACGCCCGCGGTCAAGCTCCTGTGCGCGACTTGGTAATAAAAAAATAATAATTAAAAAGCCTTTTATTTCTGATTTAACATGTAGGCAAACTTAAAAGTAATCTTAAATATCTAAATTAACTATAAGTAGTAATTAGCAGTTCATAATTACATATACACACATACATAATATCACGCCTTCATTCCCAGAGTGGGGTAGGCAGAGCTACAGAAATACCAACAATTCTAAAAATTTATATAATTGAATTGTTGATAATTCTGTAACCACATTTTGCACAAGCAAGCTAAGATTTTACCAGAGTAATTAGTGACAGGTTGCTAATTAAATATAATAGTAAAAAAATCCGCACAAGAACCCTCTATGAGGTAAATGCTTTTTAGAGAGTCTTCCATAGCTTTCTGTCTTAGGCCCTCTATAATCAGTTCTTTCCAGCTGCATCTGCAATTTCGTCTGCTCAGCGTGCCAATGGCCGACCTCACTTTGTTACACGGGATGCCCATCTCTCGTAATGGAGTCTGGCCACATGTCCCGCCCAATTCCATTTAAGTTTCCGAGCCTGGCTGAGTACGTCTATGATTATTGTTTTACTCCTATTTAGGGATTGGTTTATTTTTTGATGAACATTTTCATGTTGGGCATGCATAGGTCGTTGTGGGGAGAAGGCGGCTTGGTAATACAGACTTTAAATACTGTGCTCATGATTTAATATCGTTTAAAGATTGTAAAATGCGATGCGATGTGGGCCGTTTGGTGGAAATCATCTTTTATAGGCCCATGGTTCCGAAACTTTTTAAGAAACTTTTTTATCCCATACTTGCTTTCATTTAAAATGGGTCATTTTGCGGTGGAGGAAACAATAGAACACAATGCATGTGATTAAAAGACGGTCTATTAGCAAATCAGGACACTTAACCCTTCGCATGCCTAGTCCCTTATACATACCCGTACCGTCGTATGCCAGAAAGACTCTCACAATTGTACCCGTAGTATGCCTTGTCCCGTATCCGTACTTATAGCCTCGGTTGCCTAGTACCGTATCCGTCCCCAATCTAAACCCAGGGAACCCTCTCTATTGACATAAAGTCTCGGCAGACAAGGGGTACGCGTGCGCGCTCCTCCGGCATACGACAGCGCGGGTACGGATACGGGACAAGGCATACGGCGGGTACAAAGTGTGCAAGCCCCTGCAGCATAGGAAAGGTTAAGTAATAAATATGTACTTTATATGCGGCTGGTTATATCTCTAATTTAATTCAAAGAGTATAATTTTAACAGATGCTCTATTGTACATGGTAAAACAATATTGCTTTTCACATGTTGTGTTGCCAATGTTATGATAATTCTAGTTAACTTGACAGTAATGGTAGGCGAGTGAAAAAAACACAACATGTCAAAATCAATAGGTATTGTTTTTCCTGAGAATAGGGACGCAGAAACGCGGGTAAGGCTAGTTTATAATATAAGTTAGTACGTTGCAGGTGCCCCGACGCACACCCGCCGGGCGCCTCCGAGGACGGCTGGGCGCCCTACATGGAGGCCGAGGACGTCATCATATGGCGCAAGGAGTACAAGCCGGGTGGCCTCTATGCTTATAAAGGTTAAAAGCAATGTCAGAAACAAGACGATTTGTTGCTTTTTGTGTTAAAATAAACATTTATTTGCATTGTAGTTTCATGTGGGTGAGAATTAATGGCTATTTTCTGTTTATTGCCAGTTCCTGGTACGATAAAACTCTTCAAATTGTTATAGTGTACGGGCGCTATAAAGACCTGGTGGCGTTAGACCTGGCCACTATACAGCTGGACGGCACGTACCGCATGTCGTGGGACGACGCGGTGGCCGCACTGGCCGTGGTGGAGCGAGCGGCCAACGGCATCAGCTCGCAGTCCGTCATGCACTGGGAAGTGCTGTGGCCGGTGAGTGACAGTGTGTTCTGCTAGCACTGACCCACACAGCTGACGACGCTGGCCGTGGTGGAGCGAGCGGCACGGCATCAGCCCGCAGTCCGTCATGCCCTGCGAAGACTTCCTTATAACTTCCCATAGCAGTCGAACGAGCTTGTGTCAACGTGCATTAGGTACCAGCCAAAAGGATACTCGATTTACAACAATTCCTCACTTAACGTATTCACTGCCGACATTGTTTATCGTATGTG
This sequence comes from Acleris holmiana, assembly GCA_949316455.1. Lineage (NCBI taxonomy): Eukaryota > Metazoa > Arthropoda > Insecta > Lepidoptera > Tortricidae > Acleris > Acleris holmiana. The sequence goes on along the minus strand of OX438789.1, from coordinate 4,047,414 downwards.
TTGGCGGCAATGGATGCGGTAAAGTACAACGATTGTATATTTGTAATTGCAGCGTTTCTTCTCGAACCGCGACTACGTGTACATCCGGCGGCACAAGCAGTTCTCGGTGCGCACGCGCTGCCTGGCGCACAAGGAGGCCATCTTCGACCCGGACGAGCCGCGGCCGTGCGGGCGCGAGCGGCCCAGCGTCCACTCGCACGCCAAGCGGAAAGCGATGCAGAACGAGCTGAGGGAGGCCAGGGAGAAGGCGGCCGGCGAGGAGAAGCTCAACAAGGTCTGATATTTTTATAGCAAGACGTGTTTGACGACGCGTTTAGCCTAGTTGCTAGCGGTTCCTGGTTCGATTCCCGGTATGGGCAAAAATATTGTGATTAGCCATATAAATGTATGGTTAATTTTCGTCACAAAACTGAAATCGTTAATTTTTCTTAAATTTAGTGCCTACCTAGGGTACAATTATTTTTGAAAATGCCCATAAGTGGGAGTATTTGTTCCGGTCTTGGGTATTGGGTAACGTTGAAAAGTTGGGCATGCTAACTCACGTAATTAAACTTTTCCGTTCGAGAAACAGATTTTTTTTAAAATTATGGTCCAACTTTTTGTTCCACACCCTGTTATGGATTTAAGTATGTTTTTCGGAATTTGAATCTATCTACAAGGGAACAAAGTCCAATTACCTTTGCTCTAAACCGTAATTTTCAATTATGCAACAAAGAAGTTTGAACTTGATCTATGTTACAATACAGTTTGAATTAAATTGCCTTGATTGTGTACATCCTGTTTCACACCGGGTGTCACGAGACTTTAAACTCGCATAGTTGTCTAGTACCCAAATTACAAGCTATGAGCCGAGATAATGATTGATGAGCCAAGAAGATGGTTACGCTGTTAAAGCTATGTTTAATTAAGTGTTGGGTTTTCAATAACCACTAGAAAAGGGTTGTACACACGAAGACACTGTTAACTGACCACCCGTAGACTTAAATACGTTGCGATAAGGTTTACAATTGTACAGTTAGAAGTGTCTTCGACTGTACATAGTTTTACAAAACTCATTTCATAGGATGTATCACTTCGCGGAATTTTTGTTTAATAGTCGGCTAGTTTCTGCTGTAACCTTACTGTTTTCAGATTATTTTTTGGTGGTCACAGGTCTAACCTAACCTAAGTAACCCATGCTTAAGATAATCTGAAAACATGAAGGTTTCAGCGGAAATTAGTTTTCTACGAAATGAAAATTCTGCTAAGTGATTTCTATGTTTCTGTAAAACAACCCTAGAATAGAGACTGAGTCGTGTTTCTTGAGCAGAGTGATGAATGTGTACTCTCTTCAGGTGTACGTGATAGTGTCTCGCTCGTGCACGCACCCGTCGGTCCCCGAGGCGAGCAGCGTGGTGCGCGTGCACGAGTACTGGAGCAACATGGTCGTGCGCAGCCTCGACGGCGCCGGCAAGGTGAGAGCTGGGGCCAGCGACGGACAATGCCGTCCTGGGAGGCGTTTTTTGACTTTCGAGCGCTCGAAATCAAGTCGAGTGATAGAAAATATTAGCACACAAATCAAATAAAATCAAATCACAATGTTTAAGTATTCAGTAAATAGGCCACCATAGTGCTCTTTTACACGACGGTAATATGAAGTGAATTTACTAGCGCTTCAGATAAGACCATCATTGCGGAGAAGAAGCGCTAAAAAACTCCAGCAGAAGGTCATTTTTTCAATCAAAACGTACAGTAATACTTAAAAGTAAGTTACATTACAAGTACTTAATAAAGTATTAAGTAATAATTATTAAAGCTAGAATAAATAAAATCATTACAAATGTAAGGCTATTAACATTAAACTAAAAATAACGAGTCTAGGAGAGCAACACGACGAGGTCTCTACGTCAAAAGCCAAAACTAGAATAATAAACTGAGTCACGAAAATAAGTCACGATTATTTTCGCATGAACCCATTATCCCGTATTTTTGAAAGCCCTCACTCGAAAGCTAGTATTTGACTTAATACGTTCACGTATTATGTTGTACACACGCAGAAAATCGACGATTACCGGTTTTTAGGGTTTTGTAGTAAAACTAGGAACCCTTAATCCTTATAGTTTCGCCATGTCTGTCCGTTCGTCCGCAGCCTAGCGCAGAGACTCTTAGTACTAGAAAGCTGCAGTTTGGCATGAATATGCATATTAGTCACGCCAACAAAGTGGTACAATAAAACGTAAAAGAAATATTATATTTTATAGTACATCCCCTACACGTAACGTGGGTATGTATTTTTTTTCTCATCTACCCTATAGTGTGGGGTGTCTATGGATAGGTCTTTCAAAAATATTATGACATTGTGAAAACAGTTTATCGATTAAGCAATCCTTTTATGAAATATTAAGCTTTAAAGCGCTAATTTTTGTTACACTCAAGTGTGGACTTCTCGTTTTTACATTTTCTATCGCTCGTATTTCAAAAATACGGTTTCACCGTTTTCTCGCACTTTGGAGTGAAACTTTCTAGCGCTAGAAAGTCAAAAATCGCCCCCCTGAGCGTCTATTAGGCAAGGTTGCGTTGGTTTTAAGCTGTCATTGGCGTGAGGATTCAAGCATCAAGTTATGAATTTCAAGTATTGATTTATTAAACTGCACTATCATTAAAGTAAAACGTGTTTTTTTAGCTAACAATTATAATTTTTGACTGACTTTAAAAAAATGAGGAGGTTTTCAATTCGTCGGGTTTTTTTTTTAAAGCTTGTGCCTCGATGACGCTAAGGCCGCTTGACCGATTAGTTTTTTTTTTCGATTGTGTGTACTTTCTTTTTGGCCCCATTTCCAGCACGTCAAGATCTGATGATGGGATCTTGGAGAAACCGAGGGGAACGCCTCAAATATTACAGGAATAAATATACGTGGACGACATAAAAGTATTATCATGATCACAAAAATTTTTGAAATAAAATATTTAAAAAAAAATGCAAGAATAAATAACTTTTAACCCTTTTTCCGCTCAACATATTTTAGGATCACTATTTCCCATTTTTTTATAACTAATTTTTTTTACTCTATCAAAATCAAAAGAGGTTTGAATTCACGACTTTTTCATTGTTGCGAATTAAAGGGTTAAAATGATAGGTCAGGCCAACTGAATCTTGCTTTTAGAAGACGGTTTTTAGTTTTTTTTTAAAGGCATTTCTCGCCGCATGTTTTTTTTTTGTAGTCCCAAGTCTAACCTAACCTAACCTGCGTAATTAATGTTTAAAATATCCTGATAACAAAATGGTTTCAGCAATAAAAAAGAGTTCGATGAAATCATACAATCGATGAAGTGAAATTCGATGAAATCATGAGCTACCCTAAGATAAACAATTTTTCAGAGCATTCACCGTGATAGGGTTTAGTTTGGGACTAGATCAATTTTTCCAACTGTTTCATGTGCCAAATTTTCATTATAAAAAAAAAAAAATTGTTCCGCTTTTGAGCATTGTAATAAATCAAACCTAACCTAACTTAAAGGTATAACTTCTTTTCTACCGTTCTTCCTTTTAAAATGATCTTGTGGTCTCTGCCTACCTTTAACGTACTAGTATGTTTGTATCCCGTGTGGTTGCCGGGTTAGAATAGTGCCACTCCATGTCTTCCCGTGGATGTCGTAAGAGGCGACTAAGGGAATAAGGGCTTGTAGTACATTACTGTTAGGCGATGGGCTAGCAACCTGTCTCTAATAAACTAGTAAAAATGTGGTTAGAGAATTATAAACAAGTATTTTTAGAGTTATTGCTATGTCTAGCTCTGCCTACCCCACTCTGTGAATACAGGCGGGTTTCAGAATACCTAACTTGAAAGCTTACCTAACTTGTGTAAATTTGGCAACCGGAACAGTTGGGAAGCGATACCTTGGAGTGTGGGTATGTTAGTTAGTGCGACCTGGTCCCGCAGTCGGGCACGGAGTTCGTGCTGACGTACTACGACGAGCCGTCGGTGGGCGGCATGCCGAGCGGCGTGTCGGCGTGGGCCACGTCGCGCGCGGCGCCCGTGTTCCTCGCCAAGATGCGCCGCGCCGCCGCCAGCTACAACTCCTGGCGCCACCACCACCCCATGGTCAGTGCTCGCCATACATCACCATCATACATCGCAAGTTTCGGTGCGGGAATCATTGACATTACATTACTCAAGGATTAGGTATTGACTTAAGAAGACAATGTACTCTCGCTAGTCTCTACCTTATGAATAAGCAACATACTTAAATATATCATACATATACATGTATTATAGTGGTCTCGTTATCGACCTCTTCAGTTAAGTCCGACACGACACGCTAGCCTAGTTGGGAGTGACCCTGCCTTCGAAGCTAGGGGTCCTGGGTTCAAATCCCGGTAAGGGCAAATATTTGTGTGATGAGCACGAGTATTTGTTCCTGAGTCTTGGATGTTTTCTATGTATTTAAGTATATATTTCTCTATATAAGTAAGTTTATCGTTGTCTAGTACCCATAGCACAAGCCTATTTTAGGGCTTAATTTGGGACTAGGTCAATTTGTGTGACATTGTCCCGTGATATTATTTTTTTTTTATTTTAAGTCCCTACTTTAAATAAGTAGCAAATACTTCACAGATATCGGACGTCTCGAATGACATCAGATTAGACACATTTCACATTTTATTGTCAGGACGTACTTTTGTCTAGTTGATCAACTAATTAATTAATTCGCAGAGAGGTAGATATTCATTACGTCGTAGGTACAATATGATTTTTCTCAGACTAACCTATCTGTTTATTTCTATTATTTTTCAAATCATTCCCGCACCGAAAATTGCGATGTTTGATCATCATACATCACCATACACCACTATACATCACCATACACCACTATACACCACCATACATCACCATACACCAACATACATCACCACACACCACCATACATCAACATACACCGCCATACACCACCATACACCTCCATACACCACCATACATCACCATACATCACCATACATCACCATACATCACCACACACCACCATACATCACCATACATTACCATACATCACCATACATCACCATAAATAATAATACATCACCATACATAATCATACATCACTATACATTCATATATCACTACCTGTTTCGTACGTCTCCTTCGTTTAGTACAAGCTTTGATCCAAGAAATGGTCCCCCTGAAATTTATTTATTTAGAAAGTCAAACAAACAAAGATTCATGCCATCCGATCTAGTAATCCAGAAACAGTAATTAAAAGAGACAATTTTACTTCATTCTTGGTTTGATAGTTGTTAGGTTGATGAATGTAGAGGAATCGAAAGTTGAATGTTTAGACCGGTGCACCTGGCGTTCCATTGTATCTGCCTACTCCACTGGGAGACAGGCGTGAAAGTATAAATGTGTTCATGTATAACACTTCACTGCGCAATTTGAACAAAAAGTAAAAAGCACTAGTTCGAATAATAATTGTTCATATCTTGGTAACCGCAACAGATATAGGTGTCATATTTCAGGGGTACTTTAATACGGCAGAGGACCGAAAATATTTTGTTCTAGTATTAGCACAGTGGGTTTTCACCCCAAGTGAAATATTACTAATACTTGGGCTTTCACTGCAAAGTGATTTTGTTCTAGTATTAGTACTTTGAACCTCAGGAGGTTAAAGATACCAACTTTTGAGCAACTGTATAAAAAGTCTTATTTGCGAAAATTATGAACGTTTTTAAAATTTAACTACCTGATAAGAATCCTTTCTGCAACTAATGTAGTTGTGTGTTTTTAGAGTTTTCCTGAATTCGAGCCGTTCGGGGCTGACGGCGGCGGCATCAGGGAGGATGAGAAAAAGGAAGAGACAAAGGATGAATTGAAGGAAGAGAAAAAGGAAGAGAAGAACGAAGAGACAGTTATTATGCTGCCTAAAAAGGTACGACTAGACTTCGGCATTGCGACTGCCTGCGACATGAGACATGACACCAGGGACCGGAACCGCTTACCCTTTAAAGAGTTTTCGATAAGGTATTTGATTGACTGGTTTTTACACACCCTAACGATGCGGTAAGCATATCATCGAGTTACCCCAACGAAAAGCTATCCAACACGATACAATTAATTCGACTAAGCACTTACCGTATCCTTAAAACCCACGTTTGACTTTCCCTATCAAGTGTTGTTAAACAGCTTCAAGCTATCACAATCCCTACGCGCAATCCATACAACATATTTTACAATAGGTATTTCCCACAAACGCAACCTCAGTGAGGCCGCTTGAAACCAACCAATCACACGAATCTGCGTAACAGAGTCAACGGAGAGGGAGAATCGATAGGGTAACACTAACTTAATGCTAAGCGCTTAATCCGAAACCCTCACGAAACTGGTAACCTCAGTCGTTGTAGTTAAGTAGTTCGAAGCAGTTTCTATATTGTTAGGGTAAGCCTATCGATAGGGATACCCTAACGTAGGGAGAGCATATGATGTAGTTAGCCGATCGATAGACTTAATCAAATAAAGGGGTTTTCCGGTCCCTGCATGACACTTATCTTTAGCTAATGGTGCGTTTATATTGTTCGGTTTGGCCGTATTTGGAGGCAGCCCGTTTTTTGATCAGTGTAAAAAGTTTTTTCACACATTCGATCACCGACGTAATGTAAACGCGCCATGTCAAAAAATAGTCGATGAAAATAGTACGATAGAACTCAAGTAAAGTCGAGTACAAAGATATGGATACACTTTAGTACCTTGTCACTTTAATCGCTGTGACAATTTCATATGGCAGTAGAAACGTGACGTTAAATAGACAAGGTACTAAAGTGTATACATATCTTTGTACTCGACCGTAAATAATCGTTTACTCGACGATCTAGTTCGACGGATAAAGTATTGTCGGATATTCACTATATTTTTGTTAGCACCGACCTTAGTTTTTTTTTCTGTTTCGCCTCCTGGTTGACTGGTAGAGAATGCCATTGGGCATTAAGTCCGCCATTTGTACTTTATTGTTTTGTGCAAATAAGTTTCAATAAATGATGTTGAGAATGTATGAAACTTAATATTTGGTTTTCCAAAAATGACAACTGGACTGGTTGATTCCTGCCCCCTATTTCCCTATTTATCCTGACAATGACAGGTAGCAGTTGACATTTCAGTGTACATTGCGTAGCTTATATGAAACCCAGTGATGTATCAGCGTGTTAACTATGCAATGTATACCGAATAGTCACCTGTCATGCGTCATTGTCACGATGGTGAAATAGGAGGTTGGCCTCGAAAAACTCCTAGTCCGTTATTTTCAATGTAATCGTAAATTCTAAATCAGGAAGGGGGAACATATTTAGTCATTATGGGTTTTAGGTCATTTTGTGTAAGTATGTAAACACTTTACTGTACAGAAGAAAAAGAAAGGCAATACAGTGAAGATAAAAAAAATGTACAAGGACAAACTTATTCCTTTAAGGGACCTCTTCCAGCTAACCCTTGAGAGATAGAGAAAATCCTAACGCGCGCATAGCGTATTTTTTTATGAAATTGTATTTTGAAGGGAGTTTTATAAAAACCTAACCTTTTACAAAAAATACGGGTTCTGCAAATATAAAAAAGCAACTCAATAATTACGTATGAAATACAATACGATAAAAAAAATAATCAAAGCAACAGGCTCCCCTGAGAAAACTATGCATATTAATACTAATATTATAATTGCAAAATTAGCCATGTTTGTTTGTTTGTCGGACAGCACGGACAGACACTATTTTGTTTATTGGTATAGATGTATCAAGTTATTGCTTATGACGACACGTTGGCCTAGTTGATAGTGACCCTGCCTACGAAGCTTCCCGGGTTCAAATCCCGGTAAGGGCATTTATTTGTGTGATGAGCGCGAGTATTTGTTTCCGAGTCTTGGATGTTTTCTATCGATCGTTGTCTAGTACCCGTAGTCCAAGCCTAGAGCTTAGTTAGGGACTAGGTCAATTTTTGTAACATTGTCCCGTGATATTTATTTATTTATATGTCCAGCCAACAGAGGTCCCCGTGGAAGCCGGGGTCATATTCCTCGACAAGGGCACGCAGACCGAGCCCGAGGCCGACGCGAAGGCCAAGGTCAAGGACAAGCAGGTCATCCCCGGGCAGAAGGTGTTCGAGGGCGACGCCAAGAAGATCATCACAGGGGTAAGGATGTTGCGACTAGCAATATTAACAGGACCAGTGCGTGCCGGACCCGCGCACCGAGGGTTCCGCTTTTGAGATAAAACACGAGAGTAATTAAAGTTTTTCATTTTGACTCGCTTTCATTTTAAAACATTTATGTACTATCTTAAACACGATATTTTTTAGGACTAATTAACACCCGTCTTATTTATTTAGAATCATGAACTGAAGAGAAGGGGGTGTTTTTTGTACATTATAGGTTTTGGAATGTGCAAATAAAGCTTTTTATTATGACACCTCATTTGCAATAATAGCGTCATTTTCGTTTTTCGACACACGTTTTAGAAACCATTTCCAATCATTTTAAAATTGTTTTCTCGTTGTAGTAACTACTAGCGACCAGCCCTCGCTTCGCTCCGGGTTGAAGTATTATACATAAAAACTTTCCTCTTCAATCCCTCTATCTATTAAAAAAAACGCACCAAAATCCGTTGCGTAGTTTTAAAGATCTAAGCATACATAGGGACAGACAGCGGGAAGGGATTTTGTTGTATACTATGTAATGATAAACTGAACTACCTAATTACGTAATGTTATGTAATGGCTTTTATTTGAAATAAATAAATTCTTTATTGTATTGCCAGGTCAAGGCCGAGGTTAAACCACAGGTCGAGGACAAGTGTAGTACGAGTAAGGTCGAGGTCAAGGTCGAAGAGACACCCAAGGTTCACAGTAGAGATGAGAAGTGCTATGGGAAGCCTGAGAATGAAGAGGAGGTAAGCAATATGTTGTTAATATTATTATTAGTTTTGCAGGAAACACTCACTTAACCGTTACAAACAATTTGTAGGTTCTCAGTATTGCTGTTTCTTTCTAATCATGCTATCTCTTTCAATCTTAGTGGGAAAAAACTCCGTTTACTGAAAGGTAGGTACTTTAAATGCCCATAAGGGGTCCTGAAAATGCCTGGAAATGTGTTTTCAGGTTATGGCGTAATCTGATAGAGGTCGGCCTGAAACGGACTGAAATATTGTTTCAGGCGACTGAAATTATGATATTCTTTATGTTATAGAACTACCTCTAAAATGGACTGAAACGATATTTCAGCCTTCTGAAAACGCTTCCAAAGCACAAAAATTAGAAGTCTTAATCTTTCTTCACTACTAATTCTTAATAATTCTTTCATCACTACTTTGAAAAAACCATCGTACCTCATATTTCGTGTACGGTCGAACTCTTATGTAGCTGAACATTTTAGTACCATGTCGCAACTATTAATACACTAAATTCAAACCACTCTCAGTTTAGTACGTTATTGAGACAAGGTACTAACATGTACAGTTACTTATGAGTTTGACTGTACGGTTAAAAACTTATTCAAATAAGTTCAAAATCGTAGCTCACGAAATATACGATAAGCGGTTTTTTCAATGTAGTGACGATTTGTTTCGTTTTTATTCATGATTTTCTCGTGGTTATGAAGTGGCGCTATGTCGGTCTGCACTCCAGGGTGAATTTCAAAAATATTGCAAGTAGTTTTAACCGTGTCGTCCATACAATATTTTTGTCAGGGTACGAAAACAACAGATATTTATTATGAATAGCCGATTGCATAATATTTTTATTACAAATATCAAAATATCTGATATTTCAATATTATATCCGATATTTTTAGGGGAAAAACATTTCTTGTCACTACTATCTATTTATTATGAATCGCATTCCGTGGTTATAAGGTTTAAAATACAATATAAAGCTAATAACGAACGAAACTTGATTTTGGTAACAGAAATTAAAGCGAAACATTTTACCTGTATAACCTGTGTTGCCTGTGTGACTAGTTGATAGAAAAAAAACTTCTTTTAAAAATAAACACCATTGATCTATATCCTCCTGAGGCCCACGTCAAATTTTACTAGTTCAAAAAAGAACCTTGTGTAAGTCAACTAAAGTCTGAAGTCACTTTGGCAAATGTCGTAAATTTAGGCCGTTGGGCCTTACGAGATTATCAACGTAAATGGTGGTTATTTTGGCGAACCCTGACTTTTGATATTCACCTGATGAAGTTTCCTTAGTGACTATTTTTCATACACAACTTTGGAAAAGGAATTAGTTGCCTCTAAAACGTCTGAGTGGTAAATTACGCAGAAGCGGCGTAAAGCGAAGGAGCGACATTTTGTATGACCATACAAAATGTCGCTCTTTCGTCCGAAGTACCCAAATATACTCGTAGTATAGATGAATTATCGAGAACATGGAGTTGCATTTCGACGGTTCTGTGACTCAACCTCGTATATAGAATATTGTCCAGTATAAACTGACACGCACTAAGTATGCACTCGCGTACTTAGTGAGTATCAGTTTATACTGGCCATTATTCTATATATGAGGTTGAGTCACAGAACCGTCGATTTGTAGTGGTTGTACCGTTTGCAATAAAAGGAGAATAATTTTCTCTTAATTCAATACAATTACATACCCTTAAGAAATGGAATAAGTAATAGTCCTCTGTTTTTTGCTTTTAGTCGCTATCATGTTCTTCATCTGAGCTGTCAGAAGTATTGATACTAAGATTGTTTGAATACAATTTGGTACAATAAATAAAGAAAAATAATATATAAATAATGTTGTATAATAAAATTAAAATACAATAACATCAGACGTAAAAATATATGCACAACGTAAACAATATTCACAATTTGACACTCACATTGTTTTGGTATTTACTTCTTCAATATATAACAAACCTCGTTTTATGCTGATAGTACGAGAAAATAGAAAATTTAAATATAGAATGCCTGTAAACATAAAATACTATATATGCAATTCCATGCTCACGTTAATTTATCTATACCTATTAGTATAGAGTATAACTGGTAAGTGTTTTCTACAGTGTAAACCGTGCTATTGCAAGATCCCCGGCCAGCCGCCGCAGTAAAGGTTGGAGTTTATAATAGGGTGAGGACCAACAAGTTGGACCATAGTTAGACGCAGTCAACCATACAAACAACGAAGACGGAAAACGTTCCGTTGTGCGAAGAAATTAAAATTAGAATTTTAAAAATTAAAAAATGAATGAATTAAGAAATGAAATGAAAATTAGGATTTGGAATTAGATTTCTTTGTTTCCTTTATAATATTTTGTACGATCCACAATCCCCCGAGTACTTAAAACATCTTTTTAAATTTCTGGGTTCTACTCACAATCGTCAGCCACGATCCACTGACAATCTCACGCTCTCTATCCCTATTCACCGAACTGGCTTTATGTCCTCCTCTTTCGCCCTTCAAGCAGCACGACTTTGGAACGACCTTCCCCTTAAAATCAAGCAAGCTCCTAACAAGTATTCCTTTAAAAAGAAAGTTCGCGAATTTCTTAGCAGGTAGAATTGTCATCATCTTGATATTATGATTGCTTTATCTGAATTAATTTTTGTTTATCCTCTTATTATTATATATTATACATTTATATTATATATGTATTTATGTTATTATAGCTTATTGATATATAAGTGTATGTATATTAGTTACACCTTATGTTGCACCGTCACTACAATCTCTGCTTTGCCCAAAGGTCAACTGGTAGAGAATGCCTTACGGCATTAAGTTCGCCTTTTGTATACTAAGTTTATTCTTTTGTGCAATAAAGATTAAATAAATAAATAAATAAATAAGAAAACCTTACAACAGGGAGCATGCATTTTTTTTTCTTACGCTCTCTCGAAATTGAAAAGCGAAACAATTTTCGTGTTATTTTTACACGACTGCCCAAAAAAGGAGTGTAATGTTTTCAGGATTAATGTATGTATTTTTGGGATTTTGAGTTTTTTCATAAGATACGTCGCTTTAAAAAGTCATAGTTCAGACCCCCTGCAAAAACACTATACAAAATCGACGACAGGAATGACGTCACAACTGTTGTTCCATGTTTAAAATATACGAACCTTTAAAAGAAATTTGTATTTATTTCACAAATACTCAAAACTGCCTGCTTTTTTTCTTTTAAATAGAGTCAATGAAACTTAATTCTGATTTGCATGCATGTTCCATTATTATATGGCAAATTTTCATCACACAACGGAAATATTTCATGTAAAAAAAATATTGCATGAGTTAGCGTGGCCAACTATTTGGTCCTTACCCATTAGCACTAGTCGGAGTAGCTTAGGGTGGTCACACTTATAGACTCTGTAAGGTGTAACTCGAGGGGTGCATCAGAAGAAGCGGGTCGATAGAGGACGTCAATACCTATGTACGATCTCCTTATCCTCGTGAGACCTTGTATGTCAGAGGAAGTGCATTATCACGGCAATTTAGTTTAAACTATATAATGAAGAATTAAGTTTTTTTTTGTAGCTCCCCCGTGTGGTTGCCGGGTTAGATTAGTGCCACTCCATGTCTTCCCGTGGAAGTCGTAAGAGGCTACTAAGGGAATAACGGCTTGTAGAACTTTAAAGCGATGGGCTTGCAACCTGTCACTAATACACTGGTAAACGTCTTGGACTGATTGTGCTAAATGTCGTTACAGAATTATAAACAAATCTTTTTAGAATTATTGGTATTTCTGTCTACCCCACTCTGGGAATGGAGGCTTGATGTAATGTATGTGTGTATAAAAGTTTTTTTTTTGTTTCAAATTAAAAAAAAATGCTTTTTAGAGCAAAGTTAACTGAACTTTACTACTCAAAAAAAAACTGCTTGTTTGTAGTGTGGTGGGCCTCAGGAGTCTAAAGACCCAGGGCTCTTAGGCACTTTGCATTTGACCCCCCCCCCCCATATTTTAGCCAGCTTTTGGGCTCGAGTGTCTTAACGTTGCGTTAAAAAAACATACATAACCTTCAAACCAAATCAAATCAAATCAATCTTTATTTGCATAGAAAAAGGGTTTTTTATTACAGTAGTTAGTTATAATTATTGTACAGTCGAAGACACTTCTAACTGTACAACTGTAAACCTTATCGCAACGTATTAAAGTCTACGGGTGTACAGTTAGAAGTGTCTTCGACTGTACAATACAGCCGCCGTCTCCAGCTGACAATGCACAGCTTTTACTACGTAGGAACATGCACACACCACCATAGTAACTTATTGTAAGGTATTTTTAAAAAGTAATTCGTTAATTGAATAAAACTTATTAGTCAGTAACCATTTCAATAATGTTACTTTTTTATGGTAATGAGAAGGCACACGAACACTCAGACCACCTGAAGGTAAGTGGAATCTGAGACCCTTAAATTCTCATGACTATAATCTTAAGACTGCGATCCTAACACCTCAAATGCGTTGCCAACCATGAGGACTAAGATGTAAGCCTCTATGCTAGTAATTCCACTGGTTGTCTTACCCCCACACCGGAACACAACAATGCGAACACTACTGTTTGGCGGGTGGTTAATGGATAAGATGGTGGTAGCGATCCGGACGGACCCTGCACGGTCCTACCACCACTACGTACGTACAACAAACAAAAAAACAAAAACAACAAACTAAAACTAAACAAAACTAAACTTAAACAAACTACACTAACACAAACAACACACACACTAAACTAAACACACTAAACTACACAAAACTTATTACAGGACAATTCTTTTATATCCTGTAGTATTTTGTTATAAACAAGTATACACATTGAGTAGCAGTTGTTTATACACATTGCAGTCCTTTGCTGCTTTCCTACAACGAGTCTGTCTAAATTCCTTGTACTTCTGGGGAATACATCGCGAGTCATTTTAAACGATTCAAACATCCTTTGATCTACCCATCGAGTTACACACCGTATGTTGTGTATGCCAACGATTCAACGCCGATGAGTATTGTCAGATTGTAGTGAAAACAGTATTTACCCTCTGCAACTGTGGTGACTTTTTTAGAAACATTCTATTGAGGTGGAGTCTGTCAGACGTCATTTTTGATAAAACATAGAAAACATACTATTGGGTCAATGATAAGTGTTGTTTATTAAGTGTATAGCATGATTATTTAATTTTCATGTGGAATTTATAATAAGCATGTATATGGGCTTCTAAATAAAAAAAACTACATTAACTTGAACAAGGTCAAAAATGTGGAGTTTTTAACATAGGTTAGAGAGGTTACCTATTTCACGCTATAAAGCGATTTTTTTTGGCGGTTTCTGATAGACGTCACGTCAGTCGCAGAGGGTTTATACTAGAACTGAGTCTTGAGTGTTAGTTGCTGTTCATGGTAAACAATCTCGAACGCGGTTGCGTCCGCGTTTTTTATACGTGACACGCAAACGAGTTCGAGACGTTTCTTGCAACACCGCGTAACTCTGGTTTAGTTGCAAAATGTGCCTTACTAACTTACTCGTTAAGGAGTATTTTGCAACTTATTCAATTTGTTACTTACGCGGTATTGCAGTTTCACCGACGATTAGCAACTTACGCAGACACGTAAATTGTATTTGGGCTAGTAAATGTAGCTTAGCTTCTTACCCGGAAATATCCACTTTTAAATCCTTTTTTTAGTGTATTGATTGAATGGTTTTAAAATGGTGCATTTTTTTAGGCTTTGTTGGCAACGCAACTTCTGTGGCACAATCATCAGGTTACTTTCTCCATGCCATAATAACAATTTCCTTTTTAGGGTTCTATAGTTGCATAAATTGTGCCCCCCCCCCCCCCCAAAATGTCCAAACAATATAAAAAAACTGTTTTTGAGCTATTGCCGAAAAACTACGCTTCTCAACAAAAGGACGTAAGTGCCCTGAAGATACGTTCTTTTGCTGGTGCACTTTTTTTGTATGAACTGACCTGTCTCTCAGTAAAAATCATTACATTTGTGACACCCTGTTGTTGGATTTTTTAACAATTTCCATTTTCTTATGCAGGTTTTAGCAGAGTTAGAGGGAGAGGCACAAAAAAGCAGTTGGTGGCGGTATCTCTACCCGTTCTACTACTTCGTATGAGTCAATTACCTACCTATATAGAAACACGTGCAACTTAAGTAAGTATCTACATTCAATTTACATGCGCAATAAAATAACGTATTTGAGTATATTGCAAGATGTTAATTGGTGATATGAGAATTGTATAGATCATAAAATATGTATTAGTTTTAGTGCCGTGTCGCTTTAGACGCGTTGTCGATTCAGTGCGGCAGATCAGACATATGGTTAGAGTGACAAGGTCCTATAATTATGATGATGAATTGATGAATGTTTATCTGTGTATTGATAGCAATTAATTAAGTTAAAGCCTGGATTTGTCGAGAGTCGAGTTGGACTGTAGTGGACATGTAAAATAACACCTTGATAAACTAGGAAGCTCCGAAAGTTAGGATATAAAAAGACTATAATAAATATAAAAGTTTGTTGAAATTTAAATGAACTATGTATTCTTCTATTTTGTCAGCTGGAGCTACCTAGTTATGAAATAAGAAACATGTAAATGTGGCGTCCGCTCACTCAATTACAAATCGCCCCTTTACTTTATCAACCTCGTATCGTATTTAATTGATTAGTAGCAAAAGCACTCGTGTGTCTAAGTAGAATTAAGACTAATTTTCTATCAAACTATTCGATCAGATGCGAGGTAGAGAGAGTAAAGGGACGAAATGTACAGTTATAGACAAATACAGCAAGTCAAGTTCTCAAAACAAATTGTAAGCGCCATCTCTTAACACGTATTGGACATATTTTTGAGCCTTTGCTCAATTCGCTGACTGTTCTGTCATCGAACTTTGGAATATTTTGTACAATTCCGTCAATATAGGATCTTATCTGTGACAGACGTACTTCGTAAGTTTGAATACTTATACTCACAAGCGAGGCGTACACAGAGAGTTAATTAATTATTGTGTTTACTGAACGTTGTCGCTAAGTTTGTAGTAAGTATTTTTTAAAGCCAAAGAAACAAGTGCCATTGGTACGTGTTTAAATGCGCTGTCTCCGGTATAATCCTGGATTGACGTAGCTACGGTTTATTTGTTTAAAACGAGGTTTTCCTGTTCTACAGCAAATTTCGGTTTTGTCAAGCACATTGACGCGTATGCTAGTCGCGGATCGATCTAACTCCCACACTGACCGAGATTCGTGACGATCCACGCAGCTTCCGCGTGGATATTTATTTTACGTTAATGCTCGATCTTAGTGATAAACTAACGTCAAGTCACATCGTCCTTTCAAATGTTATGAAAGCGAATAAAGTGACCAGCTTGAAAATACACAATCGTCTTCCAAGGTTTTTTGCCCAAACGACTTGTTTTTTTTTTTCAATTAGAACCCGTTAACAATGGATTTGAAGTGATTCCATTGTTTATTTTGTACATTTTGGCCATTGTTCAACAATACCAGTCCCCTATTTAACAAACCATGATACGTGATAAGTCACAATTCGGTATACACTGCAAATTTTACAACTTTTTAGATCACTGCGGTTCATAGAAGCTGCGCCGTGTATACTGAAATGTTAACTGCCACCTGACGTTACTAAAATGGTCAAATAGGTGGCGGGGCAGTAGCTCAATATCAGTTTTGCGTCTGGACGCCCTTGTATTAAAAGGCATATCTGTAATTTAAAAGCTAACGAAGATTCAACACTCGCATTCCATAAGGTCTTTATTTCCATATTTAGTCAAACCCTTTTTCTTAAAAACTCCGCCATAGATAACATCGGCGCGAGGAATAAAAACCTATTTTAGAAAAAAAAGTGATTAGTGAAAGACAAGTAATAATAAAAAATGAAAAAAACAATAGCAGACACGTGATGCATTTTTTATGCACGCATGTTATTTTGTATTATTTTTTTTAATTTACAAAGGCGCGCGCCCCCTTACTCATATAAACATTGCAAAAATTAGTTAAGAAGGTTTCTGACGGAACCTGCGCGGGCATAATATAAACCTTTTACTTGTTTTTGACATTTTGACAACTCTTTTACGGTAATGATTATTGTATCCTTAAATTTAATTTAACATAGTAAATGTACCTCGTCACTTTTTATGCAACTTACCGGTGTAAACACAGATAAAATCAAAGAATACGGATATGTTGGGACTAAGTTGAAAATGCTTTTCGCCCCACTCGATTGAAGAAACACGCGCGTTTTTACTTTTTTCTTCGCTTTGTTGAATTTCCAATTGAATGTATGATAAAAGTAGGATTCGCGAATGGACTTAGCTTATTTAGTATAGATTTACGCGCCGAAGTCGAGTAAGGTTTTTATCGGCGCTCGGAGTCTTTTCTTTATATCTTAGGCGGCTGCGCCGATCCCGCCTATGGTCTTTTTAGTTTTTATGCCTATATTTCAACAATTTTTGTTTCAAATACTAAGAGCCTACAGTTAATTATAATTTATGTTCTGAACTATTAAATTTTAGAGGGGTGTCCAAGTTTTAAGTTTCCTAATATTTACAATAAAATCAGAATTTTCTCATTGTGAATAGCGTGCTGGGAATCTGTGTGAACATTCTCCAGTTAAATTGTGTATGAGATGGTCGTGGTATTTTTAAGCAGGTCAGGTTTAATTAATGTTACATGGTATGGCCATGTTAAACCAAAGATTTTGGAAGACGCCCTGTAGACGAGAGTATGGACGAGCAAAATCTAAATTGTTATGTGGTCTGCGAAATGAAATGAAATTGGCGAAACTGAGTATTGTTAATAATACTAATGAAGTTGAGATATTAGGTGTAATTTTATTTGTTAAGCCGATGCAATGCAAGTAGGTCTAAATTGTTTTTTAACTAGTATAAGGGGTGTTCCAAATGGCAATATCTGCGCCACTAACTGGTGAAGGAACGTTTTCAACCGGCTAACTTCACTACCAAGCATAGAGCTATTTTGTGTTAGCCCTTGGAGTTGGCAACGCATTTGTTTTCTTAGGATTGTATATCTTCGTGGACCTCTGAGTCTACTTACGACAAGGATGGTTACCACGATGCGCTAAATTCGAATAAAGAGATGGAGCTAAAGTAACTTCGAACTTCGATTTTCAAAGTAGGTCCAAGAACTTCCAGCGTTAATAATTTGTAATCTGTTAAGTTTTTATATTTAGTAAATTGTACCCTAAAATATAGAATTGACAGAATCAAACTGTTATTTATCCAATAAAGCCGTCCTGGACGAAACATTGGAATTCATTCGAATGTCATTTTAAACTTTTGACAACAATAAAGTCTCAATTCAACTATCAGGCTGCGACAGCATTACAACATATAGCATTTTTCGATGTTTTTATTATATATTATTGCATTTTAGTCGACCCGAGAGTTTAAATTTAAACTTGTTTACATTCTCACAATTACCGTCACGCGTGAGCATGAACCGTTTCTGTACGACATGCAAAGCCCGCGTCCCTTATGTGATTTATTTATTAAGTCTTATATGACCCCTATGAACTATGAGCGAGTTACCGACCGTGTTCTAAAAAGCACAAAAAAAATGGCAAAAATAGGTATATCGCAGGCGTAATCTTATTTTAACAAAATGCTATCATAATCGCCTCTTTACACTGGGACCTATGCAAAGCCTAAATAACTACATTTCTAAAATAATATCAATAAAATTTCATTTATTCTGTAATTAGTAACTAGTAAAGTTATTAGTTTACTCAAAAATAAACGTTAATTTGATATATTTTTAATTATTTATTTAGTATATTATCAAAGTAATCTAAAAAAATACCTTTTTGGTTAAAAAACAATAAATGAGCATGATTTTTATTTTTAGTAAACAATACGGAATTACATAAATGATAAAAAAACCAGTCCTCATCCCGCACAAACCAAAAAAATACCGGTGATAAATAAAATTTAACAATAATACTTAGGTGTACATTGAGCAACAAGAGAGATGCACTTTTAAATCGTAAAAGATTTAATCTTTAATATTTGCGTCTCTCGGTACTAGCACTTATTAATAGAACAAAACAATAGTTTTATTATTGTAAATAACATATTGTTATTAATTCCTAAGTCATATAAAGCTATGTAAAAACGAAGACACTGTTAGCTGACCACCCATAGACTTTAATATGTTGTGATAAGGTTTATGTTCGATTGTAAATGTACAGCTAACAGTGTCTTCGATTGTATGTAATAGATGAGCGGTTTTGTTCGTAAATGCATTTCAAAAAGTTAAATGTTGAAACATTATCCGCCATATTTGGCAGAATTAAGAGTTAAATTTTAATGAAAATAAGCATTGTTGGCACCAAGTGTGGCATCAGCCAAGCTTAGGAACAGGCAGAGCACGAAGTGGCATCAGGTTTAAAACCAAGTACTGCACCTACCTAGGTGGTGGTGGTGGTTAGTGGTGGTAGGACCCTGTGCAGGCTCCGTCCGGATCGCTACCACCATCTTATCCATTAACCAACCGCCAATCAACAGTGTTCGCATTGTTGTTTTCCGATGTGGATAAGACAATCGGTGAAATTACTAGCATAGAGGCATTCCACCTTAGTCCTCAGGGTAGGCAACGTGTTTGGCGTCTTAGGATTGCAATCATATGATTATAGTCTTGAGAATTTAAATGTTTATGGGTCTTAGATTCCACTTACCATCAAGTGGCCTGAGTGCTCTTGTGCCTTCACCTTATCATAAAAAAAATCTTGGTTGGATCCAAGCATCAGGGTGTCAGGTTCGACAACGATGACTGGCTCTGCCTCTGGCACCGGACAGCGCCACATATGGCATTGAATGTGGCGCTAAACTTAGTGGAGCTAGTTATAGCTTATACCTAAGTGCCTTGGCCGCACAAATAAGAAACCTATGCCATCCTTAACTTTTTTAAACCAGAACGTACCTGTGCGTTTACCCAGTAAGGTTGTAGAAGATAATTTTCGGTTATATTTTATGTCTATTAAGGATTCCATTTAGATATGTAGATATGACAGAAGCTGACGGGGCCCGGAGGGCACAACCCTCGTGCAATACATTTATCGCAGAAATACATTACGAACAACGTCGATAATAAGTTGTTACAATTGTAAACTGGTAAAATCTATGATATAGAATTTGTTAATAAATATTTTTTGATGAACCGGTGTTTCATTTTGAAAAGTATTCTTCTAGGTTTAACCTTGTTTCACCGACACAAAGAACATATCACAGCTTTTCTATGCTAGTTTAGACTTTGCTATTGTCACAACCCAACCTAACCTACGTAATTAATGTTTAAGATAACCTGAAAACAAGGGTTTCAGCAGAAAATAGCTTTCGATGAAGTGAAATTCGGTGAAACGATACGTTCTATGAAATAAGTGTCGGTGAATCAAGAGGACACCATTTTTCTAAGATCACAAGTTAGTTTGTTTAAACAGGATAACATAACTGCCTCCTGTTTGGAAAATTCAGATTTTCTCAACAACACGTAAACCTTTCGGACAACACAGTTATGTAAAATGTTTGTGCGCTTGTAGTTCGTAGCAATTAAAACTTAAAACCGAGTTAAACAATCTACTTATCATTTCGACTAAAAGGAAAGTACACAATTATTTTTCTAAATTTACATTGTCTTGACATTGGCTTACAAAAATGATGCGTGTAAGATTATTGAATGGTCTAACTTAGCGAGACAAAAATG
Source organism: Acleris holmiana (assembly GCA_949316455.1). Classification (NCBI taxonomy): domain Eukaryota; kingdom Metazoa; phylum Arthropoda; class Insecta; order Lepidoptera; family Tortricidae; genus Acleris; species Acleris holmiana. Next base: position 4,026,741 of record OX438789.1, on the reverse strand, counting down.
ACTGAACGTACGCAAATCTTTTTTTAAAACACTTCTTCCTAGGGATGGAAAAGTCATTTTCATATTTTCAGGTAATCGAGAAGATGAGTCACCTGATGCTGGGTTGGGCTATCGACATCAGTAGAGATGAAATAGTTCACTATTGTAGAGCCCCGGAAAATAGCGGATTTCCTGCTAAAATACGAGGCAAGCATTAACCGTTTCTGCCGAGCCACATTTAATGCTTCTCTCAAACAATGCGAAGAGATGATACAAATATATTTGAAGAAAAGATTGCAACGAATTAAGAACCTTCTTTTTTGTTGTCGGTGAAAGTTTTCACAAACCGCCGCCCGCACTGGTAACTCATCACTTCATCGAGTTTCACTTCATCGAATGTATCATTTCATCGAATTTCATTTCATCGAACACTATTTTCTGCTGAAACCATAATGTTTTCAGGGTATCTTAAACATTAAATACGTAGGTTAGGTTAGGTTAGATGTTTAAGATACCCTGAAAACCTTATGGTTTCACCAGAAAATAGCGATCGATGAAATAATACATTCGTTGGAAGGTGTTTCAATGAAATGATGGACACCCCATTTGTCTTCCTTAGTCATTACGATTTTGTTTGTAACAGCATCCAAAACAAAAAACGAAGCGTAGAGTAGTTATACCTTTTTATAAGTTTATTACCCTAACCATCTTTTCAGAGCATTTTTGAGAAAAATATTAATATCAGTAACAAGTTTATGAAGGTTTCCGAAGAGACTCAACGGTGAAGTCATTCTACATGCACGGATTTGCAGGCAAGAGTTACTTTTTTTACCAATGTTTAACGAAACAATTTTAATTGAATCACTTCCGCTAACAGGCAATTTACTAACGAGCTATTAGAGAAGCGAGTGTGAAATATCGCAGTACCGAGTAGCCACGGAGAGTCGAGACAATGGGACTGAAACATGTGATTTTACGGACTTGTGTAGTAAGTGTTATCCATTGTATATTCCTTTTCTCTAAAAAATAAAGCTTTTTATTAACTTGCAATGTTTGTATGTATGTATTTTCGGGTTCCACTACCACTTCCCGGGGACCGATTGAGCTGAAATTTGGTATACCTACGTAACTTCGATGACAATACAATAATATGGCATCAGGAGCTGGTCCGATGATGGAGTCGGAAGGTGCTGGTGACAGGATCTTCGCTATACCTAGAGCAGACCCACCGTGTTTGGACTCATTATGACTTTGAAAAAAAAAGTACAGTCGGCAACAAAAGCTTGTCCCAAATATGTCATTTTTGACACAAACTTTTTTAATGCTTCGTAATGTGTTCCATTCCGTATCAGATATTATAAGTAATTTTTAGGGTTCCGTAGTCAAACTCGCCATGTCCGTCCGCAGCCTAGCGCAAAAAAATTTTTTAGGGTTATCTCCCCTACACGTTACGTGGGGATGTATTTTTTTTTCTCGTCTACCCAATAGTGTGGAGTGTTGTTGGATAGGTCTTTTAAAAATATTGTGGGTTTGTGTAAACAATTTTTCGAGCAAGGGATCCGTTTATGAAATATTAAGCTTTAAAGTGCTAATTTTTGTTACAGTCAAGTTCCCCCCCCCCCCCCCACACACAGCCAAAACTACAAATAATAAAAAAGTGAAAAAAAAACTTAAATGAAAGCACATATGACGAATTGAAAAGGAAAACTATCACAACTAAACTGTTTACTGTTTTTTTTTTCTTTGTTGAACATGTGGTTAACTGGTAGAGAATGCCTTTAGGCATTAAGTCCGCCATTTGTACTTTTTACATTCATTTGTATTGTGCAAAGAAGATTAAATAAATAATAAATAAATAAATAACTAAGTAGATATCATTGGTTCTTGAGATACAGGCGACTAAAGTGTTTATACCTACTAAAATCATCTAAGACGGCACCAAATGACTTTAAATAGAAAATTAATAGGAAATACTTAACGGCTTCGGAACCCTACACCGAGCATGGTCCGACATGCTCTTGCCCGGTTTTTAAACCACTTTCCGCTATCGTAAGGGCAGTCCCTTCAAATCCCTTCCCTCCCTTCAAATTCATAATTTTTTAAACCCGAGGGCAATACGATGGTGAGTCGAAAGGTGATAACAGGATCTCTGCTATAACCCACCGTGGGGACGATAGGTCGGTCTCGATAAGCAGATTATGACAGTGAAAAAAAAATTGTCAAAAAAAAAAACTGGACAAGTTTTTGTTGCCGACTGTACTTTATTTGCAGACATTTACTGCTTATTAAGACCAATGTAATGGGCCAAACACGGTGGGTCTACTTTAAGTATTGCGGAGATCTGTCACCACCTTCCGACTGCATCACCAGGCCAGCTCGATGATGCCGTATTATTGTATTGCCTTCGAATTTGCGTAGGCATACCAAATTTCAACTCAACGGTCCTCGGGAAGTGGTTAAAATCTTCCTTGCAAGATTTGACCCGCACACACAAACAATGGAAGTTTTTAGAGTACCTACACGAATTCTAATTTAGCCAAAGAAAGGCACGATTTTCATAAATTAATTAGCATTAACTTAGGGGGCTTTTTACGCATGTCAAGATGTATGCCGTCTACAATAAAATTTCCTAAGAAATACATGCGACCAGGAGAAACACGAAACAAAGGATCTTCGTTGGTACTTAATAGGTCTATCAACCAAAAGGTGAAAAATTGTATGTGTAACACGAGACCAAAGTCATTTGCATCTCGTGTCTTTGAATCCCTCGCTCCACTCAGGATTCTGACCTAGAATCACTAGAGACGCTCGTGATTCAATTCTAGAATCCTCCGCTTGCTCGGGATTCAAAATCAACACTCGCAGCAAAAACCAACTTTGCTCTCTTGTTGCACTAATAACTATTTCGATTGCTTGACGTACGACGTTCGCCATAGTAATTGAAATTGAAACTACATATCGACGGTTCTGTGACTCAACCTCGTATATAGAATAATGTCCAGTATAAACTGACACTCACTAAGTACGCGAGTACATACTTAGTGCGTGTCAGTTTATACTGGACAAAATTAAATATACGAGGTTGAGTCACAGAACCGTCGATATGTGCTTTATAAATAAGTGTGGTACGAGCTTTATTTATTTACTTACATGTATCCATATATCTATTTATAAAAGTATTTAATTATGTGTCCACTTTATATTTATTTATTTAATCTTATTATTTAAGTTTGGTTATTTAATATTAACGTAATTATGAATTATCTAGTCTCTTTTACTGTTGTACGTTTAGCTATTTGATGTTTTCGAATATTTCGTAATCGCTCAAAGGTCTGAAGATATCACTTAAGGCCACATATGATGCCACGCCCACACGAGAATAAAAAGAAATGGTTTTATGTGGCTCCGCGTGAAGAACGTGAGATGGAGATAGTTTGCGCGCCTTGATGGCGGCGTCAAATTTAAATAAACGTTTATACTTAAAAACCACAACATTTACTAAAAAACTGGTTTACCAGGATTAAGAAGTTATAAATACTAAACTATTGATTCAAAAATCATCGTGAAAGGTCTCAGGGTTTCGAAGATTCAACCAAAAACATGCGGAAAAGGTGTCATGTTTGAAAAAAAAACTATCAAGGATTCTGTTTCTAATCGTGTTTCCACGTTTAACAGTCTCTAGGAAATATGATCAAGTGTAATGTATCCAAAGAACAGACACATAGGCGTTATGGTTATTGAAATCTAGATCGCGAAACACTACCGACTTTATCATATCGCACCTTCGGTAGAACAAGGGCACAATTGCCCTTTTAGTCACGTTGTACATTGTGCCCTTTGTTCTAGTGTACAAGGGCATAATTGCCCCTTTAGTCACATAGTATATTTTGCCCTTGTTCTACCAAAGGTGAGATATGTGGCATCTTAATGGGATAAGATTGCCTTTAGTACATACACACCTACATTTTGTGGTTCTCTCTTTTTGATGTTTTTTGTTCTCCTGTGCGTATAATAAAGTATTTTACACGGATGTATACATGTCATACCTACATATTTTCATAAACTTACCTGTAGACACGAGGATCTGAGTTAACTTGTGTTTCAGTTGTTACTCTCCACTCACCGGTCTCGTGCGAACAACGATGGTGGGGGTGCGGGGGGGTTGCAACTGGTAAGTCATCTATGTCATATTATCATCATCACATCAACCTTTTTTTTCATCTAATGTGTCGTGGCTTGTGGCGACCTAGCGACATCTAGCGAGTAACAACCAACTCGACTGACACAGTCCAACTAAATCTGACAATGCGCTGCATCGCGCTGATGAAGTTTCCCCTGTCAGTTGACGTATCCCTCCCCAGGTAAAACACCAGCATGGAGAGACCTCTCTATTATCCTCTCTTCCTCATATTAGCATCATGAGATTGATGAGAGTTAGAGATATTGAAATTCGGAATAATATTGACATATCACTGACAATACTGATTGTACATAAGATTAAAGCGTAAATTTAGATTTTTTTAAAGTCCTATCAGATCCATTCTATCGTTCAACTTATGATTTGTAGCCCCAACAGCAAAAAGGGTCATGTAAAAACCGCACGTACGGCTTTTCGATCCTTGAAACTGAACGGCTGCACGACTGGCCAAATTTCGATAAACAACGAACAATGGGTGTTTTTGATTATCAATAAAGTTTTTTGTTTTGTATTGTAATGAAAGCTTGCCATAGGAACTACTTAATGGCTTCCAGGGAAGAAAGGGGTAATGGGAGTCAGATGGCAAAGGTGGTCAGAGGTCTAACATCAAGAATTATTGTATTATTAGCGGCCCGCTAGCGGCTTCGCCCCGCTGCAAATTTCTGACCTACCCGGTGGATTTTTAATTTTTTGTCTTTTATAAGAACCTTCTCCTGACAGTAACAAACACAATAAAAACGGAATTAGCGAAATCGGGTCAGCTGCTCTCGAGATTTGTGCTTAGCAACACATTTAGCGATTCATTTTTATTATATAAATTAGTTCAATTGACACGTCTTTTTATACCGAGTTTATCGTCAGCGTTTGTGTTTCTGCAACGTGTGTCATAATGTGTTTACTTAAAGTAATAATTAATTGTTGATTCAATTCTTATTTACGTACTTATAACAATTTAAAATGTAATTTATATTTTCAGCTCGCGCGTCTGTCGTTCCCCACAGTGGAAACGGTAAGACATTTTATTTTTCTTCATCTCGGCATACATCTGTTCACTGCCTTAACATACTCGTATGCCTCTTCTAATCACATAATTGTTATTGTTTATTAGTTGTTTGTGCCATTAGTACATCAAAGCGGTGCATCTATTGCACAAAAATTGAGCGAGGCCGGTGTTTAATAGTATCTATAGGTATGACGTAGTATTCTCACCAAGTCTACTGTCAAGACCGAATAGGACTTCACAGAATTATAAATCGCCAATCTTCAAGTGTGTGGCGCATGATACAGACCTTTTTAGACAAGGCAAGCTCAAATTTGAAATATGAGCTTCGTCTATTTCTGTCCCTTTTGCTCTCGACGCGTAATTAATTTGCAAGAAAGTGAAGTTCGGGTGAATGCCAAACTCTTTATTGCACATAGAACCAATTACAATTAAAGCTACTAGTAGTTATCATTATTTTAGTTAGACAATATATTGGTAGTTTTCAACAATTAGTATTTAAAGGTGGTTAAAACGCTCAAATATTTGCCGGACGGCGGACCACAGCGAAGTTATTTTGGTTTACTAATGGTATTGTAGCCAATGGGGCCATCGTGGGCTTTATGTCACTAGTTAGCGCGCGATTCGTGCGCTGTCAGTTTCGACCACAGATTGTAAAGTGTTTGCGGAATCATGACCGTTGCGTCCATACTTTCGCGCCGCGTCGGCACATTTGGCCAACGGTTTATAATCCATTAGTTAGTCAATATCATTACCGGCCCTCCACATATGCGTATACAGGAGGCCTAGTCTAAATGCAATTACATAACGCTTGCATAACGCATAAGTTAGTGATTTCCGAAAATTTACAAGATGGGATGGATTGACAGATCGCTCGTCTGCTTAAGTCAACTCCATACAGTTCGTCGATAGAAAACCGAATCATTAGCAGCGTTTGCATTTAGGTTACCTCCCCAGGCTATACGACAGGCGAGAGTATAAGGCAAATACAAGAAGGCACTTTACGCGTGAAACGATCGTTGATTACTCTTACGAATGTAAAAGAAATTCAAGAGATCTGCTATGCTGCGAGGATATGAAAGCTACCAGTTTCCACCAATGCTACGCTATCGATGAATATGATTGGTTGATATCTGGGTGAATTGCAAAAATATTGCACAAAGCTAAGGACCTAATTGATGTCAGTGTTTAATTGAAACAAATTATTTTTCCTTTATGTAACGAAGATTAACCATACGATTGTATGACTAATTTTCGTTACACAAAGGAAAAATATTTTGTTTCAATTAAGCTGTGACATCAATTAGGTCCTTAACTATGTACAATATTTTTGCAATTCACCCATCTAACGCAGCCTTAGCAAACGTTTCATAGCACACTCTGGTGGAAAAGCACCTTTAACAAGGAAAACGAGCCAGCAAGCCAGATACCATTCATCAATGATTTAGCTATAGATCCTTTTATAATATTGGCTTCCTGGTGGCCAATGTGCCAGCTTCAAAAGACCCTGATAAAATATGCTTGTATGGTATTGCAGAAGCCGTACAACATGCCGTCTTCGAAGGAGATTGACCCGCGGCACAGCTACGCCGACGAGAAGTTCGAGAAGCTCCAGGAGTACTACAGCTTCATGAACGGCCGCGTGCGAGAGCCGCACAACCCGGTATTCACACTCACACGGCGGTCGATACTAGGCAGTCTGGCGGCAACCGATACTCGCACAAACACATGGCTCCCAGCAATATCCAGTCTGGACACGCCAGCTGGTACAAACCAATACGCAGATCTCCCTCCACTAGGCAGTCCGGACGCAACGGACGGTACACGCACACAGGCAGAGCTACAGATACTAGGCGATCAGGACGTGGCAGCCGGTGCACACACAAACGCAGACCTCCCTAATCTACACCATCGGAACGCGGCTGGTTCGCATACATACAGCGAGCTCCCGACACTAGGCAATCAGAACGTGGCAGCTGGTACACACGCATACGTAGAGCTCCCGACACTAGGCGAGCAAAACGTGGCAGCTGGTAAACATGCATACGCAGAGCTTCCGACACTAGGCAAGCAGAACGTGGCAGCTGGTACTCACGCATACGTAGAACTCCCGACACTAGGCATGCAGAACGTGGCAGCTGGTACACACGCATACGTAGAGCTCCCGACACTAGGCAAGCAGAACGTGGCAGCTGGTACACACGCATATGTAGAACTCCCGACACTAGGCAAGCAGAACGTGGCAGCTGGTACACACGCATACGTAGAGCTCCCGACGCTAGGCAAGCAGAACGTGGCAGCTGGTACACACGCATACGTAGAGCTCCCAACACTAGGCAAGCAAAATGTAGCAGCTGGTACACATGTATACTCACAGCTGCCGGTACTAGGCATTCTGGACGTGCCAACTGACATTCATAAGGACCTGGGGCTCCTGACTCTAGGCGATCTGGAGTCGGCAGCCAGTACTCATACAGACACAGGATTCCCGCCACTAGGCAGTATGGACTTGACAACCGGTGTACACACACACGCAGCATTCCCGACTCTAGGCGATATGGATGCGCCAACCGGCACTCAAACAGACGCAGAGCTCCCGCCACTAGCCAATGTGGACATGGCAGACATGGGGTTTTCGGTAGAAGGCAGTCTGGCTACAGCGCCCGGTACTGACACAATCAAAAAACGCCGGGCCTTAGGCAGTCCCACTGCAGCAATCAGCACTGACACAGACACAGGGCTCCTAAGACTAGATAGCGTGGTTGCGGCACCCGGTTCTCACAGACTCAGAGAGCTGCTGACTCTAGGCAGTCTTGATTCTCTGAATGCAGTAGCGGATACTGCCTCACATACTCAAAACACACTCAAAAGCCTTTCGTTGCAAGGCAATCTGAACGAGGTACTAGGCAATCTGGCTGTGGTACCCGGTACTTACACAACGAAAGAGCTCCCGGCACTAGGCAGTCTGGCTACGGCACCCGGTACTCACATAGAAACAGAACTGCCGGCACTAGGCAGTCTAGCTACTGCACCCGGTACTCACATAGAGACAGAACTGCCAGCACTAGGCAGTGTAGCTACGGCAACCAGTTCTCACACACATACGGGCCTGTCGGCACTGAGCAGTCAGGCTCCAGCACATGATACTCAAACTAACAGGGAGCTTCCGGCACTAGACAGCTTGGCTGCAGCTCCCAGTGCTCACATAGACAAAAAGCGGCCAATACTAGGCGGTCTAGTTTCGGCACCTGGCTCTCACACGCTTAAAGAGCTTCTAGCTCTAGACTGCTTGGCTGTGGTACCCGGTACTCACACAGAAACAAAGCTGCCGGTACTACTAGGTAGTCTAGCTACTACATCCAGTTCTCCTACACTCACAGGGCTTCTGGCTCTAGATATCCTGGCTGCGGCTCCCAGTACTCACACTGACAAAGGGCAGCCAGTACTAGGCAGTCTAGTAACGGCATCCGATTTACACACACTCCCAGAGCTTCTGGCTTTAGACAGCCTGGCTGCGACCCCCGGTACTCACATAGAAACAGGACGGCCGGCACTAGGCAGTGTAACTACGGCAAACGGTTCTCACACATTCACAGGGCTTCTGGCTCTTAATAGTATGGCTGCGGTACCCGATACTCACACAAATACAGGGCTTCTTGCTCTAGGAAACTTGGCTGTGGCACCCCGTAATCACACAAACACAGGGCTTTCTGCATTAAGCAGCATGGCTGCAGCACCCAGTAATCACACAAACACAGGGCTTTCTGCATTAAGCAGCATGGCTGCAGCACCCAGTAATCACATAAACACAGGGCTTCCTGCACTAAGCAGCATGGCTGCGGCACCCCGTATTCACACAAACACAGGGCTTTCTGCACTAAGCAGCATGGCTGCGGCACCCAGTAATCACACAAACACAGGGCTTTCTGCACTAAGCAGCATGGCTGCAGCACCCAGTAATCACACAAACACAGGCCTTTCTGCACTTAGCAGCTTGGCTGCGGCACCCAGTACTCGCACAAATACAGGGGTTTCTGCACTAAGCAGCTTGGCTGAGCCTCCCACTAATCACACAAACACAGGGCTTTCTGCATTAAGCAGCATGGCTGCAGCACCCAGTAATCACACAAACACAGGGCTTTCTGCATTAAGCAGCATGGCTGCAGCACCCAGTAATCACACAAATACAGGGCTTCCAACAAAAGGCAGCTTGGCTGCAGGACTCAGTACCCACACAGACACGCGGCTGCCTGTGCAAAGCAGTCCGGCTGCGGCAAACGGAACTCACACAAAAATCGGTCCCCGACACTAACCAGTCTGGATTGATGAAATTTTCACTACAGTGTGGAAATATGATCTCAACGCAAACTCAATTAAAGTTTTTAAAGTAATATCAACCTCTTGTAGGGTTTTATGACATATTTGTAGGGCTACTTCCAAATAAACATTATGATGATCCATAACCAGATCTTAACCTTTTGACCGCCTCGGCCGCCTGCAACCTTTTGTGCCCCTGTCGCCAACGACGTCATATGCCGCCGACGTAAAATGTTTGGCGCCCGGCGCGTGCCCGGCAAGAAAATCCGATGACGTGATTTCCTGGCTTTGGCGGTTAAAAACACTCAAGATAAAAGATGATTAAGGACTAGCCTTAGACCCTGCCCTGCCCTGCGTTTTATTATTAGGTTCAATAAATAACGCGCAGCAACAGGAGTTCTAAGCAAGCTTCGCCATGCACTCAGTCACTAGGGCCACGTCGTGATAGGTGGACACGTTTTTTGTTGCATTCTCCTTCATTCAGTTCCATTGTTCGAAAGACGAGATTCGTTATTTGTAATAACAATACAAAAAGAGCCACATAAGCTTCCTGAGTTGAAAAAAGTGGCAGCCATCTTGAACTTGTCCGATTGCTTTTAATATCGATATCAGGATTTCCATGTGTTGTTAGAATACGCATTGTGTTACCAGAATTCAGAAAAGGGGCGGCCATTTTAGTACTTTGACTTTGTGTTCCGATGGTTTAATATTTTTAATAAATTATTTATAATAACCACCAATAAACGACTTTGTTATAAGTTAATGTTTTTTATTATCTAATTTTCTTTATTGACTATTAAATTTAATTTTACCATTTTAGCACCATAGAACCCAAGGGTATGTTAAAATATAACTTTACAAAGATAAATTAATGCTTCAATATAGCGTAGGTCACTATGTTAGAAAACAGGTGAAGATGAGGTTTTTTTTAGCTAAACATATACCTAGTGTACTCCTGCCCAAGACAGCAGAATTACCGAGTACTTAATGAGCTAATCAGAAGAAGCCTCCTTATTGGCTCTCGTCCTTTGTCTATTTTTGTTAGAGTAAGGTGAAAACCTCTGACTTGTTCGGTTTAACTTATAATTATAGCCAAGAATGTTGCTTGTTTAACGCAACATTTGCTCAGAAATTAGTATTGCTGTGTTGGTGCCGTTGGAGGTCAGAATAAATAAACGTGAGCTTACAAACAGACTAAACGACGGTTCTGTTTCCACGCAAAACTTAATAGTTCGTCTCATCAAAAAAATTTACGAGGTAAGTCTTGTGTGTGGTAACTGAACCCTTACCATGAGATGCCATTACCGTACACGCTAGCGAGTCGAACTCTCTGTCCCTCCCACTCTATAATAATACTGGGAGGGACAGAGCATTCGGCTCGCTAGCAAGTAGGGTAATTGCAACTCATGGTAAGGGCACTGGTAACCCACTTATATTACACTGCTTTCATCGTGTTTTAAGTAATTTTTAAAATCAATGGTCTAAAACTACATTTTCTAAAGGTGGAAATTATATGCGATGAGCTTTTTTTGTCTGGATTTCAATGTATGGAGTTGACATAAACGGCCGGCGCGACATCGTCAGAATACGTTAATCCTATACGTTTTAAATAAATCGCTTACGTTACGTAGCTAGCGTTATACATAACATTTTTCAGTAGGCTTAAATCGAATTAGTTATCTCTTTCTAAGTAGATAATTTAATTATTTTTATTACAGGTAACACAAATGAAACTTACTTAAATTTTATCTCGATTTTTTAATTATTTAGCTATAAACAAATCTATTATATAACTGTACTGGAACTGGAATACACTAGTTCCTTATATATTCTGAAAGTTCAAGTTAGAAAGTTATAAGAAACTGACGGAATGTAAGATTATGAATGCCATTAACGGCCGAACCCTATATTCAAACCGCGGACAGATAGCCTTACTTCGGATTAAAATTTGACACATTTTGTATGGGCAAATGTCAAATTTCTACCCGAAGTAAGCCTTATCTATCCGCGGTTTGAATATAGGGTTCGGCCGTAAAGAAAACATTACGTACACTTACATACGAACACAACACAGTTTTGAAAATTTCAATTTCATTCTCGATAAATACCGCTACGGAGATCATGATTGAGCACGTTACGCGACATCTCTCTCAGAGTCGGCCAGCCAGACGCTATGAGGCAATCTGGCTGCGGACCTGGTACTCACTCGCGGGGTTTCCGTCACTAGGCGTGTGGCTGTGGTTACCAATATTCACACAGACGACAGAGTGGCCGGCCCTACTCACGCTTGCCACAGGGTTTTCACCGCTAGGCAGTCTGGTTTCGGTAGTAGGTACCGGTCCTCTTACAGATAGGCTGTCGGTAATCACAGTCTGGCCGTGGTACTCGCCACTAACACAGACACGAACTCCCGGCACTAGGCAGTCTAGTTGTGGCACCTGGTACATGAGTACCGATTGCCGGCAACCTAGGAAGCCTAGCAGATCTAAGGTTGATGTTGAGGACGACTTCCCGGACACGAAATTCCCAAGGTGAGATGCCCTGTATGGTCAAGCCTGGACATTCCAGTATGAAGTAGGTGGGCTGTTTGCTGTCCATACACAGCCTGAATAATGCTGACTTTCTTATTCGTGGGTAATGTCCATTGGGTATTGGTTTCCAAAATGTCTGCCAAGACTGCTGAAAATCCCGTTTCATGATGTCCAGGCAAAATTAGGTTACATATGTAAAGTTACAGCAGCTGACGGTGTTTCTCCGAATCAACAGACAGAACGTCGAGAGATCCTCGATAGCGCCCAGAAGAAGATGTTTGCGTTCATCGACGCGCACGTCAAGGACCTGAAGCGGCTGCTGTTCGCCACTGACATGGCGCTCATGTCCATGGTACTGCTGAAGTTGAACAAGAAGATGGACACCAGTGAAGCCAAGATAAAGAGCACGCAGGCGAAGATACCTTTCGGATTGTATGCTAGCCCGGGTAAGAAAAATAACCTACTATTTATCAAAAGAAACAGCAATAGGTACTACCTATACAATAAATAATTAAATGGTTTCGTACTTGTAGGGTGCTTAACGGGACCATATTGTTAAGCTTTCATTATCCGTCTGTCCGCAACGCTGGTTGATTTTCAGAGTAGGTATGTATGTGGTTGAAAGAGGCGATGGCTGAGATACGCGTCATACTCGTGAACGGGTGCTGTTTGTGGGGTCTGGTCTGATCACGTTTGCAAGGACTGGTGCTTCAGTTAATTAATCTAGTTATGGCTTTTGACGTAGAGATCTCTTCGTGTTGTTCTCCTATAGTAATTATTTTTAGTTTAATGTTATTAACCTTATATTTGTAATGATTTTATTTGTTCTAGTTTTAATATTTATTATTTATTACTGTTTTGAGTAATTGTAATTTAACTTACTTTTAAGTATTATTGAATTTTATGATTGAACAAATGACCTTCTGCTGGAGTTTTCTGCGGTGGTGCTTCTTCTCCACAATGATGGCCTTGTCCGTAGAAGAGGCCTCTTGTGGCCTATTTACTGAATAAATATTTTTAATTCGAACGGTGGAACTCTTAACCTTCTCTTTCCTTATTAATTTAAAAAGCAAAATAAGTCTTCTTACAAGAAACGTTTCTTTTCATAGTTTTTCGTTTGGCTCTATTCTATCGTCAAACGCTAATTCATACAAGCGTGAGACTTGGTGTTTATAAAGAAAAACAACAAATAATAAAACTGGCCAGAGAGAGCCGGCGGTACGGAAATCTCGGTGCGAGCACTTGACCGGTTTTCTTCGTTAGTCCTTTCAATTTATTCTGGACCGAATTATTTCTAGGAACTGGTCTGTAAGTACTCATTAAGTATGAAGAAACCGAAGAAAACCGTTTAGCTGGTTACCTATCACAACTTCGAAAAATGTTTGACCGAATTTTGGTTCGACAAATACTTTTCGTCAATTATGGTTTGGGTTTTTTTACGTTTGGCCGAATGATCATTTCGAATAGTTTTATTTATTCATTACTTGTTTTGGTTTTTTAACGATTTGACAAATTATCTATACCTCATTACTGGTTTCGGCGTATCAACAGTTGTCCAATGTAATGCTTTGTCTATTTGTCTTTTTCCTATTTCTGATTTTACCTTAGTATCCTTTGCCCAATATTACGGCTCGATCTTTGCATTGTCTGGATAAATTATACTTAAGCAAGTTTTTCGGGGCAGAAAAAAAATAACCTCGAAAGCCAAGGCGGGAGCAAAGCTCCCGCCTTGGCCTTCTAACCTAACCTATCTGAGTCGGTTCTGCCCTGACTCGTCTTGCTCGTTGCATTTTGTAGATAGTTGAAACTAATTACAAGCAAGATTTTTTGGCCGAAATGAATATTTGACGTAACGTAGCAAAATCTATATGTAACATTGATGAAGTGAAAAATGGGTTAAGAAACAAAATACAAAACGATCCACAGGCTAGTTGTAGCATTGGTGTAATGAAAAATGGGCTTTGAAATAAAATACGTAACAATCCATAGGGTACGTGACTACAAGGAGAAAAGTTGCTTGGACTAACGAACCATTTACTTAAAGTCAAATGGTGAAATAAAAAAATGACGAATCGTGCCATCGGAGAAACGATAAAAAACGAAATGTTTTCGGTCAAATGAAATTCGGTCAAAAACTTTTCGAGGTTGCGATAGGTTACCCGTTTAGCTAACGAATATTTTTGACCCTTATTTCTTTACTAATCCTTATTGTACAGAGTTCAAATGCCTGGGCACCTCGTACTACATTGCGTCCGCGCACAGCCAAGAGGACGCGCAGATGATTCTCGCCAGCGAGCGCAAACCACACTGCTACACCTTCAGAGGTATCCCCCATCCCTGATTTTCTTAATCCATTCATTGCCAATGACGCCGATCGGCGATATTATTTTCACCAACTTCCTTGGAATATGTTTCGTAAATAAATATCAGAGCCGCTAGCCAAGATGCGTTCGCTAACTAGCGTTTCTATTCGATTTGTTTTTAAACCAATCGCGTCGCTGGTAGATCACGTCATACCCAAAGTCACGTGATCTACCAGTGACGCGATTGGTTTAAAAACAAAACGAATCGAAACGCCAGATAGCGAACGCATCTTGGCTAGGGGCTCAGGATTTATACCTTCGAAACTAGGACTGGTTGAACTTTTTTTACAAACAAGTGTAACAAATCGCAAGTTTTTTACCTGACTGCATGTTTTAATACTATATATATTATGTTAGTCATCCTTTATTTTTGTGAAGCTATATTGTTTTTGTTTTAATTTAAGTACCCGGTGAAACTTGTGACGTTAAGACGAATCTTACGACACCTCGCTTGTTGAAATCGGCCCATCCATCCAGCCTCTACGAGGGAACATAGAGTTGGACATACATATGGGCTAAACAAATAACCCTCCTTTTGGGTTTTGTCGCAATCGGGTAAAAATACATGTTTTGTTATTACTAAAATACGACCTCGGATCTTCAATTTAATTTGAGCTGTATGCCACGGACTCGGATTGGCGCCACATTTGGGTTCAACTAGGTGCCGCTTTTTGGACACCGCGGACGTATCGGTGTCACATTGGCATCATGCTTGAGGAATCGTCGGCATCCGTGGCAGAAGGATAGTGCGGTTGAGGACCCTTGAATGACAGGGTTTAACCCCAGAAACGGTTCCGAGATCGTATAGTAAACCTTGCCCTTCCCCAACTCCAGGTGCCTTCGCGTTCTCCGGCTTCTACCACCGCCACTCAGAGGCGACGTACGTGGGGCCACACGCGGAGCAGTTCCAAACCACCGACGCCAGCCAGGGCCTGTATTGCCACTCCGAGGATAACTTCAGCGACGCGCAGTGCATTTACAAGTACATAACTCATCATCTTCGTCATTTAAACCGAGGATGTCCTTATACGGCTCCCCTAACTTTGCCACTCTTTATTCACATACTTCCACATACATTACATCACACCTTTATTCCCAGCGTGGGGTAGGCAGAGCTACAGAAATACCAACAAATCTAAAAAGAGTGGTTTATAATTCTATAACCACATTATGCACAATCAGGCCATGAAGTTTACCAGTGTATTAGTGACAGGTTGTAAGCCCATCACCTAACAGCACAACAGACCCTTATTCCCTTAATGGCCTCTTACGACATCCACGGGTAAACAAGGAGTGGCACTATTCTAACCCGGCAACCACACGGGGCACTCTTTATTCTTACGTTGGAATATGGAATAAACGAAATAAAGTCCCGACCCTATGTCAAAATCATGTCCTGTGGCAGCGTGTTAGGTCCACTGACTACAATTCAGTTCACGAAGTGCGGCAGGTATCAAAATGGGTGTTCCGACGACACCAGTCATTATTTAGCACTTTTTAGTGGTTTTGAAGACGGATCTTTCATGTAAATATTATTTTTTCACATTTTATTGACCCATCTTTTATTGTAAATATGATTCTGTTTACATAGTAGGTACCTTATTTTAAATGTCGCCAAACTGTGTTTCAGTATTTGCTTCGTCATAGTCGCTTAACCATCGATTGAGTTCCAGTGGCCACCTGGGCAAGCGGAAGTCTCTTTCTAACTCCTTTTGCTAGGAAGAGGCTACCGCTTGTAATTCGTAATTTGTAGTTTTATAAAACAGGACCCTGTTGTCTTCTTCATCAGTTGCACTTCACAATAAAACTTCAGACTTCATACTAAAAATCCTAAAATCGCTATATGTTGGCCTGCAATATTTGAGGAGTTCCCTCAAATCCTCACTGATCCTCGGAAGTATACTCTATCAAACCAAAAAAAAACATTTCAGAATCGGTCCACAATTGACGGAGTAATCGATGAACATACCTACATAGAAAAAAACATACATGGAACGTATAACCTCCTCCTTTTTCTGAAGTCGGTTAAAAACATACCTTAAAGGGATGTTCACCTTTGTACCCACTCGTTCGCAACATCGTTACAGTCATCTCTTTCACTCTAGTGTCTATTCATACTTCTTACTGCGTTCCTATTCACTGATCCTGCATACATGCATTTTGAAGTCTGTTGAAATCTTCGAATTTGTCCAGGATCAACCCCCGCGAGGAGTTCCCCGAGTCGGTGGAGTACGAGCCGAAGGTGTCGTACTGGTGCGGTCCCTACCGCTACTTCATCCCCGCCACCACCGACGTCCGGTGCATCTTCTCCGTGTTTTCCATGAACTTTGTGCTGCGCTTCGGCTACGACGGCGTCACCTACAAGAGCTCGGACTTGTCCTTCGTACGTATCTTTATGTCAATAGGTCGTTAGGGTCAAATCAAAAGCACCCGAAATTGACGTGGATGATTAGATGGATGGAGAGAAAGCGAAAGTTGTATGTTTTGGTGCACCTGGGGGGGCAAAAATCACTAAGTTTATAATCAATTTGTGCAGCGATATCACCCACCCACCTTTTGGATTGGATATGATAAAGGCGTGATGAAATGAAATCCAAAAGGTGGGCCCGCTCGTAGATTAAACGCTGGACACATTGATTTTTCATTTCTCATGCTCTTAAAATGCTACTTAAATCTCTGCGAATCGGGACTAAAGCTCCTTATTAATCTCTAGGTATTTAAGTATTTTTTTTTATTTACTTTGGAAACCCGTAATCAACCAATCACGGTGTTTGTGAATGGAGGATTAACGCCATTTTCAGTGATTGTGTATGGACCATATTTTTGGGTGTCGAAATAACCTCAAAATGACAACTGTGCAAATATACAAAAAAAAGGATTTAATTTCGTGAAACACGATTAATTATTACGAATATGAATAGGCCGAATCTTTTATTATGCGTGGTCCAATTACTTTTAAAATGGTTTCCAAGTTTGAATGTGTTGGCTAAATATGCAAGCATTTAAAACATAACGTTACAAAAAAACCGCGGAACTTTTTTTTCCTATTTGTATTTTGAATAGATGTTCATAACTTGTATTGAGCGTACGTTGTTAAAAAACAATATTGTTTACAACGTCGTTTTTTCCTCGCATTCAAAGAGAAAAGTAGAGTGTTTAACGCGAGACTAAACAACCATAATGCCACTCGAACTACAGCCACCCTCGCTCGCAAGCTCGCTCGCGTGGCTAAACATCTCGTGTCATTATGGCTTGTTTTAGTCCCTTGTTGAACAATCTACTATTAAAGTTAGTCATTTATCGTCGGTGAGCTTCAAAAATTGCCCCCTGGCGTTCCAGTCTTTGCCCACCCCATTGGGAGACAGGCGTGAAGGTACGCATGTATGTTTATCGTTGCCTATTACCCATAGTACAAGCTTAGACCTTAATTTGGGACTAATCAGATATCTAAATTAAGAAAATACTGGCTTGACTCGTCTCCTCATTTGTCTTCTGACTTTCCTTAATTATTTATTATCCTAAGTAGGGTATTATTGGGGATTCTGGATCATTTGTCCTCGCTGCGCTCGGATGATCCAGAATCCCCAATAATGATCCAGGATCCCCAATAGTTTCCATCGATCAGGGATCTAGTCGGATGATCCAGGATCCCCAATAGTTTCCATCGATCAGGGATCTAGTCGGATGATCCAGGATCCTCAATAGTTTCCATCGATCAGTGATTCAGAATTCCATAAACTCAACAGGTAAACGAATGACCTGACAATCCTTCAATGGTAAATTTGCATATTCTCGCCTCATAAATTTCTTTAACAAAATATTTTGTAAAGAGAAGCAAAACCGGAGTGCCGTATAATTCAATTTTATATTACTTATATTTTTGTTTACGGCACTCCGGTTTATTTTTCATAAATTTATTTCTTTGTTTATTCATCTTTGTTTATTCATCTTTGTTCCTGTTAACACTTTCCACACAACCATTGCTGTACTAATGTTATAGGATAGTCCCGCTAACAGTTTTCTGGAGTGGCCAATTCCATACTAATTGTTTAAGGACAAGGCGGTCTTTCGATACGTTCCAAAGGGGCGCCTCCTCTGTACTGATATTTACTCAACCAAGATAATACTAGAACGCTGATCTATATATGCGACCGATCGTAAAAACTTTGATAGCGTGATTCAGGTCTTTTTCAATTATTACTGTCAAATCAAAATAAAAACTGCAAACTTTTTTTGATTTCAAGCTATCTTCAGTTGTTATTAAAAACCACATTATTAAAAGTGTTGATTAAAGTGAAATACATTAATTATTCCAATATTTGTGTATTATTCAAGTAATGAGAGATTGTTACGACATCTATTTAAAAAGGTAGGTACTTAACATCTGCTAGTCTGACGATAAAGTGACTCACGCGCTACTGTTACTAAGTACTGCTCAATGTTATTGTTAGCGTAAGATGGCGCTATTTGACAATGCTATTTGAATGGAATAATACAGTGAAATGAATCTGCGGTCTTTAATAAAGTAAAAATTTCGTAGGTGAACTGAAACTTTAATAAATAAATCGACTGAAACTATTAAGTTTATCTCAACACTGTAATCGTTCGCGATGTACATCAAAGTTCGAACATTGTTACGACATCTATTTAGGTAAATCAAGTGTCAACTTTATTGCTGATTGACAAGAAACTCCGCGCTGTGTTTACTAAAAACTTCGCTAATCAATGTTAAGATGGCGCGGATTAATACAAATAATCGATATGAAACTAGCACGATGTTTTTACTGTTTACTAAGAACTTCGTTAATCAATGTTAAGATTGTGTGCATGAATGCAATAAAGTAAAATAATTTCGAACCTTGAGAGCCATTACATAGCATGCTGTATGACATGTAAATAATAGGAAGCGTAAGTAATTTATGTTCATGCTTCACATGATTCGAACAAATATATGTGTTTTTCTTTCTTCTTTATAGCTAAAGCCGATTCACAAATTCTGAGAGTTAAACAAGTTATTTAAACAATAAGTATAGTAAGTCGTTGCTGTCTTCAAGCCAACCAGTGCCTGTTTTATATTTCCTTATTTTTTTTTTATTTTTTTTTTAATAATAAATATCAGGGGGACAATCTCATACAAATTGACCTAGTCCCAAACTAAGATCTAGGCTTGTACTATGGGTACTAGACAACGATATAAATACTTATATAGAGAAATAAATACTTAAATACATAGAAAACATCCAAGACTCAGGAACAAATACTCGTGCTCATCACACAAATATCTGCCCATACCGGGAATCGAACCCGGGACCGCTAGCTTCGTAGGCAGGGTCCCTACCAACTCGGCTAACGCATCATATCGTCTTCATAGTTAGGCTACATTCGGTACATAGAAACGCATTAAAGTACATGCAGCTACCAAATACGAATAAGGTTTCAGGTTAACGCAACAAGCTGGCGCCGCGCCTTATAGGTGTAAAGGATTGGGAGTGATTCACAATAATTATATTTTATTTTCTAATAGACGAACGTCTGTAATGCAGAATTAAGGTTTGATTTTGTTTGGACAATCTCATTTGAAATAAAATTATATTACTAATAATTTTAATTGGTAACATCTAAATGCAGCCTTAGTTTATAGGGTTATAAATGGAGCTTCCATTTATTTGAGCATTCAATTGGTAGTGGCAGTGCAGTGAGTGAGACAAGTAATTAAAAAGAAGCAGCAAGTATGTACGTAATATTTTTTATTTTTTATTATTTATGTTGATTGTGTTTGGTTAGTGATGCTTATTCAAATACTTTTAATAAAAATAGGTCGGCAGTGTTCAATCCGTTCGATTCCGATGAGGAGATTAGCTGTGCCCAGCAACAGACTGCATCTACCGCTTCTACGAGTGCAGCGAAAGTTAAGACGGTAAAGGCGAAGCAGAGAAGAACTAAGAAGGCGGCGGAACTGCACGGCTGTGATTCAGACCTGGACAGCGTCGTGAATGCATCAGCTGCTCAACCGAAAAAGAGACGAGTCGCTGTGTTTCTTGATTCCGAGGTAAGATGCGCGATTGTTTATCAAAACATACTTCGAGGATACGATAGCTTAGTTGGTAGTGACCCTGCCTACGAAGCTAACGGTCTCAGGTTCAAATCCGGTAAGGGCAGATATTTGTGTGATGAGCGCAAGTATTTGTTCTCAACTATTGGCTAGGTCAATTTGTGTAAGATTGATTTATTATTATGATGATTTCATTAAAACTGTTTTTACCCAACTTTAAACCGACTTCAGTTGGACTGACCTCGGTCATGATAACAGTTTGTCGCTGGATTTTTTTAATAATTTAAGTGATTTTCTTAATTGTATTTATAAAGGTGAATAATATAAGGTTGCTAAATAATTTCAGGGTGACGAAGAGGAACCGATCAGGGCCGCTCCGCTACGTAATTTTTTGACAAGAAGGACGGGCTCCGGGTACACGCTGCAACGAGATCCCAGCCGGCGCGGGGAGTACTACGTCGAACTCCGAGTCTTCACCACGCGGGAGCTTGAGCCGGTAGCGACGGAAGCAACCAGGTGGAAACATGCCTTTTTCACATATAAAGGGGCTGTAAATAATAATAGCCCAGTTTTCAAAGCGGTCAGACAAGTTGCTCAGGCTGCTAAAGAAGAGTATAAAGGCGTGCAGCCTGTGTTGTACCCGTCAAATACTTTTTAACTAATTTTAGTTATGTGTTTATTGTAATCTGCTACTTTACAGTCGGTTTAAAGGCAAATTTAAAACTTTTGCGGTTTTCAACAAATGTAATTATTACAAAACAAAGCACGTCTTACATAGAACAAAAATAGTATAAGATGTTCTTTTGCGATGTATGTAATGTTTCCGTTCCAAAATTAGCAGCACATAAAAAGACTAATATCCACAAGTCTAATAGTTTGTTAAGTACGCGGCTTGAAAACGTTTATATAATAGCTAATGCTTTTCGGAGTAGAATTGTTAGTTATAAAGTCAATCCCTCAAATACGAATATTACCCCAGATTCATTTTTATGTGAAAACTCTGATATAGCACAACAACTTATTAAAGATTCATTACAAAAGCATGTCTCACTCAAAGTTAATTTGGAACTTTTCGTAAAGTATTGTTTGCCAAAAAATAGTGAAAGTTCCATTAAGTCATTTAACACTAAATACGATATAGTTTTGCAGAGTACAGACGTTTTATCATTATATAAATCACTTGCTGATGTACTAATTACTAAATGTGCGGAATTTGAGCTCTCGGAATCAGGATGGACAATCGAATCAGTTAGTCACTTAGAGATAAACATAGTAAAATACAATCCTTTGAGAGCTGGATCGTTTATACCATTACCAAAACATATTGCTAATACAAAAGCTTGTTTGAATATAAATAATGAGGATAATCACTGTTTTATATGGTCTATAATGGCTCACTTGTATCCTAGCAAGGTTAACTCAAACAGAGTCTCATCTTATCCCAAATACCAAAATGTTTTAAACACTTCCGGCATGGCATTTCCACCAAGCATCTCTGATATAAGGTGGTTCGAAGCCAACAATACTGATATTAGTTTTAACATCTATGGTTTAACAAAAAATGGTAGTGTTATGGGCCCTTTATATAAAACCGCTAATCGTAAATTACAGCACATCAACTTGTTATTAATAACTAAAAATAGTAAGGCACACTTTTGCCTAATAAAAAACTTTGAGAAACTTGTTCGCAAACAAATAACTAAACATAAATCTAAGATACATTTGTGTGAAGATTGTTTTTTATATTTTTCAACAGAGGAAAAATTAATTCAGCATAGTTGTGCAGGGGTACAAACTGTTTTACCAGAGGCAAATACACAACTTTTTTTTTCTAATTTTGAAAGAACTCAGGAGGTGCCTATTGTGATCTATGGTGACTTCGAAAGCTTATTACGAGAGTATTCAGATAAAAGTAAATCTATGTACGTGGAAAATATTCAATTGCATGAGGCATCTTGCTTTGCATATTACATTTGTTGTAGAAGCGAGCCTTATTTAAACGACTATGTTTCTTATCGCGGTCCCAACTGTTCGAAAAAGTTTGTGGAGTCTATATGTAATGATGTGCAGCGATTGTACTCAATATTATCTGTCAGCAAACCTATGATTCCGCTTACGCTAGAGGAACAGCTATCATTTGAAACTAGCACTGCTTGTCATATTTGTAAAGACAAGTTTTCATCTAGTGATAACATTGTAAAGGATCATGATCACTTCACAGGTCGATATAGAGGGCCCGCTCACAATAGTTGTAATTTAAATTCAAAACCTTGCCCATTTATACCAATAATTTTTCATAACCTTTCCGGATATGACTGCCATTTGTTTATTAATGAACTCACAAACGTATGCGGTCGAATAAACCTTATCCCAAAAAATAAAGAAAAGTATATTTCGTTTACGAAGTTCATTCCAATAGACCAGCAAAATGTAGCTCAATTAAAATTTATTGATTCTTTCAACTTTTTGAGTTCAAGTTTAGACAATTTAGTAAATACAATGAAAAAAGATGATTTCCAACATTTAAAATCATTTTTTGGAGATGGGGCCAAGTTTGATATAGTGCGAAGAAAGGGTGTCTATTGTTACGATTATATAAACTCTTGGCAACGTTATGAAGAAACCCAGTTGCCTCAGGCTTCCAATTTTTTTAGTAAACTCTCATCAGAATCTGTATCTTCTGAGGATTATAATCATGCCTTACATGTTTGGGAAACTTTTGCTATTAAAAACTTAGGAGAATATACAGATTTATACTTGAAATGTGATGTGCTTCTTCTATGTGACGTTTTTGAAAAATTTCGAAGCATGAGCCTTAAATACTACAATCTTGATCCCTGTTATTACGTATCGTCACCATCATTAAGTTGGGATGCTATGTTATTATACACAAAAGTAAAATTGGATCTACTCTCCGATATAGATATGTATCAAATGCTGGAAAACGGAATAAGAGGAGGTCTTGCTCAATGTTCACATAGATACGCAAAGGCGAATAATAAATATCTTCCAGATTTTAACATTAACGAGCCGAATAGCTTTTTAGCCTATTTAGACTGTGTAAATTTATATGGATATGCAATGATGCAGCATCTGCCAACAGGAAATTTCAGGTATCTTAACGATGATGAATTAGCAAACTTTAACGTTGAAAAACAGTCACGCGATTCTGATACCGGTTTTATACTTGAAGTCGACCTTCACTATCCTGTTGAACTTCATGAGTCTCATTCAGATATGCCATTTGCAGCTGAAAAATTTGCTCCTAGAGGAAGCAAAAATAAAAAATTAATTGCTAGCCTCTACGACAAACATAGATACATTATTCACTACATGCATTTAAAAGAATGTTTGAAAAATGGTCTTGTTTTGTTAAAAACATATAAAGTTTTAGCTTTCGATCAAAGTAACTTTTTAGAACCATACATATCTTTAAATACCACCTTGAGACAAAATGCTAGCTCAGATTATGAAAGGGATTTTTTCAAAAAGCAAAACAATTCAATATTTGGCAAAACGATTGAAAATAAAAGAAAACAGGTTGATGTAAAACTTGTTAATATCTGGAAAGATCATTCAAATAACACAAATAAATTTTGCGGCGCGGAAAAATACATAAGTGCTCCCAACTTCAAAAACTTGGCAGTTATATCTGATTCATTAGTAGCAATTCAGTTGCAACAGACAAAAATCGTTTTAGATCGACCCATATACGTGGGTTTCTCTATTCTAGAAATAGCCAAAAGTCATTTGTATCGCTTTCATTATGATGTGATGAAACGTGTTTATAAAAATAAAATTCATCTTTGTTATACGGACACTGATAGTCTTTTGTATTTAATTCATACAGAAGATTTCTATGAAGATATCAAAACACACATAAAGTATTTTGATACTAGCAATTTTGATGCTAGCAACATATTTAATATGCCCTTAGTGAACTGTAAAATTCCAGGATATTTTAAAGACGAAATGGGGGGTGAGATCGTGAAGGAATTTGTAGGTTTGAGAGCAAAACTATATTGCATAGATACCCAAATTTCAACAATCAGGAAAGCAAAGGGAATAAAAAAGTGTGTTACAAAAAAACTTAATATTAATAAATACAAAAATGCTTTATTTCAAAATGAATGTTTTAGAGATAATATGTGTGTAATAAAATCAAAAAATCATAAAATTTTCACGCAAAAAATCAATAAGCTAGTTCTTACAAGGGATGATGATAAAAGGTGTGTATTAGAAGATAATGTTTCGACTTTGCCTTGGGGACATTACAAATTAGCATTTTAATGTGGCAGCACTGTAAAGTAATAGAAATTTAATGCAAACGTGTGAATTGTAACATTTTTATTATTTTTATAAAAACAATAAATGATGAATGTATGCCTATTGTTTTTCTTTCATTTACCTCCGCCAGCTAATTAATCACGTGCTTAGTAATAAACCCGCCTAACTCAAAACTATTAATATTTCCATATTTCAAGACGCACTCTTGATTTAAAATAAGTTGGCTTTTTTTATTTTGAGTTACGCTAGTTTTACACCTATTGCAATCGTATTATCATGACTCGATCGCTTCTACTGTCAAGTCAATAAGAGCTATCACAACGTTGATAATACGTTAGCAACAGGGAAACAATCAGACAATATAGAGTGAGGAGCCATTAATAAAAATTATTAAATGGGACAACCTCACACAAATTTACCCCCAGTTCCAACTAAGCTCTAGGCTTGTGTTAGGGTACTAGACAACGATAAACATGCTTATATAAAGAAATAAATACTTAAATGCATAGAAAACACCCCAGACTCAGAAACAAATACTCATGCATGCATTACACAGATATTTGCTCTGAGCGGGAATCGAACCCGGGACCGCTAGCTTCGTAGGCAGGGTCTCTACCAACTAAGCCAGCCACGTCACCAATAGAGTGGCTGAAATATTGATTAACTTTAAGAATTTAATTAAACAAAGTTGCTATTCTTTTATTTCGTTATAATTGAGATTCAGACAAGGAATTTGATACTGTTGCAGAGAAACAAGTCATAACATGTTAAAACGAGTTGTCCCTGCTTGTTTAACTTTGGCTCGGCGCGTAGGAATGTGGCTACGTAAAGAGTTGCTGACGCGGCGTGCGCGCAATTCGACTTTATCTTCTTAGTGTATGACCCAAGTTAAATAATAAAAATTTAATGTCGGTTTGTAGTTCCGCTACAATACTGTTGCAGAGGAAACAAATCATGACATGTTATAACGTGTTATCTCTATTTATTTAACTTTGGTTGCACGTAAAATAAGTTCCACATTCTATATGAACATCATTTATTAAAATAAGGTTGATAATAATATTAAACTTAATAAGGTGAAAGTACAACAATAATAATTAAATAGCAGGCAGACTTCTTATAAACCATTGTCTTTACTAATTTACACTTAATGAGACAAAAAATAACATATTTATAATGCCAAATTATTTATAAATAAACATAAATTAAAGAAATTTATGATAAAATTAAAACAACGCTACATTAATTACATTACGGAAGAAAAATAATAATAATTACTATTTTTCTTCCTTAATTCAAACTTCGTTGACAATAACTTATATTAATTGGCTCTACAAAGTAAGTAAATAACAATATAATTGGCATAAATTGATTTTATAATTCAGAACTATAATATAAAATAAACATGGAGATATAATAGAAATAAGTCACAATTATACATATATAACTAACACCGAAATTAATCACTTTCAAGTTTTTTCATAATTTTTTTTAACACATTTTCTGTGCTGTCCAACACTTCATCATACGGATCACACACGAGATATTGCGCACTAACTGAACGATCACTGTAACACTCGTCCATTGTCTCAATGTTTATTTTAATTAAATATCGTCCATTGCGAATGTTATTTTTAATTACAAATGATGATCCTTTTCTACTACGATCCTTTTTATTAATACCCGATTTGGTATTTAATGCTTTCAACTCCCTTTTGTCCCGCGGAGCGTCAGGCTCTCGCGTTACGGTTGCGTTACACATGTTTTCTCTACGGGCTAAAAGCTCTTGCCGCTTTTTTTCCACTTTTTCCATGTAACCGTCAACGTCTTGAGCATAATAAAAAGGATGATCCTCCGGCACATCGTGGAAAACGGGGCTGACATCATATATGCTGCCAAAATCAAGTCGATCATTCTGCGTGCTGTCTTCCATAATTATCTGAAATATAAAAGTGTCATAAGTTTTTATTTAATAAAAATGGCAATAAATCCAACATAACTGGATGAAGCAATAAAAAATAGATTTACTTACCTATATATTTTAAATACGCTGGACCCACGTTAGAAGCGAGACAAATGTCGACTGCGACTGACGCTCGAGTAGCAGCAATTTAGATCTCGGTGTATAATATTCTTCGCCTAATATAAGACAGGAATGTGTAATTAGAGAAATGATAAAGACTTACAAAGATAATTCATTGATTTAGGATGATTATATTATTACAAGTATTTATTTGATATTATATTAAATTACTGAACAGAAGGCGAAATGAAATTTATTAAACAGCCTGTGTCAATAGAAATCAGCAAAATAAGTGATGGATCACATTGCACTAATTATAATAACAGACATAGTATGCTTCTTCCCAACTCTATACGATGTATTATATGTGGACCATCAAATTGTGGAAAAACAAATATAATTTTAACTTTATTGCTTCATGAAAATGGGTTAAAATTTCGAAATGTCTACATTTACTCTAAAACAACTTTTCAACCTAAATATAGATTTTTAGAGGAAGTTCTTAAAAGAATACCCGAAATTAAACTGTTTATGATCCACGATGAAAAAGAGGTAATCTCTCCTCATGAGGCGATGCCCAATTCAATATTTATCTTTGATGACGTAGCTTGCGAAAACCAGACTAATATTCGTAATTACTTTTGTATGGGCAGACATAAAGGAATAGACTGTTTTTATTTAACGCAGACTTACTCTAAAGTGCCAAAGCAATTAATACGAGACAATGTTAATTTTTTGATAATTTTTAAACAAGACGATATCAATTTAAAACATATTTATCGTGAGCACGTAAATTCTGACATTAGTTGGGAAAAATTCAAATCGCTTGCCGCAAATATATGGAAAGATTCACATGCGTGTCTTATAATTAACAAAGATTGTAAATTAAATAATGGTCGATATAGAAAGTCATTCGATGTTTTTGTAAAATTTGAATAAATATAAATGATGACTAAAATAAAATCACTTTACTTATAACATTAAGAAACATCGGGGGTCTTTTTAGACCGCGTTATTGATTTGCCATGGAGACAGACATAAAAACACAATTAATTAAATCTGTAAAGAATATTAAAAATAAGTTAAAGAAGATGCAGCAAGAGGAGGATGATTTAGAATTAAAAAATAAGAAGATTTTGAAACCATTAACCGATCCGCTAGAAACCATGATGTTTCTTTATAATTCTCCTAAGCAAATAACATCTTATAATGAAAATAAGCATAATAACAAAAATATATTATCAAATGATGTAAACGCGGATTGTATCAAAAAGGATAAAATAAATATTCCCAACATACTTGAAATAAAAACTCCTACGAAAATGGAAAATAATGTGGCAAAAGTAAAAAGCTTTGAGGATGTCGATTCTTATTTGCAAGTCCCAAATAAACCTTTTAATGTTGCCTTTGGAGTAAGACATGACGGTGAAACACTTATGATAGGAAATTCACCTGCAACGCTTAAATCTTATGGGGAGAATTCTCCTAATAAAATATCTACGATTAATGTAAATGATAAAAGTTATGAACTAACGCCAGGTTTAAAAGAGCTTTTATTTCAAAGTAAACCGAATTGCGACAAAATAAATGAAAAGGATAAAATAACCTATAAAGATATTTTGGTGCACACTAATGTCCATAAGAGAGGTTTTAGTCCTCAAGGTCAGATACAAGGTAATTCAGGAATGAAATACTGTCAAATTATTAAACCCCTATTTCAAGAATCCAGCACGGCAAAGCAAGGTGGTAATCTGCCTTCCTTAAAAAAATATAATTCAAATACGGATTTTGTATATTGGGATGATCCTAATGAGTTGATTGAACGTTTAAAAATTTTAATTGCTTCTAAAGATGCTGGCAACACTAACCATGATAACGAAATAATTTCGATTATAGAAGAACTAAAAGAAGCAGACATCATTAAGGAATAAAAAGACTTCAGAACCAACTGTTGATTCAGTCTCATTGTGTTGGTTGAACATGAATGTAGATAAGTTTGGACACCATGTGTTAAAAAAGCATAAAATGAATAATTTTAATGAACCTCCCTTGGCTTTCATAAATGTTACCGATTGTTTTGATGCAAAAAATAAGATAATTAAACATATTGGAAAGCCTATCGATCCAGAGGACTGCGCCACAAAACAGTATGTTGACAATACTGCAGATAAATTGTTTAATAAAATAAAATTAATTAATCAAACATTAGCTCAGCTAGAGACAGAAGTAAATAGCCTGCAACAAAGTATTGAAACAGTTTCATTTAAGAACAAATACAAGAAATGAGTAAAGCAATCGTAGTAAACGAAATACATAAACAAGCGCGGAAAAACTTTCCTCGAAGACATGTAGTGATGAAAGATATAGATGATTTATGGCAAGCTGATCTTATTGATATGCAATCTGTTTCAAACAATAATTTACAGTTTAAATATATTTTAGCCATTATTGATACTTTTTCTAAGTATGCATGGGTATATCCATTAAAAAAAAAGAGTAAGGAATATATAACTCAAGCTTTTTGTGATTTGTTCCAAAAAAATCGAATACCCAAAAACTTGCAAACTGATTTAGGAACTGAATTCTATAATAAAAAAATAAAATCATTACTTGAGTTACATAAAATAAACCATTACTCTACATACTCTACTAAAAAAGCATCTATAGTGGAAAGATTCATAAGGACTTTTAAGAATAAATTGTACAAGCAATTTAGTTTAAAAGGAAACTATAAATGGATAGGAAACACACTTTCGGAAGCAATTAATGAATATAATAATACGATACATAGAACAATAGCTCTTAAACCAATTGAAGTCAGTGAAAATAATAAGGATGCTGTATTACAGAAATATAAAAAGCTTTTATTAAAGAGGAGTTCAACAAAGGAAAAAAATAAATTTGCAGTCGGAGATTCCGTTCGTATAAGCAAATATAAAGGAACATTTGAAAAAGGATATACTCCCAATTGGTCAACTGAAATATTTACTATTACGAAAGTACAAAACACAAACCCAATAACGTTTATCATAGAAGATGCTAGACATCGACCCATCTTAGGATCATTTTATGCTCACGAATTGCAAAAACCTAAATATAAGAACATTTATCTTGTAGAAAAAGTATTGAAGAAAAATGGTCGAAAATTATATGTAAAATGGTTAGGTCTACCTTCGCAAGAAAATAGTTGGATTGATAAAACAGAAATCTTATAAGCAGCAAACATCATAGTTTAAGCGCATTTTAATTGCGCACTTGAAACTGGACAGAGTATTTCATCGAAACAAAAAATAACTTATTTATTAATAATTTATTTACAATTCAACAAAAATGGTAGGGTCAAAACCTAAATCGAATGGAAAAAACAAGAAAAAAATTGTGTTCACTCCCTCACAGAAAGCCAAGTCTGGCGCTGGTTTTAAAAACACTTTCAAAAATATTGTTTCTCTTACAAAAAAACATATTAAAAAGTTAAAACCTACATGTAAAAAAGCGGCTATTGAGTTAGCAGTTGCTGTTGCACGAGAATTGACGAGGGATTCAGATACTTCAGTAAACATTCCCCGGGTGATACCTGTGCCAAAAGTTGGAGGAGTTTTGCCCCTAATACCCATTTTTGCCGGATTGTCTGCTGCAGGTGGTTTAGCAGGTGGCGCAGCTGGTATTGCTAGAGCGGTAGAAGCTATTAAGTCTGCTAAACAACGTTTTCAAGAACTCAAGAGGCACAATCAAAAAATGGAAGAATTAAATTTAGGAAGAGGGTTGCATCTCAAAGAGCACAAGAATGGATTAGGAATTTATTTTAAAAATAAAAAAAACTAATGCAGAGGCTACCTAAACGAGCGTTAACTAACATCGACATTCTCGAATATTGCAAAGAAATTCCCAATTTTCGAGGAGTTTTCATGCGAGATCAGTTGCCAAAACGTCCATTAAAAAAAGAATGCGGAATTATTAATCTTGATAGTTCCCGGAATTCTGGCACTCATTGGGTAGCCTATGCAAAATTAAATAATTATATCGAATATTTCGACAGTTATGGTAATTTAAAACCACCTGAAGAATTTTTAAAATATGTTGGCTTAAATATTTTTTATAATTACGTTAACAAGCAAAAAACTCATCCTTTCATTTGCGGCCACTTGTGTATAGACTTTTTAAACTCATTTTGGGATCTTCATAAATAGCTTACACTTTCAAAAAACATTTTAGTCAATAACAATGTCTATTACATTCACAATCACTGGAAATGAATCCATTCTTCGATCAGAATTAAATACTCATTTAATATTAGAAGACGATTACGAGTGCGGCTTACTGTATTTTTCAACATTTAATTCAATACCTAATATTACTGACAGCAACAATGTATTCGCTTACGGTAAACAGAAGGATATTAAAATTCCTTGCGGCGCATATGACCTGTCTGATTTATATGAATATTTAAAAAGTAATATGAACAATTGTCAGTTTAAAATCGTTCCTAACAACAATACTTCTAAATGTTCAATTTTTTGCAGCGAACCGATTAATTTTAAGGTAAAAAATAGTGTAGGTGCATTATTAGGGTTCTCAGAGATGTTGGATCCAAATAAATGGCATGAATCAGTCAACCCTGTATGCATTATTGCTGCGTCTGTGATACGGATCGAATGTGATCTTGTCCAAGGTTCCTATACGAACGGTTTGCCTACACATATAATTCATGAATTCGTGCTTAACAGTCCGCCCGGATATCAAGTAATTGAAGTACCTAAAAATATAATATATTTTCCTCTAAAGAAGAAACATATTTCGTCAATTACGGTGAAAATATTAGATATACAGGGAAATTTAATTAATTTTAATAACGAAAATATTAATATAAGTCTTCACTTGCGAAAGTCAAAATGATAATTTTTAACGATGATATCTGTAACAAAATACAAAGACAAAGTCGTTCTAACTCCACTGTCAAGCGCAACGTCAGACGAACTAGACGCAAAAAGGTTGTAGCAATAACAAAAAGTAATAAAGAGTTTCTTCGCGCTCTTGGATTAAAAATATGAGCATCCTCCATATAACCGACGATCCGCAATTCGACAATTCAATTGAAAGTTATGAAATCCATACTTATAACCCATACAATAACAGTTTTAATGAAAATGATGAAATACGAATACCTATCCATCAGCAAGATATATACGTATTACCTTCAGCTAGCGCGTTATACATAGAAGGATATTTTTCTATAACAGCTAAAGACGTGAGTGGTGTAAAAAAAGTGAAAAATGTTAAGTTGACAAATAACGCTATATCATTTCTTTTTCAAGATATTAGATATGAAATGAATGGGATTGAAATAGATCGAATTAGAAATGTTGGAATCACTACTACAATGAAATCTTTAGTCTCAATGAATGGTGGAGAAAGTAAAGCTGCTGCAATGTGGGGTTGGAACGTGGACGGATTTGATGATCACAGTGGAAGATTTAGTATTCTTTTACCACTTAATAAACTATTAGGTTTTGCGGAGGATTACAAGAAAATAGTTATTAATAGTAAACATGAACTAATACTAAATAGAAGTAGTACAAATCTTAATGGTGTTGTAACCGAAAAAGATGATTCAGTGGAAGTTAAGGTAAATAAAGTTCAATGGCGCATGCCGCATGTTAAAGTTTCAGATCATCAAAGGCTTGCATTGCTTAAACATTTAGAAAAAGATAAACCTATGCAAATAGCGTTTAGAAATTGGGATTTATATGAATATCCATTATTACCAAAAACAACCAAACATACATGGTCTATAAAAACCACTTCGCAACTAGAAAAGCCTCGGTATGTAATTTTTGGATTGCAAACTAATAGAAAAAATAACAAATTAAACGATAGCGCTGTATTTGATCATTGTAATCTTAAAAATGTGACTTTATTTTTAAATTCATACTATTATCCATACGATAGTCTTAACTTGAAATTTGATGAGTACAAATACAGTATATTATACGATATGTATGCGAGATTTCGTCAGTCGTATTATAACCTTCCTATAGATCCGCTGCTTGATCTTATACAATTTAAGGAAAAAGCTCCATTATATGTGATTGATTGTTCGAGGCAAAATGAGCATTTAAAAACTGGACCTGTTGACGTTCGTTTAGAAATCGAAACAGAAAAGGATTTGCCGGATAACACTAGTGCTTACTGTTTGATTATTAACGATCGTTTGGTGGAGTACAGACCTTTGAGTAATATTGTTAGAAAGTTGACATGATGTCGACAGCAATAGTTGATGTGCAGGGGTTTAAAACGGACAACAATTCATTCATTGTCAAAGAAGTTGCAATAGCTGTTAATGAACAATTACTACACCTACTTATTCTACCACCTTGCCCACTGCACAATCTCTCTCCAACCGAACGTAAACAAGTATCGTGGATACAGAGAAACAGAAAAATTAATTGGAATGATGGATTTATACCTTACGAAAAATATTTAATGTATATCCAAGAGTTTCTGATTGATAAGACGATTTTATGTAAGGGTCTGGAAAAAGTTACCTGGCTTAAAACTATTTTAGATCATAATGATGTTATTAACCTGGAAGATATGAACTGTCCTAAATTGTTAAGTTTGTACGAAGAATATAGATTGTCAAGTGATGTGTTTAACTGTATATATCATCCAACTGTATGCGCGCTAAGAAATGTAACTTGTTTAAGAAAATGGTGTTTAAATAAAAATGTTTTATAAATTCTTTTTATTTATTATCTTATAAAGGTAATTAACCCTGAGTTCTCAAATCAAATAGTATTTACTTATTGAATTACGACAACGTCAATTACTAATGTCAATTTTAATAAAATTTAATCAAACCAAAAGTAAGGTTAAGAAGGATAATGGGGCTACATACGAGTATATCATGAAAATGGCTGAAAGAGAGCAAACATGGAGAATTTATTTTAAATCGTGCTATCAAAGTTTTTACGATCGCTCGCATATATAGATCAGCGTTCTAGTATCGAAAGACCACCTTGTCCTTAAACAATTAGTATGGAATTGGCCACTCCAGAAAACTGTTAGCGGGACTATCCTATAACATTAGTACAGCAATGGTTGTGTGGAAAGTGTTAACAGGAACAAAGATGAATAAACAAAGATGACTAAACAAAGAAATAAATTTATGAAAAATAAACCGGAGTGCCGTAAACAAAAATATAAGTAATATAAAATTGAATTATACGGCACTCCGGTTTTGCTTCTCTTTACAAAATATTTTGTTATAGACATTTTTGTATCTACATTTCGACAGTATCAGTCGAATGAACGAGGCGAGGATATGCAAATTTACCATTGAAGGATTGACAGGTCATTCGTTAGGTCACTACCTGTTGAGTTTATGGAATTCTGAATCACTGATCGATGGAAACTATTGGGGATCCTGGATCATTATTGGGGATTCTGGATCATCCGAGCGCAGCGAGGACAAATGATCCAGAATCCCCAATAATACCCTACTATCCTAGTATATTATATGTGCAAGTGAATATATTTATTTTAATAATTTATTACTTTTTCGTGTTGCTTTAGTGAAAAGCTATTGGTTTTTATTGTTTCCTCTCTACTTTACTATTGGTTTATCGTTAGCCACGTTTACTTTTTCTTACTCGCCTAACCGCAAGAGATCCCATAAAGGAATAAGTTCGCCTTTGTGCTCCTTTTATTTTAATATTTATTTGTGTTTGTTTTAGTACAATGAAATGTTTACACGCATACATAGAGCTATACAGGGTGAATGCGGTTTTTTTTTTCATGATAAGGAGAAGGCACACGAGCACTCAGGCCACCTGATGGTAAGTGGAATCTGAGACCCATAGACATTTGAATTCTCAAGACTATAATCCTAAGACCTCAAATGCGTTGCCAACCCTGAGGACTAAGATGGAATGCCTCTGTTCTAGTAATAGTAGTAGTATGGGGGTGAGGTGTGTTTGGGGTTCGTCATAACTCAATCTTCATTGCTGTCTGCAGATGTACCAGAACGGGCAGGTGTTCTACACGGACGAGCCCTGGGCCGGCATGTCCTGCTGGAACTGGGCCTGCAAGTGGCGCCACAACCAGAATCAGCGCGGGAACGAGTTCTTCGTCAACTAGGCCAATAAACTAATTCATCTGTGTTTTTTTTTGAAGGTAACAATTTACCTTACTTGTGTTAATAACTATTGTATAGATTAAAACATAATAGCAAAGTTCGGTGTTGTTTTTAAGATCCGGGACGTGGGGGGCGATTTTTGAATTTCTAGCGCTAGAAAGTTTCACTCGAAACCGTTTTATTGAAATACGAACGATAGAAAATGTAAGAACGAGTGGTCCACACCATTTGTTTTCAATTGTATCATTAGAAAATTGTGTTGTCACCTGACAAACAAACACGAACCACAGATGTTTAATTTTCAGACAAACTTCAAATACTATCATAGACAAAAAACCTTGGCGGATTAAACGTTTCATTTAATAGTTTAAAATAGTAAACGTTTTAAGGAAAATGCACATCAATAATAATATTATCGCCATATTAACAATTTATAATTACGTCGTATGTTTATTAATATTTAAAACATGATCTAAAAACCGGGCATGAGCATGTCGGACCATGCTCAGTGTAGGGTTCCGAATCCGTTAAGTAGGCCTACTTA
The DNA here is from genome assembly GCA_949316455.1 of Acleris holmiana. NCBI lineage: Eukaryota > Metazoa > Arthropoda > Insecta > Lepidoptera > Tortricidae > Acleris > Acleris holmiana. The sequence goes on along the minus strand of OX438789.1, from coordinate 3,991,313 downwards.
CTACCAAGATAAAAATCAACAAGTAATAACAAATTTTCTATTTAAAGTCATTTGGTGCCGTCTTAGATGATTTTAATAGAAAAGTATAAACATTTTAATCGCCTGTAATCTCAAGAACCAATGATGTCTACTTAGTCGTGATAGTTTTCCTTTAAAATTCGGTTTATGCCCTTTCATGTAAGATTTTTTTTCTGAATTTTAATATTTGTTGTTTTGGATGTTGACGACACCTTGACTCTAACAAAAATTAGCGCTTTAAAGCTCAATATTTCCTAAACGGATCCTTTAATCGAAAAAAATCCTACGACACCCCAACTATGGGGAAGACGAGAAAAAGAAAAACATCCCCACGTTACGTGTAGGAGAAATACCCTAATAATATAGAATCAGAATCAGAATCAGAATAATCTTTATTCAAGTAGGTTTACAAATAATAAACTCTTTTGCAACGTCATAGTAGCGACTTAGCCTAAATTGACTGCAGGTTCAAATCGCGACCGATCAGAGAAGAACCTGTAAGAAACTCTGTCGGATGTCTTTTTTTTTTTTCGACGTTCGCAACCTTTTGTCGTAAGGACTAAACATTTTATTACAAGCAATTCAGTCCCAAGCATTGTTATCATTAATATAGTCTTTAATACTATAATATGCTTTAGAAATTAGTTTACGCTTAACGTAACTCTTAAATTTATTTACTGATAGTTCAGTAACATTACTTGGGAGCTTATTATAGAACCTAATACAATTACCCATAAAAGAGTTTTTTATTTTATGGAGCCGCGTGAAGGGCACTGCGAGCTTATATTTATTTCTGGTATTAACATTATGTATGTCACAGTTCTTTCTAAATTTAGCGATGTTTTTATGAACATAAATAATGTTTTCATAAATGTATTGACTGTGCATGGTCAATATATTAATTTCTTTAAACTTATCTCTAAGCGAGTCTCTCTGGCCCATCTTGTAGACAGCACGAATAGCCCTCTTCTGCAGAACAAAGATGCTATTTACATCAGCAGCACTACCCCACAGTAAAATACCATATGACATAATACTATGGAAGTAACTAAAATAAACTAATCGAGCGGTATCTAAGTCTATTAATTGCCGAATCTTATTAACTGCAAAAACTGCTGAACTGAGTCTACCCGCCAATCCAGCAAGATGAGGACCCCATTGGAGCTTGGAGTCTAACGTTATACCAAGAAACACTGTATCATTAACTAGGTCTAGTTTGTCATTTTTAATAGTTACAGTAGTTTGACTATTTTTCACATTAGTAGTCATGAACTTTATACATTTCGTCTTTTTTTCATTCAGTAATAAATTATTAACACTAAACCAATCGACTACTTTTGATATAGCATTGTTTACATCGACATTAAACTGCTGTTGTCGTTTAACTTTGAACACAAGTGACGTATCATCAGCAAACAATACTATATCATGGTTGTCCTTTATAAGGTAAGGTAAGTCATTTATGTAGATGAGGAATAAAAATGGACCCAATATTGAGCCCTGTGGTGTATATTTTTTATCACTTTGTTGACGTAACTAATATGTATATTCAAGCGCGGGTGAGGCAGCGTGCTTGACGCGAGCCGTCTGCCAAGTACAGTGCGAGGGTGACGGATCCATTGCGAAAAATGCGACCATAATACGGGGCCTGGGGGCTAACACAAATTGTCCGTGACTTGTTTGTCGCTCGGATCTCCCATTCTCTCATTCATATCTACTCTGGAACGAAAAAGACAGAGCACTGAGCGACAAGCGAGAAAATATCGTATCGCGGTTTTTATTTATCTATTAAATAACGATTGCTATCCTTTATTTTATTACTTAAAAATATCAAACTATCAATTCATCCCTGGTGCAGTTGCGGAAAAAGTCGGAAGTTGTTAATCAATTTCCTCCTCTCGTCGGTCTTCCGGAACGGCGCGAACAGCTTTTTGGACAACACCATGCCTCTTCTGGCCTCCTGGTCAAGCTCCTCGTTTGGCTGGAAGTCGTAAATCACACCTGCTTCTTGCTCTTGAGCCGAAGACAGTGAGACTGTAAATATTTAAGTAAATAAGTTTAAATACTACTACTCGTAGGTGTTACCAACCCGTCCGCTTAGGAGTCGTTTATCGGTATTCCCGCGGGAAAGTCTGATTTTCCGAGATAAAAAGTATGTCTACGACCAGGACCAGGATGTACCAGGACCTAATATATGTGCCAAGTTTCATTCCGATTCAGTCAGTGCAAAAACATCCAAACTTTCCCATTAATAATATTAGGTACTTAGTTAAAAAAAAGTAAATTTATAAAATCGAAAATCCCGACTGCGTAAAAAAGTTCTGTATTAAACTTAACACTGTAAACAATCTCATGCAGTCGGAGGCATAGTCTTTGTTTATAGGTGAATTTTAGAAGATGTCAACGGCCATGCCGCGATTTCTGGCCACGTTAAAAACAAGACGATAACACGTCAAAGAAAAGATGGTTTAACCGAATTTAATGGAGACCCTGACCTATTATAGTCGCAAAGCTATATAGGCTCTTGGCTTGTACTATGGGTACAAGGCTCCGTACGTGTAGAAGGCGTTTATCGCTATTCCTTCAGGAACAATACAAATTCTCGGGGTAAAAAGTACCCTATGTCCTGCCCGAGACTCGAACTATCTCCTTACCAAATTTCACCAAAATCGGTTTAGCGGTTAATTTGTGAAAGCATAACTAACAGTCATACAGACACAGAATTACTTTCACATTTATAATATTACTAGCGACCCGCCCTCGCTTCGCTCCGGGTTAAAGTATTATATATATAAACCTTCCTCTTGAATCACTCTATGTATTAAAAAAAACCGCATCAAAATCCGTTGCGTGGTTTTCAAGATCTAAGCATACATAGGGACAGACAGCGGGGAGCGACTTTGTTTTATACTATGTAGTGATGTATGAGTTTGCTATATGGAAATACATACTTAAATACATAGAAAACATATAGATGTTTTCTAGTTCTTACCAACCATTACCAACTAGGCTAAACGTGTCGCCTACTGCCTAGTGTACAGGGTGCAAGGAAGTTAACTGTGGATATTTTCAGGGTCTCTAATTAATATCCGAAGGGTCACTATAAAACAAAAATTATACAAAAAAAAGACGTGTGGCACTCGGGGACTGCCGCGGTAAAGCTATTGCATAGCATTTTGTATCAACTTATGCAATTATAATTTTATTTGTTTATTTTATTCATTCAGTATTTCTTTTTCTTTGATATTAATTCAAGTTACACTTTTCTATACACCTATATACTTTCTCATAAACAACTGCTTATGTATTCGTCCGATTTCGGAGCAGCTCGTCTCGATTCGTGCGAGTTTCGTAGAGTCGTACAATACGTCTAATCGCACACAACGCCGTGTCGAAGACTGCCGAACTGAAACGACGTTAGACGATGCACGGCCTTCAAGCCACACCTCCTTGCCCGTCGGAGTGGGGAGCGTGAGGTTTTTTCGTTACGGAATTTCTGGATTCGGTCCCCGCGCTCAAGGCCCGCGATAGAAGCTATGCAATAGCTTAATATTATGCGATATAATTATTTTTATTGATTCATACAAACAATAATTTGCAATCATGTTCAAAAATTAATCATGATGTAGTTCATTTGACTGTAGCGTCGTTATGTGTTGAAATGATAAGCAAGGTGGTAATTTTCTGCAATGTTTGTGACCTACAAACAAAGACACTGTTAACTGACCACCCATAGACTTTATTACGTTGCGATAAGGTTTATGTTCTTTTGTAAATGTACAGTTAACAGTGTCTTCGATTGAACGCGTGACCTTCGTCGTGAGTTTGGGGATAAAGTGATTTAAAATTTTCTTGTTTATTTTACTGCACAATCAGGTACAGCATGATTAATTTTTAAACCGGATTGCAAATTAAATTTAGTATGAAAAAAGAACGCATAATACATGCACTATTTCTGTTTTATTTGGATATTAATTAGAGACCCTCAAAATATATCCGCACTTAATTTCCTTGCATCCTATACATGGTAATTTTTTAATAGGTGCACAAATATTAATATTTGCTCATGTGTTATTTTTACTCTAGCTTAAAAAATAGTAGAGACATTGCCGATTCAATGATTCCACTAACTTAACGATATTCATGGACCCTCTAATGCAGGGGTGCGAGGAGAGGGGAGTGTTGTTAAGTAAGTTAATAAATGAAATTTCAAATTTAGAATATCAGTAGGAGAGGGGCTTGTTGTCTGATAAGCTTTACATGAAATTTTAAATTTCGAATAGCAATACAGTGTATCGCATACCTACAGCTTGACAACCAATGTCATCATTTCTAATGTGACTCACACGAGAAGGTAAAAGAGAGATAATTTGCAAAAATATATATATTTTTTTGAACTCGTTTTATTGTTGTAATATATTATATTAACGATTCAAAGTCATATCATAATTATGTTAAAATTTGTGTATTGATAAAAAAAAATACCCTGTATATTTAGTTGACTTACTCTGACTCAGAATCACAATCATAAATGAGATTAAAGGCAACGTTAAAAATAATAAAGCCATTTTCAGCCCACCATCAATCTTACAACTACCAATCAAAATGAATTATGCTGAACTACCTAGCATGAGAGCATGAGGATGATAAATTATTCTTGTTTGTTACTTATTTTTAGGGTGCCGTGCCTAAAAGGTAACTAAAACCTTAAAGAAAAAACCGGGCAAGACATGTCGGACCATGCCCATAAAAATCAACTTAATAACATTTTTTTATTTAAAGTCAATTGGTGCCGTGTGAGATGATTTTAGTAGGTATAAACACTTTTATCGGCTGTATCTCAAGAACCAATGATGTCTACTTAGTCGTGATAGTTTTCCTTTAAAATACGTTATATTTTCATTCATTTAAGTTTTTTTTCATTTTTTTAGTATTTGTAGTTTTGGCTGTTAGGGGGGGGAGCACTTTATTCTAACTAAAATTAGCGCTTTAAAGCTTAATATTTCATAAACAGATTACTTAATCAAAAAACTGTTTTCACAAACCCGTAATGTTTTTGAAAGACCTATTCAACGCCACCCCAAACTATAGGGTAGACGAAAAAAAAATACATCCCCACGTTACGTGTAGGGGAGGTGGCCTAATTTTTTTATTTTATTTTATTGTACCACTTTTTTGGCGTGACTAATATGCCTATTTATGCCAAATTACAGCTTTCTTGTACTAAGAGTCTCTGCGCTAGGCTGCCGAGGGACGGACGGACGGACATGGCGAAACTATAAGGGTTCCTAGTTTGACCACGGAACCGTAAAAACTGTTGTCTGTAGTTGGTTTACAGACGATAATTTTTCGTGATAACGTCATAACTCATAAGAAAACATTGATAAGCCGAACGCTTAGGCCGATCGTGCCTCTCTATCCCTCGTTCTGCACGCTCATTTCAGGCGGATCGTGACAATGAGTCATGCTTTTTCGTGCGTGCAGCCGGCCTGAGTATCTAAGTTTGAGCGGAGCGATGCGCAATTCTCAAACGAGGGTTCGATTTTTAGGGTTCCGTAGTAGACTACGGAACTCTTATAGTTTCGCAATGTCCGTGTGTCCGCGGATAATCTCAGACAGTATTGGAACTATAAAGCTGTAAATTTGCCATGGTTACACATTTAAGTTAGGCCAAAGAGGTTGTGACGTAAAACTTAAATATTTTCAGCAAGTAAGACTGGTTTTTTGTACATTATTATCTTGCGAGAGGAATCATTGGATAGCGCTTAAAAATGATACTTATTTTTTTTGATTTGGTGGTTTTGTATGGTTCCGTTTGGGAAATATTGAACTCGAAAATTGAAATTTCGCTAGAGTTGGGCTTTTAGACAAAACTACAGGGCTGGAATTCTACAAGGTAATAACGATATCGTTTTTGACCTGTTCCCGTATTGTCAACGTTTTGATAACTCTTATGTCATTTACAATAATGGCGACTGTGACATAAACGATTCTTAAACGTGTCCAATACGATATCGTTTTAACGCACCTGAATAGAGGCCCAGGTAGGTAGATTACAATGTATAGTTGTACGGAACTGTAAGTCCGACTGGCATTTCGATTTTTACGATTTCTGCAATAGAAAATTTGTCACACTAATTTTAACTGGGAGATAAGAAAAAATAATTACTTTTGCTATTTCCCGAGACAAACAAACAACGTTTCGTTTTGTCTTTCAGAAGGTGCTCTTTTCTACTCGGTAAAACAATATAGCTTTTGACATTTTATCGTTTTATTAACGTTATGATAGTTCTTATTTGCTTGACAATAATGGCGGCCGAGTTGAAAACAAATACTCAAAACAAAACAGTACTCAAATTTGTATTTTTGTGCAATAAATATTAAATGAATAAATCTAATAGTTTTGTCGTGTCCGGTCTGTCTGTCTGTCGGCGGTTTTACCTACTCAAAGACCATGAGGTCTTATAAAACTGTAATGTGGCATAGTTATACGTTTAAATTACGGCGACAAAGATGTTACTCGTAAATAAAATGTAGACATTTTTTGTGATACCATTCATACTGTTCTTTTTTTTAAATTCAGTTCTTTTTATTTCTCTTATAAATTATTACGTAGGTACCTACCTATATATTACTTTTTTAAGATTTGGGGAACTTAGGAACTATGGACTAGAGACGGGCCATGTTTGCTGGAGTTGCGTGTACCGCCAAAACATACATCTAATAAAAGTCTGAAAAAATCTTTCACGTTTTGCAAGTTCGTTTTTTGTGTTTGTAGTAAAGGCTTCGAAACCCTACACTGAGCATGGTCCGACATGCTCTTGCCCGGTTTTTAATTTGTTAATTTTGTCAGATAAGCAGGATGGCTAAAGTGACAGGAACTTACGTCAGCATAACTACGAACGCGCAGGGAATCGGTTTATTTTGCCTTAGGTTACTTTTTTGAAACACACACATTCACAGACACTGTTTCTTTAGTCACAGCATAAACAAACCTTTGTATGTGTACCTTACACATAGACCGTAAGCGCCACAATCCAAGCTAAGTGTGTAAGAGGGTAATTGCACGAAAGATCCCAAAGATGACGAACTGTATCGCCAAGCAGCAGTGTTCGCATTGGTGTGTTCCGGGATGGGAAAGGACTACCAACCGGTGAATGTACTAGCATAGAGGCATATATAATTCCATCTTAGGGATCCAAATGTCTATGGGTCTCAGATTCCACTTACCATTAGGTGGCCTGAGTGCTCGTGTCTCTTCCCCTCGCCATATTTTTTTGTGTATCAGTCTAGAAATTATTTTGGGACTACGCCAATTTGTGTAAGATTGTCCGATGATGCAAGATATTTAAATTCCATTCGACTAATATTATAATTAGGTAATATCATAATTGTGTAAGTTTGTGACGAATGTTGGACGTCTGTGTTTTTTACATAAAAATGTGTGAACCAGGGCTTGATACCGATAATTCTCAAAATTTCCTTGATATTTTCGATTGTAATACAGGTAATTACACACTGCTTATACAAACTCATTGAAGGGCAAAAATATTCAACACTGAGCTAGGTACTGAAATTGAATACTTACCGGTATTTTGTATGAAAATAAGAAACCTTCTGTGGTATTATGCAGTATACAGTGCAGGTCAGGGGGTTTTTTTAAAAAAAAAAAAGATTAGGCGTCATGAAGCCTTGAGTCTTCAAGTTTATTTCTTGATCGCGTTGTACATTTTATACATACATACATAACATCTGATAATTATAATGATAAAGGCGTTATGACACGAAATCCAAAATGAGGGCCCGCTTGTAGATAAAATCGCTGCACAAATTGATTTTAAAGTTGGTCATATTTCGTCGGAGAGGTTCAAAAATTGCACCCCTGAAATCCCAATTGTGCACGGAAGTACACAATAATAAATAAATATCAGGGACACAAACACAAATTGACCTAGTCCCAAACTAAGCTATTGGCTTGTACTATGGGTTTTATGTGTATCCATAGAAAACATCCAAGACTAATCAGGAACAAATACTCGCGCTCATCACACAAATATCTCCCCTTACCGAGATTTGACCGGGGCAGCTTCGCAGGCCAACAATAACCAACACCATACAATTGCTTAGTTATTTTTATTCCAACGGTATTTTAAATGAGGTATTTGATGCGGGTTTATCATTTTAACTCGTCCGCTTTCAGCGAGTGAATCTAAAAACTTTTCTTCCAAGTTCAACCTGTGTTTCATTCTGCGAGCCTGGTGAGAAGACGTCGGCGACGTGGCGTGGGTGGTCAATGTGGTCAGGTCAGCTTGTACATATGGAAGAAGAACTAGAAGTAAAAATAAGCCGATCAAGTGAGACTCGGACTCGCGCACCGAGGGTTTTGTATTTAATTTGAGTCCGTACCAATCCTTTACTATTAAACGAGTAGGTCATCATCAGCTCTAACGTTTTATTTTGTTTTTTTCTGATGAATTATTGGCTCAAAAAATCGATTAGTAAATAAAATATCAGAGGACGATCTCACACAAATTGACTTAGTCCCAAGCTAAATTCTAGGCTTTTACTGTGGGTTATAGACAACGATAAACATACTTATATAGAGAAATCCATACTTAAATACATAGAAAGGGACCCCTAGCTTCGAAGCCAGGGTCACTACCAGCTAGCGTGCTGTCAAGTCACCACCTTCGGGAAAATTCGGGTTTTGCGGAAAAATAAGGTTCCGAAGTATTTCAGTGACCCTGCCTACGAAGCCAGCGGTTCTGGGTTCAAATCCCGATAAGGGCAGATATTTGTGTGATGCGCGAATATTTTTTCATGAGTCTTGGATATTTTCTATGTATTAAGTATGTATTTCTCTATACATACATATACGCATAAAATATTTATTTAATAAGTATAAGGTTGTCTAGTGCCTATTAGTGTTCCTAAAGTCTACAGAGTCTGTTATTTCTATAAGGGAAACATGAAAACTATTCATTTAAGTTTATTTACAAGAATCGATACAACGCCATGGCCATCTGATCGGAATTGACTAGATTTGATCTCCCCTCGTCGTTAACCGCGCGGAAGAACTTGTTTTTCAAGTTGAGCGGTTTCCTGCTCTGCCTCCGGGTTCCGTGGCGGGCCAGGTCGTACACCAGGACCACTTCTTTGGCCGCCGCGGAGAGAAAAACTAGAAGATATAAGTCAGAAGCCTGTTTTTAACCTTTTCCACGATATGTCAAATACAAATGACGTCACTCACACGCCTATAACAGCTTAAAACCAGAGCGAATCACAAGCTTATCTCATAGATACTTAGGTTTATTTTGCACTGTCAACCATGACAGAAATATCCGTATGGCGTTGAACCAGTGGTGCGGATATATCCGTCAATGGCGTTGAAAAGGTTAATGCCCGACGCAGATTAAATTAGATTGCTAAATATCAGGCGACAATCTCACACACATTTTTCTAATATTAAACTAAACTTTTGTATAAGACGTACCCTAATAAATAAATTCTATATAAGACTTTATTTGGATACCTACCATGCATGCCTTCAGCGTTACATAGCAATAGTAACTTAGTGAATAAAACACCAAACCTGTCCAGGAATCAGTTAATTGTGGTGTTACCCTGTAGTTAAACCAAACCACTTAAAGCCTCGTGTTTCTAGGGACGAATATCTCGCGAAGTCGGCCGAACTTCAGTTGACATACTTATACTTATAAAGAAGAATACACCGTACCACAGAATAAAAAATAGGACAAGTAACCGTAGTGCGAGTAGCATTCTTGGTTGCCCAACAGCCACCAACGGTCGGGGAAAAGTCGGGAGAAGGTAACATAGCACTTCTAACAATCCCCAACTTTGGCCCAGCCATGTTAAATTGCTGGTTTTCAACCGATTATAGCTACAAAAAAATTTTGGTTAGCTGCCCAACAGATATTCCATACAAAATACCAACATAGGGCCATCTGTATTAGCATTTCTTTTGTTTTTGTTGCGTCCCCAACAGAAAACCTGTAGGTATGTACAAAAAATCACGCAGAGCCCAACATCATTGGTTAGACTGCCGAGCGTATACTTGAACACATAGAAAGCATTCAAGACTCAGAAATCAGTATAATACTTGCGCTGATCTCAAAAATATTTACCTTAACCGGGAATCGAACCCCAGACCGCTAGCTTCGTGGACAACTAGGTTTCGCCTACCACCAACTAGGTTAACCTTAATCGCGTGGTCAGTTTGACGGTTACGTTTATCCGTCTGTCTATTTGTTTGTAGCATCGTAATTCCTAAACGGTAGTGTAGGATCGGATCGGGCGTCATGTCATGTCGCTATGGTGACGTAAAAGCACGGTTGTGCCGTACTGTTTTGGGGAATAGAGTATAGATAGACTTTCCTGCGGACTTATTATGTAAGTTCTTACATACATACATAACATCACGCCTTCATTCCCAGAGTGGGGTAGGCAGAGCTACAAAAATACCAACGACCTTAAAATACTTGTTTATAATTCTGTAACCACATTTTACATAATCAAGCCAAGAAGTTTACTAGTGTATTAATGACAGGTTGCAGGCCCATCGCCTTACATCTACATGCCCTTATTCCCTTAGACGCCTCTTACGACATCTACGGGAAGACATGGAGTGGCACTATTCTAACCCGGCAACCACAAGGGGCCGGCAACGGTAAGTTCTTATATTCGTGTTTTTGCACTGTTAACTGTCCATCCAATGTACAGTTCCTGTTCGTACAAGAGTAGGAAAATTATTTAACACGGTGGTGAAGGCTCACTTGACGGCAAGAAGGCTCGGAGTCTCATGGACTTTAAAGGTTTATGCTTCAAATGTCGACACTAATTTCATCGAATGGTTTACTTCGCTGAATTTTCATTTCATCGACAGGCATTTCCACGTGCAGAAGTTCTAATTTAACAATAAGGTTTCAATAGAAATTAGCTTTCGATGACATTAAATTCGGTGAAAAGACACATTCGATGAAATTAATTTCGACATTTCAAGGGATTCCAGTATTCATCGAAGGCCACCCCTACCCGAGAAGAGCACAATTAAGTAAGGGTCCGTTCACACAGACCGGCTCGGAGAGCATCGGCCCGCGCTGTTTCTTTTCACACAGACCGGAGCCGGTCGGCTGCGCGAGCGCGGAAAAAGCGTTCTTTTGTATGTTTTGTGGACGACACGGTGACCTAATTGGGAGTGACCCTGCCTCCGAAGCCAGCGGTCCTGGGTTCAAATCCCGGTAAGGGCAGATATTTGTGTCATGAGCACTAGTATTTGTTCCTGAGTCTTGGATGTTTTCTATGTATTTAAGTATTTATTTCTCTATATAAGTATGTTTATCGTTATTTAGTACCCATAGTACAAGCCTAGAGCTTTTGGGACTAGGTCAATTTGTGTGAGATTGTCCCGTTATATTTTTTTATTTTTTTTTTACTTTGGCACACGATATTTAAAAAACCGAAACGGTTCGTGACAGCTATGAGGCCGCCTACTTCTCTGTGTCCCTGTCGCCAACGACGTTATATACTGCAACCGCGCCGATACAAAATGTATAGGCACGAAAATCCGATATCGTGATTTGCCGGCTTTAGCGGTTAAAGGGTTACCGCAGTGCGTGTGTTTTTTTTTTCATTATTTTAAAAATGTTTATGGAAAAAATAATAATTGAAAAAAAAATCGGTGGCGGCGGCGGTTCATTATGATTTATGAGAAAAATTGATCTTATCGCTTTTAACCGACTTCAAATAAAAGGCTAGCTATCATAATGGTTATCGATTTATGTGTTATCTATTTGTAAAAAAAAAAATACTTACGCTGAATTATAATGGCTGACACGATCATTTTCATCAGCAAGAATGAATCCATATTGCGTGGATGTTCTGCAAATAGTCGTAGCCGTTAAAAAGTTAAGACTTTATGAATCCTCCTGGGTCATACACAGATTTAGGTTACCGTCTTTCCTGTGGACACACCGAAAGTTAACGTTTTTAACGCCTAATTTTCTGGCTAAGCCCATTCCCGCATAAACGCCGTCAGGACTGCTTTAGACTTATCATATAAAAACATAACAATACAATACAATACAAAACACTTTATTGTCCACCAAACAAAAACATTACACAGAATTTTCACAATTTAGAAGACCCAGGTAAACAACAGGCGGTCTTATCGCTGATTAGCGATCTCTTCCAGACAACCTTAGAAGGGATAAGGTGCAAGTTAAAACAATTTACACGGTAAATAACTTATATGCACACAAGCTATTTAACTATTGACCACAGGAGAGACAACATTGTTTTTAAGAGTGTATCTACTTTTGGACCTTATCACAATGCAAAACGTGACAAGATGGGAACATCTCTTTGTAGTCGACTCTACCTAAGTAAAATTAATTACGTAATCCGGCGCTATACGTGAATTAAAACACTATAAAAAATCAATACCTCTGTGAGACGCTGTACAAGGTCAAAACAAAACTAAATAAATAGGCCTCGGCATGCAGTCATGCTATCTGACCTAAGCTGAACTGTCTGCAACATAAACAACGATTCTGAGAGAAGCTAAAAAAACAATGCGAATTAATTTTCTGCAACCACGATTAAAAACAATCAAATTTCGCAGTTAAATTGCTAACAGAATTACTTTTGCGTAGGTACAGACAATTGAGAGGCTAGTGTATAGAAAGAGCTCATGTGCAGTGTAAAGCTGGTATCATAACATTCATAACTAAATAAAGTCTTACTAGTGCACGCCATGCAATGCATTGCACGCTACGTAAAATATACGTTTCACAATTATTACTTACATTTAAAAAGTTTATACATACATATGTATTCTGTGTATAACATATGTATGTACCTATATACTTATTGCGTCAATGAAAATAAAATTTACTAAAGGTAACGAGGTCTTTTTAAATAAATCTAGGTACATACATAAAGGCTTACTGAAAACAAAATCACAAACTATATCGCGTCGTCTTACTTACTCAAACTCATATCTGCATATTTTGTTTGCCGTTGGTAAACTTATTGCCTCTAAGTATTTCTAAACGAAAATAAAATTACCAACCGCAAAAAAATATATGCAGATATGAGTTTGAGTAAGTAAGACGACGATAGTTATCAATAGAGTTTTGTTTCAATTACCTAAAGCCCTGTCTGTACATTTTTTAAATTAACCACTATAAATTGAAGTATAAATTTGTCAAAACAAAGTTTGATCGAGAAGAAGGCGATTTTAGAAGAAATAACACATATTTACCTACAAAGACTGTAAAATTCAGGTGAAACGTATATTTTTCTTGCTGTGCAATGTAGTGGCATGGTGAAGGTACTCATTTGTTATTTATTAAAAAATATTTTAAGCAAATATCTATTTTAATAAGAAATAAATGGTACATGTCAAAAACACGGATATTCCACTGGTACCAACCAAAATGATCCTTGTATTCATTGTAATGTTACTCCACAGTAAGTTGAATAAAATTGTTCTGTTCTTATAAAGGCCAGGTAAGTTGGTAATACTTATTATAAGTTATAACCTTAAAGGTGCATTTCCACCGGCCAGACGAGGCGGCACGAGAATTTAAATCGCGCAGGGCCATTTCCACCTAAATAATTACCTCGATAGCTACATATATATACCTATATGTTGACTAATGTTGAGTGAGCTCGTGCAGAGGAGCACCACCCCTGGGAGCTCGCGCGAAATAGGCTTCGTATAGTGATTTTCCTCTTTAAAAACCGACTGAACCACCCTGCAACTATGTATTTGCATTTAAAAAATCTTACTAATATTATAAATGAGAAAGTTTGGATGTTTGGATGTTTGTAACTCAATCACGCTTTCACCACTGAACAGATCGTGATGAAACATGGCATGGTTAGGTCCTGGAATAAGACATAGGCTAGTTTTATCCCGGAAAATTGGACAGTTTCCGCGGGAATACCGATAAACGACTTCTTTGCGACGGAGTCGCGGGTAACAGCTATTGATAATAATTGCAGAGATATTGAGAATAATTGAGTAGTGAGAGGTGTACCGGGTGTGGCCTGTAATAGGAGCAATAAATTGGGGGATTGTTTCTACTCTATAAACGTAGCAACATTTGACCTACAACTTAAAAAAATAATTGTAATTTAATATTTGGGATTTTTTCGAACAAATTTAATAGCATTTTCAATGTGGAGTACATCCAATAGTCTAGTTGACATCAGCTGTCAGCCTACAAACTTCGTCGTTTTCGCAATACATTGCTTGCTTGGAAAATCTAAATTCATGAATATTTGGTACCTAAACAATAAATTATTTTCAAAAGTTGTAGAATAAAATGTTGCTACGTTTATAGAGTAGAAACGATCCCTGAATTTATTGCTCCTATTACAGGCCACACCCGGTATAGCAATACGGTTCGATATTGCACCAATAAATATTTCAATTTCTCGTCCCGGAAATTTTCACGCCGGTGCCGCCTCGTGTCGCCTCGCTTCGCCGATGGAAAAGCGCCTTAGGAGCATTTTAAACCCCAAAAAACGAGGGGTACTGCAAGTTTAACATGTGTATCTGTATATCTGTGTGTCTGTCTGGCATCGTAACCGGTTTCTGCCCTCATAAGCAGTATCTCATAGGCAGTATCTCAAATTCAATAGCCAAAGCAGATTCAATCCTATCCCCTTAGTAAGAAGGTTGCATTTACTACTGGAGTGTTGTCTGAGATACTGCATTTTGTCTTAGCAGGGCAGAATTTATTCGGGATGGTTCTTACCTAGGTTTTATGAAAATCGGTTGGGTGGGCCGTTTACGATTATATCTGCTATGAAAGTAGCAGATATAAATTTCTGCAACGATTTCATCTGATAGCGAGGCCTCCTTTTGGACTTGATATGATACCTAAAGGCCTATATGAAATCCAAAAGGAGCGCCCTCTCGTAGATATAATCAGTGCACAAATAGATTTTAAAGTTAGTCATTTTTCGTCAATGAGATTCAAAAATCGCAGTCCTGTGCGTGTGTTCATGCAAGCATACTTACCCTTTCTTAGGCCAATTCACATGTAGGGAAAGACGACAATCGAGAGATCTCTCTCCAGGCGTCTGTAGCCGACCGAAGTCAAGCGCACTGCGCACTGCCAGTTTTGTTGCGCCGACGCTGGTGGCGCTGTCGACTTGGTTGTTACAAGGTGTCGCTAAATGTCGTTAGGTCGCCACACACTCAACAGGAGAATAAGTCCTTAATTTTAATTTTTCTTCCAGTTGTTGATTCTTCTACGGAAAACCATGAGCTTATGGAAGGAGTAGAAAAGGCTATGGACTTGGTGTATGATATATCCTCTGATGAGACGCTAGCCTTCGATCTGGATGACGGCGGTGGCTCCGGGCGGCATCACAGAAGATCGGAGATATCCGATATATTTGATTCGGCCCACCACCATGCCGAGAAGAGGATGGACGACAAAAGAAAAATGATTCAATTTTATCAAGAACTTCAATAAAGTTGCTGTTTGACAAACTTTTGCTCACGTGGCCATTGCTGTAGTAGTTTTTTTCAATGGTATTGTGGTGACCTAGCGACATCTAGTGACAACTTGTAACAAACAACCAACTCGCCAGCGCCACCAGCGTCAGACAGCGCAACTAAATCTGACAGTGCGCTACATCGCGCTAACGAAGTTTCTTCAGTCGGTTGACTTATAAATTATACAACTTCCAACTTCATCCAAATGGACTTCGGTCCCCAGGCATAACACCCGCCTGGAGAGAGATCTCTCTATTGTCCTCTGTAATACAGTATGGTGGAAAAAAAAAACCCCAAGGCCCGTTTTACGAAGCTACAAGTTACAAATTACAATCGGAAGTCTCTTTCTAATTCCTTTTTGCTAGAAAGAGACTACCGCTTGTAATTTGTACCTAACTTGTAAAAACGGGCCACTGGGCTAAGATTCTACACGGTAAAAAACTATATTGTCTTTAACGTGTTATGGTTGTTTTTAGTTCGGCAGCCTTTGCCCTCAAGTAAATAAAAGCTATCAAAACGTTGACAACATTGAAATACGTCATATGCAGTAGTGTTTTAGCAGTAGAATAGAGGCCCAGGGTTATCATGACATAACTATACAGTTCTGTTTACGCTCAGAGAAAAGGACAGAGCTATATAACTGCCATAGCTCTGTCCTTTACGCTCACCGTAAAATGAACTGCAAAGCTAGCTCATAGTAACCCTGTATTTCACTTTGATATAAACTATATCGTTATCGTATTGCTGACGTTATTTTAGATGTTTTCTTATTTACTTAAGAGTAAAATCGACTGTATTTAATAATATGGCAAATGAGTAGTTTAAAAAAACTACTAAAACACCAAAAACTGTCTCGAAACACCACAGCTAGAGAAAAATGGGGTAGATTGGAACGGTTGAAAATGTTGAAATTCAATGTTGTATTTTGTGCAGTAAAAATCATATCGTGATACCTAATAATAACGTCACGCCTTCATTCCCTGAGTGGGATAAGCAGAGATACAGAAATAACAACAACTCTAAAAAGACTTGTTTATATTATAATTCTATAATCATATTTTGCACAATCAGGCCAAGAAGTTTACCAGTGTATTAGTGACAGGTTGCAAGCCCATCTCCTACCAGTACTACACGCCCTTATTTCATTCGTCACCTCTTACGACATCCACGTGGAGATATGGAGTGGCACTATTCTAACCCGGCAACCACACGGTTATATCACAGGGGCTTAATTGGACTTGACACTAGTTGACAGCGCCATCAAATTAATCATAAAAATTACATCTTAAGCATAAGCGATGCCATATAACATTTTTGTATTTTACATACAATAAAGATTAATTCTGGCTTTGATGTAAGATGGCGGTAGAGGTACTGTCGCGACTGACCCTACGTCTTCAACTCGTATTTTTACGAAATAATTATAGAAACCACATAGGTTTTTTTTTAAATCAACATATTTTAAGATAAGCTTGGCTGAGCTATAGTAGGTATCACGGCGGATGCGGAGACGCGGATTCCAGCGATATCCATACATCTAATTTGCCTTAGGCCCACTGGCACCACACTGGGTTATCATCATTAACTCAAGAGTAAGATTTTAACTCCTGCCATATTAACTCTAACTTAAAATTTAGGTGCAAACCCGCCGAAGGAATTTAGCGGAATGACCGGGAACTTATCGACCATCCGCCTGCTCCGGCCAGGCGTCCCCACCCATCATCATTATCATCGAGGAATTTTGAAGTTACGATGGAATAAAAAAACTCGCATACAATATAGGTATACTGTTTGACTCACTGGGACTTTTGACACTGTCATTTTAACCTCGCCTCCTTCGCCTTTGTATATCCCAAGATGTACGCACTGTCTTACGTATACCATTCGCGCACAAAAGAGATGCGGCGCGAAAAAAAATGCGCGTCTCAGTAGTATTCTAGTGCCCATGCCCTACGTGAAAAATCGCGTATCGTGCGAAGCGACGCGAATGGCGCGAAGCTCGATTTAATCGCGCGAACTTTTCGAAATTGTTAATACAGTAAGAACGGTCTATATTTGGGGATAATTATAATAAATAATAACTATCATAACAGGTTATTGTCACGTGAATGGGACAAAGTGGTTAAAGTAATAAAGAAGGAACTTCCACGGGTTTTAATAATTTACCGTGGCGTACATGGAAGTCAATTAACAAACTAACCTCTGATCGGTAAAAAATAATAATTAACAATAACTTTTTTCCAAAAGTTGTAGAATAAATTTTGTTACGTTTGGGTGTGGAACGATCCTCAATTTATTGCTCCTATTACAGACCACACCCGGTATAAGCTTGGTAGGAGTTATGAACAAAATGGATCATGTTACCAATTACATTACGGACAGTATTTTGTATTAATTTCTATAAAGAACAAAAAAAGTAGTAAAACTAACAACAAGTTTCCTAAAAAAAAAAAAAACCATTACTTAGTTGAGCACTATTTTTTATTTTTTTAATACCCTGGTAACAAATTAACGTCTCGGTCGAAAAAAAAAAAAAAAAAACTGAAAGTTTCAATTCGAAGTTTTGAACTTTTCGTACCGTTTGCAGTCTTTGAGCGCGTTGTTGTCTACTTGTGAAAAGTGAGAAAAGTCAAGTAATTTTAGGCGTATTTAAGTTGTGGAAGTATACAGAAATCATGTTACATTTGTCGAACTATCAATTGAGGATGGAATTAGATAATTTGAAACGTGATCTTGACTATAACTACGGGCAGTATGGAGTAATGGGATTTCAAGGTTTTTACAACCAATTTCACGTGGAACTGTATAACTGGAAATTAGCCAGGTAAGCGTATTGTTATGCTAAAAACTGCACACGACGACTTTGTTTTTTTACTGATAATTTTTAAGCTATTTAACATGAAGGTATGCAGAAAGTTTGCAAGTGACTTAGACGGAAATTTTGAGCCATTCTTGATGAGATACTCGTATTAAAGGTAGAAATTAATAAGGTCATGTGTTAAACGCTAAACCTACCTACACATCGATTACATTTGATGGTCCACATTCTCCGTCACTCCAAATTACTACAAATGGGCTTGGTCCAAGAAATTCCGGTAAAATGAAATCATGACCATTCTGATAAACTGCGATTGTGGATGATTTTCGACGACGTAGTTTAGTCTAGCTGGTAGTGACCCTGCCTTCGAAGCTAGCGGTCCTGGGTTCCATTCCCATTCGGGGCAAATATTTGTGTGATGGGTGTGAGTATTTATTTCCAAGTCTTTGGTATTTTCCTTTTTGTCTAGTACCCATAATACAAGTCTAGAGCTTAGTTTGAAACCAGTTGAATTTGTGTGAGATAATCCCCTATTATTGTTATTTTATTTATTGTTTTTTTCTGTAATGTTAGTTAAATCTTCTATTTTTTAAGTTAAATTTTTAAAAAAGCAAGCAGTTTCATTTGCATATAATTATTCACTTTTAGCATGGGTGGATGTAGGATTCCGTTTTGGCACATGCAGGTTCTGAAAATACAGCCTAAATGCATTGTTTGGTATACACATACATACATACTTACATAACATCAGAAAGCTATTCCCAGAGTGGGGTAAGCAGAGCAACGGAATGAGGAACTAAAAAAAAAAAAAAATCTGGAACAACATTTTGCACAATCAGGCTAAGAAAATCTGTAAATATAATTTTATAATATCAGTAATTAATAGGTAAGGATTCTATTTATAATTGTGAAAAAGTAAAACTGATAAGAAAGGCATCTTTCATGTATGAAATTTGGAATGGATATAGCTCATACACACAGCTTTTTTATCCTGGAAGATTTAAAAGTTCCCAAGGGAATAAAAATAAATTTAATCTATGTGGACAAAGTTGCAGACAGAAGCTAGTACCTACACATAATATTATAAAAAGTAAAGAGCAAACTTGTTAAGCCTGGTGGGTGTTCATGATCCTTGAGTCCCCCTTCATCCATGACTTAGATAGCTTCACACTACACCACTACAATGCACTAACCTGCTGGACCTTAGAGACATGAAATTTGAACATAAAATTCAGATATATTTTCACATTTATCAGTTAATTGATCTATGAATATTATTATATAATATTATTAATAAACAGGTAAGGATTACATTTATGATGTGACCAAATAAAATTGTAAGAAAGGCATTTTCACTTTCTGTGGGATATTTCAGGTTGTTTTAAGTAGTCTCTGGACTCTAAAATGCCTACTTGGTCTTTATTATTCTAGTTTTAGCTTTTTTAAAGATGTGACTTGAATAGGGTAGAATAGAAATTACTTCAACAAAATAGGTCTATATTGACTGCCGTAATTATTTTTAGTCATAATGTATTTTAAGTCAACTAAGCTGCAATTTATTCAGGATTATTATAAATCAAACCTAACCTGACCTTGTCTTCATGTTAGATATTAAAGAAATTCTGAAAAGTGAATGGTTTCAGAGATATAAAAAAATATGACTCAATAATTATGGGAACAATGACATTATGACCAAAAAAATTATGGGAAACAACAGGTTCCCCAACAAAATACCTAGCATAATTCTGTTCTTAACTAGGTACCAAATGGGTGATGATGATGACGTTTCTCTCATCAGAATATTAGCTGTTGCTTGTGACTTTAAAGCTCAGAAGTTATTTATTCCTATTTGTTAAGGCATGGAACGGTAGTTATAGATGAAATACCTAAACAAAGGAGAACAATAAAAAAGCTTTTACATCATATGCATTTGATACAATTATCATAGGCCTTCTTTTAAACTCTCATTAGCTTAGACATAAATTGGATTTGGAAGGTGCTCAAGTTTTGTCTTTTATTTTTTGTTACTAATTTTTAAGAACTACCTACCTACCTACTCGTACTTATAGTATATTTTAAAGACTAAGGGCTTTTAGTGATTTTAGGCTATGGGCTTACGCCATCTCCCTAATAATATACTGGTAAACATCTTAGCCATTCACCACCCGCCAAGCAACAGTGTTCGCATTGTTGTGTTCCGGCGTGGGGATAAGACAACCGGTGACATTACTAGCATAGAGGCATTCCATCTTAGTTCTCAGGGTTGGCAACGCATTTGAGGTCTTAGGATTGCAGACTTAATATTATAGTCTTGAGAATTCAAAAGTCTATGGGTCTTAGATTACATTTACCATCAGGTGGCCTGAGTGCGCGTGTTACTCCTCATCATAAATAAAAGCCTGATTGTACAAAATGTGGTTACAGAATTACCAACAAGTCTTCAAGTGGTTCTATCCCACTCTGGGAATGATGGCATGATAACTAGGTATCTTTAACTTTTTTCTTAAAAGGCAATACTGGTGGTAGGTATTTGTTACCTGTAGTTCCAACTATATCCTACTATCCTACTAATGTTGTGTGTGTGTGTGTGTGTGTGTGTGTGTGTGTGTGTGTGTGTGTGTGTGTGTGTGTGTGTGTGTGTTTGGTAGTTTGTTACTCACACTGCACAGCTGGATGGATTTGGATGAAATTTGTAATGGAGCTACATTATACCCTGGATTAACACATAGGCTTATTATCCCCGAAAATTTTCAAGTTCCTGAGCTAATAACGATAGTCGAAATCTACGTCGCAGGCAGAAGCTAGTACTTAATAGATTTATCAATAATGTAACAATGACAGTATCTAAAAGTAAAGTTTCAAGACTTGATGATAATGAGTACATAGTGCTACGTACTACTAAGTAGTTTAACTGGTAGTACAAATTTAATGATACAACCTAGGTTCACTACAATTACTAAAATAAAAGGATACCTTCCATCTTTTGCTTTAAAGGTATAGGTATCTACTAGCGACCCGTCCTCGCTTCGCTTCGGTTTAATTGATTTTTCTGCAACACCCATACCTACATACACCTATACTTCTACTTATATGAATAATTTCGTACCGATCTACGGTAGACTGGAACGATATGCACATCAAATTGAAGAACGTAAAAAAATTGTCGATCCGAGTCGACAACTTAAAGGTGCAAAATTCGGATTATCGAGTACTTAGCTAAATATATAAAAATGAAAAATTGCTATATAAAGGTGTCAAAACCCTTTCAATTGCCTTTTTAAGCGTTTTTTAGGGTAGTACCTCAAAAGGAAAAAACGGAACCCTTATAGGATCACTTTGTTGTCCGTCCGTCTGTCTGTCATGACCCTTTATCTCGGGAACTCGGAGGTATCGAGTTGAATTAAAACCGACACTTGAAGCTGTAAAAAAACTTTAAAAAAAACGATACGGTCGTAAGCCGTAAAAAAACGTATAAGTAGGTACATATTTCGACACTCAAGGGAATCAATATTTATAGAGTACTTCCCATAGACCTAGAATCCCGAAATTTGGCAAGAAAGGACTTACAGCACAAGTAAATGAAAAAATCAGAATATCCTTGCTCCATCACAAAAATATATTTGCAGTTACTTTGGTAAACTAATTGCGACCTATGTCGATGTATGAAGACAACAGTTTTTCAACGGTAAAGTCAAGTTCGTCCCTTAATACAAATTACATTGTTATAAGTTCGTACGGAGCCCTCGGTGCGCGAGTCCGACTCGCACTTCGCACTCGCTACGGAAGAACAGCGCTGGCTCCGCCAGCATCACGCTGAGTTGTGACCATTTCGTGACAAATTACGTTTTAATAACCATTATAGTTTTTTTTTGGTACTTGTTTGTCACGAATAAACTATTTCTTTCTTTTCTTTCACTGGACCGGCTTTTTTAGGGGTAGGTAACCCACTTCACTTACATACATACATAAATCACGCCTGTTTCCCAGAGGGGTAGGCAGAGACCACTTCTTCCCACCTGCTACGATCCTGACAAAGCTATTTCGCTTCTTCCACATTCATACATCGACATGCATGCACGTCGGTTTCGGGTACTTAAGATTCGGCCCTTTTCCAGTATTTCCCAGATTTGATTAAAAAACGTACGACTAGGGCGCCCTCTTCCGACCCTTCCACTCACTTTAGCACTGTAAATTTCTTTCGTCAATCTTTTTTCATCCATCCTTTCCAAATGACCGAACCATCGAAGCATGCCCTTTTCAATTTTAGTCACTACATCTTCTTTCAGACCACACTTCTCTCTGATGTTTTCATTCCTTACTCTATCACACAGTTTCACACCACACATACTACGCAAAGAGCGCATTTCTACTGCATTTATGCGACTTTCATGCTTATCGAATAACACTTAGCTTAACGAATAACCGAAACTCTTACACGCGGCTTTTAAAACCTCTCTCGTTTTTTAAATCCTTTTTCTTAAAAGTAAAAGTCAATATTGCATGGTGTAATTGTACCTGGGCTGGGATTCTACAAGGTAATAACGATATCGTTTTTGACCTGTTTCCGTATTGTCAACGTTTTGATAACTCTTATGTCATTTACAATAATGGCGACTGTGACATAAACGATTCTTAAACGTGTCAAACACGATATCGTTTTAACGCACCTGAATAGAGGCCCTCTTCGTCTTCTAGCGATCGGACACCGGTGTCAGTCCAAACACGAAATAAGGGAAAAGGTATTTTTGAATGGAGTATTTCTTATTTTATAGTTTTAATTAAAAAGGAAAATTAATAAACTTCTTGGCCTGATTGTGTAAAATGTGGTAACAGAATGTATAAACAAGTATTTTTAGAGTTGTTGGTATTTCTAGCTCTGCCTACCTCACTCTGTTCTGGGCATGAAGGCGTGATATTATGTTTGTAAAGAATATAACAAAGGTTTTAAAAAACAAAAAACTGCCTTCAGAAACGCAAAAAAAAATTCTTTTAAAATTGAACATACCTACCTACCTACCTAATAGGTTAGTCCAACTGATGTCGGATTTTTTTGTTGAAAATATTGTGATCGCCGACTTCAGTTGGACTAACCTTGTAGGTAACCTAGTAGGTAGGTATGTTCAATTTGAAAAGAAATTATTTTTTGCGTTTTTGAAGGCGGTTTTTTTGTTTTTTAAATCATTTTTTTAAATCCTTTTATTGTTCGTAATACGCTGTTACATAGTCCCACTTCTTAGTTGATATGAAACTTTTAAGTTATTTCAAGCGCCACCGGAAAGTCATAGTCATATTTCAACAAGTAGATATTCTTCGTTGTAGTCGCTCAACTATCTTAATCGACATATCTTATCGCCACCCTTGAAATAGGTACCACTGAAGGCTTCTGGTGGGTATCTGTGGTCTTCATCACCGGTTCTACTTCACCAAATGGTACTTTCTGAATACAAATGCCAGATTTGTTACTAAAAATACCAAAATCGCTATATGTATGCCTATAATAATTGAAGAGTTTTCTCAATTCTTCACGGATCCCGTCATCAGATAACGACATTGGTGACAATGGGACCACCACAGAACTATATGTGGGGACCACCCTATCAAATAAAAAAATAATTTACAAAATAATTTAAATGGTTTAAAGATATGCCCTATGACTATGAATGTTCTCCTTTAACTCTGATGTGGTTGACGAATTATTCGAGTGCACTTTACTCTTCAAGTAACCCCATAAAAAGAAGTCTGCTGGAGTGAAATCAGGGCTGCGTGTAGACCAAGCAATATAACCTCGCCTTCATATCAATTTTTGAGGGAACATTTCTCGCAGAATTACGATCGATTGTTTTCAAGAAATGCTCGGATGCAAAATGCTCGATGCTCTCCCGTGAAAGGCACCATTTTTTTTTTTGGCATGCACTTTTTTTTTATATATTAAGGCCCACTGCTATATTCCGCTGTGATTTCGCCAATGTCAAGTGAGTAGAGTAACACAGTAAAAAGAAATAAATCAAAAGCGAAAGCCGGACAATTTTCAATCGGCCATCTTCCCTCCCCGAAGGTTACCGGAACTCCAGTTTGATTCAAAATGTTAAAATCAATGTTGTCAATAACATCTTTCTCCTTCGTCTAGGTTTTTGTTCACGAAAGAGGCCGAGACGAATAGAGAATTTAACACTGGCTCATCCTGTATTTTCAATATACCGCCACTTCTGATAACGTTTTAAAAGAGTAAGAGAAGAGATACTGTGTAATAGAGTAAGGAAATTAAAACATCAGAGAGAAGTGTGGTTTGAAAGGGTAGTGACTAAAATTGAAAAGGGCATGCTTCGATGGTTCGGTCATTTAGAAAGGATGGATGAAAAAAGATTGACGAAAGAAATATACAGTGCTAAAGTGAGTGGAAGGGTCGGAAGGGGGCGCCCTAGGCGTACTTTTTTTAATCAAATCTGGGAAATACTGGAAAAGGGCCGAATCTTAAGTACCCGAAACCGACGTGCATGCATGACTCGATGTATGAATGTGGGAGAAGCGAAAGAGATTTGTCAGGATCGTAGCAGGTGGAAAGAAGTGGTCTCTGCCTACGCCTCTGGGAAACAGGCGTGATTTATGTATGTATGTATGTAGAGAAGAGATATTAGAAGATATAAAGAGATGTACAACATCTGCTTTGCCCAAAATAAATGTCAATGGCATTAACTTCACCAGTTGTATACGAAGTGTATTTATTGGTGCAACAAATTATAAAACCGAAAGCAAAATACTATTTATCGTTTTTAAAGTTTCCATTACAAAACACCTTATTAAACATAAATTTAAGAGGAAAAACAGGCCATTTTTTTTTTTTGGTGGTGGTCCGGTCCGGTCCGGTCCGGTCTGTGCAGGGTCCGTCCGGATCGCTACCACCATCTTAGCCATTAACCACCCGCCAAGCAACAGTGTTCGCATTGTTGTGTTCCGGTGTGGGGATAAGACAACCGGTGAAATTACTAGCATAGAGGCATTCCATCTTAGTCCTCAGGGTTGGCAACGCATTTGAGGTCTTGGGATTATAGTGTTGAGAATTCAAATGTCTATGGGTCTCAGATTCCACTTACCATCAGGTGGCCTGAGTGCTCGTGTGGTGTGCCTTCTCCTTAACATAAAAAAAAAAAAATGGTATTTTTTTTATCTTACAGATGTAATGCACTGGAAGCCTACGTGAACGCCCAATTTATGGTGTCTAGGATGGAGCAACAGGCACAATATGCAGCCAATGCGAGATCGAGATGGCGTTCAAAACCCAGTAAGTTTTAAATAAAAAACTAAACACCATCTACAAATAGCAAGAAATTACTTGTTTTAAAATGATAGCTAAATAGTCCAACTGAATTCGGCTTTTGGTTATAAATATAGTGGGACGCCGACTTCAGTTGGACTGACCCATCATTTTAAATTGGTTTTTTGCTTTTTGACGGCGGTTTTAAGTTTTTTAAAACATTTATTTTATGTCATACCTTTTAGTGATCATAATAATACCTACTGTAATGTCGTCCACGTATATTTATTGCTATTATATTTGAGATCCCTCGATGTCTCTACGATCCCATTATAAGACCTTGACGTGCTGGAAATGGGACCAAATAGAAAGTATATACTATCATATTTTTTTTCTAATCGGTCCAGCGGTCTTTGTGGAATCGGGGAACATACATTAAAAAGAACCCGACAAATTGACAACCTTCTCCTTATTTTGTTGAAGTCGGTTTTTCGGTTAATAAGCACCCGCTCCGCATTCCTAATTTTTGAGGGCTACATACACTAAGTGGCTTTGTCGTTGTGTGCAGGTGTTCTTACAATTACAAATTAGGTATACAAGTACATAAATCCCCTAAAATCCAAAGATGTTAGTTGGGTTCGAAGCAATACCACAACTTTACTTTTTTATCTCGTAATTCTCTGGGCGGTTTTCAAAACAAGTGTACATCGTTGAGGACAAAAATTAAGAACTAATTTTCGTGACGAAATGGAAAAGATAAAGTTTCTTAATTTTTGTCCTTAACGATGTATGTAGGTAAGTACACTTTCTTTGAAAACCGCCTATCTGTAGTTGAATGCCAATTTCATCGTCATCTGTCGAAAGACGCCAATTGCTGGACAAAAGCCTCCCCAATGAACAGTTCGACGTCCGGTAACCTTCGGGGAGGGAAGATGGCCGATTGAAAAATGCCCGGCTTTTACTTTTGATTTATTCTGTTTACTGATTTACTCTATTCACTTGACATTGGCGAAATCACTGTGTGGACCGCCATTAATTAAAAAAGAAGAAGAAGAATGAACAGTTCGTTAGTGGATTCGAGGCTTTTAAATGTGGTCACAATATGATGCGTCTCACCGGACAGCTATTCACAGAACTATTGTTGTCCTGCAGCATGAGTACATATGTATGTCATGCTCGCTTAAAGGTCTTTGCTTACGGCCGCGCGTCGTTGATCGGGTCGCCACTTTCCCCAACACACGGTTGAGATAGGCGATGGCTGAGATATCTACGCGTCACACTCGTGGACGGGTGCTGTTTGGTGGTCCGGTCTGTTCACGTTGGCAAGGACTTGTTGTTCAGTTGATTATTTTAGTTATGACTTTTGACGTAGAGACCTCGTCGTGTTGTTCTCCTATAGTCATTATTTTTAGTTTAATCCTTCTATTTCTATTTTTTTTTTGTGTTAGTTCTTATATTTACTGTGTATACCTTGTAATGTAACTTACTTTTAAGTATTATTGCTTTTACATACATACATACATAACATCACGCCTTCATTCCCAGGGTGGGGTAGGCAGAGCTACAGAAATACCAACAAATCTAAAGAGACTTGTATATAATTCTATATCCACATTTTGCACAATCAGGCCAAGAAGTTTACTAGTATATTAGTGACAGGTTGCAAGCCCATCGCCTAACAGTACTACAAGCCCTAATTCCCTTAGCCGCCTCTTACGACATCCACGGGAAGACATGGAATGGCACTATTCTAACCCGGCATCCACACGGGG
Source organism: Acleris holmiana (assembly GCA_949316455.1). Classification (NCBI taxonomy): domain Eukaryota; kingdom Metazoa; phylum Arthropoda; class Insecta; order Lepidoptera; family Tortricidae; genus Acleris; species Acleris holmiana. The sequence goes on along the minus strand of OX438789.1, from coordinate 3,963,918 downwards.
GATTGGTTATTGTTTTTAATTATTGAAAAAGGACCTGCTAGAGTTTCTTGCGGCGCTTCTCTGCAATGGTCTTGTCCGAAGCGCTAGCAGATTTACTCCATATTACCGACGTGTAAAACAGCCCTAACCTATATGTAATTTAGTGAATAAATCCTATTTTTTTTGTCAAGCACATGATCGCCGATCGAGAATTCTTTGGAATCATCGGTAGTTCTACGCGACCTACCCTTTTTGCCACTTTAGTTTAGCCATTTTCAGCTAGCTATTCTGCGTATCTCATCATTTATGATAATTATTTTTTAATCCTTTATATCTTTTAATTGCAGAGAGAAAGCAAATAATGCCGCCAAAAAACAAGTTTAACTATAACAACAACTATCCTAACTACGTATCAAAGCAAACCAACAACGTATCAAACCTGCCCAACAACAACAACGTATCAAAACAACCCAACAACGTATCAAAACCGCCCAACAACAACAACGTAGCAAATCCACCCAGCAGCAACAACGTAACGAGACTGTCTAACAACGTAACAAGACCGTCTACCAAAGCAATAACGCCGTCAAACAATGTCACCTTGCCAAGAGCAGATCCGAAGACTACGGAACAGCCGCCTCCGAGAATTGACAACGTGCAAATCAAACAAGAACGATTCGACGAGGATGACGGGTTCATCATTAATATAAAGCAAGAAAAACCGGATAATGGGTACGAAAATGTTACGAAATGGGTTGATAATGTGAACCTTAATTTAAATATTAAGCAAGAAAAGGTTGACCCCGGCTACGAGGTTGGGCAGAAACGGAAACGTAGCACGCCGAATAATGGCAAGTCAAAAAAAGCAAAATGCTAGAGTCTACATTTGAATAGGTTTTAGGAAACACAGATACAATTAATAATCGCACGTATTTTTATTTTTGACAAATTACAAAAAAGTTTCAATTTGAGCATTATAGGCGTACAACTTAATTGAGAGCCGGGGTAAGCCTGAACCGCCTGTACATAGTTCTGTGGCTGTCGGATGGCAGTCGGTTAAAAAATAAAATTATTGCTGATTCATTACCAAGGATCGTTAACTGCGAGCGAAATCCATTGAAATGACTTATGACAACCAGTTAGGGATGGCGATGGTTCTAAATTGATGAACTAAAATATTATGTACTAAAATAATACAAATAAATATAACTGAACAGAATCTGAATCTCAGTGTAATGTTATTATTACAGTTAAATGGTAAATTTTTGTATTTTGGTTCTAGCTTTTAATGTGACTTTCTAAAATAAATTTTATTGGTTTTAGTTTTTTATTACAATATGTACACAAAACCGATATTGACTGGGTAGCAACCCTAGTACTTCAATGGATTTCGCTCGCAGTTAACGATCCTTGTTCATTACATTATATCTGTGCCTGTAGCTTTTCAAATTTTCTCTCTGATTCTGTCTCAAAAATCCAAATTCATACCGAATATTTTCCTCGCATATTTTTATGAACTTGCTATACTTACGTGTTTTGGTTTGTCAAGAACCTTGACAACTAGACGTCACCCGACTACGCAGAAAATACGGTTGTTATTCGGTTGTATGCATGTATGTGTGTATTCATGTGTTCTCTAGGCCTTGACGGGTGTTACAGTGTCGGGTGTCGTTGAATTCGCGTTCATCCAAGGAGTGCCATACCTACTTATAGTCGTATGCAATATTGGAGTCCAATATTCAAAGCTTTATTTTTGTTAAACTTGTTTATAAATATAAAAGCTGTTAAATAGGAGAAACTGTTCAGTATATTATCTTAACTAATAAGTTATGTACTAAATTCAAGATTTATATCTAAGTATATAAAATCTTAAATTATGGTCTTAAAATTGGTTCAAGAAATTTAACAAAAGCAGCTCCTTATATTACGAAAATTGTATACCAAGTGACGTAATAAGCACATAATTATAATTAATTATTGTACGCCACCCTGCTGATATAAATAGAAAAAGTAACCAAATTGCACCCGAAGGGTAAAGTGTTGCTAGTTACAAAGTCGATATTTCAGTATTGATCCCACCTACAGTCCCTCCTTCTACTAATTCTTGGGTTTGAGTTTAGAATTTGTAATGGAATGACATATGTCAGGATTTCTTAGTGGCCGCGCACTTGTAATGGTCTGTCAAGTCTTAGTTAATGTGTCCAATACTGTCTATTATTATCGGAAACTTTATAATTATACAGTAATGATACCTAAATTTTTATATAAATTAGGTGGTTCTGGTCTTGTCAACAAAATTTGCTGTATGACAGCCTATTAATTAAGTGTTGATTTTAATTAAATACATTATTAGGTTATGAAAGATTATGGCGAAATTTATTTTTACTCATACTAAGGCCGACCCACATTCATGGGTTTCAGTGGCGATGCAACGAAGCAGCTTGGCTTCCCGTTTCCACCCACAAAACTTTGCAAGTAGACTAAGCTGAGATTCTACATGGTAAAAATTACAAAGCCTTTGACGTGTTTCCGTATTGTCAACGTTTTGATAACTCTTATTAACTTACATACATAACATCACGCCTTTATTCCCAGAGAAGGGTAGGCAAAGCTACAGGAATACCAAAAACTCTAAAACGACTTTATAATTCTGTAACCACTACTTGATAGTAATGGTAGAGTTAAAAACAATACTAAAGCACGTCAAAAACAATATAGTTTTATAGAGCCGAATAGAGACTCTGGCATGAGACCACGCGGTACAGTAGTACCACAAATATATGTTACAGCGGTGCGAAAACTTTTGGCCAATTATAAGGCAGTACGTTTGCGCGGGTAAAACTTCGACGGTCAAATATTCGGCAGCCATTGCAGCGACGCCGTCGACCGCCATTTTATTTAGCGTCGCGTCAGTTGTCATTCTTACACAAGCTGAGACGCATGAGCGCTAAGCGCTAATCGCCATGAGCGAGAATACACGAGTTTAACTGTCATTTCATATTCTACCTTACTCGTAACACGACAAGGTTTGTATTGAATTGATTTTTACTTTCGTTTATCTTCGGCATTAGTGAGCACCTTTCTGCGTGGACGAAGATTGCCGGCGTAACTTATATTTGTGGTCTCACTGTAAAACCTTAAAGCTTTTGACGTTTTATCGAATATTCAAATACGATAGCTTTCATTTACTTGAGATTAATGGCGGCCGAGTTAAAACCAATACGATAGATAACACGTCAAGGGCATTATGGTTTTACGGGGTTGAATGGAGAGGTCCAGGTCCTTTGTTCGAGTTATTGGTTAACTGTGCTATTTTAAAGCATTACAATGATATTTGAAAATATTTAAAATCACTTAATCCCAAAATCTATGAAAACCCATTTTGGTGGCAGATACATTTTAGAAAGTCCTTTTAAAGTTTTGTATTTTTGTATAAGCTGAGTGTTTTTATGATTTTGACATGTTTTTTTTAGGTTTTTCGCTTTGTTTGATCTCATCAATTATCACCTTAGGTACTTAATTTGTAGGTACACAATAATAATATGTTAACAGCCAATCAGAACGGTTTCCTCGAGTTTAGTATTCAACTTCTATTGACTGACTAGCTATATCACGTGAATTTGTTCAAATTAAATTAAGTATCTAAACAAAATGTAATAGGTGTACCACAAAGAGGTTAAGTAGAGATACTAATATATCGCAAGTACAAAACAATACTGACTCATTTCAAAATTTCAGCTTTCGAACTCTGTCATAAATTTATTACTATAGAGACCTAATTCGAAATTTTAAATTTCTGATTTAGGTCAGTTATTGTTCTGAACATGCGAATAAGTAAAAGGTCACCATTCCACGCAATTATTGTACCTATATTATGTCGACTGTAAATAATAAAAAGGCTGAGTACATAATTATAATTGTTTTTTGATAAGTTCGTTGTTGTTTAAAAGACTGTTTAAGGTTGAGTACCCTAGTTTTAAGGTGATCAACTTGCTGTAGTGAGGATGATTAAAGTCAAATAAATAGGAATTTACTTGTTTCATTTACCGCTTGTTTTTTTATTTTTATTTATGATACGGTCTAGACTTAATATTAATTGCATTTGGAAAAAATACCAGAAATTCATAACTTAATCATGTTTGATATCGTTACAAGAACAATAAGTAAGTATTTATCTTCTGCCGCCAGCTTGCGTGAATGAAATAGTGGTTACATACTGGTGTTCGGTAGAGGGTATGTACAAACTTATGGGACCAACATCCAAATAGCGAAAAAATCAGCTGTTCCATACAACCTTTGAGAGCTAAACAGCCGAAATGTATGGAACAGCTGTTTTTTTACAGCCCTTCCCGAACGCCCTGTATAATAGGCATGGAGGGTTTGATGTTTAGCGGAGAGTGGGTAACAATGGATCAACGTTTGTTTGAGGCTCAATATTTTTACCTTCAAGAATATTCAGCTGTAGCGTTTTGTTTCATCGCTATTTCACACTCAGGGTATTCAAAACACCGGCAATACACGCCGTAATAGTAGTAAATATATGTTTAAAAAAAGCCGGTCAAGTGTTTATCGGACTTACGCACCGAGGATTCCGTACAAATATATAAGAATGTAAAAGTTTATTGAGGGACTAACTTAAATTTTCCGTTGAAAAACTGTTCACTCCATAAGGGGACCAAAAAGTTGTCTACGCTAACTCAATCAATTAAACTAATCTTCTGTGAAACTGCACGTTGTGCGACGAACATTAGCCATACATTGTAAGGATACTTTTTGTCGCACAACGCAACTAATTTCACTTTTGTTGTTTGAGCATAGAGTACGACCGCGGCCTGCCGCCCGGCCTCTCGCGTGCCTAGAACGTGCACCAACTCTGTTGCTGAGCGGTCTCTCTGACAGTGTGAATTGCGGAAACCAGAACGAAAGCCAACTTCCAAAATCTTACTTATCGCCGGGACTAGATATATTGGGCGATAAGACTTTAGGGCTGACTTAGATCCTTTACCCTTGTATAAGGGGTGACCTTGACTTTTTCAGCCCATCTGGAATAATAAAAAAAAAAATCAGGGGACAATCTTACACAAATTGACCTAGCCCCAAACTAAGCTCTAGGCTTGTACTATGGGTACTAGACAACGATAGACATACTTATATAGAGAAATAAATATTTAAATATATAGAAAACATCCAAGAATCGCGCTCATCACGCAAATATCTGCCCTTACCGGGATTTGAACCCATGACCGCTGGCTTCGGAGGCAGGGTCACTCTCAACTAGGCCTATACCTTGCCGTATGCAACAGTTGTACAGGTTGCATAATACAAAAGACAGTGTTTATTTATTTAATCTATTTTGCACAATACAAATAAATGTAAAAAGTACTTACAAATGGCGGACTTAATGCCTAAAGGCTTTCTCTATACCAGTCAACCACATGTTCAGTTTTTAAAGGTTGCATGAATTCTTTAGACTTATGTATTAATCATAAGTACCTACATAGCTTACATACGTACATCACGCCTTTATTCCCAGAGTGGGGTAGGCAGAGCTACAGAAATACCAACAACTCTAAAAAGACTTGTTGATAATTCTGTAACCACATTTTTCACAATCAGGCCAAGAAGTTTACTAGTGTATTAGTGACAGGTTGCAAGCCCATCGCCTAACAGTACTACAAGCCCTTATTCCCTGAGTCGCCTCTTACGACATCCACGGGAAGGCACGGAGTGGTACTATTCTAACCCGGCAACCGCACAGGGCTAAATTGGCTGGAATGGGCTCATGTTGGACTAATATAATGTTTGTAACACCATTGTAACACATTAATGCAATAAATGTTATGAGTATGAATATGAGTATATTTTGACGTCATACCTACTGCTTAGCGTGTCGGATATGTTGGTATCGAGCAACAACTTGTTTCGCAGATCAGCAACATTGTGCAGCAGGAGCTTGAAATTAATTACTTCCTTATCGATCCAGGGGTATTTATTAAATACGATTTTAGACACTCTTTTTGGAAAGCACATTTCGAATTTTGATATAGAGTGGCAGGCGTCATTACTTTTTGTAGTCACCCCTGGCCAATCTACAGCTTTCAAAGCAGAGTAAAATATTTTTTTATTATTATAGATGGACAGATACGGAAAACACGAGTAAGAGAGATAGTCATCGTCGACTTGTTTGGCGTAACCAAAACGAGAGTGGTTAATCGGGTCTTTTATGAATCTTCAACTTGGGGTAGTAACCAGTAGTAGCAGTCTACTTCCTGTTTATATGTAATATCCTTGATTGTAGTTACTGAGACGAATGTTATACTGCCGTTAATTGAGTAGCTTTGCCATGTAGACTAACTACAATGCAACATCTTGCCAAGCCATCTAGTGTTCAATAGGTGTACTAAAATTATCTCGCTACGCCGTCTAGTATCAAATAGCAGTACTAACTACAATGTACAACATCATACAAAGCCATCTAGTGTTGAGTAGCAGTACTAATTATAGCGCCATCTAGCATCGAGTAGCGATTGTAGCAGCAGAGTACATATGACTAGTTAATCAAGCTTTTCAACACTAGATGGCGTTTATTTCATAATTATTCCGGTTACTCTTATGATACTATGTCTACTGAGCACTAGATGGCGTTGATATCATAATTTACCCATTATTGTCCGGTAACCCTGCCGCTACTATTACTATTCGATGATAGATGGCGTTGATCGAAGTAATTAGTACTGCTACTTAACGCTAGATGGCTTTTGCATCACAGAGCCAGGTCGTGATGCAAGCAAAAGCTAGTGTAGTCATATCACTGCTTTGAATCTAATGATTCCCGGGGTAAATTAGTAATACTAAATTACTCGAATATGGTTAGCGCACCTAGTGTTTCCAATCCGCGACTGAAGATGCACGGATGCGTCGATTGTTTGAAGAATTATTTCGGCGGGACGTCGTGGTAGAGATTAAATAAAAGTTACTTCGTGTCGTGGTCAAAAATACTATAGCAGTTAATACACGATTGATTAACGTCATTTAGTGTTGAGTGGCAGCACCAACCTGTCTAGCGTTGATAATTCAGGAAAAAACGAATGTTTTTCCTTAAGTTTTTGAAATGTCGTTTTAAGTATTTTTAAGAAAAATAATCAAAGAATAGTGACAACTTATTCATAGTCAATCACCAGTGATCGGGGAAAACGGTGCAAAACTTTAACAAAACTTACATTACAGCCATAAAAATATCAATATCCTTATACCAAATCCGATACTCTGACATAGAGTTAAATTTAACACTAATCTGCCAATAATATTGTTATTTCACAATAATATGATGATCTTTGATGATTGTAAGTTCTCCTTTATGTCAACTTTACAAGTTTTGTTAAAGTTTTGCACCGTTTTCCCCGATCACTGTCAATCACTGTCACTCTCGCTACCTACTTCAATTGCTTCTGCATCCATGTAAAGACACCAGTAGTCGACAAAGGACCAATGTTCGACATTGATTCTTACTCAAAGAAGATAAGAGTTATTCATTTGTTTTGCAACAATCAATTTATAACCCTATGATCTTAGAATTAAAAGCTTCTGTCGATTATTGGTGCATGTCAGCTAAAAGTGTCGAACATTGGTGTTGTTACCGTATTGATTTCGCCCATTAATAGGTGCAAACTAGGCGGAATATAGATTAAAAGTGAGAGCAAAACTTCATAGAAATAAAAATCCGAAAAAAACGAGTTGTTCGCGAAAAAACGGGTTTTTTTCCGGACTTTTTCAACGCTAAACCTATCTATGAACGGTAGGTACACCAGTACTGCTGGTGAATGGTGGTGAAGTGTGGTGAAATCACTGGCATAGAGGCATTCCGTCTTGCAGCCATCAACGAGCTGTCCTCTCCGATCACGTAGGGGATGTGGTCGATGTACACGTTGTCGAACAAACACAAGCGTTTCATTTACTCTTCGGTGAGTGAACATTGTGGGAGGAGTGCCTGGGGAAACGTAACATAATCTATCTATGTAAAAATGAATCCCCATTTCCCTTGGCCACGCTTGAACGGCTGGACCGATTTCGCTAATTATTTTTTTGCTGTGTTCGTTATCGTCAGGAGAAGGTTCTTATGAAAGAATAAAAATGTAAAATCCACCGGGAAAGTCAAAAATTTGCAGTGAAAAGATAAAACTAAATTCGGGTAACCGCCCACTTCAGCGTAATTTAACAACATACCCATAAAACCATATTGCCTTTGACGAGATATGGTATCGTTTTTAACTCGGCCGCCATTACTATCAAGCAAATAAGAGCTAAAAAAACGTTGACCATACGATAATACGTCAAAGGCAATATGGTCTTTACCCAGTATAATAGAATCAATCAATATAAAGAAAACCAGTGACCTTTGGGGAGTGTCGGTCCATGTACTCAAATCCTTAATTGAAGTCATAGCATCTGACTTAATGGTCGTATTTAATCACTGTGTTGATTGTGGTGAGTTTCCTGATCTTATGAAACATAGTAAGATAATTCCATTATTCAAAACGGGTAGTACTTTTGACCCCACAAATTTTAGACCAATATCCATACTACCCACTTTCAGTAAAATATTTGAGAAATTGATTTTGTCACAGTTAGCGGAACATTTTCGGTATAATAATTTATTACACAATAAACAATTTGGTTTTACTCGGGGTCGCTCGACAACCGAAGCTGGTGTTGAGTTGATTAAAAACATTTTAATGCCTGGGAAGGGGCACAGGATGCTTTAGGTATTTTTTGTGATCTGTCCAAGGCCTTCGATTGCGTTAACCATGACACATTGATCAGGAAACTACACCACTATGGAGTTAGAGGTACTGCGCTAAACTTAATAAAAACGTACTTATACGGGAGAATACAAAGGGTAGACGTGAATGGAGTACGATCACCTGGGTCATTGGTCTCAATGGGCGTACCACAGGGCTCAATATTGGGTCCATTTTTATTCCTCATCTACATAAATGACTTACCTTACCTTATAAAGGACAACCATGATATAGTCTTGTTTGCTGATGATACGTCACTTGTGTTCAAAGTTAAACGACAACAGCAGTTTAATGTCAATGTAAACAATGCTATATCAAAAGTAGTCGATTGGTTTAGTGTTAATAATTTATTACTGAATGAGAAAAAGACGAAATGTATAAAGTTCATGACTACTAATGTGAAAAATAGTCAAACTACTGTAACTATTAAAAATGACAAACTAGACCTAGTTAATGATACAGTGTTTCTTGGTATAACGTTAGACTCCAAGCTCCAATGGGGTCCTCATCTTGCTGGATTGGCGGGTAGACTCAGTTCTGCAGTTTTTGCAGTTAATAAGATTCGGCAATTAATAGACTTAGATACCGCTCGATTAGTTTATTTTAGTTACTTCCATAGTATTATGTCATATGGTATTTTACTGTGGGGTAGTGCTGCTGATGTAAATAGCATCTTTGTTCTGCAGAAGAGGGCTCTTCGTGCTGTCTACAGGATGGGCCAGAGAGACTCGCTTAGAGATAAGTTTAAAGAAATTAACATATTGACCATGCACAGTCAATACATTTATGAAAACATTATGTATGTTCATAAAAACATCGCTAAATTTAGAAAGAACTGTGACATACATAATGTTAATACCAGAAATAAATATAAGCTCGCAGTGCCCTTCACGCGGCTCCATAAAATAAAAAACTCTTTTATGGGTAATTGTATTAGGTTCTATAATAAGCTCCCAAGTAATGTTACTGAACTATCAGTAAATAAATTTAAGAGTTACGTTAAGCGTAAACTAATTTCTAAAGCATATTATAGTATTAAAGACTATATTAATGATAACAATGCTTGGGACTGAATTGCTTGTAATAAAATGTTTAGTCCTTACGACAAAAGGTTGCGAACGTCGAAAAAAAAAGACATCCGACAGAGTTTCTTACAGGTTCTTCTCTGATCGGTCGCGATTTGAACCTGCAGTCAATTTAGGCTAAGTCGCTACTATGACGTTTCAAAAGAGTTTATTATTTGTAAACCTACTTGAATAAAGATTATTCTGATTCTGATTCTGATTCTGAAGGCCTTGAAGCCAAGCAGCCGTATGTTGTTCAGATGAGGAATGCCCGACGGAGAAGTACCGCGTGTTGCAGGTGTGCTCCAGGATGAGGTCGGAGCGGTTGCTGAGCCAGCCCACCAGCCAGCGCAGGTCCTCGAACTTGGTGATCTCGTCGTTGATCACCTTGCACGTGAGCCGCAGGTACTCCCATAGACATTTGAATTCTCAAGACTATAATCTTGAGACTGCAATCCTAAGACCTGAAATGCGTTGCCAACCCTGAGTACTAAAATGGAATGCCTCTATGCTAGTAATTTCACCGATTGTAACATCCCCACTCCGGAACACAACAAAATTCCGATTGTATTGTTTCTTTTAGAGTATTCATTACATTTATTTAATTCCTAACTTATGTAAAGAAGTTGGAAACTAAAGTAATTTTTGTTTGACATTCCAGGTGCTATTTTGAAAAGCCATTTATTACATAGTTATTTTCCAGCTCGCGGTGTCGCTAGTGGTTTAAGTGAAGGTGACATTTTTGTATGGAGTTTCCGTTCTTCTCTATATGCGTAATTATATTATTTCTGACCTTTCTCGATTGTGCCTTCTTGGTAAACCCTTAAAAAAACGCACCTGCCAAACAAATTTTGTAAGTGCGTGTTACTACTTTTTAGATTTTTAATGCAATGTCGTATTGCAGATAAATTTACCAACGTAACGTGATATTTATCGTGTCGGACGGGACTTGGCAAATAAAAAAGTAAATAGACAATTATAGTAACTAACAATAAAAAGGAACCGCTCATTCCTGAAATGCCAGAACTTCAAAATATCAGATTCTCAATAATCTTGGATCCTAAAACTAAACAATTCAAATTAAGGTATGGCTTATTTGCATCTAATATATAGAATCTGGTGTGGGAATCTTGGTAAAGAGATACCTTAATGTGGTATTTTGAAATCTTGGTATTTTGGGTATGAGCGAAAGGAAGACTGTTTTCTATCCATGACGTCCATCCTGTCTGCAAATTTTTATACTTAACGCAACCGTGCAACGTTTCCTGGCGTCGAGGATTCAAAAGACTATGTAGTATACCCACGACACGTGAACGTACGCAAGGATTATTCTTGGCGGCAATCGAAACTTGATATGTGCGGTGGTACCTAGGTACCTACGATACGAGGTGTTTATATCCTAAATAACTTGCTGGCGAACTCGATGAGGAACATGCTTGAGTTTTCGTATGAGTTCCGACTTTAAAGGCCAGGATATTTCCCAAAGCCTTTAACGAAAGGGACTTGATAGGGAACATTGTGCTGCGAACGGGAAACGCGTGCCATAACCGCGTTAACCTGGGTCCACATTTGTATCATTTTGATGTGTCGTATCTCCGTCGCGTAGCACCGACGCGTATCGTGATCGTTAGTGTGGACGCGAAAGAAAAGAAAGATTGCGATCATGCTACGCGGTGTGGCTGATGGCCTGCGATCCATGTCGCTACGCGTTTTAATACCCCACAAACTCGCTATCGGATAAGCGTATCAAGATCGGTAAGTATGGACGGTTTACTGTCATTAGGTACAAATGGAAAATCGTCTACTTGAAATGACGATTCTTAAGGTGGGTACGAATTAGAGCAGCCTCGGGTTGAGGCATGCACGGCTCACCTATTTTGCTCACATTCGTACGCTCTGTGCGCGAGCAGCGACCGGCGCGCGGCGAGCCGCCGAGAGTCGGTCTTTTGTCCGTGCTCAAAGGCGCCTTGGTGTGCGTGCCTCGCGTAATTTGACCGTGTATCCGAACGTTCCGCGGGCAGAACGACAAGTTCTAACTTTTCTGTGGTCGAGGCGCATACAAATTTGATAAAGTTTCTGAGCCTTCCACCACCGAGACGATTTCTTCTTCTTTTTGTTAATAAATAAATATAAAAATAAATATTTTTACCAAATTACTTTACGCTGTAAATTAATTAAGCCCGATTATAATTTTGTCCATAATAAATTATAAAGAAAATTAAATACGCACAAAGTGAATGTAGTCTAATATACCTATATTAAGACCAAAATATAAATTGTATTGATATAATTCCGCTGAAAGTGAATATAATATAAGTAGTGCAAAATTATTTGAGACTTTTGACTAGCCTGTTTGTTTCTTTGAAATACTACTTTGAAATCCGTAATTCGAACTTCGTTTATTGCAATCCCTTTTACTCACGATGCGTAACTAATAGGTCTGCGTCCTTAGACCTTTTTGTCGGGTCATAAGTATCAGGCTGAAACTTTCTAGATCGCTTCATTTCAGTGAGTCGGACAAACTTTTTATTTGACAAAAATCTTGGTAGTGGGGACTAATTTTGCTAGAGGCCTTGAAACATGTCGATAAGTCCGGGTGCCAAAAATTTACTTAATTAATTTATTTATTTATTTTTAATTTAATTTATTTTTAAGCCGATTCTTACTGAAATTTAAAGATTAATTTATGAGAAAGTCAAAAAGTAGATTGTCCGACAAAATTAAAGGGGACTATGCGCCAGTCGGACATACTGAAAATGTTGGAAATTCAAACTCAAAAAAGTGATTAATATCAGGCTAAATTTTTTTTTATGGGTTTATAATAATTAATATAATACAACTGTAACGTTGTCCGACAAAATTTATGGGGATAAGCGCCAGTCCGACACTCGAAAAATGTCGAAAATACCAGCACAAAAAAGTGATTAATACTTGTCGGACAAACATGAGTAATTGTAGATTAGATCATTTATAACCGAAATATAGTGATATCCGACAAAAATAATGGGTCATATCGCTAGTCCGACAAGATTAGCCTAACCGCAAAGAAACTATATCTATATATACGCTCTTAGAAACGGCAGTATATCTATATGTGGATTTCGCTTTTCGCTTTCGAGAGCTCTGTTAGTGTATATGTCGCACTATATAGTATACATGAGGTTTTAACCTCTCTACCACAATTAGAAGTTTGTGAATAAATGTAGCTGTACTTGGCTCAAGTTTAATATATAAACTTTTTTAAGCTACCCTTTTTGTTTCTAATTAGATAGTCTTAGAAAAATAATATAAATTTATGTTGTTTGATAAATAAAATATTAGTTTTATTATCACACATTTAGAAGTTTTTCATAAGACTTGACTCAAAAAAATTGGCAAAAAAAAAATTACTTCTCAAATTTATCAATTTTAATTGATAATATTGAAAAAACTATTAAATATCTAAGTAGTATATATACAACAAATGGTTTAAGAAGGCTACGCCTTGTACCGCGCGTGGTTTCCACACGCTCAATTTTTTGCTAATACGTTATCTCATGGAGTCAAGCGATAATTTTTTTCTTGTTTTCTTCTAAATCATACATAAGACGTGTCAAAATACGAGCTTACAGATTTTTTTAGGAGGATTTGTATAATATTAAAAAAATGGAAGCTAAACAGGCCTTTTAAAATTTAAATTTAAATTGTAGATTTTTGAGGAATACATTTTTGGTTACTATTTTATTTTTGTTAAATTCTAATAATAGTTAACTTAAGGAGAGATTAAAGATAGAAGACATGTAAAAAAATATTTGTTTATTTGTTTATGGTTTGAAGCAAAGGTTTTGTATTATGAAAAAATAGTTTTTTTTTTTTTTAATTATTACTGTATCTTATAAAAATTTGAATCTTAAGAAACATCTGCTTTTCAATGTCATTTAAAAATAGAACACTTTTTATAACGGCAAATTTTTAATTAGAATACAAGAGAGGATAGAAAATAAAAGTAAGTAAAAAATTATTTATTTACGAATGTTTAAAAAATTTTATTAATTATTAATAGTTTTTCTTTATTATGTCTAATCGAAATCGTTGTAATCTGTTTCTTCATTATCGGATTCTTCATATGCAGATGATTCTTCAGCTTCATCATTTTCACTCTCTTGGTCACTGTCATTGCAATTGTCAGTCATTCTGGACTGTAAAATTGAAATAAATAAATAAATAAATATCACGGGACAATGTCACACAAATTGATCTAGTCCCAAACTAAGCTTTAGGCTTGTATTATGGGTACTAGACAACGATAAACATACTTAGATAGAGAAATAAATACTTAAATACATAGAAAACATCCAAGACTCAGGAACAAATACTCGTGCTCATCACACAAAAATCTGTCCTTACCGGGATTTGAACCCGGGACCGCTGGCTTCGGAGGCAGGGTCACTCCCAACTAGGCCAACGTGTCGTCAAAAAAATTAAATGTTATAATTAATTTATATTAAATAATTTACGAAGAAAAAACAAGAATACCTCTGATAGCTTCGAAAGATGGACTTTCTGGACCTTCGAACCAATAAAAAACATATTTGTTATCTATAATGGTCCAACCGTAATCCTCAGGTTTCTTATCAGTCGGAGAACGCAAGTGTGCATTGCACAGTGGTCCTTTTTATTTGCTGAAGTAATTCTTGTTTTGTTGGAGGAAATGAGAAAGGGTCACATTAAGTTAGTGTTTTCTTTAATACCTTTTCGGAATCTTTTTTACTTTTATATAGTTTTGCAACATCACATCATCAATACTTTCGGGTAATTCTGCGTCTTTATATTTATGACGATGATACTCTCGAGCATTCTTAAACTTGTGACAATTTTCCAAAATATTTTTTGAGGACTTCTTAACAGTTTCTTTCACTTCTTTGAAATTGTCTTTTTCGCTTTTTTTTAATTCACACAAGAAACACTGCATGATGAACAGTTTCTTCTATAGAAGGGCAGCACTTCAACAGTTGAACGAAAAAAGTTTTTTTTTTATTTAAATAAATAAACTTCGGTTTGGGTTGACAAAAAGTATTGCGTGACTGCGTGCATGTGAATAGGTTATGGATGCCACGCGGCCAGTGTGTTTGTAACTACTGGGTACTGTAGCACGACTATTTAAAAAAGCTTTTAAATGATCGTACTACCGAACACACGGAGTATACCGGTGCTCAATACGTAGAATTTGTGGAATTAAAAATGCCGAACAACGTTTTAAAGACAAAGATTTATTTTAATTAAATCCTAAGTCGAAATACACAAATGAGAAATACACACACCGTAAAAGAGGAAAGCGAGCCGGTTATGTGTTCACAAATACAACTATCGATGACCAAATTACAAACCGAAAAAGAACATTATAAATGCTGTTCGATCAGGCGCGCGGGCCTTTTTTGAATTTAGGGGGTTACTGGGTTGAATGAAGGGTGTGAGATGGTGACTAAAATACCAGTCAACAAATACTGGAATGCTACTCTAGAGACGTCGCTAAAGCAACACTACGAAATGTGACAATGGTATACTCACGGTTTCTGGGGTGACGTTTGTGTACAGAGACTACCGGTTAAAACAACTTATACAGATAATAAAAATTAAAAAGGAAAAATGCACGCGCGCCGGGTGTAGTCTGGTGCGGGCTGAGCGGTGGTGGTGCGGAGTCAACCTCTCCACGCCGTGGTGCCGGTTAGGGTAGGTGGAAGGACTGGAGTCTGGTTGGTGCGTAATAGCACTGGTGCCAAATGGGGTAGGCGGTAGGAACCGGGGAATAAACCGGTACTGCGGTGCCTTCGTGAGGCAATACAAGGCTCAAAGTTGGCCAAAAAAAGGTTGAAGACTGAGGCGTCTTGCAGGCGATACACTAGAGAGCCTTCACTGATCAAAACTTTTCTTCAAAAAAATAATCTTTATGTGATTATCAACATGTCAGCTCCGAATTCATAATGACCGAGAACCAGCGAGCGGAGAACGTCAGGAAAAATTCGAAAGTTTTTGAACTTAAAAATTTAAAAACATATATGACAAGCGACCAAAGAATAACATCACGTACCGGAACAAGGAGGTAACAATACGACGGTGCAAAAAAGGTTTAACTTTGCAGCGGTAATGCTGCAATCATCCCCCTTCTAGACAAAGGAGAAGAAAAAATAAATAAAAATTACAACCATACAGTAAATTAAATGGTGTGCGACAACCCTAGCAATCTAAGAAGTGACAACCCTAAATGATCTAAGAAGTGATAACCCTACACAATCTAAGAAGTGACAACCCTAAACAATCTAAGAAGTGATAACCCTACACAATCTAAGAAGTGACAACCCTAACAAGGTAGGAAGTAAAAAGGAGTCAGTCACCGAAAGGTACACCTGTAGCTTAAACTACAGTTTTTGTCAATCTGACAAAAAAACAAATCCGGGAACCAAGATAGCGGTAAACGTTATCAAACATTCAAGGTCAATGACCTCGAACACCGTGACTACAACGTACAAATACCAAAAAAACGCGGGATTAAACCAAAACGTACAGGCGAACGCAGAAAAAGGCGAAGCGCCGACTGGTGTCAAGACCAACAGGAACGGCCGAGGGATCACCAATTGCCCGAACAGGGAGGAAACGTACGGACAACCAGACTAAAGCGCAGATCGCTCTATATACAGATTTTAAATCAAAAAAATACGCAAAATGCTACACACTACACAGCCAACGAAACTAGTCCGCAAGCGTAAATCGCCTAATGAGCTAGCAGAAGGCGACAACGGCACCACTACCAAGAGAGAGGAAGCAGCTCACCATCGACAAAAAAACGACGACAAACCACAAACCTCGAACATACCGTGAAAGTACGGAACCCCAAGGAACAAGGTTCCGGTTAAAAACCGAATCGAACCGTCAGATAAGACCAATATAAGTCGAAACGGACAGAACGTCTGACGATAAATAATTCCGCAAGCAAAACCGCGCGAAATGCGTAGTATGCAAAACAAACAAATGAAGCACATACGGCCGACCAAATTGAAAATTGGAACGCAAAACGCCGCGAACATAGTACGGAAGTTACTCCGTACTGGGAAAAAAATGAAGTACTTACACTCGTACTGGAAACACTAGGTACAGTCATCCTAGGAAAAACGAGTAAGTACACCAATATTTTGGACCAGACCAAAAAAAAGGGTGACCAAACATATTTTGGATCAGACCAAAAAAAATTAGTATACTCAAAGAAAAAACGAATACACAAATATTCTTGGAAAAGACCAAAACGATAAGAAAAAAACGAGTACACCAATTTTTTGGACCAGACCAAAAAAAGGGTGACCAAAGAAAAAACGAGTACACCAATATTTTGGACCCGATCAAAAAAAGGGTGACCGAAGAAAAAAGGAATCCACCAATATTTTGGACCAGACCAAAAAAAAGGGTGACCAAACATATTTTGGATCAGACCAAAAAAATTAAGTAGTACACTCAAAGAAAAAACGAGTACATTAATATTTCTGGAAAAGACCAAAACGATAATGACCAAAAGAAATGACCAAAAATGACCAAAGTTCATCGTGGTGACAAAGACCTTTTAAAATTTAGAAAAATGAAAAAATAAGGCAACCTTAAAAAAGGTGACTGAAACAAGAAGACCAAAAGAAATGACCAAAGTTAGGTGCATCGTGGTGACAAAGACCTTTTAAAATTTAGATAAGACCAAAAAAAGGTGACCAAAACAAAAAGACCAAAATAAATGACCAAAAATTACCAATGTTAGGTGCATCGTGGTGACAAAGACCTTTTAAAATTTAGAGAAATCCAAAAAAAGGTGACCAAAACAAAAAGACCAAAATATATGACCAAAAATGACCAATGTTAGGTGCATCGTGGTGACAAAGACCTTTTAAAATTTAGAGAGAAAAGAAAAAAAAATATAAGCGAACATAAAAACGAAATGGATATGATCATGCAGAGCATGGAACCATCCACGACCACCACGATAAATAAGCAAGCCGTACAAATTAATTTTAACAAAATCCTAAATATAACGATGTACACAATTCAAAAGGTACCTAAACAGATAGGTTCTTGACACCGTAAAAGAGGAAAGCGAGCCGGTTATGTGTTCACAAATACAACTATCGATGACCAAATTACAAACCGAAAAAGAACATTATAAATGCTGTTCGATCAGGCGCGCGGGCCTTTTTTGAATTTAGGGGGTTACTGGGTTGAATGAAGGGTGTGAGATGGTGACTAAAATACCAGTCAACAAATACTGGAATGCTACTCTAGAGACGTCGCTAAAGCAACACTACGAAATGTGACAATGGTATACTCACGGTTTCTGGGGTGACGTTTGTGTACAGAGACTACCGGTTAAAACAACTTATACAGATAATAAAAATTAAAAAGGAAAAATGCACGCGCGCCGGGTGTAGTCTGGTGCGGGCTGAGCGGTGGTGGTGCGGAGTCAACCTCTCCACGCCGTGGTGCCGGTTAGGGTAGGTGGAAGGACTGGAGTCTGGTTGGTGCGTAATAGCACTGGTGCCAAATGGGGTAGGCGGTAGGAACCGGGGAATAAACCGGTACTGCGGTGCCTTCGTGAGGCAATACAAGGCTCAAAGTTGGCCAAAAAAAGGTTGAAGACTGAGGCGTCTTGCAGGCGATACACTAGAGAGCCTTCACTGATCAAAACTTTTCTTCAAAAAAATAATCTTTATGTGATTATCAACATGTCAGCTCCGAATTCATAATGACCGAGAACCAGCGAGCGGAGAACGTCAGGAAAAATTCGAAAGTTTTTGAACTTAAAAATTTAAAAACATATATGACAAGCGACCAAAGAATAACATCACGTACCGGAACAAGGAGGTAACAATACGACGGTGCAAAAAAGGTTTAACTTTGCAGCGGTAATGCTGCAGTACCTATAGTGCGCTCTCTGCCCCATCATCTTTCTCACTCACTTTCATGCAGCCAAACACAGAACAGAAACACAGACAGCGTTCAGGGAGAGAGGGGAGATATATATAGGTATACTTAAATGCTGTATACAGAACGAATAATTTTAATAGATATTTTATCGATTTTTATTAGTATTCCCCACATTTCTTGTCGGACAATCGTAGAATCACGTTTGAAACATTATTTTATTACTGAAAAAATAAAAATTAGGTTGATATCAATCACTTTTTTGTGCTGGTATTTTCGACATTTTTCGAGTGTCGGACTGGCGCTTATACCCATAAATTTTGTCGGACAACGTTACAGTTGTACTATATTAATTTTTATGAACCCCTAAAAAAAAATTTAGCCTGATATTAATCACTTTTTTGAGTTTGAATTTCCAACATTTTCAGTATGTCCGACTGGCGCATAGTCCCCATTAATTTTGTCGGACAATCTACTTTTTGACTTTCTCATAAATTAATCTTTAAATTTCAGTAAGAATCGGCTTGGTATTAGTAAATTTTTGGCACCCGGACTTATCGACATGTTTCAAGGCCTCTAGCAAAATTAGTCCCCACTACCGAGATTTTTGTCAAATAAAAAGTTTGTCCGACTCACTGAAATGAAGCGATCTAGAAAGTTTCAGCCTGATACTTATGACCCGACAAAAAGGTCTGAGGACGCAGACCTATAATTTGCAAAAATGTTATGGGGCCTTCGATCAACGATTACTACTAGATTTAATGTGACATCTCTGAAATCGACAGAGAAATAAGAGCACAAAATAAGTTTGTTCTCATATTTCTGACAGTACGCATCAACCACAGCCAACGTCATTAATTATTATTTGGATCTTTGTTGCTTAGACTTAAGGGATATTTCAAATTAATTTAGAAGGTTTGATACTAAACAGACTTACTAACAGATATAGCTATAAGCAACACGGCCACTTTTTCGCTTTGATTTTGTATGGGACGTTGAATCTAGTAGTAATAAAATTGTTGGTCGAGGGATGGGGCGATCCGAAGTTCGAATTACGGATTTCAAAGTATTAGAGCCCCTATAGGTTCCAATAACAGTTATCTTTGATGCCAATGGAATAAAATAAAGTATTCAATATATTAAGTACCTTTATGATATACTGTAAATAAAACTACCTTGATGAAAATAGCACTTTCTTTTTTATCGTTTCATGACTTATAGCATTATAAACCTCTTCTCAGTCTATCTACTTATATAAATGTATATATTTTTCAACATTATTCAGGTTGGACAATTTTCATTGCTGATGTATTTCAAATTTACATTTTTCTAATTTGACGTATAAGTTCAAGTAAGTATACAATTTTCCATTTGTATGTAATGACAGTAAATCGTATAGACGTTTTTTGATACAGTATCATGATACTCAGTTATGATTAGATACGTGATACGCCGCGATCAACCTCAAGTCGATTTTCCTCGATGGACAAACGCTACGGGTAGTATGGACGCATTTTACGACGATTCTAGTTATACGGTATGCTCAAAGTGAGCGTGCATACTTAGGATAACGTGCTCGAAACGATACGCATGAGCTCGCCAAAATGATACAAACGTGAAACCAAGTTTTACAGTAGTTTGACGCGGCCCTGTGCGGTAGAAACAAACAAAAAGTGAAATAAATTTGGGACTAAGTTTCCCATTCCATCACAAAAAAATACATACGCGTACATTTACATACTGCCCTCATACTCCCACAAGCGGTACCTCAAATGCAATCACCGAAGCAGATTCAAACCTCACCCGTTAGCAGGGCTCGTAACCGGTTTAAAAATACCGGTTAATACCGGTTTATTTCGGTTTTGCTCCGAACTTTTCTAGGGACTGCGAACGTGTTGAGAATTATTTTGACCTTAATTAACCGGATTAATCCACGAGCGGAGAAGTGAGAAACTAAAAGTTTTATAGTGAGTAAAAACACTATAGGTGGCGCTTGTTTATCGTGCGTAACGGGCGTCTGGACTAGCCGGTTTTTTTAGCTCGATACTTTAATTCGCAAATAAATTTCTATAAGGGTTCCTCTAAAAACCGGTTAAAACCGGTTTATGCAAACGTAACCGATGTGAAATGGATTTGCGTCAAGTAAGTTTTGAAAATTTAACCGGTATCCAAGCCCTGCCCGTTAGTGATAAGGTCGCACTTGCTACAGGTGTTTTGTCGGACATACCACCATTTGTCTTACAGCATTATAGTTTATTTTCGTTTCGTAATAGAAAAGTTACCGTTCTGCATTTTAGTCCTTAAGAGGCCGTATACGAAATTTTGCTGATTTCGCTGATTTACCTGATTTTACAGACATGGCTTTATTGTTGAAATACTTCACTTTTACAAATTTAAATGCACAAAACGAAAGATAATTTTGAATTTCAACGAATGTATGAGCTACTCTTTTGTTTTGATTAATGACCTGAAACCGGCGACTGTTTTGTGAATTTTGCTGTAAGGTGTTTAGAATATCGCATATTCACAAATCGAAAAAAATATAATTTATTGCTGTAAAAGTCGTCTAAAAAATGAAAGGTAAAAAATTATAGAACCTTAAAAAAATATACAAAATATGAAAAAGAAAATAGTAGGTAATATATAATGTTTAAAAACCACCTAAATCTCGACAAAAATAAAAAAGTAGCTCATTAATTCGTAACTCAATTATTTGATCATAACTGAAATCTAAGGGAATAAGGGCTTGTAGTACTGTTAGGCGATGGGCTTGCAACCTGTCTCTAATACACTAGTAAACTTCTTGGCCTGATTGTGCAAAATGTGGTTACAGAATTATCAACAAGTCTTTTTAGAGTTGTTGGTATTTCTGTAGCTCTGCCTACCCCACTCTGGGAATGGAGGCGTGATGTATGTATGTATGTAACTGAAATGTTATTTCATGATGTGCATTAAAACTTATAGAAAAGCAGTGTTTTAATCACAAAAAGAAGTATAACCGGCAAAATGTCGTGTATGGCCTCTTAACTGCGTGCACTTATTTTGAAAAATTTAATACATGTTACAGTCAGCATGGTGTTTTTGAGAAGAAGCAGTAATACTATAGGGCTGCGCACGGGCACCCTCCTGACGGCCTCTTTCAGCCTACTGCTTTACGTCGTGGTTGGGGTCGGGGTGCCAGTGGTGGTCCATACAGTGGTAAACAAAGTGACCGAGATGATAGACAACAGCGGCATGCAAATGATAAAAGATATATTTAAACCATTGATAAACAGTACGTATTCATATTTCAAGTAAATAACAGTGGGCTTGGACAAGTTGTAGTTCGCTTAGAAGTCGTTTATCGCTATTCCTGAGGGAACTGACCAATTTTTCCGGATTAAAAGTACCCTATGTCCTTCCTTGGGACAAAAACTATCTCCACACCAAATTTCATCTAAATCGATTCTGCGGTTTATCCGTGAAAGCGTAAGAGTCGCGTCATGGGACATTTTAATTCATGAAAAGTTTTTGAGAATTCTAAGTTTCCAATTTTGCTGTCTGGATAGATAAAGTTAAGCTAAGTATTTAAAAAATATATAAATTTTACGGCGGTGATTATCGCTGTAAAAAAAATACAATATTACGTTAAGATAGTTCTGATAACGAAACAATTGACATTATAAACTTTGATACTTTATATATTACGTTTCACGCATCTTACTATAAACCTAAAGTATACCTGAAGCACCGCCGTAAAACTTATATTTTTTTTATATTAGCTCATAGTGCACTTTATCTATCGACACAGTAAAAATGAAAGCTTTAAGCATTTTTATTAACAGAGCCCCTAGTGTAAGTTGTTTATACAAAAAGCGTCTCAAACGCTTTTCCGTTTCCCCTATAAATAACATGCACGCAAACGCGTTCGAGACGGTTTACCCTGTGAACAGCAACACCATACCTAATAGTAATAAACCTAATAATTTACGTACAAGTTGCATTATACCTTATTATTTGCCAAAAGCTTTGCTGTATGCTTCCGCTAACACATACTTTAACACGTATACAGACATTAGTTTACCACTAGTAAAGCCCACTCGCCTTCGTAAGTTGCAAGAGCTATAGTAAGATTAGTAAGGTACTTGTGAAATTTCCTCGCATTGCCGCGCTATATGCCTCGGCAGAAACTGGGATTGCCCCACTCATGTTTTAGCACACCTGAGTCAAGCAACCCCTCAACCTTATTCTCAGGGCCAATACGATAATGTACTATTTCCCAACTGCTTCCAGCTTTTGTGGAATTAAGTTACTATGTCGCAGGGGCGTGCGGTGTGATGGCTATCGCGTCCTTGATTCTTCTATTTGGTGCCATGTTGGTAAGTTTATTATCATCTATATTTTATCTTAAATTGAACGCCCCTCCAACGAGTTAACGCTTCATGTGGAAGCATTAATCCGTTTAGGTTCACTTCGTCCACATTCTCATATTGTCAACTTCCTAGTTCGTCAACAGACCCATTTCGTCCACAATTAAATCCCAACTCGTCCACATTTCCACTTAGTCAACATTCCCATTTCATCCATATCGTACCATAGAGCTGGTCTGATGGTGGAGTAACGCGAGACATTAATGATGGCTTAAACAAGTATAGTCAGCAAAAAACGTAACGTACGGTAACTTACATTATGTCAACAGAAATATACAGGATGGGCCCTGCAACTGTAGCAAACTTTAAAAAATAGTCAATTCGGTTGTATTTTTTTCGGGTACATGGACGACTGGGAAATGTGGACGAAATGAGAATGCGGACGATTAGGGAATGTGGACAAGATGAGAATGTGGATGAAATGGGAATTTGGACGAAGTGGGAAAAGGACGAAATGGAAATATGGATAAAATGGGAATGTTGACGAAGTAGGATTGTGGACGAAGTAGGAATGTGAACGAAATGGGAATGTGGACAATGTGAACCTAAACGCATTAACGTAACCATAGGTCGATTAGATGATCAATACCTTCAATTAACAATCAATAAACTGCTAATGTAGATAGAAAAAAGTAAAAATTGCCCTTTATATTTTTAATCAAACCATGGGCCGCCGTAGCCGTAGCAAATGAGCAAATGGGTTTCGTAAGAAAGGCATTTTACAAAGGTGTTTTTTCGAGTTATTCCCACTATTACTAGTTTAATTCCCTTCCAGGGCCCTATATTCAAGGGCCAAAAGTAAAAAAAATGTCAATAGATCTAAGAGCCAAAATATGTCCAAGGAGTCAACATGTCTAAGGGTCAAATTTGTCCAAGGAGTCAATTTGTCTCCCAGCAATAATATAGTTGGCTCCCGAATGATTCTTCCAGACAAGATTAACAAGTTTCTTTTCATTTATTAATTTATTTATTTATCAGGCAAACCAACTAAACATGTACATTAATTTTAAATAATGTATAATATTCACAAAATTCCACAGTACACATTTAAATTATAGGTTAGCACGGCATTCACAATTTTAAAAGCAAGCTACACAATTAAATGTTACTAAGAATAATTATATAATAATAAAGGCTTAACCTTGTCATGAGTTTAAGGCCATATTAGACTATCATATAAATATGATCATAGATATAGGAGTCGAATTTATGTGAAGAACCTGTGACGGTGTAATAACGCGACATACGATTCATATTGTCTATGTCTATGATCATAGAGATGGGATCCTGTTTGACAGCAAGCGTACAATTATGATCAAATTTTGGCTATCCTCAAAAATGGCGTCATCAATGTGTATCTTGCTTGGAAATTAAGGGTTCCTTTGACAATATGTAGTTGAATACAGCTTCATCCATTCGAAGGTACATTTTGTACGACTTTATATCTTCCAATCTAAGTTCTTCGAGTACAGTGTAATGGATGCCCCTCTCTGACCGCTATCCATGATCTAACCCAAATACGCCTTTTGGTCTTTGGTTTTTAAAGCAATTAATAAAATTGCACTCATAGCAACGGAAAACGCGGCTATATCGGATTCTATCTTGATTAAATATGATATTTATATGACAGTAAATGTAATATGTAAAAATGAAGAATAGCATCATCTACTTGCGATCCTAGAATTTGACAGATATGAAATCATATTGATACCTATGAGAAATAAATGATAGTCTAATATGGGCCTAAGATTATGTTCATATTTAATGAAATGGAAGCTACCACCGATTCTGCTTCTTTTTGCATCATCTGTTGCTTGCGGCCGGTACTAGCGAGTATTACTGTTGTTGTCAATATATTAAAGACTAGCGACCCGCCAGCGGCTTCGCCCGCTCATTTTTCTACACCTTCGGTTACATTGTTCAAATTTTACCAAGGATCCCTAATTCTTTTCAAAATGAAAAGCCTATGTCAAATTGGAAGAATGTAGCATTCTATTGGTGAAAGAATTTTTTAAATCGGCCCAGTACTTTTTGAGCCTATTCATTACAAACATACAAACATACAAAAATAGGTACAAATCTTTCCTCTTTATAATATTAGTATAGATAGAACTCCCTAATATTCGCTATCAGATTGCTTCTTTTTTTTCAGGAAACCAAAAAATTGCTGGTCCCGTTCCTCCTGCTGCAGCCTTTGTTATATCTAGTTATATTATTCGGGATATACAGATCGTCCCAGGTTAGCCTGCCGACGCCGACCTTGCCGCAGCTTCCGACGACGACCCCGGCCGCGGCGGGTGGTGACGCGCCGCCAGCTGACGCACCCCCAGCAGACGCACCCCCAGAACGCAAGCTGTTCGTGTCGGAGCTGGGTGGCAGTATGAAAACTATTACAATGATTTCCGGCGTAATGGGTATCTTTTTAGGACGTAAGTTTTTGAGCTTTTTTCTTTACCTGTTATTGAGATGGTAACAAACAACCAACAACTCCCCTCAACGATTCTCAATTAGTCGGCGAATTAAGTTGCCCCTAGCACTCGCAAGCACGTAAGGTAGGGTCAAGGAGGTAACAGTGGCTAGGATTTTTTCAACAGGCTGTTGCATGACAAATATAAAACCCTGAAATATTTGTTACAAGCACAAAGCACAGTGCACTATTAGAGTTTCATATGCAGCAAATAGATTTGCCATCACTTTCCCCAAAAAAGAGATATCCATTATTTAATAAGAAATGGGTATCGAGCCACTGTTTACTAGGACCTGCACACAGTCACTAGTACCCCTTAGTACACAGTGGTTCTAACAGTACACAGTGGCTACATAGGAATTGAGCCATTGTGTACTACGAATTGTGTAACACAGTTGATATCAGAATACACCTTTTGATATACAATGACCGTTCTTGTTGGTTTCAACTGACTCTACCCGTGCAGAACTACACCCGACTAATACATTTTTAATATATTTTAATGTTAAGAGTTGTATGTACGATTCAAGAGCGACTGTGTACTTTTCCGAATCGAGCTACTGTTGACCCTGTCGCCATTTTGGATTTTAGATCAAAATAGACACGAAAATCAAAACTGAGGGCCTTGAATTATCTTATAAAACACTTTTTTATGCTAAGGTGAAGGCAAATGAGCCCACAGGCCACATGATAACCGGAATGAGATCCATAAACATTTGCATCCCAAAAACATCTATCCCAGGACTGGAATCTTAAGACTCGAAATGCCAACTGAGGAGTATGGTGGAATGCTTCTATGCTAGTCATTTCATCATAGCCTTACACCCACAACACAACGCGAACACTGCTGCTTGGTGAATTGACCCAACTCAGTGCTCGGTGTAACAGCTGTTAGCAAGCAATTAACCGTATTTTATTTTTATTTCCAGTAATTCTTGGCTACTTTTCTCTCGTGGTTGGGAGCTACTACGTAGACCTTTGGAAGGAAGAAAGGTATCGGACAAGACTTTATATATTAAAGAATATAAAATAAATACACGTTTAAAATTATTAATTTTGATTTTATTACTCAACCGTAAAATAAATCTTTCCCATTAAAATGAATGTAAGTACAGATTACGCGTTCAAAACCACCAGACACCCGTTTGAGCGTGTGTTACAATTCAAGATTTATGCTAAGAAGATGCTTTACTCGTGTAAATGAGTATTTACTTATCTAATTAATTTTAAATCAAGATTCTGGTCAGGAGGCAGCACACGTAATGGGCTTCAGCCCGGTCTGTCAGCTGTCTGCTTCTGCTTTTTCTTTTTTAATTAATGGCGGTCCACACAGTGATTTCACCAATGTCAAGTGAATAGAGTAAATCAGAATAAATCAAAAGTAAAAGCCGGGCATTTTTCAATCGGCCATCTTCCCTCCCCGAAGGTTACCGGAATCCCAGCTGTCTGCTTCTCTGCTTCTCTCCGGCCGTCAGTAGCCGTCGGTCACTTAGATATCCCGCCGCTACATGGGTCTATTTCGTTTGGCCAAAATATTTATGGCCAAACGTTTAACTTCCTAAATTTTAATTTGCCAACCTGCTTTGTTTTCTTTAACCGTAAATATTTCAGGGTTTTATAAAAGCTGACCTAACCTAACTTATAGGGTTCTATACGATCGTACTAAAATAAATTCTGATAAATGTATATAACATTGGTTTGGCAAATGAACATTTTGGGAAATGATACATTTGACCAAAAATATTTTGGCCAAACGGCAGGCTCCCCCGCTACATACATAACACACACTTCATTCCCAGTGGGCTATATAAAAAAAAAGTGTTAATTCTGTTGCTACATTTAGCACAATCAGGCTAAGATGTTTACCAGTGTATTTATTAGTGACAATTAGCAAGCCTAAGAGTGGAATCACTTCGGGTGCAGACCCACCGTACCACTAAACCGTACCACTGACCAAAATTAGCATCATAAATATGAGGTATGTTTAGGTTATGTTAGTTCTTCAGCAGGCCCGGAGGGCCAAACTACCCAGAAATAGGAGCTCTGCGTTAGCAGAGCTCCGTCGACTCCGTTACATTCGATTTTAATAGTAATAATTGGTCTAAGTACCACCAGTGGTACGGCCGAGGGGTACGGTGGGTCTGGAAGGAATCACATCTATCAGCACCGATTCGCATTTTGTCTATAGAAAATGTCTGTTATTTATGAAGATGCGTACGCATGCGAAAGGGGAATAGATGCGTAGGTACGCATATTCATACAAAGTAGCTATTTTCTATAGACAAAATGCGAATCGGTGCTGATAGATGTGATTCCACCCTAAGAGTACTACAAGCCTTTATTAGCCGCTTGGCCTATATTTTATCGCATTGTTGGAACGCGTCTCGGCCGCGCTAACTTATATAGAGTCTGCCCAGCGAATCGTGTCACAAAAATGGCCCGGCAAATTCAAAGAATCTGCAACCAATATTAATGTCCGTACACTAAATAAACGGATTTGATAGATAGAAACAATCATTTAACATTGCTGACAAATGAAATAGTATCAACTACGTTTAGTATCGCCTAATCCAGCTTATCCAACTGCTGATTTTTGAATTGCCGTCCTTTTTTTGTGACACGATTCGCTGGGCAGACTCTACTCGTCCCGCAAGACCCGCAACGGCCCATTTCCCGGCCTGAGATACGACACGGTAAAACCTTATCGCTTTTAAAAGGCTGTCGTACACAGTCAACGTTTTGAAAGTATTTACTTGACGGTAACGGCGGCCGAGTTAAAAACAATACGATAACAGGTTAAGGCAAGATGGTTTTCCCATAGAATATGAACTAAAGGCATAGAAGGAGCGATAAAATAAAAGAACATTTCCATAGAATGACACTTTAGCTGAATATGCAGTCTTTATGGGATTCAGTGTTCCAAAAAGAGACAGTTCTATAAGCTGAAATATCATGATCGTACACTGTTTCACACTGTTGCATATATAAACTAGGTAAGTTTATGTGTGCAGACACTGTATAGGCTAATCTACGACCAAGGTGACCAGGGGCCCTAGCCAAGATGCAAACTCTTCTAGCGTTTTTCTTTTCTATCGCTCAAAATGTATGGGATGACATTCTCATGCGCTTCGATAAACCACGTGATCGACTGTCATCCCATACATTTTGAGCGATAGAAAAGAAAAACGCTAGGAGCATTGCATCTTAGCTAGGGCCTCAGTTTATACAAGTTCACACCTTGGTGTGTACGGCTAGTTTTAACTTATTGAACATTCATATTCAAATTTTCGAGACGGGTATAGATCTGAAGCTTTTAAGGCTCCTTCTATGCCTTTAGTTCTTACTTCCGCTAGCACATAGCTCCTATTTATGGTTGATTTAGTCCTTCGATATTAATATTGTGCCTCTCCCTATACTTGACCACGCACTGTTAATACATCTAGGCTATACTTAAAAAGTTAATGAGACACTTGAAAAAAACATAAAAGAAAACACAGTATTTCATGCATTAATAACTTGTAATTCCAGTAAAAAAATATTCAAAAATAATCTAAATAAAATGTTTAAAAAATTTACTCTTTCATTGCCCTTGACGGATATATCCAGACCACCACGAGTCAACGTGTCAATCCGTCACGGATCACGCGTCATGCCTGCCAGTCGTCATTGGCGTGTGGCAGACAACTTTTGTATTTGACATATCGTTGAAAATCGTATCGTATGTCATTAACTCCTTAAAGCCCCTAGCAAAGATCATGTCAGACCTACCTTACCCCTAGCCAAACCCCTGGGGGTAGGGTGGGACTGAACCATACCACCGTAGTACTGATACACTAATTGCGATTACAATTTTCCCGCTTAACATTAGGCCAAAATATGTTGGTAAGTTTCGGTTGTCATTCATTTGTCAGTCTTGCAGCAGGCCCGGAGGGCCAAACCACGGTGGTTTGAAACCACCTAGAAACAGGAGCTCCGTCGACATTTATTGATTTGAAATTAAACGGCGTCGATGGAGCTCCGATTCCGCGGAGCTCCTGTTTCTGCGATGTTTGGCCCTCCGGCCCTTTTGCAAAACTAACATGACCTAAACCTACCTACTTATTCTATTATAGATGCTTGACATCACTATTCGTCAGTGGTATCATTTAACTTTAAAAAACGTGTTGTATACTTGAAAAAATTTCCATCCAATCCCAGCACTTTTAACGGTGGTATGGTTCAGTCCCACCCCACCCCAGGGGTATAGTGGGTCTGACATGGCAAAGATGAGCTAACAACGCTTTTAAAAGTTTTTTTTTATTACTGAAATTCTAAAATAAATTGTCAAATGTAAATGTCAAGTATATAATAATTCCGTGCATGGTACAATAATAATGTGACGCAATGTTTGACACTATGGCTCGTATATTTACATTTAAAAAAAGTTAGAACCAAGTTGTTCGAAAATAAAATCAAACAGGACAAAAACAAAAGTAAGTAAATAAATATCAGGTGAGTATCATGCACATGTCCACGCTCTACAAACATGTTTATACACCGGATGCATAAAAATAATTAAATTTAAAATATTGATTCAATAAACTTAACACGTTCAACACGGCACCAAATATTACAAAACCAAACCAAATTTAAAGAAAGGTACCATCTTTTTCTATAGATAGTGTGTAAGTACCATTAGTTTTGCCTTATGGTTTTAGAGATTTATGGTCAAATGTAAAGGCCTGATTTCGATAAAGCATGTTGGCAGTAAAAGTGACGGGAAATATTTTTAAACAAAATATCGATGATGAATTTTTTTACGTATTTTTAATTACTGTTAGCTTTACATTTGGTATGAATACTTAGATCCGTGTTACTCCAAAAACTTTTGGATTTGGAAGTGCCATTATGAAGTATATGGCGCATAAGCTTAAGTGCCATTATTAAGTATATGGCATTTAAGCTAAAGTGCCATTATTAAGTATATGGCATTTAAGCTAAAGTGTCATTATGAAGTATATGGCATTTAAGCTAGTGCCATTATTAAGTATATGGCATTTAAGCTAAAGTGCCATTATTAAGTATATGGTATTTAAGCCAAAGTGCCATTATTAAGTATATGGCATTTAAGCTTAAGTGTCATTATTAAGTATATGGCATTTAAGCTAAGGTGTCATTATTAATTATATGGCATTTAAGCCAAAGTGCCATTATTAAGTATATGGCATTTAAGCTAAAGTGCCATTATTAAGTATATGGCATTTAAGCTAAAGTGCCATTATTAAGTATGGCGCTTAACCGTTTTTGCCTTACCACTTCGGGTTGAAATTTGACATTTACCCATATAAAATGTGTCAAATTTTAATCCGAAGTAAGGCTATCTGTCCACGGTTTGAATATAGGGTTCGGACGTAAGTGTGTTAAGGAAGTGGGTGCGTTTTTTATGGTATGACTGGTTGTCTTGGACTTAGACAAATATTAATTTAATAAACAGACATTCACTGTATTTATATACATATTTTACAAAGAGATTAAATAGAATAAAAACAAGCGTTCTCGTTAAAACGGTATTACTATCGTTGTCGTGGTCGAGGTGTAGGTATCGGTGTACTGCCGTTTCAGCTAAATATATTTTCTCCTAATATCATTTCCGAAGTAACTTATCACAGTATATTTATTTGGCAAACCAATGTTTAATACATTTTAGTTTTGCATTTTTCATTTGTTCAAATTATCATTTGGCAAAATATTACATACCAAATTTCTTTTTGACAGATTGGTTAGCAAATTTTACTAAAGCTAACAATCTATACTGCTAAATATTTTTTAAATGAAGATTGTATACTATTTTAATCTATACCTTACCAATTTCAAGGTGGGTAAACTATACAGTTATTGCCCACGACCAGTGATTGCCCTGTTTATTTTTTTAGAGACTGCAATCCTAAGAAAATAAGCTCCATAAGTGTAACAAGCAGTAACACAGCTATGTTTCTATGTAAGCAAATATTTTTTTCTGTGATTCAGTCAGTCTCTAAAAAATGTAGTGGGCAATCACAGATCGCGGGCAATAACTGTATGGTTTAGGTACCCTATATTAAAACTGTGTCAAGGCGCGTAGCGCCCCTTCTACAGATGAGGTGAGGAGCTCCGTCGACTCTGTCTTAAATTTAATGTTTTTAATTAGTCTTAAATCTTTACTGAATTAAGATTATATTCTGGAAAAAGTATATTATGCCAATATGATAAAAAAATCCATAACATATTACATAAACTCAAATCACTATTAAATTTGTTAAACAACAGTTTGCCAAAACATTCAGTTTTGCCAAATGAAAATGATCATGAGCAGAAAAGCAGATATGGTAAAACTGTTTTGGGAAGTGATACATTGCGATAAAATTTTCGCCGATTGATTAGAGAACCCCGCGGGAGTCTGCTCTTCAGGCGACATAATGTTGTCAATTATCATTCCCCAAGCAAATTTTAGCAACTGTATTTTTGTCTATACAATGCTTTCACAAGCCGATTAAAAATACAGTAACTACTTATCGTTCATTACTAACCTGTTGACTAAAATGCACGGCCCAATAATAATCAGTCTTACCAGGCACAGTTACATTCAATATATTAAATTTCATATTTTTACTTAATTTAACATCAAGAATCGATAAAAACGAAAATATACTACGAGTACATAGCCATGGTAAGATGGCTCCGGGCTATAGGAAGCCTTCAAACAAGTCACAAAATAATATTGGACCCATCCCTTGCAAGAAAATCCCTCGGGACAGGTCAAAAACTCGAGTACAATTAAATTACATAATCAATAAACGTTACGGCCATGTCACGTGTCTAGGGAACCCACGGGTCATGTAGAAATATATCAAAACAACATTCTGCGAGGTTGCACCATCATATGGCTTTTTTGTAGTATTTTAACACGTTTTCTTTATATTTAGTGTTTTTACGAAAACATTTGAAAAATAAGACTAGGTAACCGTTGAGTTTTATGCGGCGCTTCTTGTATAAATTACATTAGTTTATGCCATGACGGTGGACTCCTTTCGGCGAGGGCCGATAGCCTCTAACAGTCTAAATTGTAAGAAGTCTTCTTCATAAATAAACCTCTTTTATCGAAACGAATCTGCAGTATAAAACACTTGACTTGACTATTGAAGTATGGATATTTATTTACATCACCGTCTCCGTTTGTTCTAAATAGTAAGACGCCACCACAAGAACACAGTACGCTTGTATTACTGGAAACAAAAAACAGGTATATTAGTCAAAGATCCGAATTAGACACGACCTTTACCTGTCTGTTTAATGGATGAAAACTATTTTATATCAGATTTAGCATAATAAAAAATATATCGCAAGTGGTTTGGCTAAAAAATCCTGGTCTGGACTCATGAGTTTAACGAATAAGTTTAATACCAACCGAAATTATGAAGCCTATAGAATATACAAACGTCGGGTCATACATTTTTGTCCTTCTCAACTCTAATACCAGTTGCTCCAAAATATAGCTCAGTATGTACTAGTGTATCTCTTTACTTTTCTATTGCATGAATAGTACAGCACGGCTAGCACATGACGGCGCGCGAGTTATGTCGCCCGCGAGATAGACTACCTGTCTTTTTCTGACCGTTATAATTAGACGATGACAGCTAGTCTATCTCGCGCGCGACTTAACTTGCGCGCTGTCATGTGCTAGCCGTGCAGGTAAAGTAAGCTAACAAGCAATTAATTACAAAACATATTTCTTGCCTATTCCTGTACCCACGTAACGCCTTTTAAAAGGCCTTCTTTCAAACTTATTTTGAATTTTATGCCAAATCATAAGTATTTCCAATTTCAATTAACGACATTTTTCTAGCGACCCTTACGAGGATATTCAAGTTGCACAAGTACGAGTACATGGCTCTTACAATTCCTAAACAAGAGAAGCAGAAAAGTGTCAATCTTATTGGCTCTTCGAATATTCTCACATCTTGTATTATGTGCGCAGCCCTGGGATTGCGTCCGTTGGTCTCTGATCCCACTTACCATCAGGTAGCCTGTGTGCTCGTCTGCCTTTTCCATATCATAAAAACCCAACCGAAACAATAATCAGGCTACTTTGTCCAGGACACCAGCGCATGACAACACGCTCGACGGTTAAATCCTTACTGCTCGAGGCACAGAGAAGACACTGGGAAACTTACGTCCCATTACGATAATGCCGATGACCATAACTAGGTAGGTGACAACCCCGAGGCCGGACACCTGGAGGATGACGTCGATGGTGAGGTACAGCACAACGATGAAGAACAAGACCTGGAGCACGGCCCACGGCAGCATCCACCATTTTAAATTCTGTAAAAGTTGGATGAGTACGTAAATTGACAAAAATAATAATTTTGGGAGAACATTTTGTCGCAGACTGCAATTTTATGCCCATTCATCATTTGCTTAATCGAGGTAAATCTAACGAGTCTAAGCTCGATAGGTCGACAATGGAGATCCCGGTGCCGCCTCCGGCTCCATCGTTAGATCAGATATTGACCACCATAATAATGAATTCTCATCGCGTAAACTAGCAGTAATTTGGCCCGCCATCCAGGATCACGGCTAGCTAGCAATTAATACGCATATCTAGGTCATTGCCCGTGGTCCGCCTACCTAATTCATTCACCTCTGGATTACGGAGACTAAATTGGTTAAAATTATTAGCTAGGTTTAGGTTATGTTAGTTCTTCAGAGGGCCCGAAGGGCCACAATATTTCAGCTCCATCGACTCAGTTAAGGTGTGCTTAAATGTCCACGTGAACTAACTAGGTGGACGACGGGCAATGACCGGTTGGTTAGATAGATACCTACATATTAAAGCAGTTCATTTACTAATTTTAGTATGTAACGATTGCACATCACAAGAGTTACATTTTGAACGCCACGGTCGGTTGCAACTTTAGGTGCACCAGACGCCAGCGACGTCATATGCCGCAACCGCGCCAATAGAGTCGGTTACGCTTGTGTCAATTGAATGTCAGTTATGAAAAAACTAAACGCACTAAAAACCATTATTACTAGGTACCTAACCATGACGCTTTCAAAGATCAAGTGAGTTCTTTGCATGATTTTTAACACTTATAATTACTTTTATCTATAGTTTAGGATTAAATAACTATTCATTATAAATGTACAGTTAACATTTGCTTGCAACCTGTCACTAATACACTAGTAAACCTCTTAGCCTGTTAGTGCAAAATGTGGTTACAGAAATATCAGTAAGGCTTTAGAGTTGTTGGTATTTCTGTAGCTCTGCCAACCCCACTCTGGGAATGAAGGCGTGATGTTATGTATGTAGTTAACAGTGTCTTCGATTGTACATATACTGATTTGATTTTATTTTAAATAACTGCGAAAAGGATTATTTTCTTATCCAAGAAATAATTAAAATGCAGTTGACAAACCTTGCGTTTGTTAAGGTTGAATGGGTTTGCTGCCGCGAAACAGCTTGAAAATACGCCGTCAGACGGGCCGGAGCCGGAGTACTTGTTCATCTGAGGAGGGCGCAAAAGAGAGCGAGGTGAAACGGGCGAGGTTATAAAACGTACGCACATGGTTGTATCACGACCGCCACATGGACGGCCATTACCTTATTGAATATATCGAATTCTACGCCAAGGAGACATTTATTTTATTTTTAAATACAATAAATATAGCATGCATATTTTTTTTATACAGATTTAAGGGGTCATTGATACAGGGATCATTAACTAAATAACTGTTCGATTCCTTACGGAAGGCGAATTCTCAAAAAATCCATGAATGTGTCGTCCAAGTGGCATTCGTTTTTTCCACCCTGCATATGCATACGAGTATGCGGGCTTCATAGTCTGAAACAGTCTTCTTCTTTTTGGTGGCATAATAAGTATTGATACCTCTTTGTGTGCTTTTAAAATGCTATACTTACAGAGTATCATATAAGTGACATAAATATAATCTATTTTAGTTGTTAGAGATGTGATAATTTTTTTAATTGGAGTTCGTAAATGGGGTTTTAAAATTGGCGTTTCAACCGCCATTATTGTTGCCTTCGACATATTTTGATGTAAATAAAATAACTTATTTAAGTCTCCCACAATATGTTTCATCACGTCCCACAAGATGGTTCATTCTATTAAAAGAACAAGAAAGCTGTTACATTTGTCTAGAATAATATGCGAAGACAACTATGACGGTGGTTTAAACGCCAAATAATCATCATCGGTAGCCCTCAGTTACGTTGTTTAGAGTAAGTTCAAGATTTGGCCCTGGACCCTATCATCTGTTAGGGCTGTAACGCTACCTTTATATACTTACTAAATTTTAACTAATGGATAAGGTAAATGTCCCAGTAAACGACAATGTCAAAATGTATAACAGTTTCGCAGCTAAGTAAAAAAATAGGACAACAAACATTCAAACTGTGTCCAATCGTCCTGACTCTGCCAGCATCAAGCTGACATGTGACCATCTCGCGACCAATTATGTTCGAAATTCCATTTCGTGTCAAAATAAGTACTTTATTTTTGTCACGAATAAACCATTTCTATTCTTTTCTAAAAAACTCCAAACCTGACTAGTGACAAGTTACGTTTTCATTTATAACATTCATTTATTCACTCGAAATTTTGCAATATGGCGACAGTGTTTCATCATTTCAACCCTTTCCAGCAAGATCGATCCATTGCGGCTTGCATAAACGGACTTCCTACCACCTTTATTAGGTCATATGTCCATCGTGCAGGCGGTCGTCCCACGCTCCACTTGCTAGATCGTGATCTGCTCTCAAGAACTTTTCTGCCCCAACGGCCGTCGGTTCTTCGAGCTATGTGCCCTGCCCATTGGCACTTCAGCCTACTAATGCGCTGAGCTATGTCGCAGATCCCCAAATTTCAGATTCTGTCACGCAGAGAAACGACGAGAATTGCCCTCTCCATAGCTCGCTGAGCGACCCTATGCTCTTTTATGAGGCCCATAGGGAGAGACCATTATACTGGTAACACACACAGGTCGACTTTCGCCTTGAGGCACTGGGGTAAATGGACGAGAATACGTTGTAAAGTTTCCCGAACGCTGCCCAACCGAGTCGAATTCGACGATTGACCTCTTTCTTGAAGTTGGAGGCTGGAGCTGACTAGTTGGATCGTTTGACCCAAGTAGACGTACTCGTCAACAAGATTGGAGCTCCCAACCGATATAGAGTTGGTCGTTACATGACATTGGACATGTCTTTCGTCTTGTCCATGTTCATCTTAATATGTAACTCCGTCGAGGTCACTGAGCACTTGTCCTAGGTCCTCCAGCGATTTAGCCATGATAACAATATCGTCGGCAAACCATTGATACCGTGTTCTTGCCATTTCAGGAAATTAAAGGCATCCTCAGATCAGCTTACTCCTTTCTGCAACGGAATTGCCTCCATTCTTTGGTCCTGTACTCAGACTGACATTGTGGCGTTATTGGATTTACACTTCAACACTTCGACGTGCTGGTAATCGATACGACACAGCTATAGGGACCGTAAAACTACCCAAGTTTAGATCGAATTGAAGGCCTTCTCATAGTCCAGAAACGCCAAGCATAACTGACTATACAACTCGGTATTCTTTATAATCTTCCGCAGCGTATAGATGTGGTCTATCTATGGTACTAAAGCCTTTTCGAAAACCGGTGTATTCAGTTGGCTGGAATTCATTAAGCTTGCGTTCGAGACAAATCGTGATGACTCTCGACCACAGCATATAAATGTGGCTCAGCAGGGTGATGGGCCTGTAATTTTTCAACAAGATTTTATCACCTTTCTTGAGGAAAAGGACAAAAGAAAGCGTCGACCACTTCCTACATTAGATACTAGGACATTTATCTTACCCGAAAACGGTTACTGATAGCGTAGTTTCTTAATTTTATAATGATTATTCGAATGACTGTTATACTTTGAAGTAGAAGTTCGTCAATCAGCATGGATATTACACAAGTCAAACTGTATCAGAGGTTCCCGGCCGGCGGTCAGAATCGGCAGGGGGTCAAAGTATCTGGCTCCCTGCGCTGGGAGAAAATCAAGCGGATATAATTACGAGTAGGTATATACGTATATTATTAGAACTGCTAAGTTAGCCAAGTTTTGTGTCGTTCTCAGGTGAATCACGCGTATGGTCAATTTATACGCCTGTATGTTAATTAGGGTTCGTAAAATAATATAATTTCAGAAGTGATACATTTTAAGTTAACCCTAATAATATCAGGTTTTTTTAGTAACTACATATTATGAAACTTGATATTACCATGTAGATTAAATAACATTAATATAAACAACTTACCAATATCAGGGGACAATCTCACATAAATTGACCTAGTCAAATTCAAATTCAAATTCATAACATTTATTTGACAAAAACACACTGCAATACGACAAACATATATACTAAAAACATGATCAGATTAGCGTGAATTAAATTTAGAAAAAGTTGCACTGTATCGTGAAGTCAAATAGGACTCAGTTCAGCATGTGCTGCAGCCGGAGCCACAGCGCTGGTTGTCAGCTGAACCCTGGTGTTCACCTACTTCGCAGCTGAACGCGAACGCGTGACGAGGGGAAAATGTGTATGTATACATAAATATAGCGTATATAATGTAATGTATTACATTGTCTTTAAAACAATTGAAAATTATCACCTCCTGAGAGTCTTAAGGGTATTAAGTGTTGATATCTACACTTGGGATCAAAGAAATCGTGCCACTTATTACTGAATTTTCATTGGAAGTGGGTCAATAGTCCTAAATGAAGCTCAAGGTTTGTACTATGGGCCTACGACAACCACAAATTTTGGTTAAAAGCTGCCAGGCCTAGTCGTATACCTCAACTGTTTTCTATACCACTTGCTAGAAATAATGTATCCCACCAAAAACATAAATGTAAAAAAGGAGAGCCAAGTTCAATACAAAAATTATTCCCTGCTGTGGGCTTCGCCGCAAAAAGAATGGAGATCTGAGATTGAGTGCCAAGTTCTATGCAAAATCTAAATATGTAGCCTAAGGGCTGACTTGGCTGGTTTTCCCATACGAATAAATCGCAACCTTATAGGTCAGATATCGAAAGACAACCGGACAGCAAGACGGCGCTCGCGCTTATGAGCGCGGCTGGCACTCGCTCGGCGACGTTCGCGTCAACGGTTCGATTCGTTTGTCACAGCGCCCCACCCACCCCGCCCGCGCCGCTCCGGCGTCACTCGGCGCGGGCGCGTCGTGTATATACCGAAAATCTAAATGCCTATTATTTTATCATTATTTATGAGTAGGTAATGATTTTACACTATTGATGTGCGCTAAATATAAAAATAATAATTAATCCCAGTTAATAACGTAGGTACCCTAAGTAATATTAGGTATTTATGTTAAGCGTTCATAATAGAATCTAATTATTTAAAAATTGTTAGTTTTTTATTTATTCCTTTGTATTCATCTAATTACCTATCTGCATACCAAATTTTAACTCTCTAGGTCATCTGGAACTGGGTTAGAGTTTTGGTCTATAGGTCAGTCAATGATAAAAATGAGGAATTTTGGACATTAATATCGAAATAACTGTTTGAGATAAGCTTATGAAATTTAGAACACATATGTATCTCGCAAGTCTCAATATATGAGCCAAATTTGATACGTTTATGTAAAATAGTTTTTGATTTATGAGGGGGTCAAAAGTGGCTCCAAATGGTTCGTGTAATATTACACACGGTGCGGCTCGCCAGTTCTGTTTCTTGAACTTGGCTTGACACGCTCCCGCGTGTCTAAATTTTATAATGATCCTCTGGTGCGTATGGCTAGGTTGTATAACCGACTGTTAAAAGATATAGAATAACACCAGAAAATTGATCGTTTTATGTTTATTGTTAAAAGAATTATTCTTAATAAGTAATTGTCCCACTCTATGGTTTTTAATATACGAAGGTTTTAATTGTTTATGTATTAACTTTTATTTTTATTTTTATCAGTGTCTGAATATGGTGTATATTATTAAGTAAATAAAGAAATGTAATAGTAGAATGCTGTGCATAGTTGTCATCGAGTTGCAAGCTTACAACTATGTAGTGTTAAGTGATCCGTTGCTTATTTACCGCTTGTGATTTGTTACTGTGCCTAAAATAAATAAAATAAAAAATAAATATACTTCTATAGATAAACTAGCGACCCGCCAGCGGCTTCGCCCGCTGCATTTTTTTTTCTTTCATGTCATTAAGGGGTATGAAAAATAGATGTTGGCCGATTCTCAGACCTACCCGATATGCACACAAAATTTCATAAGAATCGGTCGAGCCGTTTCGGAGGAGTATGGGAACGAACATTGTGACACGAGAATTTTATATATTAGATACATACTTAAATGTTAAATACATAGAAATATCCAAGACTCAGAGGAAATAAGAACAGATCTTTGTATGTTTTATAGTTTCATACTTGCCCATACTGCCCGATCTTCATGGGCCAAAATAATAATAATAATAATGAATAATTAATATCAGGGGACAATGTCACACAAATTGACCTATTCCCAAACTAAGCTCTAGGCTTGTACTATGGGTACTAGACAACGACAAACATACTTATATAGAGAAATAAATACTTAAATACGTAGAAAACATCCAAGACTCAGGAACAAATATTAAAAAATGTGTATCAAAATAAATGAAATCAGAGCTGGCCAGTTGGGTACTTTTCCTGGATGCAAATTACGTCGAAATCAAGTCAAACGATATACATAATATGGATATGACTACTATTGGTTTAAAAAAGAGAATATTAATTACAAAATTAGAAAGTTTTATTGTTGTAGTAAATAATCAACGACTAAGACGTCTTAGACATTACGAAGAGAAAGAAAAATAAATTACGAAAGTAGTGTCAACCCTAGTATACTGTATACCTAAGATACTGAACTGACGTTATTTAATAAGGGTTCACACTACTTTTGTAATTTATTTTTTATGGATTATTTTGTAACACGTATACTTCGGAGCAAAGAAATTGACCCACTTTCAATGGAAATTCAGTTATAAGTGGCACGATTTCTTTGCTCCCAAGTGTAGATATAAACACTTAATAGCCTTAAGACTCTCGGAGGTGATAATTATCAATTGCCAGTACTCTCTCAACATACTAATTGTTTACTGTGAACAATAGAGGTATTTTGCACTTACTGATATAATTATGTGTAACAAAAACTGCATATTTTTTTTACATAAATATCACTTGAAATTTAATAAAAGTTCTATCCATCCTATGTTTTCGTCACCATATTGCATCCATCGTCCGCCCTTTAGTTATGATTGCCTGCAGGGCGATTTGTGCTTAGTTTGGCTTAAGTATATAGTATCCATGCCGATTGGCAATGCTCTATTAAAAAATGTAGCTAATATACTCAAGTATAAAGATATTAAACTTACTAGAAACCAGGACGTCAAAAGAAAACACGAAGAAAGGAACAACGCAAAACCCATAACTCTCATAGCATTATAGAGATTATCAGCCACTGGAAAAAGTTGGAAAAAATTTAGTTATGTTATGTTTAGGCTGCGTTTCCACCAGACCACTTAGAATTAGCCCCTATTGCACCGATATCGTTATGACATTGTTGACATTAAGTCAGCTCTTATTAGGTACTGCCGAGCTGTTATAATTTATAACAGCGAAACGTTATTTTGACCTAAACGTGATTAACGACCCATAATTTTACATTTCCTCATATTTAAACACCTATTTCTGATTTACACTAATAATGACTTAAATAGTTTTGTCGTTATACTTGTAAACCATAAAACGAGACAATAATAAAGCGGCACCCACGTTGTTGGGTCCAGGGATTGTATTACCGGTTTTATTAAATACCCGTATTTAAAGTGACAAATTGTTACCGCAAAAAAAATACCTATATTCGAATTAGAGGTATTATTGTCATTCCGCTTTTGTTTTTATCGCTATGTACACTATTTACAGTATTAAACATCTGTATTCAATACCGGTATTCATTGCACTTGATAAGTAAGATGTCAATTAGACTGCAACTAATCGTAATTTCAGACTTGTCTGAATTTTTTGTAATAACACCGATAACATTTACAGAAACAGTTAAACGAATATATTGACACTGACGGGTTTACTGGTTATGGTTTTTAGGGGTAAAGTATCAAAAAGAGGTATTGTTGTCAATTGGCTAAACCGATAATATACTTGAATATAGTATGAATCTTCCCAGGTGAATTTTTCGCTTCGAGCCCTAATCTTTCAAACAAAGGTCATTGCCATATTGCCTCGGGGTGGTCTATCGTCCTACACTACCAAAACGTAAAATCAAGAATATCAGCGACATTAAATTTGAACCTCAATACTATGATGATACCGTTTGGTTTTTCAATATGAATGTTGTAGTGGCACGTGCTAACTCGGTAGCTAGCGGCTTTGCGATAATAAAGACAATGGCGTTTGTTTGAAAGATTAGGGCTGGAAGCGAAAAATTCACCTGGGAAGATACAACTATACCGGTATTCATTATACCGCTAATTAGTGCTTTAGCGATATAAATAGCGAAAATTAATTATAACCGGTTATACCTCATTTGAAACCGGTAGTCAGAATACCGGTAACGATCCCTGGTTGGGTCCCCAGACTGGCTACACTCCGTCAGCTTTATGAATCACAATAGAGAAAGAGCCCGGGACGATCTGAGGCTCTAACCAATGCGTTTGCTAACTAGCGTTTCTATTAGTTTTTTTAAACTAATCGCGTGGTAGATCACGTGACTTTTCGTATGACGTGATCTACCAGTGACCGATGTTAACCGTAAAACGACGATGTTACGTACTGGTATTGCAACTGGTTCACTACTCGTAGTCGATACCGGCACAGTCCAAATTTTATAATACATTTTATTACTATGGTCCATACCAA
The DNA here is from genome assembly GCA_949316455.1 of Acleris holmiana. Taxonomy (NCBI): domain Eukaryota; kingdom Metazoa; phylum Arthropoda; class Insecta; order Lepidoptera; family Tortricidae; genus Acleris; species Acleris holmiana. Next base: position 3,921,320 of record OX438789.1, on the reverse strand, counting down.
CTGACTTGTCTTATTTAGTTAACTCTTTTATAACCTCAAAATGCATAGTTTTTGGCTTAAACGACCGTTTTCTGGCGAATGAAGCAATTAGAGACCAAATTTTTCACAATATTTTCCTGATTCTACATCGTGAATGGTTTTTTTCATGTCAAAATTGTAATTTTAGGCGAAAAATAAGAGTAAAAAATGGAACTATCTTCTTTTACAAAAAGTTTTGGTCAGTAGAACAAACTATTACGAGTAGCACTGTTTTGTCCTTATTTTAACGGAGAAACATAATAATATGAAAAGTTGTTTGACGGCGCTCGGTCGGCACTGCTGCAGGCGCTGCAGCTGTGACTTGCGTGGATAAGTTTGCCCCGGCAAGAAAGCTTACGTATAAGAACGACTTTACTATTACCGATGCGGGGTTATAAGTCAATACTCTCGTTGCAAGTGCTATCTGATAATAGGTAGGAGTAGGTCCAAGTTGGGTCGAGGCGCGAAGGTTAAGCGCCGAAGCGCCTCTTCTACTCGTGTTGGCAGCGCAGACTGCTGTGCTGCGCAACTCCGTCAACTCTGTCGTAATATTTTTATATTTTTTTAGCACTATGCTCTCCGAGCTTATATCAAATGTAAAACATTTGTTCATTATGCAACTATAGGTTATAGCTACCTACTGATCATTAGAGTTCAAGAAATTATGCGTTCTGTTGTTATGCATTTTATCTGTATATCATCTGATTACTACATTGTTAGGAATTATGCAATTTGTATTAAAAACGCATTAAAATGTTAAGTTAAACAAACGAAAGCTACTAAGCTGCTTAAATAACAACTAAGTATAAAAAGAACACCCCTCTAACAGGTCCGCCCGCGGCATGGTCCCTATCACACTGGCTGCATTACCTCTCTGGATAGCTAGTCCAGTCCTTTTGAAAATTATTCCTTAGGTATAGGTATACGTGATATCGTTAGTTTGTTTGGTGTCATTAATATCGGTACCGGTATACCTAATACAAGTGGTCTAGGTTCACTGGTGGTGGGTCGTCAGCATCTCATCCACCGTTGGACACAGCCACACAGCCCTCTCTCTGTCCCAAGGCGCGACACAAAACCCCTTGCTCTGGTTTCCGTAACCTGGGGATTCTTAGCACTTCTAACTCTAGGGCCAATAGCTACTTAGTTGACAATGTTAATACGTACTTACTTAGTATCATAGCAGTGGCTAATTTCAATAACGAAGGCTTTTTTATCATCGCTTTCAGAATCATTTCGACGATGGTAGGGAAAACCGAACCAATGAAACCGAAAATGACAAGGCTTGCCACGGCGACAACGAGGAAGCCTATGCGTAGTGTTAGGGTAAAGCAGCTCTTTTTCATGTACGCCATGTTGACTGAAAAAGAAAATAAAACAGTTTAGTGCCACAATTGCGACCGGATAAAATGTCGCGAGGGTGGTCGGCCTTATAACCTTTCCAACGCTATGTCGGGTTAGGCTCGTAAAACACACTTTCCCGAATTGTGCACTTTCTGCAAAGGTGCACTTTCCGCAAAATGTACACTCCCAAAATGTACACTTTTCCAAAACGCACGCTTTCCTGAAATGTGCACTTTTTCATTCAGTCCACTTTTCCAAAACGTACGCTTTCCCGAAATGTGCACTTTTTCAAATAGTGCACTTTACCAAAACGCACGCTTTCCCGAAATGTACACTGTCCCATTTTTTCATGTATATAGTACGAAGTATTCAAAGTAGCCAAATATTTTAACGGAACGTTTATAGTTATAGTCTTTCTGTCCGTCCGTCCGTCCGTCTGTGTGTCCGTTTGTTTGCATTTGCACAATTTCATAGAAACCCTTAGTAATATAAAACAGGGACACCCCTACCCCTAAAGTGTACTTTCTGCGAAAATATACCTCCTACGAAAGTGGACATTCTTGAAAACTGCACCTATTGACAAAGTGTACATATCGGGAAGTGCACTTTTAGAGAAAGTGTACCTTCCGAGAAAATGACCCTTCTAAAGAAGTGCACCTTTAGAGAAAGTGCATATTTCGGGAAAGTGTGTTTTACGAGCCTAACCCGCTATGTCAAATACAAAAGCTGTCTCTCATAATAGGTATGCTTGGCGCAATACAATATAATGGCTTCGTTTATATAATAAGTGATCAAGGAGAAATTTACGGGGTGGTGCTGCGTTGTGCTTGTAAGTGTGTGTGTGTGTGTGTGTGTGTGTGTGGGTGTGTGTGTGTGTGTGTGTGGGGGTGTGTGAGTTCACAAGGATTTTTATAAAACTAACCTAACCTATAGGTTTATAGGGTTCTACACGATGGTCCTGAAATAAATCCAGAATTATTAAAGGTTGTCAAATGATATGTTTGTGAAATGAATCATTTATGAAACCTTGGTTATGAAATGATGGGATCCCGAAACCATCACGTGATCTACCAATGACGCGATTAGTTTAAAAACAAAACGAATAGAAACGCTAGTTAGCGAACGCATCTTGGCTAAGGACTCTGGTCTCGTCAATCTATTAAGTAACACAAATACCCAATGTTAACTATCAGAATTAACAATGGTAGCCCATAATTTTATCGAATTTCACTTCATCATCGAACGTTACGCTCGATGTGGATATGACGTTACGTAGAAAAGTTAGCCGTTGTTTATTTTTGTCTGATAAAGGTCTATCACAACAATATAGTCTGTAAAACTAGGTACATAACTAACTTGAAATAGTTACAGCGTGATAAATATAAAAGACGGGACTAAGAATATGAGTGAGTATGAATATGAAAATTATTAAAGGTTTAATTTTAATATCGACTCCATAATTTTCTTTCATCTTACCGTGCGATGAAAAATCCGAGTCTTTAATGATATAAGTTTGTCGAAGGGGTTTCGATAAAGTATTAATACATACATACATAATATCAAGCCTTCATTCCCAGAGTGGGGCAGGCAGAGCTACAGAAATACCAACCACACTAAAAAGACTTGTTGATAATTCTGCAAGCACACTTTGCACAATCAGGCCAAGAAGTTTATTAGCGTACTAGCGGCCCGCCAGCGGCTTCGCCCCGCTGCAAATTTCTAACTTTCCCGGAAATTAACTATTAGATTTTTTCTCACCATCCTTGGACTTCAACGAACATTTAAAAAAAGTAAAATTGGTCCAGGCGTTGTTGAGTTATGCGCTTACCAACACATTTTGCGATTCATTCTATATTATAGACTAGCGACCCGCCCTCGCTTCGCTCCGGATTAAAGTATTATACATATAAACCTTCCTCTTTAATCACTTTATCTATTAAAAAAAACCGCATCAAAATCCGTTGCGTAGTTTTAAAGATTTAAGCATACATAGGGATATAGGGACAGAAAAAGCGACTGTTTTATACTATGTAGTGATTACTGATTAGTGACAGGTTGCAAGCCCATCGTCTAGCAGTACTACAAGCCTTTATTCCCTTAGTCGCCTCTTACGATATCCACGGGAAGATATGGAGTGGCACTATTCTAACCCGGCAACCACACGGGGGGTAAAGTATTAGTAGGTACCCGTTAACAGCGTCTGAGCTCTTCCAAGGCCGTAGGTACTTGCCGCCACATAATGTGTACAAGCGCAAGTCAAGTTATAATTACCAGAAGAGTTCCGCAAGAATAGGTCCTGGTCACGTTCAAATCGCTTGTATGTGGAAACTATGCTTCTCTACGCCGTCGCTGTTCGTTTTAGTCCAAGATACAAGATATACGTAAAAAAAACATGATATACGCTGATATTTTACCACCAGAATAACAATAAATTTACCTACGATAAATAATAAAATCTTCGTTAAAACAGTAGCGCAGCGAGCGGGTCTTTTGTAAAAATGAGTTTGACAGGAGCGTTGTTTTTATACCTTGGCAATCCAAGAAGGCACAATTGAGAGAGGTAGCACGCAAATAAAATCAAAACCACAGAACTATATCGAGATAGAAGGAAAGAGTGTATGTACCTCGCGTGCCGAAACGACGATTAAAAAATCGTCGTTGCTCGCCGCGATGCTCAGTCCGCTCTCGACCGCATTCCCCGTGTGACGTTCAAGTGTAAAAACAAAATGATCCCTTGCTCGATGATAAACTGTTCAAACACCACCTAAAAACTTGGAGCTGTAAATCAAGATATTTCCTTTCGTCAGTAAGTACTCTTTACCCTACACACACAAACACAAACACACACACACACACACACACACACACGCACACATACACACACACGCGCGCGCACGCTTGCACACACAAACACACACACACACGCGCGCGCGATCGATGACACAATTAAATGTATGACTATGCCTATTACAGCTTTTCAGCACCTCTCTTATGGACAAATAATTGATGACAAGAATTTCTCGATGAGCACGAGTATTTTTTTGTGAGTCTTGGATGTTTTCTATGTATTTAAGTATTTAAAAGTATTCATATAGTTGTCTAATGAGTACCCATAGTACAAGCTGAGAGCTTAGTTTGGGACAAGATCAATTGGTGTGAGATTATCCCGTTATGTTTATTTAACTTCCGCCCCAAGTGCGAAATGCACTTTTCCACCACACTGGCTGCAACCTGCAAGCAGTGGCTTTTCAGGTTGCAATGGCTGGTATAATAGAGCTAATAAATATAATAGAGCTATATGTTAAACTATCCCACATGGTTTTTTTTACATTGCTCATAATTGTATTTATTTACCGGAACAAAAATTCGCGGGCTACTGCAGGGCACTTAGCTGCTTATCGATCGATTCAAATTTGACGTCATAAAACATTGTTAAAACCTTGTGACACTAGCAGTTAGAGAAGGAAATACAGCCTTCTTTATGTTTCATTTCTTCTTCTTCTTCTTTTTTAATTAATGGCGGTCCACACAGTGATTTCGCCAATGTCAAGTGAATTGAGTAAATCAGTAAACAGAATAAATCAAAAGTAAAAGCCGGGCATTTTTCAATCGGCCATCTTCCCTCCCCGAAGGTTACCGGCGACCTATGTTTCATTTCGTTTTGTATTACGTTGACAACGTACCTGTCATAAAATTAGAGAAACATAGTTGTTGTCATCTTATAGTCCGACTTCTATGCTATATATGTTCTTCATGTGTTCCCATTCTATGGTGAAGGATATCTCACAGTGAACATACACTAGGGCCCTTGACAGAAAAAGATAGCCTTATTGCCATTCCTGTAAGAGGAATAAGAAAATAATTCTGTTTTGTCTCTGTATCACCGACCGGGCATTTTTTCATAGTCGGATTTTTCACATCAAGCGAACAGGGGTAAGAGAAAGGTGACTTCAAAATGTACATTTATTTATAGTATGTATAATTTGAACGGTTTAATTTGGCACACTCGTTGCTTACAATTTGAAGTGTGCCTATAATCCGACTATGAAAAATTGCCCGGTCGGTGATAGAGACAAAATCATCGAGAAATTGCCACGATATTGTATCGGACCACACTTATCTCGGATTGGTAATTGACAATAGTTTTAATTGGGGTCCGCGTGTTGATCGTGTGTGTATCAAACTAAGATCTATCTTATCTACATTATTTATACTAAAGCATAAGGTAACCTTACAGCACACTGAGGCTATTATACTTGTCACTAGCAGATTCTATTATTGGTTATGGCTTGTCTAGTTACGGTAGCACATAAAACATACCTATATATACTGTAATTCTATGGAACTTGCTAACTATGTAAACAAGCCGCCATACTAAAATTGACATTAGATGTCAATTTCAATATATTAACACTACACACACACTGGACACTTTAACATCTACAACATGCAACTGAGATTATTAAAAACTATTGTACAGTCGAGGTCAAAAATACCTTTACAATTGATTGTTACAAAAATACCTTTACATTTAAATAGGTTTACACACTACATGACGAAAACATGCTTACAACGCACATGACAGATTAAGTTCTGTTTACAATCTGTCTTCCATAGAAAATTTTCATAAATTGTGACATAATAGGGTTACATTACATGTTATTGAATAAGGTTTCAATGTGCCGTAAATGTGCTTACATTTGAAGTGGCATTACACACTTTACATTCAAGCTTACATTTCGTTTACATACCTCCCAACATTTGTGGTGCCATCTAGTACTAACGAGCATGGCCGGAGAGTATGATGGACGCGAGCACTACCTCGTATTCTAAACAGACTTCCATATGACTTGATAGATAAAAAGACGAACAAGCAGGTTGCTAGCTCATTTAAGCGAATGTTAATTAATAGCCTCAATACCTCAATTAATAAGTAAAAGGTTGCAAGTAAAAAGTTAAAAGACACAAGTAATTTTATACATATAAGCATGTAATAGAGATCCCACCAAAAACATAAATGTAAAAAAGGAGAGCCAAGTTCAATACAAAAATTATTCTCTGCTGTGGGCTTCGCCGTAAAAAGAATGGAGATCTGAGATTGAGTGCCAAGCTCTATGCAAAATCCAAATATGTAGTCTAAGGGCTGACTTGGCTGGTTTTCCCATACGAATTATTATTAAGTACCTACTTTTACACAGTCATGGAAGAGCCTTATGTTCGATGGGTAGTTTCTACCAGCAAGCCAAATTTTCGGAATAATAAAATAAGAACCGAAAGGTAACAAACAGGTTTAGAACATGCGAAGGCTATATAATTCGTATGGGAAAACCAGCCAAGTCAGCCTTTAGACTACATATTTGGATTTTGCATAGAACTTGGCACTCGATCTCAGATCTCCATTCTTTTTGCGGCGAATCCCACAGCAGAGAATAATTTTTGTATTGAACTTGGCTCTCCTTTTTCTCATTTATGTTTTTGGTGGGATATCATTACTTTTTGTAGGTACCTAAGTCTTACCTACTTACTAAAAAATACAATTATTATTTATTTAAACTATTGCCTATACTATACTAAACCTACGTACCTACTTATTATAGGAATTGTAATAATAATAAGTATATACACCTACCTACTTATAACTATAAAATTGTTATTTATTTAAACTATTACCTATACTATAATACTATACGTACGTACCTACTTATTAAAGAAATTGTAATAATAATATTACTACAAATCATAAGTTTTCCTTAAGAAAACTTAGCAATTTCGCAGCACAAATCGCAACCTTATAGGTCAGATATCGAGAGACAACCGGACAGCAAGACGGCGCTCGCGCTTATGAGCGTGGCTGCCGCTCGCTCGGCCACGTTCGCGTCAACGGTTCGATTCGGTTGTCACAGCGCAAGCGCCGCTCCGGCGTCACTCGGCGCGCGCGCGTCGTGTATATACCGAAAATCTAAATGCCTATTATTTTATCATTATTTATGAGTAGGTAATGATTTTACACTATTGATGTGCGCTAAATATAAAAATAATAATTAATCCCAGTTAATAACGTAGGTACCCTAAGTAATATTAGGTATTTATGTTAAGCGTTCATAATAGAATCTAATTATTTAAAAATTGTCAGTTTTTTATTTATTCCTTGTATTCATCTAATTACCTATCTGCATACCAAATTCTAGGTCATCTGGAACTGGGTTAGAGTTTTGGTCTATAGGTCAGTCAGTGATAAAAATGAGGAATTTTGGACATTAATATCTAAATAACCGTTTGAGATAAGCTTATGAAATTTAGAACACATATGTATCTCGCAAGTCTCAATATATGAGCCAAATTTAATACGTTTATGTAAAATAGTTTTTGATTTATGAGGGGGTCAAAAGTGGCTCCAAATGGTTCGTGTAATATTACACACGGTGCGGCTCGCCAGTTCTGTTTCTTGAACTTGGCTTGACACGCTCCCGCGTGTCTAGATAAAACCACTGTACAAGACACCTACAATTAAATAATAAATTATTACTTGACTCGCTTAAAAATCTTCCTATTTAAGATTTGGAGTCTAAGTAAGCATGTAACATTCGGAAATTATTGAAATAAACAGCTTTTTTTTTATAATTTAAATCTTTTCTTTTTCTTCTTACAGGAATCGCAATAAGGCAATCTTTGTCCGTCGAAGTACTCAGATTTTAAATATTTGTAAAGTTAAGCTTGGTTCAAGGTCCAGGTAAATTTACAATTATAATCTGTGGATATTTAATCTCAACATACCTTCTAATCTGTGATCTCAACGCGTCAAACTCGTTTTATAAAAGACGCACTACAATTTTTATTAAACTGATTGCCACTAAAATGGAAATTGTATTGGATTATTTCTATTAAGATTACCACTCTAACCAAACTGTCATTTCGCGTTTATGATTAAGGTGGTAAGTATATTAATACGTAATGTTTTTTTCTCATTTATATTGTGACGGAGGTTTATGTTATGTACGGAGGAATTGTATAGTTACAAAACAAATGCGATTTGAACGTGACCAAGGTCGCCGGATTGGTGGTTGTAGCTTAAATTTTCCACTCATAGACATGAAATACGGGAGACTTGCATACATCACTACATAGTATAAAACAAAGTCGCTTTTTCTGTCCCTATATCCCTATGTATGCTTAAATCTTAAAAACTACGCAACGGATTTTGATGCGGTTTTTTTTTAATAGATAGAGTGATTGAAGAGGAAGGTATGTATAATACTTTAATCCGGAGCGAAGCGAGGGCGGGTCGCTAGTAGGAGAATAAAATAAATTAATATCACGGTACTCCCGGGAATCCCGGTAAGGGCAGATATTTGTGCGATGAGCGCGAGAATTTGTTACTGATTCTTGGGTGTTTTCTGTGTATTTAAATACATTTTTCTCTATAGAAGCATGCGTATCGTTGTCCAGTACCCACAGTACAAGCTGGAGCTTAGTTTGGGACTGGGATCGTATTATAATATATAAAGTTCAAAATACCTAATGGTTCATAATTCATAATACATAATGGTCATAATATATAATAGTTTTATCACTACATAGTGTAAAACAAAGTCGCTTTTTCTGTCCCTATATCCCTATGTATGCTTAAATCTTTAAAACTACGCAACGGATTTTAATGGGGTGTTTTTTAATAGATAGAGTGATTGAAGAGGAAGGTTTATAATATATAATACTTTAAACCGGAGCGAAGCGAGGGCGGGTCGCTAGTAATTCATAATACATAATGGTCATAATATATAATGGTTTTATTTCTGAAACCGTATACTTTTCAGTTTTTTTTAAAAGGCCATTACATAGTACCCATTAGGTTAGGTTAGGTTTGTTTTATAACAATTCTGAAAAGTTTACGGTTGCAGAAATAAAACCATTATATATTATGACCCATGTATTTTGAACTTTATATATTATGCTACGTACCCTTGGGACTAGGGCAATGTGTGTGACAATGTCCCGTAATAATACAATTATTTACGTACCAGCGGCTTCGCCATTTTGGTGATTTATTTTAATTTATAGATTATTAGGTATTATATTCTGAATATTCTGATGACTGCAGTTTTAGGTGACCACACCGAACGTTAACGGTGCGTAAATTACAGTCCGTCAAAATTAACGCTAATTAAAATTAATCAGTATGACCCATTCTTTTGTTTACGCACCGTCACCGTATTATAAGGTGGGTACGGCACCTATTTTGCTAAAATTCGTATGCGCTCACGCGCTATGCTCGAGCAGCGGGCGAGCGGCGCGCGGCGAGTCATCGAGAGTCGGCCTTTTGACCGTGCTCAAAGGCGCCTTAGTGTGCGTGCCTCGCGTAATTTGGACGTGTAGCCGAGCGTGCCGCGAGCATAATGACCAGTTCTAACTTGTCTGTGGGCGAGGCGCGTACAAATTTGATAAAGTTGCTGAGCCGTTCCACCACCGAGACGATTTCTTCTTATTTTTGTTAATAATTCGGTGAATTATGATAAACGCAGCCGCGGCTGTCATCATGTCCAACGCCATTTTGAAATGTCGGGCCGAGCCCGCTGCCTCACCCGCGCTGTTTATGTCCAATAGTTTGGCTCGCGAGCAGCTCGCCGCGCGGGGCAAGCATGCCTCAGGCTGAGCCGCTCAGATTCGAACCCAGCTTTACGCATCAGTTCATCGCAGCTCTTATTCTTGTTAAGCAACCTTTAAGCCTTTGAACGCCAAGAACCCATAAAGTGGTCGTGAACTGTCGTGCCTACCACGCCATCAGCCGTTATAGTGGTCACAGATACAGTGCAAAATAGACCCGAGCTATTGTGACGTAAGGTTAAAAATTAGCTGTGGTTTTCAGCTGTCATTGTGAGGACCACTTTTGTATCAAGCCAATGGCGGCGAAAAGGTTAATACCTAGTACTTAAATCCCTTCACGCCGCGCCGACCTTTTATCAAATTCGCCGGGTCAAATACATACCTGTTTTTTTTCCAGCCAAAATGCCGATTTTTAATAGAAGCTGCTGCTGCCTGTCACTACGCACAGGCACGGTGATCATAGGCGCTCTAAGCCACCTGTTTTACGTGGCGCTGGGTGTGGTACTCCCTCGCGTGTTGACCACCTTGATAAATAAAGGAAAGGGCATAATGGGCGCCGTGGACGCTATTGGCAGCGAGGCTGGTGTTGCGGTGGGTGTATTGGATGAATTTGCTCCTATATGGAAAAGTATGTATTCAAATTTCAAGCAAGTTAGTTTCGCTTTATGCCTTAATAGCAAAATGCCTGAAATTATCATGTCTGCCTTTCTAATTACCTGAACCGCGGTATGCCCAAGTAGCAGTAAGCCTGAAACGCTCTATGATTGTTTAGAAAATGACCTACAAACGCATTATATCTTAAAAGTAATATGCGGCGATAATAATCAGCGGTTTAGCCGTGAAAGCGTAACAAACAAACAGAAAGACAGTTACTTTTTGCATTTATTAATTTAGAAAAAAATATACGAGGGCAAACCGTTCAACAAGGTGGACAACTTTTTTGTCTGTTGGTAATACGTTTCAATTGGTCACTCAACTAGCCCTGGTACAGGTTACAATTTAGACAGTATTAATTTAGTACATATTACTATAAAGGCTAATTGCTTTTCAGACACTGTAGTACAACTTAGGTAAACTAAATTTAAAGTAGGTATATTGCTATTCAGGCATTTTGCGTTTTAGACATTACACAGTTTAGGCAACTAGAGATTTAACCATTTTGCTATTCAGACATTTTGCGTTTTAGATGATTTAAATCTTAGGCAAAATTATTTAAATACATTTTGCTTATTAGGCATTATGCTTCTTAGACATTTGTTTTAGGCATTTTGCTACGTAGGCGTTTTGCTTTTCTTACCTTGTTCAACTTAATGTCATTTTTTTTTATTTAGAACCCCATATACATGTTTATTATTAATTCCACATGTAATAACCATGCTATACACTTAATAAACAATACTTATCATTGACCCATTAGTATTTTTTCTATGTTTTATCAAAAATGACGTCTTACAGACTCCACCTCAGTAGAATGTTTCTAGAGCTGGGTACGAATCTGAGCGGCTCAGCCTGAGGCATGCTCGCCCCCCGCCGCGAGCTGCTCGCGAGCCAAATTGTTGCACATGAACATGCGTGGGTGAGGCAGGGTGATCCCCCGAGCCGACACTTCGGACACGATGACAGCCGCGGCTGCGTTTATCATAATTCACCGAATTATTAACAAAAGAAGACAAAATCGCTTCGGTGGTGGAACGGCTCAGCAACTTTATCAAATTTGTACGCGCCTCACCCACAAACAAGTTAGAACTTGTGAACTTGTCGTTCTTCCCGCGGCACGCTCGGATACACGTCAAAATTACGCGAGGCACGCACACTGAGGCGCCTTTGAGCACGGTCAAAAGACCTACCTTCGGCGGCTCGCCGCGCGCCGATCGCCCGCTGCTCGCGCACAGCGCGTGAGCGCGTAGGTACGAAGTTAAACAAAATTGGTGAGACGTACGTGCCTCAACCCAAGGCTGCTCTAATTCGTACCCACCTTAAAGTTGACAATAATGGCGACCTAGTTAAAAACAATATGAAGGGAAATATGCTTTTGCTGAGTTGTATGGAAGGCCTTATTATGGGGAAAGCCTTTGTCCAGCAGTGGACGTCTAGCGGCTGATGATGACGGTGGTGCTGAGTAGTATAGAGCCCATGCTCGTATTGATGTTTGATTGATGAACCGAGGCGAGAATATACAAGTGGTTTGGTGAAAACGCAGACCACACCATTACAACATACATACATACATAACATCACGCCTTCATTCCCAGAGTGGGGTAAGGCAGAGCTACAGAAATACCAACAACTCCAAAATACTTGTTTGTAATTCTGCAACCACATTTTGCACAATCAGGTCAAGAACTTTACTAGTTTATTAGCGACAGGTTGCAAACCCACCGCCTAACAGTATAGATGAATTTGTAGTGGTTGTACCGTTTGCAACAAAAGGAGAATAATTTTCTCTTAATTTAATAAAATTACATACCCTTAAGAAATGGAATAAGTAGTGGTCCTCTGTTTTTTCTTTTAGTCGCTATCATGTTCTTCATCTGAGCTGTCACAAGTATTGAAAATTATGTAACTTACACTTAGTCGTACGGGCTGACACAAAATTATTCTGATAATTGTGAGAATACAATAAAATCAGACGTAAAAATATATGCACAGCGTAAATAATATTCACAATTTGACACTGACATTATTTTGGTATTTACTTCTTCAATATATAACAAACGTCTTTTTATGCTGATAGTACGAGAAAATAGAAAATTCAAATATAGAATGCCCGTAAACATACAATACTACTACATATGCAATTCCATGCTCTCGTTAATTTATCTATTTACGACATCCACGGGAAGACATGGAGTGGCACTATTCTAACCCGGCAACCACACAAATAAATCGACACCTGCAAGGAATAACATTGTAACTCATTTTTTAGCGGTTTTGAGTTACAATCATATTCGTGACCATCATGAAAATTGCTATTTTTAGCTCTTATCGTTGTATCTCAATTCCTTTCCGTTTAAAAGTTAGGTAAATTAAAAACATTGTAACTAACGATCCACTGAGGTGAGTAACATGATATCTTTAGTTGTGGATAGTTTTTTATGTTGACTTTTTAAATATGGCATGAAAAACATTGTACTACAACTTCAATTTTTTTTCACGGACTTATTTAAAAACAAAATGGTTAAAGTTTCATTGTAATTTAAATTACAATTTTTAAACTTGTAAATATCTGCAACAATAAAACGTGATTACATTGCAACTTGAGTTACAATGTGTTACTTTGCCTTTTTTCACCTTTTACACAGATACCTATCGCTTGATAGTCTGACTTACGATGGCAACACTGGCTGTCAAAGGATAAGCAGCTGATTTCACTAGGTCCCTATAAAATATTTATATTTTAATGATATTTATTGTTAATGTGAGCTTCTCTGTTGTTAAGCAGACAGTTTATAAGTTAAGTTTTAGCTTAGTGATTTATTTCAAGTGCTATAGTGACGTCTAATAGTGTTCCGAAACATTTCAATTCGGTAACCGTTATTGGTTATAAATTTGAACTCGATGTCTACATTTCATATTTGTCGGCTTGCCCAAGCACTATTTACTATAAATACTGCTGTGTGGTAGCCGTTGGTTGACATTATATAATGAGCTGAAATGTGGACATTGATCTACGTTACTATATTCACGTAAGTAACTTGCATTCCTTTGGCATACAATTTCTTGTTTTTACCACTTTAATTATACTAAAACTTTGTAAAAATGATGACTCGAAGGGCAGCTGCTGTAGCTGCGCGTCAGCAACAAACTGACAAGCTTCAAATAACGTTATTAGAACTAAAAAAATCCAAGGAATTGTGTGCTCAATTACTCAGTGAGAGAGAGGACAATGAGAAAGAAGTAATCCAGATTCTAAACAGTAGGGATAGGTTAAAAAAGGAACTCTCTCTACTTGAAAATAAGTATAATGATGTGAACTTGGAACGGGTCGAGCTTCAACATACAGTAGATAAGTTCACTGAGTGTACCACTCTGTACGAGCAGGCCCTGAAGGACGTTGACTCCCTGGAGAGAGCGCTGCATATTGCCCATGAACAGATCTACGAGCTTCAGGAGGCCAGGCAAGACACTGCAGAGGTACACACACAGTCATTATTTCATGAATTGGTAGAGAATGACCCGCAGTTTGTTACTGCTTCAATTGACCTTCCTGTTGTTACTATAGACTTAACTAATGAGACGTCCACTACAACAAGGTTAAGTAATTTTAGCAGGAATAAACTAAAAAAATATATTAAAATAAACAGATATATAAGGAAAACCCGAAGGTTGTTAAAGCAAAATAAACTGTATTATAGAAAATGTATACTAAGTAAAATAAATGTAAAGTTAGTTGATAAATTATTTTTATATACCACTATGTTAGAAAATAATAAGTTAAAGTATGACAATGACACACAAATGTTACAATTAAAAATTCAGGATTTAGAGGAGTCGTTACAAAAATTGCACAATATGCAGGAAAATTCAAATAAAATTATAGATGAGTATTCTTTAGGAATGGATGATCTAATAGGGCAGCTCAACTATAATTTAGAGTTAGTTCAGTCACTGGAGGACGACCACACATGTGTCTGTCAACACAAGAGTGACTGTCCAGCCCCCGGTGGACTGAAGCAGAGTTTGTGTGTCAGTGTCCCTACACAAAAGGAATATGATGAGAAGTGTTCCTTTCATAAAAACTTAAATAATAATAGTAATACCAATTTGACATCCAAACCTGACATAATAATGTACTGCGATGAGATTGGTAGCAATATGGGCTCATTATTGAACTCATACACTAAGGGACATAGTGTGATCAGCAACTGTTTACCTCTAAGCAGCTTGGAAAATATCCAAAATAAAATTTTAGAGGACAGCTATATTGATATAGACACGACTTTGCTTATTCTTGTAGGAAATAGAGGGAATGTAAACAAAAATAAACTAATTAATTTTTTTGAAACTTTGAATAGCCTTAGTGTGAAAAAAATCATATTGTTTACATTCCCTTATTGTAAACAGTTGTCACAGTTGGAAAATGACATAAGACATAATTTAAATGTGACACTTTATAACATGTGTACATATAATAAAAAAATTGACATTATTGACTCTAACAATTATGTTAGCAATTATTATATTTTAACAAAAGGTAAATTTTACCTGCCTAATTATTTTAAGAAACAGATAGCTATGTCGCTATCCTATTTTTTTTGACATTTCAGCCAAGAATTTGGCTCCTGCTGCTATTCAGCAACCTGACAGGTTTTTGGAACATGTTCCAATTACTATCAATCATTTAAATTAAATCACAAGACAACAGAGGAGCTCAACCCTGGCAACCAAATTTGTTATAAATATAAGGACAAATTTAGCAGCAAAGTATCTAATTATATCACTCTGGTTCACCAGAATATTCAATGTATAAGGAGTAAAGACCTGCAAGTCGAGTTATTTCTTAATAGTAATAGCATTGATATTTTATGTATAACGGAACACTGGCTAACTAGTAACGAAGCTATGTTTAATTTTATCAACCACCAGGTCGGCAGTTTATTTACAAGAAATAGCTCGATACATGGCGGGTCGTTAATCATATTAAACAATAAATTAAAATTTAAAGACCGTAAGGACATTGTGTCCTTATCTGTTGAACGAATATTAGAACTCGCTGCAATAGAGTTAGAGCAATTCATAGTTGTATGTGTATATAGGCCACCATTAGGCAATTTCGAAATTTTTGAGAAGATTATGGAAACTGTTCTAATAAAATTATCTTATTCGAGAAAAAAAACAATTATATGTGGAGATTTTAATGTAAATATTTTAGAAAACAGTCCACTAACCAAAAGATTAATAAATCTTTTCAAATCTTTCGGCCTGACACATACTTTTATGGAGCCAACTAGAGTTACTAACACTAGCGCCACGTGTATTGATAACATTTTTACTGATATAATTCTTATTGGTAAGAGTGTGATCAGCAACCTGGAATCGGATCATTTGGGTCAATTAATTAAATTCAAGTCCGTATCGAATAATATTCCAAAAAAAGAAATTACTTTTGTGCCAGTAACTGCAGACCGTGTGGAAAGAATGAGACATAACCTAGTGCATAATTTGCCCTTTCTAACAACTGATAAGGGACCCAATGACATGTACAACTCATTCTTTCACACATTCATGAAACAATTTAACGCAGTATTTACATCCAAATCGGTTGTGGTTGGTGGTGCAAAGGTTTTCAGTGACTGGGCTACTGCGGACTTACATAAGCGTAGAAGACTACTGTATCAACTATATGAGGAACGGAGGTATAACGCGAGTGAGGAGTTTAAGGAACATGTCAAACAGTATTCTAAGCAATTCAAGATAGACTGCCGTATAACTAAGCGAAATTTTTTAAGTAACAAAATCTTGAATAGTTCTGATGTTATTAAAACGACCTGGAAAATAATTAATGAAGAAACAGGTCGCCGAAAAAAGAACATTAACGACTATCGTTTAAAAGTAGATGGTAAAATAATAGATTCCAATCCAGATATCGCAATTGAATTTGAAAAGTTTTTTACCGATATACCAGTGTCCACGACTAAGTGCTTGAACTCTTCGCCTGCGTCTGCCATTGTACTTTTAGAAGATAACGTGCCTGAATGCAGTATATACTTTGAATTCAAGCGCGTTACTGCCTTGGATGTAATTAAGGCATTCAACTCAATCAATATAAAGAAAACCAGTGACCTTTGGGGAGTGTCGGTCCATGTACTCAAATCCTTAATTGAAGTCATAGCATCTGACTTAATGGTCGTATTTAATCACTGTGTTGATTGTGGTGAGTTTCCTGATCTTATGAAACATAGTAAGATAATTCCATTATTCAAAACGGGTAGTACTTTTGACCCCACAAATTTTAGACCAATATCCATACTACCCACTTTCAGTAAAATATTTGAGAAATTGATTTTGTCACAGTTAGCGGAACATTTTCGGTATAATAATTTATTACACAATAAACAATTTGGTTTTACTCGGGGTCGCTCGACAACCGAAGCTGGTGTTGAGTTGATTAAAAACATTTTTAATGCCTGGGAAGGGTCACAGGATGCTTTAGGTATTTTTTGTGATTTGTCCAAGGCCTTCGATTGCGTTAACCATGACACATTGATCAGGAAACTACACCACTATGGAGTTAGAGGTACTGCGCTAAACTTAATAAAAACGTACTTATACGGGAGAATACAAAGGGTAGACGTGAATGGAGTACGATCACCTGGGTCATTGGTCTCAATGGGCGTACCACAGGGCTCAATATTGGGTCCATTTTTATTCCTCATCTACATAAATGACTTACCTTACCTTATAAAGGACAACCATGATATAGTATTGTTTGCTGATGATACGTCACTTGTGTTCAAAGTTAAACGACAACAGCAGTTTAATGTCGATGTAAACAATGCTATATCAAAAGTAGTCGATTGGTTTAGTGTTAATAATTTATTACTGAATGAAAAAAAGACGAAATGTATAAAGTTCATGACTACTAATGTGAAAAATAGTCAAACTACTGTAACTATTAAAAATGACAAACTAGACCTAGTTAATGATACAGTGTTTCTTGGTATAACGTTAGACTCCAAGCTCCAATGGGGTCCTCATCTTGCTGGATTGGCGGGTAGACTCAGTTCAGCAGTTTTTGCAGTTAATAAGATTCGGCAATTAATAGACTTAGATACCGCTCGATTAGTTTATTTTAGTTACTTCCATAGTATTATGTCATATGGTATTTTACTGTGGGGTAGTGCTGCTGATGTAAATAGCATCTTTGTTCTGCAGAAGAGGGCTATTCGTGCTGTCTACAAGATGGGCCAGAGAGACTCGCTTAGAGATAAGTTTAAAGAAATTAATATATTGACCATGCACAGTCAATACATTTATGAAAACATTATTTATGTTCATAAAAACATCGCTAAATTTAGAAAGAACTGTGACATACATAATGTTAATACCAGAAATAAATATAAGCTCGCAGTGCCCTTCACGCGGCTCCATAAAATAAAAAACTCTTTTATTGGTAATTGTATTAGGTTCTATAATAAGCTCCCAAGTAATGTTACTGAACTATCAGTAAATAAATTTAAGAGTTACGTTAAGCGTAAACTAATTTCTAAAGCATATTATTGTATTAAAGACTATATTAATGATAACAATGCTTGGGACTGAATTGCTTGTAATAAAATGTTTAGTCCTTACGACAAAAGGTTGCGAACGTCGAAAAAAAAAAAAAGACATCCGACAGAGTTTCTTACAGGTTCTTCTCTGATCGGTCGCGATTTGAACCTGCAGTCAATTTAGGCTAAGTCGCTACTATGACGTTTCAAAAGAGTTTATTATTTGTAAACCTACTTGAATAAAGATTATTCTGATTCTGATTCTGATTCTGATGCTTTGAATCCCGGTTTTTTCCCGCGTGTTGCCGTTATAGATTAGATGCGACTTGTTTGTTTGCGGAAGGTGCAGAAGTTTTGATGTTGAATGTGTTTAAATTGAATAAGGTTCGTTTAAAATGAGTCGTCGCATGGCCAACGAAAAAATGCTATTCCAGAACAAGTTAAGCAATCCGCTCGTGATCATATTTCAAAATTACCATTGGTAGACTCACACTACGTAAGAAAACGTACGTTTAAACTTTATCTGGATGAACAGTTAAATTTTCCTAAACTTTACAGCCTTTATCTAGATTGGATGAAAGAAAATTATGTTGATCAGTTTATTGCAACCAAAAGGCAGTACAAGGAAATTTTTAATACCGAGTATAATATAGATTTCAATAAACCCAAAAAAGATCAATGTCCACGGTGTGACATATTTAAAAATGCGACTGGTAATGAAAAAATACAAATTGAATACGAACAAGCTTTGCATATTGCCAATAAGAACGTAGTTCGAGTGTTGAAAAATGACGACAAGGACCGGTCCAAGCACTCTACTACAATCGTTACAGCCTGTTTCGATCTTGAAAATTTTTTGAGTACTCCACAGTCCGAAGTATCAGTTTTTTATTATAAAAGAAAACTGGCTGCGTATAACTTCACGATCTATGACATTGGTAAAACATAAAGGCTATTGTTACTTATGGGATGAAACAATAGGGCGTAAAGGAGCAAACGAAGTGAGTAGTTTTATTTTCGAGTTCATTAAAATGAAAGTTCAAGAGGGGTACAAAGAATTTAATTTTTATTCTGATAGCTGTGGAGGTCAAAATAAAAATAGAATAGTATTTGCAACGTACGCCTACGCATCTAAAATGTTTGATATAAATATCAATCACCACTTCTTTGAAGTTGGGCATTCACAGTCAGAAGGAGATGCAATGCATGCTCTGATCGAACGAAGAAAAAAAAACAAAGTTATCTACGTCCCTCAGCAATGGGTAACTTTAATAAGATGTGCGAAATCCTCTGGTGATCCCTATAAAGTCGTTGAAATCAACCAAGAGATGATATTAAACTATAAAGAACTCCTACAAATTTATCATAATTGGGACCACGACATCAGTAGCACAAAGGTTCTTTGGAGTAAAATTATGCACATTCGTTGTAGCAGTGACTCACCAAACTTATTAAAGTTTCAATATGATTCTTTGAGTGACACTGAGATGGTTATAGACCTTGCACACCAAAGAACAGTAAGTCTCAGAGCAGGTAATCGTCGTCGTGGTCGTCAGGAAACTTTAACCAATGAATTGGAGTTACCAGTCACTCTATCACCGGCAAGCAACGCTTTGTTATCTATATCTGTTGCCAAATATAAGGATTTAATAAGCTTGTGTAAAAGTAACGCCATTCCAGCAATTTATAATGACTATTACATTAATTTGCCGCTTTAGAACAGTGTTTAACATAACAATATCTCTGATTCCGATTAAAGTATGACAATACTACTTATTCCGGATTTTAAGAAGAAGAAGAATTATGTTTCATTTGTTAAAAACTCTTTTATTAATAAATATATAGCAGATTTATAATTATTTTACCTTTGTTTTATTTTAATCGTAATTCTTAATCCATGGTGAATAACATAATTGATGTTGTAACTCAGAGATAGTATTGTTTCTCTTTAGGACTTTGTCATTATTTACTCATTATTATATTGTATGTCTGAGTTACAATGTCATAATGTGAAACAAAATTTTGTGGAATGTCATTGTAACTCACTAAACATATGAAAATACGCTTATATTTGGTAATATAAGCAATCTAATGTTTAGATTAGCATTAATTGACTACATTTTTCAAGGTGCGCTTGTATTACAACTTGTTAAAAAATCATAATATTTTTTTAAAACTTTATCATGCTCTCCTGTAAAGTTAGTTAAAATGAGTTACGATGGTTTTCCTTGCAGGTGTCGAAATATCTTTTCTGTTTCCAGCTTTTGAAGGTGTAAGAACCGGCATGGTAGTAATATGTTGTTTCTGTGTGACGGCGGCGAGTGTTCTTATCCTGAGCGCGTTTACAGTAAGTTTAATGTCTTGATACTAAAATATTAACAACATGGAATTATAATAAGTGGAAACATATTTGACGCTCGAAACCTGCTTCATACTACAGTAGTATATTAATGGATGAAGAAGTGACAGTTCGTTTATGGTTGATTTCAATAATTTATCGTTTTATTTGTGAGGATATAGTACATTTTGATACAAGTGCGGAAAGTATTGTCATTTTACACGAGTCCCTAAGTATCTTGGCCCGAGCTGCAAGCGAGGGACAAGACTCGGGACGAGTTAAAATGACAGTTCCGCACGTGTATCAAAATTTGCGAAAATATATCAATGAAACAAAATAAATCAGTAAATAAAACTATTACAAGAGACTATTTTACTTTTAATTGACACAGACTTTATGAAATGGCAACGGTTGTGACCATTCAGCCAAATAAAAAAAAGTCACTATATTTTAATTACCTAGGTATATTTAAAAATCAAAAAGTATAATTCTCTATTAACCAGCGGTAATGCATAAAGGTGGATTCACATTACGCCGCACTGGGCTGGGCCCGGTTTCGGCATGGTGTAATGAATGTGAATTCACCTTAATACGCAACTATCTAATCATTCGTAATACTAATTCAGATTCAGCCATGTTGATGAGAGGTGTCTTTTTTTAATATTACCTAGATACATTTTATGTGTGTATGTTTGTATGTATTTAATTTTAATATTTTAAATTATATTACCTATGTATAGTCTCAATGCTAAATGACGTAGGTAATTAAAAAGTGGTTGAACATGCAAACTCTTTGGTTGGATGCACGGCTTGGAAGTTAAAACAAAATTATATTTAAAAAAATAGAAAACTATAACGCACAAGTGCGTAATATCCAACTTTCCGCACGATATACAGCTACGAAAAGTACCACTTTTTGAGCAACTGTGTTAAAAAAATATGTTGACTTGTGCAATGAAACAAATGTGCTGAAACGGAATTAAGTACCTATTTGTGTGTGCGTGTGCCTGTGCGTGTGTGTGTGTGTGTGTGTGTGTGTGTGTGTGTGTGTGTGCGTGTGTGTGTGTGTGCGCGTGTGTGTGGTTCTGTGTGTGTGTGTGTGTGTGTGTGCGCGTGTGTGTGTGTCTGTCTGTGGCACCGTAGCTCTTAAATGAGTGAACCGATATAAATGCGTTTTTTTTTTAAATTAAAGCAGGTTCTCTAGCGGTGGTTCTTAGTCATGTTTAATCGAAATCGGTTCAGCCGTTTTTAAGATATTAGAAATTTAAAAAACCCCCGGCTCAAAACAGTCAGTAAAATAACCTCTAAAAAGTAAAAAATAATAAATAGTGGCCCTTTAAGTCAACAAACTGACACGGCGGAGGACCGCTAAGTAAATGATATAACATAAAATATCCCCCAGCTACTTAGTGGTCCCCCACGTGTCGGTTCAGTTAGTGTCAGTGTTCAGTTAACTACCTACTTATCAAACAATCAGCCCTTACTCCTACGCGACGCCGCTTAGATCAAAATATTAATACCTACTTATAATTAAACTTATAGGGCAACTACTTATTATTTTTTACTTTTTAGAGGTTATTTTACTGACTGTTTTGAGCCGGGGGTTTTTTATTTTTATTTATCATCCATCAAAAGAACGGCTTCTGAACTGACAATTTACTTAATGTCATAAAAATATGAATAAGTCCTTACG
Source organism: Acleris holmiana (assembly GCA_949316455.1). Classification (NCBI taxonomy): domain Eukaryota; kingdom Metazoa; phylum Arthropoda; class Insecta; order Lepidoptera; family Tortricidae; genus Acleris; species Acleris holmiana. The sequence goes on along the minus strand of OX438789.1, from coordinate 3,899,119 downwards.
GGGGCAGAGCGGTGTTCTATCGTTTGACCGAATGTCATATGAAATAATTTAATTTTCCCGAGTTTCATTTGACATGATTTTATATGCTATAACAAACATGTGCCATAGGTAATATTCATTTGTCATAAAGGCAGTTTTTCTGAAACTGTTAACTATTCAGAATTGTAATAAAACAAATCTAACCTAAACTATTCGGCTCTATAAGATGACATATAAAAATTACCCGAATGGTTTACGATTTCAGAAAATAATGTCTTTATGAAAATTAAATTATCGTATGTGTTTTAGGGAAAATAAAGGTTGGTAGCCAGTGACCATTATGGCAAATGAAATAAGTGCTAATTAAATTATGAAAACCGGACAAGGGCATGTCGGATCATGCTCAGTGTAGGGTTCCGAAGCCGTTAAGTACATAAAATCAACAAGTAATAACTAATTTTCTATTTAAAGTCACCAATTTGCCGTCTAAACACTTTAATCGCCTGTGTCTCAAGAACCAATGATGTCTGACTTAGTCGTGATAGTTTTCCTATTTAATTCGTTATATGCGATTTCATTTAAGTTTATTTTCAGGTTTTTAGTATTTGTAGTTTTGGCTGTTGCGCTTTAAAGCTTAATATTTTGTAAACGGATCCCTTAATTAAAAAAATTTTTTACAAACCCACAATATATTTGAAAGACCTATCCAACGCTATGGGTAAGCAAAAAAAATACATTCCCACGTTAAGTGTAGGGAAGGTACATAAACAAAAAAAATTACAATATTAAATTTTACCATTTTGTTGGCGTAACTAATATGTATATTCATGCCAAATTCCAGCTTTCTAGTATCTCTAGTCTCTGAGCTAGGCTGCGGACGGACGGACGGACAGAAGGACGGATATGGCGAAACTATAAGGGTTCCTAGTTTGACTATGGAAAAAAACCACGTCATAATCCGTTGCGTAGTTTTAAAGGTCTAAGCATACATAGGGACAGGCAGCGGGAAGCGACTTGGTTTTATACTATGTAGTGAAGTTTCCTCACAGTCGACATGAAAAGTAGAGTATTTACTCGGTTGAAAGGATGTGAAAGGCTTCTTTTATTTCACACTCGAAATATTGGCTCTCTGGTTAACCTCGCGCGGAACGCCTAAAATGTCACGTGCGGAGTGTCCCTTAGTTAATAAAGTTCTATTATTGTCAGGCACTAAACTTGTTTATTTATTTAACTTTTACAGAGATGGAAATGGTTTCTGTTACCTCACCTCGTGATGCAGCCCGTATTCCTGGTCGTCCTATTGTACCAGATGTATTCCGTTATGCAATTGATGGGCAAAGTGGTCAAATACTTTAAAATAGATATCGGCCCGTATCTCGACATTATTTTAATCGTCGTCGCAGTCTTATTGGGACGTAAGTTTTCCAGTTTGTTTTTTCTGCATCTCAGGGAGTCTTTTATTAAGAGGACTGTAAAGCAAAAAATTACCAAACAAAATGCGATAACGTTTTTCTCCCCTTGAACGTTGTCCGATTTTTACGATTTTTGAATATGTTGTAGATATTATAAAAAACTGTGCCTGAACGTTTTCCTTTCTAAGAAAATATTTGTTGGAATGAGAATATAATAAAAAACAAAAGCGGAAACTTACAGACCTAGTTTTCCATAATATCTACAACATATTCAAAAGTCGTGGAAATCGGATTATATTTAGGGGGTGAGAAACGTTATCGCCCGGAGCTAAATTTGTATGGATTATTTTTGACAGCTACGCGATTTAGGCATCGCTTCACAATCCTCTTAAAACAACGCTACGCTCCGTCGGATTGACCGTTACATTTTTTAGAAATAATACCATCAATACCTACATTACCACCTACCTTTAATACCTTATGGAGCATCAAAATTTTTTGCCATTTGGTGGTGGCCGAGTTGTCTCAACTTATTTGTATTAGTGCCCTAATTTTGTACTACTGTATTAATTTTCATCAATAGCTAGTTTACCTCATACGAGTATATATACACTTTTGACTACACCATATCGACGGTTCTGTGACTCAACCTCGTATATAGAATTTTGTCCAGTATAAACTGACACTCACTAAGTACGCGAGTACATACTTAGTGCGTGTCATTTTATACTGGACAAAATTAAATATACGAGGTTGAGTCACAGAACCGTCGATATACATTTCACACGCTATATTATTTAATTTTATGCATATTATTTTTCTTTTTTTGTGTTCGCGTTCAGCTACGAAGTAGGTAAACACCGAGTTCAGCTGAAAATGGGTTTAGGATGTTGTTGGGACTGCCCCGATTTTGCAGTGCATCAGGCATGTTTGCTGAGGCTCGTGTTGATGGCTTTCAGGCCATAATGCGCAAAAGAGTTGCCTCCCTGATGCATCGAATACGTGGCGGCTCCAACAGCCTCCTAAACAAGATTCTTGATAGGTTGCACTGTCCCATAGTTCGCCACTGGAACTCAGTCCATGTGGAGTCCAGAGGGGACGTTTTACCTTAATTAAGTTGCTTACCTACTAACGTAGTTTTAAGATTATTTTTACTAATTATCTATGAACTGTATAATTTTTTGTTCGAAATAAATCAGCGCTGTGGCTCCAGCTGCAGCACGTGCTGATCTTCCTCTAGTCCTTTTTGACCTCACACTACAGCGTAACGTGTTTAATTTCGCTACTTGTGTAGGTTGAGAGGACAATAGAGAGATCTCTCTCCAGGCGGGTGTTATGCCTGGGGACCGAAGTCCATTTGAATGAAGTAGGAAGTGGTATATAAGTCAACCGACTGAAGAAACTTCGTTAGCGCGATGTAGCGCACTATCAGATTTAGTTGCGCTGTCTGACGCTGGTGGTGCTGGCGAGTTGGTTGTTACAAGTTGTCACTAGATGTCGCTAGGTCGCCACACTTTTATAGGCACAAATCAATATCTCCGTGTTCTTTTCTTTTACCTTTTGGTTTTTTCTATTAAAATGTATGATTATGATTGTTGTGTTGCAGTGTGTTTTTGTCAAATGAATGTTGTGAGTTTGTTTGAGTTTATTTGTTCAATACCATAAAAGTCCTATATTGTGCTTACGTGAGGAGCAGGTTGGATATGCATCTCAGATCTGGAATCCCCAATATCAAGTTTATATAGATAGTTTTTATTGTTGCAAATTAAGATTATTAAATTCTTCTGCTACAAATCAAAATTAAAGTATAGGTCCGCTAATTTTACCTTGTGTAAGCACTACCATCAGAGTCTGTTACCGCTTGTAAAGCGCCAGGAGGATGCCGATATTGTACCTATTGTATTTAATTAACGGAAGTGTTGTTTATTTGTCAGTTTCTTTTAATATTCCGGCTAGGAACGTGCGATAACGAATTTAAAAATATTTTATATCGAAATGCTATTCAATCCTTTCTGAAATAGTACCACACTGTATTTACTTTGGCATTATCAAGGGGTTGATTCTCTCAACACAGCGCTGCGTCGATCTTATAGATGAAGTTTTATCCGGCAAGTTTAAGAAGTCCCGTCGGAGCGTACAAAACACATTTTAGCGCGTGCCGTTCCAGCCCTGACTAGCATACTAAACATTACAATTATTAATTACGCATTTCTTGTTTTCAGTGATACAGATGTACGGTGAGCTTATGGTGTTGAGCTACTTCTTCCAAATACGCAGCAGCGGTGCCAATAGTGGCGAGTACCAACAATAATTAATATTCATACAATGTATATATGTATGTACTTTGCTACTGCACAGAGAAGCGGTGTAGGTCTCACGGTCTGACTGCGTGCTCCGACTGACCGATATTAGTCTCATAAATATGAGGTTGGTTTATGTTATGTTAGTTCTTCCGTTAACCTGTTAAAGGAGACCATTCACGTTTTATACAAGTTTGGGCCAACGGATAAAAGTATTTTTAATTTGATCTTAACATTGCTCTGAGACTTTCATTATATGACATCAAAACTCTAGGACCATAATTTGTTCGTGTTATTAGAAGTTCGAAAATCCTGACTTTTCATACAAAATCAAAAGTGCCGATTTACGAATAAAAGTGTTATAAATTGATCGGAACATCGCTCTGAGCATTTCATTAGACATCAAACTCTAGAACCATCATTTGTTGGTGTTATAGAAGATCCTGACTTTTCATACAAAATAAAAAATGCGTGTTTTTATTTTTGTATGATAGGGGAAGATAGTTTAGTATCGGACAGTGTATACTATCGGACAATATTGATAACATCTCTATTTCACGTCTAAGCGCCATCTATGAACGCACAAGCAAAATATACCATTCTAGACACGCGATAAACCAGACTGTGGCAAGCTACCGACGTTCCTGCGCGCATCGCATCGATTTGTGTGAGTAAATCAATTTTAACGTAAAAAATGCTTTTTTTGCTTTGTTTACTATCTGTACAATTTAAGTTATTACAAACAGCACACGTTACAAGTGTATCATTCGTTTATTACAGATTGAATTGATGATACTAAAACAAATGAGAAATGGCGTATTCTTTTTAATTATTTTTTTTATAATGTTAGTCGTGTTGTATTGTATCGGACAGGGAAGTTTCGTATAGTATGGGACACGTCCGCGCGTCCATTACTACACGTAAGTTAATAATAAATAATAATAGAATTGCCCAAAAATAATAAATATAGAGTCTGGCAAACGAAAACTGTCCCAGAGATAGAGCCGCAATTTCAAGAAACCTGCAGCTTTTAACACTGACTGTACACTGAATAAACGGAGTTGATACTGCAACACTGATGTGAAAAGCTCAGGAAATTAAATAGTATCAACTCCGTTTATTCAGTGTACAGTCAGTGTAAACAGCTGCAGGTTTTTTGAATTTGCCGCTGTTTCTTTGGGACAGCTTTCGTTTGCCAGACTCTAGTAACACCATAACCTAACACTTTTAATTATTACAAGTTACTAGGTATGTATTGATGTTGACATAACGTCGTCAGATCAATCTGAAATTTTGTATAGGTGCTTGAGCAGGTAGTTCAAATGACATGACAATACAATATTAAAAGGATTGTGTACCTAAACATTTTCTTGTTGCCGGCGGGTGTGGCAAATACTAGTTAACCCAGCTCTGTAGGTACCCACCTGCATCGTGTGACAGAGATCCTTGACTATAAGCCGCGAGTAGGTGCACTCAGTAAAGAAAGTGGCCTACTTTTGGGTCAATTGAAACATGTTTCATGTATGTGGTTTTAAGGTTTTTTTGCAGTAACACTTCTTTCGTTTTTAGATGCCACGAGCCCGTCCAAAAACTACTAATCGCGGAAAGTGCAGTATAGATTTGTATAAAAAAGCTTACGAAGAGATCAAATCCAACGGATCAATCTAATACGCCCCCAATGGCCCTTGATCCAGTTGATGATCCATGTCAGCCATCTACAAGCTAGCCTACAGTTTTCTAACCGAAATCGACAAGATCTTTTCCCATTAGTCCACCAAGGAAGCTGCCTGCAGGTGGTAGGAGAAAGAGGAAGTCCACCATCTACATGGGCACTCCCAAAAAAGAAGAAATTAGGAATAAATCAGAAAAAAATACCGAAAAAACAGGCTTAGAACGTGAAAAAGAACTTGAGTAAAAAAATAAAGAAAAAGGGTAATAAATCTAAGCAAACTAAAGAATTGACTTCTTCTGAAGATGAATCAGATAACTGCAGTGTTCTGGGTGTAAGATGTGGGCACATGAGGCTTGCATACCTGGAGACCTCAATTATTTGTGTCACTATTGTGACTCTGACTCATTTTACCAAGTTTATTTTTTAACATCTATTATAAACGTTGCTCTCTGTTTATTAAATATTGGTAACCTAAATTTGTTAGTAATAGTTGATCTCATTAATTTACTTATCAATATGATCATATTCTAAGATAATAAATGTTGTGTTAAGTTAAAACAATAATTACTACGTTTTTTTTTTCGTTTAATCAATGGTGAAAATAGTGCTCTATGTGTGGTGGGCACACGTGGGATCTTACGAGTTAATTACGTCAATCACATTAACCCTAGTAAGACGTATAATAATGATTGCTGCTCCTTTATTAAATGTTGATTACATTTCTAGACTACTAATAGTTGATCTTATCTTATATGTAAAATTCTCGTGTCACAGTTTTCGTTCCCATACTCCTCCGAAAGGGCTTGACCGATTCTCATGAAATTTTATGAGCGTATTGAGTAGGTCTGAGAATAGGCCAACATCTATTTTTTCATACCCCAAAGTGACATAAAAAAAAAAAAAATGCAGCGGGCGGAGCCCCTGGCGGATCGCTAGTTACTTATAAATATTTAAATATTCTAAATGATTAAGCAAGAAGTACCATATGAAAATATTGTTAAGTTAATAGCAATGAACGCTAGCTTTTTCGTTAAGTTGATGGTAGAAACTACCTCTGTTTTCTAATTAAAGACTGAGATTATGTAAAATAATTTTGACTAAAAACAAAATTTAAATTTTTATTACATTTTTTTTTATTTTTTTTTCTAGGTGTTTCAATAGACCCATTCATTGTTTCAATTGACCCGCACCAGGGTCAAATGAATAAATTTTCGAGGATTTCTAAAGCACTTGTGATTCCGTATCTGATACCTATGGATAAAAATCATCATAGCAACTTTAAAGCCAGATAATCTAGCTATAGTCGGAACCTTTCACAAACCAATATTGATAGAAAATGTAGGCACACGGAAAACGTTTCAATTGACCCCGGTCTCCCCTATCTTTCGTGCGATATTTTAAACTTTCAAACTATGTACAACTATGTTCGAGCAAATGTTATGAAAATGATATTTAAGGTTTTTTTTTACAGCTAGGATTAGACTAATCCTAACGTTTTGGTGTTTCTGCATTGTGATTGTTTCGTATAAGAAAATAACTCAAATTGTCAAGGGTAGGTTCAAGTCTGTTTAGTTTATTAAGTGTCTTTAAAACTATAGTAGGCCAAAGATGATACAAGTACAAATAATTTAAGTTTATTTTTAGTTTTTACAGCAAAAAAAAGACTTCTTTAAAAGTTTGTAACACATTCTGCTTTGCAGCGATTGTTCCAATAGGCATAAGATAATTTAAATTGTCAAAGGTAGTATATCTACTACATCCATCTATTATGTTTAATAATTATGTGTCTTTAATTATTATTTTTTCAAAGAATATAGCCAAAAATAATACACGTCATAGGCATACAAAGAGTTTATAAGTTTTTGTTGGAGATTAAAATTATAATACCTATTCTACGTCTTTAATTGCTTAAAGCACTGTAATTAAACAATAATCAACAAGTTTAGTAGACTTTTTATTACCAGTAGTGTTAGGTACCTACTTACGTTCGTCTCTTACTTAATATCAAAAAATTATAAATAATAGTAGTAAAATAATAAGATGTCCGTTATTAAACCAAACTGTCCGTTACTAAACCAGACTGTCCGATATTTAACGAATAGTGTACATTCTACTTTTTTCTTAATGTTACTAATAATTCCCCTGATGAACATGTTTGCAAGGTATTTCATGATAGTAGGTATTCACCTATTCTCACGCTTATTAGGTATATATATATTTGTTGGCCTTTTATGTATACTGTCCGATACTATCGCATGATGTCCGATAGTATACTAAATTTTTATAAAATAATAATTGATATAAATTGTCTATCGACAAAGTTATTATACTTTTTACCAAAACGGTATAACGAATGAACTTCAAAGTGCATAATTATTATTTAAAATGATTTTAATGACTCCAATTTCAAGACTTTATTTGTTGAAACTAAAATGTGTCCGATACTATACTATCTTCCCCTATGTATCTGGGGTCAAGGTGTTTTCTATGCTCAGGGTGAAGCTCCAAGCAGTAAAAAATCATAAACGACTAGTGCAATGTTCCGATCACATTAAAAACATTTTTATCGTTGGCCGGCACTTTTGATTTTGGGCCCAAAATGAATGGTCTCCTTTGATTTTGAAATAGAAAGATTGGTCAGTCGGCAACGTTGGAACCGCGCGGCCGGAGGGAGAAAAGGCGCCGCACTATGTTCAACAATCAGTATTATTACAAGTTTTTTATCACCTTGCAATGTTTGTGCCAACTTTGGTCGAATCTTGCAAGTCAATTTTGAACCAGTTCCATCAGTATCTAAGAGCTGATCTGGGGAGCAATTTTTGAACCTCACCGACGAAAAAATCGCCCCAATGATGATGGAGTCGAAGTCGAAGGTGATGATAGGATCTCCGCATTCTCCGCACTAATTAACGTTGAGACCCATCGTTTTGGGACGTTGCAAGAAAAAAATTAGTCGGCAACTAAGCTTATACTTAGCTTGTTACAAAAATGATACTTTTTACGGAAACTTCAAAAAATCATGTGTGGAGGTGAAACTGAAAAAAAGATTTTAATATTGTGTTTAATCATCTAATGTTGTAAAAATAATGGTTCGGAACCCTTCCTGCGCGAGTCCGACTCGCACTTGGCCGGTTTTACAACACGTCATGGGTGCGCAAACAGGGGAGAGATTCTCTTAACACAGCGCCTGCGAGGCGACCAAGCTCTGCTGACTAATTGAGAAGGCACGCGCTCAAATGTGTTTTGTACACTCCAACGGGACAATTTAAACTTGCCGGATAAAAGGTTCATCTTTGTGTTCGACGCAGCGCTGTGTCAAGAGAATCACCGCCCAGGGCGCAGGCGCAGGGCGCGTTCCAACATTCACCCATATCGTTAATGCTGGTTTCTTCTGTGCAGTTCCAACGTCGAGTGAGAATTGAAACCGTGAACAGAATCCGCCGCCACCACCGAAGCCGCAAAGTAGTCGCCACCACCTTATAGCCAAAAAACAATAAAATTTTACTTCTCTTTAATCTTCTCAAGAATTTTGCATCAGTGCCGGATTGTCTAACGCAAGTCGGAATGGAACGAAGCGTACACAGAATTTGAGCAATCCGAAGTGTCGTCAGTGTGAGGAACTCGCCAACCGTAAGGGTTAAGGTTTTTTTTTTTTCATTCAATACCTACCGTTAAGCAGCAGTCGCATGGTTGTGTTCCGGTGTGGGATAAGACAATCGGTGACATTACTAGCAAAGAGGCATTCCATCTAAGTCCTCAGTGTTGGCAACGCATTTGAGGTCTTTGGAGATTATTCTCTTGAGAATTCAAATGTTTATGGGTCTCAGATTGCAACCGCAAATACTTTTAAGATACTGTTACTGCTCCCGCGCAGTCTCTGGAGTAGTGACGCAATTTCCTTGCGTCAGACGGCAACAAAGCTCGCCATCGGCGTCTCGGCGTCGGCGAGCATGCTCGACGCACTTACAGTAGCCCGGCTAGGGTTACCATCCGTCCGACATGTCCGGACTTTTATACTCTCGTCTGGACTTTGTCTGGCTTTTTAATTTCACCGGCTTTTTGCCTGTGTCTGCTATGCCTACCATGTCACTGTAAGATCTTTCCATTTTTAGACTAAAAAGTCCGGACTATTATCGAAGTTTTAAAATTCCTAAATGTTAACTCAAGCTACACGTAACAGTGCCCTGAAAGTATGATTATATTGGATAGAGAGTATTGTGATCCCTTTGGGTATGACTGAACTACAGACTTGCCAAATCCTTTTGACTCATAAGGACCACTTCCCAAAACGCCCACTTTTCAATTCGTCCACTTCCCAAAACGCCCATTACCCAAAACGTCCACTTCCCAAAAAGTCCACTTTTCAAATCGTCCGCTTCCCTAAACGTCCACTTCCCAAAACGCCCACTTTTCAAATCGTCCACTTCCCAATACGTCCACTTCCCAAAACGTCCACTTCCCAAAACGCCTAATTTTTAAATCGTCCACTTCCCGAAACGCCCACTTCCCAAAACGTCCACTTTTCAAAACGCCCACTTAGTCCTGAACTAATAAAAAATAAAATTCAAGAATGATCCCACCACAAGACCACAGAGGTGGTTAATAGTAGATTGTTCAACAAGGGACTAAAACAAGCCATAATGACACGAGATATTTAGCCACGCGAGTGAGCTTGCGAGCGAGGGTGGCTGTAGTTCGAGTGTCATTATGGTTGTTTAGTCTCGCGGAGAAAAAAAAAGAGGTTCTAAACAATATTATTTTTTAATAACGTACGCTCAATACAAGTTATGTTATGAACATCTATTCAAAATACAAATAGGAAAAAAGTTCCGCGGTTTTTTTGTAAAGTGATGTTTTAAATGCTTGCATATTTCGCCAACAGATTCAAACTTGGATACCATTTTAAAAGTAATTGGACCACGCATAATAAAAGAGTTCGGCCTTAATATGATTAAATAGATTCATATTCGTAATAATTAATCGTGTTTCACGAAATTAAATCCTTTCTTGTTATATATTTGCACAGGTCATTTTGAGGTTATTTCGACACCCAAAAATATATCACTGAAAATGGCGATAATCCTCCATTCACAAACACCGTGATTGGTTGGTTAGGGGTTTTCAAAGTAAATTAAAAAAAAATACTTTAATCCCTAGGAGCTTTAGTCCCGATTCGCAGAGATTTAAGTAGCATTTTAAGAGCATGAGAAGTGAAAATCACTTTAATCGTTTCTGTTTCTAAATTAACATGTAAAAAGTAAATATTATAAGGAAGGAAGTGCTAGCCACTCGTATCATATAAATTATAAGAAAAATATTCATGACATTGTCAATATCGTGCCATTTTAATAATTCCCGTTTACATGTTGTTGTAATTTGAGTGTGACCGATTGCCATTCAACACAAAATTGGATTGCATTGGTAATTGAGTGGACTATAAAATGGATTTAACTATTATTAAGTCCCAAAAAGGGAAGGATTGTGCTTTGCTGGATGGTCATCGCTACCGTCATCGTCTTTTGGGAATTCTCTTTTTGGGAATTGTCCTTTTAAGCAGTGGGCGTTTTTGGAATTGGACGTTTTGGAAATTGGACTTTTTGGGAAGTAGACCTTTTGGGAATTGGACATTTTGGGGATTGTACTTTTGGGAAGTGGTCATTTTGGGAATTGTCCTTTTGGGAAGTGGGCGTTTTGGTAAGGTTAATCACTATTCTGACATTTCTGACCATGGCGTTCTATTGTTACAGGGAGTGATTATCTTCTATCCGCCTCCTCCTCCTTCTCCCCTCCTTCAGGCCACATCACCATGAGCGGGACCTTTTGGATTAGCAAGTTTTTTTGTGGATATTTAATATGTTTAATAAATTGTGTATGTACATTAAATATGTTTCATTATAACTTTAAATCATTTAAATTAATATTATTTATAAAAATAACGCGTGGATCGTCTTCTGTATTTTGTGCATTTCAGTGTCTGCTTTTTGCAACGTACTAGTCAGTTCTTTAATTTGAATTAATTTACTTAGTGGCGCCCTCATTACTTTTATCGTGTTTTCTAATAAACTAAAGTATTATCTTGAAATCTAAGAACGCTTTACTGTTGTCCAAATGAATACACAATTTATAGAGAATATGACATAAATTAACAACAATAGAACTATGAGTGAGCAACTTAACCGAAAAAAGTGGTCGCCTTTTTCCGTTAAGTTGACTACACGAAGGTTAAAGGTTATTTAAACTGGGTCGTGTATGCTATTATATTGCGTCTGTACAACCGTAAAGCGCTTTTAGATTTGAAGGGGATTTTAAGAGGGCGCCACTGGACTGGCGCCGAATCAAACTAATTAGTACTGCTACTCAACACTAGATGGCTTTTCATTTAAGCGTTACCAACTGTTTCTTTATTTATCATAAACACGGTTTTACTTGGATTGTTTATTAATCAGTTTTAACAATGTGTACATTATCATATTTATCATCAACGGCGCTAGCGTTAGATGACAGGACCTACTCCCGACCATAGATTATATATCCGAAACACCAACAGTCAACGATATGACTGATTAGTTTGGGCCTTGCAGTATGGTAACATGGGTTGTTAATATTACTCCAAATAAGAGCTGTGCTGAGCAAGGTGGGCAAAAACAAGTAGCATTAGAGACCATATTCAGGTAAACTTAACTACTGAGTGTAAAAGTGTTGCTTTACTCGAGCACTAGTGAAAGTATGTGCTCATGGGGAGTTACCGTGACGAGACAGAGCTATATAACTCCTATAAACAGTGGCGTAACTATACCTTCTGAGGCCCGTGGCAATGTCTTTGGATGGGGCCCCAGCTACATTTTTTTTTGTTGTTTCTGAGCTGGCTGCCTCTTGGGCCGGGGCCCTCTCGGGTCGGGGGCCCGTGGCATTTTGCCAGCACTGCCACCCTATAGTTACGCGACTGCCTATAAATAACTCTGTCCTTTACTTTACGCTCAACCTAAACTGAATTGCTTCGCCTTTTGGCGATTAAGGTCTATAAGAAAAAAATACTAGGTATAAAAATGGCTGGAAAAAAATTGGAGAGAAGTATTTATTGACTAAGCATAAAAATGCCGACATTTAAATACGTAGGTAGGTTTAGGCTGTCAGTTTTGCAGCAGGCCCGGAGGGCCAAAACACCCAGAAATAGGAGCTCCGCGCAAGTGGAGCTCCGCCGATGCTACCTAATTTCAAATAATTTTGTATTTGAATGTCGGCATTTTTATACTTAGTTAATAAATCCTTCTCTACAATTTTCTTTCTAGTCATTTTTATACCTATTCATTTTTACTTATAGACCTTAGTCGCCAAAAGGTTGCTTCGGCATGTCATGGCAACCATGGTGAGTTGTTATTCTCTTAAAAATTCTTGCCGATCAAACGAGCGAGTTTTAAGTTACTACGCAAGTAAGAATTGAGAATTCAAACCACTAATATTTAGTGGTGGTAGGACCCTGTGCAGGGTCCGTCCGGATCGCTACCACCATCTTACCTATCCATTAACCACCCGCCAAGCAACAGTGTTCGCATTGTTGTGTTCCGGTGTGGGGATAAGACAACCGGTGAAATTACTAGCATAGAGGCGTTCCATCTTAGTCCTCAGGGTTGGCAACGCATTTGAGGTCTTGGGATTATAGTCTTGAGAATTCAAATGTCTATGGGTCTCAGATTCCACTTACCATCAGGTGGCCTGAGTGCTCGTGTGCCTTCTCCTTAACATAAAAAAAAACTAATATTAATTTTCTGTTTTAAAAAATCCCTGATAAACAGTTTCAGAGCCTTTCTATGACAGGCAGACAGAGACAAAATTTCTAAAAACGGTAATTTATATTGTACCATCAGTTTTTACATAAATTATGGCGTTTACTTTCAAAACACAGACAGACGCTTGAATTTTATCTATTATAATGTACCTGTAGATAAGAAATGAATATCTCTAACTGCGAGTAATCTTTGTTAATTAGGATACTTCCTTAAAGGATTGCTTGGCACAACACGTATGTAGTCAAAGTCATAAATATGTATACACTTTAGCCCCCTTACTTATGAACGTGGAATAAGCTTGGAATAGTTTATGCCATGCTTTGTCCTTATCTGTAATTGTGACATTTGCATCTGACAGAAAGTGACAAAGCATGGCATAAACTATTCCAAGCTTAATTCACGTTCATAAGTAAGGGGGTAGTACCTTATCTATTTTTAAACTGCAATATGAAATTGTCACAGCGATTAAAGTGACAAGGTACTAAAGTGTATACATATTTATGACCTTGACTGTACATCGCTAATGAGTAATGAGGCACCTCGTTGTAACAAACATTAGCTATAGCTCGATACATAAACAAACAAATCACAAATATCATATCTACAAATTATATTTGTTAATTAGGACACAGAAGCATGTTTGCTATAATAACTATTAAGACTACTATTATTGGTTGTTTGTTTGTGTGTCCTAATGGGCTTGGCTTCTGAGCCCCAACACATGCTAAAATCGGCACCCATTGCCTAGAAATAAGTTATTCCTTTTTACTTTACTTTTTGTTCTATCTTGTTTTAATGTAAATTTGTTTTTGTCTATGTATTTAAACTTCTTGGCAATACTAGTTAGGTAGAGCTCCACAAGGAAGATCGCCGAGTCAACGCGCATTCAGCAGCGAAGCTACAACTGCGCCGCCGCGTGCCGCTGCGTCAGCACTAGGGAATGCAATTACCGGTCAAATTTGAAAACCGGTAAATTACCGGTGTCTGTATTTTGTTACCAGTAACACCGGTAAATTACCGGTAGTCACGTTGTTAAAAAGAAAATACAAAAAAATATTATAAGTCTTATATTTTGTAACCTAAATCTTTTTTTGTTCCACAATTTTATTTTATTTATTTAATTTAACATATCAATTAGCCATCTATTCATAAAATTGTTTTAATAACTACCTACCTAGTAACCAAAACAACGTCAAACTTAATTTTCTGGTCAAAAATCTCACTCCGCTGCGGCTGTCTAGATAAGGTTAGTGGAGGTAAACAAAACATCAACAAAGTGAAAAATACCCCGAGGAGAGCGATAACAATAAAGCTAATAATTCATAAGACAGTATAAGTATAAATAGTTAGTGTTTTGTTCTGAGATTCGCAACTGAATTTGCACGTACGGCGTTGTTTTGTGTTTTTTTCCTTTAAAAACCATTCAGTAAATTACCGGTAATCTCCAAAATTTACCGACACCAGATTGGGCCGGTAATGCGGTTTACCGGTTTACATTCCCTAATCAGCACACGTGTCGCTTTAACTTAATTTTGAATTAAATTAGTTAATAGCATATTTGTTTTTTTTTTCGAGCCTCTAGCTGCTGCTATCGTATTTTACTATTTGCTTTAATTATTTATTGATAAACTAAAGTATTATCTAAATCTTGAACGCTGGTTTTTGTTGTACAGTTAGCATCATCATAAACGTAGCAGTCACGATCACCAAATAGTTGGAAACATCCAGAATGCTCATTAACATCGACGCCAGTGCTCAAATATACCGGAGCACACACAACGGCAAATACTTGATTACATTTAAGATGCCGCTCGTACCGTTACAACCACACCGCCGCCGCTGGTAGCTAAGCTTCCGAAGTAATTAAAGGTACGGAACAAAAAGATTACGATAATAGACTTAATTACGTGCTTTATACGGTTCAATGGTCTAATCCTCTTTCAATATAACCTAAGCGGTAGGTTCTCAATGTCACACAGGTCATGGTTTAGCCGAATAGAACAGCCCCATAATATTATGGGGCTGTTCTATGTGTATATCGCATCATTGATTGAACGTACGTACAGTCAGCAACAGAAGTAGCTACGCAACCGAAGAGATCAACACTGAGACTGTACATGCCTAAAGCTTATTTTGGGACTGTAATTTGTGTAAGATTACCTCGAGCTTTGTATATTTTTAGGGTTCCGTAGTCAAACTAGGAACCCTCACAGTTTCGCCATGTCCGTCCGTCTGTCCGTCCGCAGCTTAGCGCAGAGACTCTTAGTACTAGAAAGCTGCAATTTGGCATGAATATGCATATTAGTCACGCCAACAAAGTAGTACAATAAAAGGTAAAAAAAAATATTTTTTAGGGTATGTAACTCCCCTACACGTAGTGTGGGGTGTCGTTGGATAGGTCTTTTAAAAATATTACGAGTTTAAGTTATCAGTTAATGAAATATTAAGCTTTAAAGCGCTAATTTATGTTACACTCAAGTGTCTCCCCCCCCCCCTACAGCTAAAAATACAAAATTAAAAAGCATATAACGAAATTAAAGGAAAACTATCACGACTAAGTAGACATCATTGGTTCTTGTGATACAGGCGATTAAAGTGTTTATACCTACTAAAATCATCTAAGACGGCACCAATTGACTTTAAATAGAAAATTAGTTATTACTAGTTATTTTTTATGTTTGTAGTACTTGACGGCTTCGGAACCCTACACTGAGCATGGTCCGATATGCTCTTGCCCGGTTTTACGAGAGTAACACGGCAACACCGACCATGAAGGATAACAATGCCAGTAGTAATATTCGGTCTATAATCTAATCATTAACTAATGACAAGTCAACAAGGCGCGGATACAATCGAGTCCGATAGGATACTCCGTGTAGTACAAATACCAAGTACGATTGATAAACTGTGACCCTTCGCGGAGCAGAAGCGCTCGGTGCGTCAGCGGCGCAGGATGTGGTTCCCGTGTGTTGTGATATTAGTGATAATCCAATTCGGACAAAGTGAAGGTTCGTATTTCAATTTTAATTGTTAAACTGGTACTTCTCGGGTGATCTGATTCGATAGTTAAACATTGAAGAAATTAGAAATGTATTAATTGAACGACAATTGTTGAATGAACACAAAGACATCGAATTTACTTACATAATGGTTAATTCACATGTTTGTGGTGTGTTTAGTTCAAATGTTGTAAGTTTTTTAATCCGTTCCTGCTTGGGAAGGAGTAAAACATAAAACCACAGAATATCTAATTACTAATAAGCAAGGATCGTTAACTGCGAGCGAAATCCATTGAAATGACGTATGACAACCAGTTAGGGATGGCGATGGTTCTAAATTGATGAACTAAAATATTATGTACTAAAATAATACAAATAAATATAACTGAACAGAATCCCAGTCTCAGTGTAATGTTATTATTACAGTTAAATGGTAAATTTTTGTATTTTGGTTCTTGCTTTTAATGTGACTTTCTAAAATAAATTCTATTGGTTTTAGTTTTTTATTACAATATGTACACAAAACCGATATATCTTCTTTTTTTAAAAACCTATGCTCTTCAAGCAGTAGCTCCATTGTTACTTTAAATTAATTATTGTTACAAAACTATTTGAAAATGCAATAATAAGCAAACACAACCAGTACTTCACGGAGTCACATTGACACTCATGACAAGAACATACTTACTAGTTCATAAATTTATCTATTGACAATATATTTATCAATTCCAAGAAGTTTTAGTTTAATGTCATAGATAGCACTTATTACTTATTAGTGTCTAGGTGACCTAGACACTGATAAGTATAATATAATGATATTAATGATAAATAAACACATTCCTCCATACATATGAATAAGTAGCATAACTGACGATTCGAAAGTGCTTGTTTCTAAGCCTACTCAATAAATAATTTTTGCCTTTGACTTGACTTGTCTGGGTAGCAACCCTAGTACTTCAATGGATTTCGCTCGCAGTTAACGATCCTTGCTAATAAGATATAAACCCACTATGTATAATTTTGTTTGCTATAACATTCATTTGGTATAATTAACGAAACGCATAACGATATAATATGTAATATCAGAACATAAATCATCATCATCATCTAATAACCCTAAACAAATAACAACATAAAATACATTTACAATAACAACGCAAAACATAACGCTGAAACTAACAATGTACTTACCTAATTCGGTTTTTGCTGTTATGGTCACAATTCCAACCTAACCTAAACGAATGGGTAATGGGGCGGGGAAGAGCTTAAAATAGGCCTTAAGTGAAAATCTATTTCTGTCTTCAACACTTATGATAAATCCGGATTATATTATGGTTATATTATTATATTATATTAAAGTCCCGTGTGGTTGCCGGGTTAAAATAGTGCCACTCCATGTCTTCCCGTGGATGTCGTGAGAGGCGACTAAAGGAATAAAGGCTTGTAGTACTGTTAGGCGATGGGCTTGCAACCTGTCACTATACATTGGTAAACATCTTATTCTGATTGTGCAAAATGTGGTTACAGAATTATCAACAAGTTTAGAGTTGTTGGTATTCTGTTGCTCTGCCTACCCCACTCTGGGAATAAAGGCGTGACGTTATGTATGTATATTATATCATGTGATCACGATTTATGTTGTTAAGAATTACAAAAAGTACTTACCAATATCGTACGAATTTAATACAAACGACACAATATAAAGAAGCGTTATCCTAATTAAACGTAAGTACTTAATACAAATGAAATTATATTTCTTGTTGTTATATCTACCGTTTTTAATATGAAATTACTTATTTCAAACGTTTTATGTTATCATATCAACTTTAATAAAATGACGAAGTCGTCCGGAGGGATTTTCCCACTCTACAGTTTGTATTGAGAAGCCTCTTTATCTTTATGAATGCGAAATAATAAAATAATAGCATCTTAAAAAGAGTTTGAATAAACATTATAACACCGTTTGGTTGCGCCCTCTAAATTATAAATATGAGGATGAGGATGGAATTGTACATTTGGAGTCATAAAGTTAGACATGTTCGCGTTTCCAAGACGCCAAAAATATCTACACGCCCCAATGTCACTAATAATAAGGGGGTGATTCTCTCAACACAGCGCTGCGTCGATCTTAGAGATGAAGTTTTATCTGGCAAGTTTAAGAAGTCCCGTCGGAGCGTACAAAACACATTTTAGCGCGTTCGTATACCGGTAACCCCAACTAACTAGTGTAACTTTGTAATAAAAGGACTCGAGTCACACAAAAACCATCCTTATTTTAAACCTTATCACTTTATTCTTACGTTGGAATATGGAATAGACGAATTAAAGTCCCGAGCCTATATCAAAATCTTGTCCCGTGGTAGCGTGTTAGGCCCACTGTTAGTAAGTGTGAACTAAACCATAAAAATGTATTCTCAAGACTTCAATCTGAAGACAACAAGGACTAAGAATGCCACTATGCTAGTAACTTCACCGGTTGTCTTATCCCCACACCGGAACAACAATGTGAATGCTTGGCGGTAGGTTAATAAAGGATAAGACGGTGGACCACAAAAATGTATAATGTACCTATGTCAATGATCTTTCCCCGCGAGGATGATTCAAGCAATCATCTCCCGATCGTCACACGAGTTGAACCTTGACCTGCTGATAAACGCAAGCGCAAATCAACTAACGTGCACCAATTCGAAAATAAAGCCCTAATTCTGCAGTAATGTTTCACTAGCTTCTGTCCGCGACTTCGTCCGCGATTTCGGTTATTGTTTATGTTGAAACAAGATTAAACGTACGAGTATACTCAGCGCGAGTAGATATTTTTTCAAATTATTTTATTTCATTACATTTTGACACTTGTTATATTTCTAGTTACAAATATTGGTGATGAAAGAGCGTGAACACAGCTGGGCTCAACCTAAGTTCACGGATCTGCCGTGGAGAGATTACATTAATAAATAACTGTTCCTGAGCTTGGATGTTTTATATGTATTAAAGTAGTTCTTTCTTTTTATATTTATAGTTGCCAAGTAACCCACAGCCTACACTTTGGGACTCGGTCACTTTGATATTTATTGTTTACTTGGTAATTCTCAACACGATGAGAGCTAGTTAACTCAAATGAGGCACATTACCTTATTTTAGAAAGATATAAGCTTTAACATTTACTTTATCGTAGATGTCCACCAAGAAGCCTCGCCAGAGCAACTTGCCGAAGGCGAGAAAAGGATGAGCGAGAAAATTCTGCAAATCCTGGAGCACTTTAAACAGCCGGATCCGATCGGGATTCCCGGGGCGGAGATCCCGGAGCCCTACCCGGTCCCGGACATGAGGCAGTCGATAGCGTTCGGGACCACGCTGCATTTCAAAAACACGGCCGTGTACGGTATCAGCAAATTCCGTATCCTGTACGTCAACGCTGAAATTGGAGCCATGGAGGTTGGTATTTGGTCTCATGTTACTTTTTTTTCTAGCAGTCAGGAAATAACTAGGCGGAGGGACTTAACCAATTATATTTTACCACCTGTTTCCCGCGACTCCGTCCGCGTGGAAGTTGTTTATCGCTTTTTTCTCAGGAATCGTCCATTTTTACGGGATAAAATATGACCCGGAAAATACTCAATAGGTAGGTACTATTTATTTTTGTGAAATCATAATGTGTTTACGAAGATGGAAGTATATAATAAATGTTTCATTATGAACCCTGTTGGGCACAGCAAAGGTATTTAGAGAGAGCCTTCTCGAAAATTACAAATATAGTTGATGAAAACTGTTGAATAAGGGTTCGATTGGTTGATCTGTCAGAGTTGTCATATTCGTGAACACTCGGTTTCTACCCGAGTGACGTTCAGTCTTCCAAGTGCCTACTTCATTTATAAAATAAGAACACCAACAACAAACATTAAAACACAATAACATTAAGTTTACGTACCTACTTATTCTCCGTCCTACCGTAGGGTCTCATATTATATTTTATTTCAAAAGTTTTATTGAAGTTTATTAGTCCAGTAAACTTGTCGACTGAAAGTACTTTGAGTCAAATCCGCTAGTACTATTTTTTTCAGACTTGATGATGATGTTGGCCCAATACTGGGTGATTTTGGAGTCATGATCAGGAATGGCCAAAAGTCAAGTCAAGTAAGATCAACAACAACTTTTCCGATGGGACCAACCACGAAATCGCCAAAAAAACCACCTGTTCCATACATTAACTCTCAATTAATTCACCGTTAATGTATGGAACAGCTGTTTTTTTGGCGATTTCGGGGTTGGTCCCATTGGAAAGGCACCCAGTATAATCTAAGTTTGGATCTCGAGCGCCGAACGCGACTTTGTCAAAAAACGATAAAACCGTGTTTTTTTTTTAAGATTTTTTAAGATTAAGTAAGTCTTTATCTCGGAAACTATTGAGTCTACCTACAGAGACAACTGTAGTCTCATATTTTAGCAAATTTAGTCTACTTTAAAAACGTTTTGAAAATGTACTATAAAAACTAATTTTAAATATTTGCCTTAATTTAAATTTTTCATGCACACTTTTTTTATACAAGACGCTTGCATTTCAGGTTCATGCCGCCATGTTGATCGACAAACTACAAGCCCGGGGCAACTACACAATGTCCACCTGGGTTAACCGCGCGCAGGGCCCCTTCACCGTCGACGTGACCGGGCTCAAGGTCACGGCCAAGGCCAACCTGGGCGTGGAGCGAGACGGCAAGCTCAGAGCGCAAGATATCGCCATCGACATATCCTTCAGCACGATCGCCCTAAACTTCGAAAACCTCGGCTTATTCGGAAGCATGTTCCAAAGCATTGTCAACAACGTCGGCACCTTCTTATTCGATTCCATCAAACCCTATATCCTTAAAGAAGCATACACTAAAACGAGAGCAGAAATCAATAAGAAGCTAGATGAAGTAGCAGGTGATATGCAGTTCCCTAACTCAATATCCCCCTTGGACATGTTGATAGCAGACGCTCGGGTTAAGGTGCGGGAAATGGAGATGGATCCTTACAAAGTAGAGCCTTATAACGCTACGGTTAGTGTTTTCGCCATCTCGCTCTCCAACACTTGGATAACAGGAGCGTCTTCGTTCCACAGAGTTGGGAACATTACTTTGAAGATGGAAAATAATAGTATTGTGGCTGACTTTGAAATAGGCACGCAGAAAATGGAAGGCATGACGCAGTGGGATATATCAGCAGTAGGGGGGCTACTGTCTCGGGCCGGCACGGCCTCGTTCTCTGTGGAGTACATAAGCGGCCGCTTGGTTGTAGCTCAGCCCCTGGACACCAGGGAGAAGCCAGAATTCAGAGGAGTCGACTTGGAGATCGGTAACATTCAAGTCCGGTGCGACGGAGCAGGCACGTTGGACTACGTTATTGAATTTGCTGTCAACATCCTCCCAAATTTACTAAGGTATCAGATAATGGATGCTTTAGAAGGCCCTATTAAAGAGAAAGTTCAAGCTGAATTGGACAAGATTAACGTGGAAGAGACTATTAAGCAGGAGTTGCCGGAGCTGGACAGGATGCAAGGGGAAGGAGTCCGGCTGTCTGCGATGTTGAAGCCGCCGACTGCTGCCGCCGCTTCCTATGATGACGACGAGTTCTTTAATTTCTGATAAGATTTGTCTATTAGTTAGTTTAAAAGTGGCAAAATAGGAAGTTTACTCTGCGGCCACCAAGACTTGGCAAAAACCTCGCATCGGATCTATATAAATTACGGGGCATGAAGTTTCTGAATATTAATATTTTTGTATATGTTCTTTGCTTTGTTTTCTGTCTTTCTTTTTCTGTGACCACTCTTATTACTTTCTTTATGATTATTCGGTTGACTCACAGAGAATGTCATTGGGAATTAAGTCCGAAATTTGTGATTGACAGCAGTAAAAAAAACTGTGATTACCATTCCTTCCCACGCAACAAATAAGTTGAGCGTTGTTCTACTGCTGTTATTATTATATATATTCAGAAACTTGATGGTTGTGCAATATGTCAGGCTTGACTTTCCTGTGTAGTCTAGCAGCGCGCACTTGTCTCCGCTTTCGGGCATAGAGTACAAAGAAGATAAGAATTCAATCGTGACACCTGTCATCGCAGTACATTTATAACCTATTCTTAAGATGATCTATAAAGCTTGGGGTTGCCGCGGTAAGGATTCCTCGAAAGCTGCTTAACGGTTTTGAAAGAAATGCCTCGGCGATTAAAAACGAAGAAGGAAGGATAAAAGAAAGGTTCAGTTACCAGCGGGCTCACAATTCACATACTCACGCAGGCGCCATATTGGAAGGGTCACGGTCTTCTTGACAGTGGCGCCGCACCGTACAGAGTGATGTAGCGGCGGCCACGCGAAACTACACGCGCGCGGATTGTGCAGCCATGGTAGACGTATTGGGCGGGAATAAAGGACATATTAGAACGCCGCAACAATGATTGTGAAGCTTTAATTTTGAAGCGACGCATCGCGTAAGGAGCTGTAAATAAAATCCATACAAATTTAGCGCCGGGTGATAACATATCTCCCCTCTAAATCAAGTAAAATTTCCACCATAATTAAAAGTTTTTTTCTTTCCAAGAAAAACGTACAGACCTAGTTGGTCAAAATACTCATAATATCGACAGCATAATTTAAAAACCGTATAAAATCGGACTAGGTTTAAGGGGAGAAAAACTTTATCGGATTTTGTATGGATTCAGCTTCACAATCCTCTTAATACACGGACTTGACAGAAGCACGAATGTAGTACAGCCCTCGCTTTCGATACATTTCTTTAATAAGTTTATGGTGGTTGTCTAAAACCCGAAATTGGCGGAATACACCTTGTTAAAATAAGGAGTGAAAGCCATTAAGATAATAAACTTTACTTTGGCGTGTGGTTGCCGGGTTAGAATAGTGCCACTCCAAGTCTTCCCGTGGATGTCGTAAGAGGCGACTAAGGGAATAAGGGCTTGTAGTACTGTTAGGCGATGGGCTTGCAACCTGTAACTAATACAGTACTTAGCCTGTTTGTCATCAATCAACAAATTAAGTCTTTTTAGAGTTGTTGGTATTTCTGTAGCTCTGCCTACCCCGCTCTGGAAATGAAGGCGTGATGTTATGTATGTATGTACAAACTTATGCTTCGGATATAATGTCTACTGAAATGACAAGTGTCAGGATTGACTTGTTATCTTCCTATAGGTAACTGTAGCGCCTAATATTTCGTCCCCGTCAGCGACTGTCCACCCGCGGGACGACCCGAAGGAAGGTCAAGCACGCCCATGATGCAGTAAACAGAGCGTGCTGGTTGACAGCCGACATGATTAGCTTCTTATCATGCCACTAGTAATTTATGTATAGATTTAATATATTTAATTAATTTAATTGTAGGTTCAAGGAGCTATGTTGTGCTAAAAATTGTAAGCTTTTGTGTTCTACAGTTTAGAATAATAACGGTTAAATTTGCACACATATCAACATAGTTTAAGGCGAAATCGTGAGCAAATAATATATTTTTGCCTAATATTGTAGTTGCCACATATTGCATGTTACGTGAAACTCTTTTTTATAAAAGCTATACTTTAGAGTCGGAACTCAATATAAATTACGTCTACTTCGTAAGTAATAAAATATATACCGACTAACTACTGAGGTTGGTTCATACAGCATTGTATTTAACAATGTATGGAGTAGGCAATACATAATTTAAGAACAAGGTTGGCGTAATAAATATTGAAACTGTAGTACTTACTTAAAAATACTTTAATATTGATTAAAATATAATTATTAGTTGATTTTTGTTTTTTTTTTATATTTATACTTACCTACTTCATTATTATAGTTTTGGAACAGATCTATGATTTTTATTTGTTTTTCTTTCAGTGCTAATGCACAAGTGAAGCAGTACTGCTTATAAAAAAAGCTGCCAAGTTTCCGTTCTAAGTATAATCCCCCCAAATCCCCCAATTTTTATTGTTTTTTTTTTCTATTTTTGTGTGAAAATCTTAATGAAGTTTACAGAATACCAAGCCCTTGCCAAGTTTCAACAGTATAGTCCTTATTGTTTCGGCAAAAAGTGGCTGTGACATACGGACAGACAGACAGACAGCCATGACATACATTTTTGAATTATTAGCCGGTAAAAGATGCAACAGTTAGGTGTTGAGTTACTTGGGGGTGTGTGTTCCCGATAGGTACGTATGGCGCCGTCGGCGACCGCGGCTGCTGGTCGAGCCGCGCGGGCGCACCAACCTGCTCGGTACGTCTCCGCTGACGCGAGCTGTGCGAACCCTCAACCAAATTGCGGAGACCATTGATTTGTTTTCTTGTTCTCTGAATGAATTCACAAAGGCTGCATTATTTATATTATGTTATAGGTGTAATAATAGAGATTAGTTGATAGGTACCAAAAAGTAGTTACACTATTGTCTTAGGATAAGCCCTGTAAAAATAGTTGTAAGTGTGGATAATAAATAAATAAATAAATAAATAAATAAATAAATGAAGAATCCATAAGGGTTCCTTTTTTTCAATTGGCTACGGAACCCTGAAAGGGTATAAAGTTTATTTTACAAAAGATAAAAAGATAAACGATGAAAGTTGTTTATTCAGTACTAGTGACCCGCCCTCGCTTCGCTCCGGATTAAAGTATTATACATATAAACTTTCCTCTTCAATCACTCTATCTATTAAAAAAAACCGCATCAAAATCCGTTGCTTAGTTTTAAAGATTTAAACATACATAGGGATATAGGGACAGAAAAAGCGACTTTGTTTTATACTATCTATGTAGTGAAGTAGGCCGCACGGGCACTTTTACCCGTCAAAACTCTACTGGCGTTTCAAAGAGACCACTGCTGAGTAAAAGCGCCACAAGAAACTCAACAGTCAGTCATTTTTTTTAAACATTGCTTATGACAATGACAGACCTTAACCAAGCATTATATAAATCAATTAATAAAATTTAAAAATATATCGACTGCCAGACTAACACAGCATCAACTCAAAATACAACTGTATTTAATAATCGACTTTAATACATTTCCTATGAACTTGAAACAAAACAAAGCAAGTTTTTTGAAATGATGCTGTGTTGATCTAGCAGGTTTAAGCTACATAGTATTCGTAAACGAAAATAAATTTATTTATACGTTCGTTATACATTTTTGTTAACTATTGCTGCTCGGGCGCTAGGATTGCAATGAGCCTTTTAGTGTGAGGAATCAGGCCGTGAGCCCTGTGGTGTGAGGGATCAGGCCGTGAGCCCTGTGGTGTGAGGGATCAGGACATGAACCCTGTCTTGTGAAGAATATTGTAAATTAGCCTATTCCCCCCTCCCTGAAGCTACCACTCTGGCTTAGCAGAGTATTTAATGATATACTCGTATATTTCGGAGATGAATTTGGATTATGGTTGATGTCGTCAGCCATCGTGTTTTTCGCACAACCAGCGCGGTCGGTAATCGAGAATCGAGAGCGGGCGGAAATCCGACTTTCTTTATTTTATTCATTCAATTTCATTCACTCGTTCAGAAACTTCATGGCCGACAGGTCCCAAGTAGCTCTAAGGAGTTACAATAGAGGGCGTTGTTTAAGCGAAAGATTCGCAAGCTTACCAACAGATGGCGCCGTTTGTGGCAAAATAAATGCCATCACTCTCACGTATATATTTAAGATGGCAGTCCATCTGAATTCGGCTTTTGGTTAAAAAAATTGTGGGACGCTGACTTCAGTTGGACTGACCTATTAAGTATCAATTTAAAATAAGTTATTTCTAGCTTTTTGAAGATGTTTTTTAGTTTCTTTAAACATTTTTTTTATTTGATACCTTTTAGTGATCATAATATCACTATTATGTCGTCCACGTATGTTTATTCCTATAATAATTCAGGAGTTCCCTCGATTTCTCCGATTCCCAAGAAAATTCCCAGAGTGGGGTAGGCAGGGCTACAGAAATACCAACAACACTAAAAAACACTTGTTGGTAATTCAGTAACCTACTTTTTGCACACCAGGCTAAGATGTTGACCAGTGTATTAGGGTCATGCACGCTCTTAAAAACAAAAGTTTTCTTTCCTGTGGCCAATAGTTAGTGTAAAAGCTTGTGTGCATATAAGGTATGTTTTTATATGATATATTTAAAGCAGTCCTGACGGCGTTTTTGTGAAAATGGGCTTTGCCAGAAAATTAGGCCTTAAAAAGATTACCTTTCGGTGTACCCACAGTATTCCACAGGAAAGACAGTAACCTAAATCTGTGTATGACCCATTAGTGACAGATTGCAAGCCCATCGCCTAACAGTACTTCAAGCCCTTATTCCCTTGCCTCGCCTTGCCCTCGTCTCACATCCACAGGAAGACATAGAGTGGCACTATTCTAACCCGGCGACCACACAGAACCCAATCGAAAAAAAGCGGTCTTTGTGTAATCGGGGAACATACATAAAAAAAAAACCCAATGAATTGAGAACTTCCTCCTTTTTTGAAGTCAGTTAAAAGAAGGCTGCAAATGGAATGGGTAATAAAATAGTTTGCTTAGTTTATGTTTTTATTTTATTACATTATCACACTTAGAGGAATATCTCTGTCATCTCCATGGGTGTGAGGTGCGGGTGTGCTAGTCCGCGCTGTAGACGGCGGGGTCGAAGCCGCGCCTGCGCACGTGGCCGTCCACCCAGGCGCGCAGGACGCCCACGTCCGCGTACACGCCCGGGGTGGGCCCGCCGCACTCCACGCCCCACGACACGATGCCGTGCTGGATGTAGCGCCCCGGAATTAACTAGGGAAATGATTTTACATACATACACAACATCACGCCTTCATTCCCAGAGTGGGGTAGGCAGAGCTACCAGAAATACCAACAACTCTAAAAAGACTTGTTGATAATTTTGTAACCACTGCCTAATCAGGCTAGGAAACATGTTTTGCTTAACTTTATCCACTATACATTGCAGTACCAATGGCTGACTTAATGCGCCTCAACGCATCCTAGAGCAGCGATTTAGCGAACTTAAGGGTTCTTCAAGTATGTATTAATGTAAACACTTTATTGTTCAAAACACAGAAATTCAAATACAATATTCACAGAATAGAAAAGTACAAAGGCGAAAATATCCCTTTAATGTAGTTATCTCTTCTATCTAACCTTTTTAAAAGCATCTAAAAGCAATTAGAGGCAACGAGAAGACATGAGTACATTTTTTTTTCAGTCTTTAATCATTGTCTGCTTATCATGACCAAACTAATGAATTCCAACATGGCAGTGGGTAGGGGTGGGTGGGTGGCAGTGGGTGGGGGTGGGTATAGTACAGAGCCCATCGCCACCTTCCAACTCCATCATCCGACCAGCTCTCAGACACCATAATATTGCATTACAGCCCATTAACGGGAATTAGTACAAAATTCACTTGCAAGATTTAAACTAAACTACATACGCACATAACCTTGTAAATAAATATCCTCTACAATCATCACTGCTCGAGACTACTGAGAGATCAGTGCCTATAGCCAAGATGCGTTCGCTATCTAGCATTTCTATTCGTTTGGTTTTTAAACCAATCGCGTTAGTAGATCACGTGAATCGAAAAGTTACAGGATCTAGAAACTAAACGAATAGAAACGCCTAGTTAGCGAACGCATCTTGGCTACAGGCTCAGATTCGGTGGGTCTAAGTACCGCGGACATCCGTTGAAGTGGAACTGAGGGTGAACTACCGGGAGAACTCTTCAACGAGTTATCTTAGATGATACCGCGTATAAACAAATTCAATAAGTTGCAAAATTTACCTTACTGGTTTACGTCCAAAGGAAAAAAACACCTTAATCGCCTGTATCTCATGAACCAATGATATCTTTTTAGTATTTGTAGTTTTGGCTTTAGAGGGCCGGAAGACACTTGACTCTAACAAAAAATAGCGCTTAAAGCTTAATATTTTATAAACGGATCCCTTAATCGAAAAATTGTTAACACAAACCCGCAATATGTTTGAAAGACCTAACCAACGACACCCTTATGGGGTAGACTAGATAAAAAAATACATGCCCACATTACACCCGCCTCTCAGCAGTTGCCCGCGACTCAGTCCGCGTAGACAAATAAAACATAGCCTATGCCACACAAATAGCGTGGCTTTCAATTGGTAAAAAAAAAAAGGTTCAGTAGATGCAGAGATTATCCCCTACAACCTCACAAACTCACGAACTTTACCTCTTTATAAGAGAACGGTTTTGAAATTGGAGGGTTTTGCATACCTTACAGTCAAGTTCTACCGGGTACTATACCTCAGAAGGGCAAACGAGGGGAGAACCGCCATCGCCCTTGCAAGTGTCCTTCCCTAGCTCTCCGGCGCACATGAAGGAAGAGTGCAGGGTGAAGAACCGTCCCAGCCGCGAACTCCGGAATAACTGTGTGCAGCGCTGATGGTCCACCACTGGGACCTCGACCTAGAATCATGATCAAGGTGTTGAGAAAGTACCTACTTATAGTATCCTCAAACCTCAGATCATAGAAACAAGGGAGATATGTCACGTGTGCAAATTTATTCGTGACCCGGTGTCGCCACTTTTATAAAATGTGTGCGGCTTACGCTTACACTCTATGAACTACTACAAAAACAACCTTCTCATAATTGGTTAAAGTTTAAGAACTTAAAACGTCGTAACATAATTTTAATAGTAAGACAAAATTAAGCTTTATGTTATTTTAACAAGGTCTAAAATGCTGAAAGGTCGCGTTTTTTCCATCGTAGTTCAGCTACTCAAAGTAAGGTGTCGCTTACTAGTGTACTTAGCTAGTGCCATCTAGCGACGACGCCTTGCTATTCAGCGCTAGATGGCGCTAAGACAGTAATCCTTATGATCAGTATCTTAAAGACTTCTATTACAGTGACTTCGAGTGATTATGTTTACGGCAGTGTGCGCCATTTTTCTACTACTCAAGTAAGAATGTGACCATATCTGTTTCAAAATATATCGATAACTGTTTAAAACTTGTTGGGAACATTAATATATTTGACGGTAGGTTTATTACTATTAGGGTAATCAAAATTAATCATATTAACTTTTTACATTTATTAATAGTAGAATAGAATAATAATATTATAGAATGTTAACAAGTTTAGGAATTTGCCTCATGACATGTATTCTTTATTAAAAACCAAAAATATCTGTGTACAATTCATTTCGATACGTTTAACAGTTTCCGAGGTATTGAATTTGTAACTTCGAGGCGTCGTAAGACATTGGGCGCCCAGCGCTCAGGGATTATGTATGACGTCATTTACTAGTAGCGGTGCGCGTTCCTAAACTATTCAATAAGCTCACATAATGGCTGTTTCCTTTAACCGAAATAGGTAGCCAGTTGAGATTTTCCTCAGAATACGTCTTACTCTCTCTCTCTCTCTCTCTCTCTATCGAGCAAAATAATAAATCTAATTATTTTTCACTAATAAATGCTTGAATTTGAATTTGAATCTCAAATGCATGAAACTTGAAAATTCCATTCTTAAACAAATTTTACAATCTTCTTTAGGCTGCTTATTTAGGAGTTAAATTAAAATTTTATGATATTAAATGCTCATGGTTTACTAATAAATCGGATAAAACTGCTATTTATGAAAATAATGACTTCGATGTGATATACAGACGGATAGACAGACAATGTATAATCGAATAAATGGATAAATCTGCAATACAGTTGAACAGAAACCAGATTTGAATAAGTATTTACAACCGAAATTTAGGAAATGCACTTACAGTGTAAACTTTATATACTTAAGTCGTACGTGAAAATTTGTCAAAACTATTTTCCTTGTGTTTTAAATAACTTAAACTAATAAAACGTTTAATTGTATTGGTCGCTGTAGAACAAGTCATTTATCGATAGTCGATAGAAATCACGTCCACATCCTTACGCTCGGAAATCCATACAAGCATTAATATTCATTTAAAAATAGAAATATTGCTTGAAAATTAACTTTACCGGTTGTATGTTATGCCACTAGATTTTAAATTTACGTTTGCATTCTTATTTTTGCACACATTAACGCTAAAATCAGTCATTTTACAATTTAAACGAAGCTCGTGTATTGACAGCGATCGCTGGGCGACTGAGGCGACGTTTGACGTGCCTTGAGCCGATATGTCCAGTTTGACCATATCGAGGCGTCACGAACCACGCCCCCATACCATATCTCCCTTGTTTCTATGATCTGAGCCTCAAACCAAACTGACGACTGGGGCAATAAAACCTGGTGAATGTAGGGTGGTTTTTTTTTTTTAAATGATCATGAGAAGGCACACGAGCACTCAGACCACCTGATGGTAAGTGAAATCTGAGACCCACAGACATTTGAGTTTTTAGACCCCAAATACGTTGCCAACCCTGAGGACACAATAATGCGAACACTGTCGCTTGGCGGGTGGTTAATGGATAAAATGGTGGTAGCGATCCGGACGGACCCTGCACAGAGTCCTACCACCACTAAGATAGAGAGAGAGAGAGAGAGAGTATGGTAATGTGAACCTGGGTTTCTATATTTGAAACGTCTCGTTAAAATGTAACGAATCGTTAAAATTTGACATTGGCTACGTACAAAATGTGTTAAATTTTAACGAGACTTTACATTTTAACGAGGCGTTACGAATAATATAGGGACCCACGGTGAGTCACGCTCTGAAAGACCATGCAAATAAACAAAAATCTATCTATCTTCTTTTTTTTATAGCTCCAGTCGTCAGTTTGGTTTGAGGATACTGTAGATCATAAAGGATGTAGATGTAGTCGATACAAAAACATCGATATTTCTTCCTTAAGTCCTGAAACATTTACAGTTTCGGAAAAAAGCAGTTTGGTCTTGAGGTTACGAAAGGCTCCCGTTTTCAAGTCACCGGTCGCCGCCTCGTTTGTCATCTACAAACATATCCTCTACTTTCCCCAATCGTTTGCTTAATAAGAATTAGTCTCACCCTTTTCAGAATGACTTGGTACGTCCCCTCCTGCCCGAATTGGTTCTTGCCCCAGCCCGAGGCGAGGCAGCGGGCGCCGGCGGGCGCGAGCGCGCGGGGGCGCGGCAGGCAGGCCACGCCCACGTGCGGCGCCAGCGCCACCGGAGAGGCGAGGAACAGAAGCGCGACGTCGTTATATACATTGCCTAAACAACATTTATGACACTTCTTCAAGGAGTTTATTTAACGGTAACCAGCAGTACTACCAGCCCACATTTCACCATCATGTCCTGACAATAACACTGCCCTCCTAAGCCAATATTTAGATACTGCTATTTGGCTTAGCAGGGCAGAACGGGTGACAGGTGACTGTCGTTGGTTATTTTCACCTGTCATCTATCATCATATGTGTGAGTTGGGCTTGTGCATTTTTTTTTAAATATATTACCTATATTAAACTCCTGGTGGACCACAACTTCCGCAACCCCTTTATCCTGGTGGGGGTATATTTCGTTCAGTGTCTGAGTGTCCCACTCCCCAGCGCGGATCTTCAGCGATGATGCTGGAATCGTCGCAAGGATGTGCGCCGCACTCAGCACGATGCTGGGGTGGATGAGGGAGCCGCCGCCGATGTATGAGTACAGCCTCATGTTTTCGGGATAGTCGACGTCGTTATTCGGGTCTCTGGAGTTAAACAAAATATTCATCACCGTCAGATCCTTTAACATATTACTAGCTGGGCCCTGTTTTATATTATTAAGCTACAAGTAAAAAACTAGCTAGAGATTCTATTGCTCTGTCCCTCTCACTCTACAACAATACTGTGAGGGACAGAGCATTCGACTCGCGAGTACGGTAATTGCACCTCATGGTGAGGGCACTGGGCGAGCGAGCTCTACTCGGGTTGTATGTAGATGGCACTTTTAAATCACATTTTGATAGTGTCATCTATGTATGTAAATATCTCAGAACCCGATTTTTTAAAGAAGGTAATGACTTGGCAGATCGAATTTTTGACCCGAAGATTTTCCTCAAAATCTTTACAGCCGTTGTCGAGAACGTGATTACAAATTCTTTGTTTTTGCAGAACGGCTGAATGGATCTGACTGGATGAATTTGGCACACAGTTAGATTATAGAATAGGACAGACTAATTTTAAGCCGAAAAATTTGACAGTCCTCGAGGGAATAGCTATGAACGACTCCTACGTTCAGGATAGATGTTTAAAACCATTAGGTGTCATAGGTGCATACTTAAAGATGGCGACCATCCAGGGGAACTCTCCGAAAGCCGCCTCGCCGGCCGTGGCGCCGATGATGCTGAACCCTGCTCCGCGGGCGTTCCGCCAGCCGCAGCCATCCCTTAGCTGTTCCGACAAAAGAAAACATCAGACGCCTTCTTATCCTTAATCCTTAGATGAAAACAAAAAGAGGAAGATATGTGACAGTTTAATTATGGGTCCTAGTTAGTTACCTTGGGCGGTACGGGAGCAGGGCGAAGGTCTGGCGGAAGACAACATATCTCCAGGTACGACAGGCACGGGCCGACGGATCTGCAATGGAATGTAGCTATGTAGCCTAGTTATATACTACTTAGTTGTTGCTCTCTATTGCCGTCCGCGTAAAATGGTCATTTGTGCAACAAGAGAACAAAGTTGGTATTTGCAGCGCCTAAGGATTCAAAGACACGAGTGCATATAATCTTTGGTCTCGTGTAGCACATACAACTTTTCACCTCACAGCGCGAACATAATATAACCATAATGTAAACATTAAACGACATGCATTGGTACCTCCGCCGCCCGTGTGGTGCCACCCCACGAACTTTAAGTACATAGTGAAAAAAAAAAATACTTTGTTTCACGCTCGCATTAAAATGCAATTTTGCTCACTTTCTTTAAACAGCAAAACAACCCTTATGAGGTGTTGAGGTGAAAAAGCTTTTTATCGGTATTCCCTCGGAAGCTGTCCAATTTTTCAAGGACACAGGGTGGAATTTCCTTCAGATTTATTAACTTAACATATTATTAGCAGTATCCTTAACTAGTACCTATCAAGAATTCACGTCACCAGCTGCTAATTGGACCAAGTTTTTGTCCAAACTTAGTGGGTCTACGGGAAGTACCCTATAGGTTCGGATTTATTTGCTGGTGTCAAAATATGCGACATAAATGGCTGTATTTATTGATTGCGTTGTTTTAGCAACTTGTTTTTTTTACAGCGACAACGGATCGTAGCTTTTAGTAGTTACCTATTTGATATAAATTTCAACTTTATAGAATCTGGCAAACGAAAGCTGTTCCAGAAAACCAGCGGCAATTTCAAAAAAACCTGCAGCTGTTTACACTGACAGTACACTGAATAAACGGAGTTGATACTATTTGATTTCCTGATCTTTTCACATCAGTGTTGGAGTATCAACTCCGTTTATTCAGTGTAGAGTCAGGGTTAAAAGCTGCAGGTTTCTTGAAATTGCCGCTCTTTCTCTGGGACAGCTTTCGTTTGCCAGACTATATCTTTACACGGCCCTGAGAAAAAGGGTCTTGACGAACAGTCAGGTCTCGAAGTGATCCTATAACGCCTGATGCACGCAGGCCACGATACCGAAACGGAACCGGACCGAAGCCAGACATTCTAATCGAAATTGGAACTTAACCGCAATATTCGCAAATAATTCGCAATACAAGTCTTTGTAGATTTGTTGGTATTTCTGTAGCTCTGCCTACCCCACTCTGGGAATTAAGGCGTGATGTTATGTATGTATGTATGTAATTCGCAATACAATTCCGGTTTCGGTCCGATTAGATTCGGTTTCGTGGCAGTGTGATACAGACGTAAGGGTTCCTTTAGTTACAATTTGGTACGGAACCCTAAAAAATATTTTGGTAAAAAATATAATAGGACTGACCGTAGGTCGATAAGATTAGTGCCATCGACGATCGTTCTGTTGGTAGTCATGTTGCATTGGTAGAAAGGGACACACACACCCGTCTCGTTCTTTCCCAACAAGCAGGTCGCGATGTTATCTACATAAAAATAAATCGTTATGGGTTTCATTCGCAAAGCAAAGATAATTAGCCGTCAACAGTATCGACTCATTCTGTTGCACAAAATTATAGTAAAATGTCAATTGAACTTGGCGAAAACGGAAAGAAAACTAAACGAACCACTTCACCATCATTACTATGGAATGCAAATAACCGGTTAAAACCGGTTGTTAACCGTCTTTTTCATGCTAAATTCGGTTATTAACCGGTTTTTTGCATTCCCTGATCATTACTAGATAATCACTTAGATACTTTTAAAGCTCAAGTGAGGTTTCTGAAATTATTTTTGCACGAGATCATTATTCCTACGCTATTTTTAATATAGGTACACACTCTTGATGAAAATTTGAGGTTATGTGTCAAACAGTAGGTAAGTACTAATTTGTTTATTTGTTAATATTTTCCAAGTTCAATTGACACAGACTTTAAGACAGATGGTGCCTGCTTTAAAATTTACCCGTGTAAGTGCACCTTACGAGCATAGCTGAGCATTAACTCGTTAATCCGTAAATCGTTAATTAACGAAATGCACATTTCGAGTAGCGGATTAACTTTTAAGTTAAATTTATAAAATGTTATGTTGTTGTTGTGTTTGTGTTAATGGACTCGTTAACTTCCGATAGATTTTCCCAAGTCCGTTAATCGTTAATCCAGTAGGTACCTACGATTTACTAAAAGTTCAGCCTCGCTTTCAGACGAGAACTTCAACATTATTCAATATTCACGAAGGGGAATATTCACATTATGCCAGTTTACTTAATGACACACTCTAATTACCTATAAACGTCTTTTTACTCTTCCTGACCTGTTAAATACACGATCACTAACGCAGCGATAAAAAAAATATCATGTGCGTTAACGGATTAACGATTAACGTTAATTTAACGAAGTTAACTTGTTTAGTACCGGATTGGCGATTAACGAAGTTAATTATTTGCTTAACGGTGCCCAGCTATGCTTACGAGTAGGTAAGGTTAGGTAGGGTTGCCAACAGTACTATATTTATAGTGTTGTACTTACTATATTTTGACTCTTTTTACGATATACTGTTGAAGAAATATATAGTGCGCAAATATACCATACTTCAGAGTTACGAAGTACTCCAACTTTCCAAGGTTTCATTTCAATTTTATTAAATCTCAACACTGCCCTGTCAATAATGTTACCATTCAACAATCTCACGTGGCGCCATTTGCATAAATTTAAACAATAAATAAATGTCGTTGTTTATCCTTTATTGTATTTCCTCACAAAACTAAGTGGTTGAAGTCGAGAAAAAGGTTGATGCCAAGCTAAGAGTAACCTTATGACAAGGGAGTTGTTCACAAAACGCTACTAAGTTTAAGGTATAACTAAATAAATAAACAAATAAATATCTGGGGACAATCTCACACAAATTGCGCTAGTCCCAAACTAAGATCTAGGCTTGTTCTATGGGTACTAGACAACGATAAACATACTTACATATAGAAATACATACTTAAATACATAGAAAATATCCAAGATTCTGGAACAAATATTCGCGCTCTCACACAAATATCTGCCCTTACCGGGATTTGAACCCAGGACCGCTGGCTTCGGAGGCTGGGTCACTCCCAACTAGGCTAACCAGTCGTCAACCTAGGTATACATTGACCTAGAACTAAGGCTTATTTTAGAAAGTACTATATTTATGACGTTTCTCCCCGAAATAAAGTTGGCAACCCTAGTTAGGTATGTACTACCGCTCTCTGGCTGCTGCGCAGTGATCTGCTGCGCCGGGCCGCCGCTGACGCCCTCGCGGCCATTTTGTCGAGAGTTCTGCAACACACCAATGTATTATTTATACGGATTAATAAACGGGTCGTTCTGCTTTTTTACCGACAATACATCGTTATTTTTCAATATGTTGCGTTTTTCAACTATTGATAATTATGGTATGTATTAATTTTTAATTTTAAAATACGTTGCGTGAATTTTTATTTGGACTAATTAATGATTATTTCGGTGGCGATAATGTTTTTTCTTTATGGTGGTATTTCAGAATATACTGTGACAGAGTGGCCTTTTTCAGAGGAGACTAAATTTTATTACCACTCTGTCACGCAATTCTATGAAAAACAAACTTATAAAATAAAACACTGGATAGAGAAAGTGAAAGATTATTTAGTACTAATAGATGAATAAATGTTTGGACGTATATTCAAACGCTAAACCATTAATAATCAATACTCTAACTGATAAAGTATGACAGGCAATTGTCGGTAAAAAACAAGAATGACCCAAACCACATCGTGAATAAGATGCAAATCTCCGGTGATTATCATTTTATCGGATTTCACTTCATCGATTGAAGCCATGCATACATAACATCACGCCTTCATTCCCAAAGTGGGGTGCGTAGCTCCTGAAATGCCTGCAACTCTAAAAGACTTGTTGATAATTCTATAACCACATTTTGCACAATCAGGCTAAGATATTTACTAGTGTATTAGTGACAGGTTGCGAGCCCTTCGCCTAGCAGTACTCCAAGCGCTTATTCCCTTAGTCGCCTCTAACGACGTCCGCGGGAAGATATGGTGTACTCTAACCCGGCAACCACACGTGTGGTTACACGGGTCGATTGAAGCATTTCATCGAATTTCATTCCTTCGCTATTTTCCGCTGAAACCCATTGTGTGTTCATGATATTTTAAACATTAATAGCGTTGGTTATCTTATCAAACTCAAATTCAAAATATTTATTTGTTTTAAATCATGGTTACAAAAAGTTATATTTCTTACCTACCGATGGCCCCTTTCAAATAAACTTCGAACCGTTTAGGATCTTTTGTGCTATTACCCTCTTACACACTCTGCTGTTCCAATGTGCAGGTTTCTTCACGATGTTTTAGTCCTTCACCGTATAGGGTACTTAATGTCCTTAAGTTAGAAAAACTCATTGGCCTATGGTGACCGCGGGGGTTCGAGCTCGGAACCTAACGATCACGAGTCGACGCTCTTAAATCTCTTAATAACGTAGATTAGGGTAAGTAAGTCTTTGACTGCCAAAAAAATTTTCTTATGATAGGGTTTTTGATAAAACTCATTCTAATCTGAAAAAAACGGGCAGGAGTATGTCGGACCATGCTCAGCGAGGGTTCCGAAGCCGTTAAGCACTACACACGTAATAGTTTTGGCTGTAGGGGGACACTTTACTCTAACAAAAATTAGCGCTATTTTATAGATGAATCCCTTAATAAAGAAAATGATTTTACAAACTCATAATATTTTTGAAAGACGTACCACACTATAGAGCAAAACGAGAAAAAAAAACATCCCCACGTCACCTGACACTTAGATTCACTGAAAAAAAAAATTTTTTTTTGGCACTTTTCTGGCGTGAATAATATACATATTCATGCCAAATTACAGCTATCTACTACTAAGAGTCTATGAGCTAGGCTGCGGACGGACGGACATGGCGAAACTATAAGGGTTCCTAGTTTGACTACGGAACCCTAAAAAGCAGAAGCAAAAAGAAGTATTTTGTATCTATAGGCCTCTATCAGTTTATCACTACATAGTATAAAACAAAGTCGCTTGCGCTGTCTGTCCCTATGTATGCTTAAATCTTTAAAACTACGCAACGGATTTTGATGCGGTTTTTTTTAATAGATAGAGTGATTCAAGAGGAAGGTTTATATATATACTTTTACCCGGAGCGAAGCGAGGGCGGGTCGCTAGTTAATACTATAGAAAAGTAATTTCTGCCAGGCCGCGTCTTGAGACGAGCGTCACGCGATATCAATTTATAACGGGTCATTATAAACTGTCATATATCTGAAATTAACGACTTTTTGAGACAAGGTTACAGTCGAAGTCATAAATATGTTTACACTTTAGTACCTTGTCACTTTCATTCACTGAGACAATTTCAATCAATAGACAAAATAGAGTTGCGGATAACATCCCGCCACAACCTATAACCTATTGTCTCATGTCGGTAACATACTCAGTGAGTAATTAAAAACAACAAAAACTGCAATCAAATTCAAGATACCGCACATATTATAGGCGATAAGAGCTCGCGATGACACACTCGGGTTTTTCAAGATAGGTATACTGTGGTCGAGTCGAACATGTCAACAAGTATAAGCACGTAGTGAGGAAAGTCCGTAGTTTTTAGAGTTCCGTACCAAAAGGAAACCCTTGATAGATGTCTTTACCGTCGGTCCCGTAATCCTACACAACTATGGTCCTAGTCTGCAACAATAGTGCAATTTTGACCCTTACATCATGATAATAGGCTAGACATCATCATCACTATCAGCCGGGAGACGTCCACTGCTGGACAAAGGCCTTCCCCAAGGTTTTCCACAACGACTGGTCCTCTGCCGCTGTCATCCAGCGGTTTCCCGCGACCTTTATCAGATCGTCGGTCCACCTTGTGGAAGGCCTGCCGACACTTGGTCTCCCTGTTCGCCGTCGCCACTCTAGAACCTTTCCGCTCCAACGGCCTTTGGTTCTACGAGCAATGTGCAGACCGCCCACCCATTTACCGATAAAAGCCTTTGAAAGACTAACCTCTCAATAGAATACCCCACTAAAAGAATATCCTCTTGGAACGAAATATATGACTAAGTTATTTGTTAAACTTACCATTTACAGCTAAAGCACAGATAACCCTTTTAAATAGCGCTATAAAAAGCATATCGAACGTCTTTTACTTAGGTAAAAGACTTATAAAACCCATTCGAAACCCCTTGAATGGGATAACGGGTTTTAAGCGATACAGCTTTTCTAAGTAAAACCCTTATAAAAAACCATTCGAAACCCCTTGAATGGGATAGCGGGCCGGACCCTGGTGCAGACATTAAAGGAAATTATTTTAGGCCTAACTATATAATTATGTACCCAGCGATAATAGCAGTAAGCTGTAATGTTTTAAGGATAATGTAAGGATGATACTGGACTATTGTTGCAGGCTAGGACTATATTAGTTGTGTGGTTTTACGGTCCGTCTTTCTGTCCCTCCATCCGTCCATCCGCCAAGACACCTTTCCTCTAAAATGGCTAAACCATCGGGCGGAAATTATTAATAGTTACATTCCGCAGACACAAAGCTAGTAAATAAGTATCAAGGGATATCATATATCGATTAGGTTAGGTTAGGTCCCAAATAAAGCTGTCACTTGTATTTTGGAAACTAGATAACAATGCATACCTGCTTAAACAGATAAATAAAATATAAAACCGGGCAAGAGCATGTCGGACCATGCTCAGTGTAGGGTTCCGAAGCCGTTAAGTACTACAAACATAAAAAATCATCAAGTAATCACTAATTTTCTATTTAAAGTCAATTGGTGCCGTCGTAGATGATTTTAGTAGGTATAAACACAATCGCCTGTATCTCAAGAACCAATGATGTCTACTTAGTCTTGATATTTTTTCTTTAAAATTGGTTATGGGCTCTTTCATTTAAGTCTTTTTTCAGGTTTTTTGTATTTGTAGTTTTGGCTGTAGGGGGTAGGACAGTTGAGTCTAACAAAAAATAGCGCTTTAAAGCTTAATATTTCATAAACGGATTACTTAATTAAAAAACTGTTTTCACAAACCCATATTATTTTTTTCAACGATACCCCACACTATTGGGTAGACTACGTAGGTTACGTGTAGGGGAGGTATCCTAAAAAAAAACATTTTTTTACTTTTTATTGTACCACTTTGCTAACGTAACTAATAAATATGCATATTCATGCCAAATTGCAGCTTTCTAGTACTAATAGTCTTTGCGCTAGGCTGCGGACGGACGGACGGACAGACGGACGGACATGGCGAAACTATAAGGGTTCCTAGTTTGACTACGGAACCGTAAAAACCAACCAACATGAAAAATAATAAAGTCGGACTCACGCACGAAGGATTCCGTACCATTATCTCAAATTTGAGACCCTTTGTCTTGTGAATTCGAATGTCTTTGGGTCTCAGATTCTACTTAACATCATGTGGCCTGAGTGTCTGGTGCCTTATCCTTAACATTAAAAATAAATAAAATAAATCTATAAAATCGCCAGACCTGTATACTGTTGCCGTTATCAATATCGAGCAAAAACGAACAAAAAAATCAAGTTTGGTGTATGGGAGCCCCCTTGAATATTTATTTATTCTGTTTTTTAGTATTTGTTGTTATAGCGACAACAGAAATACATCATCTGTGAAAATTTCAACTGTCTAACTATCACGGTTCATGACATGAGAAACAGCTTGGTGACAGACGGACGGACGACGGAGTCATAGTAATAGGGTCCCGTTTTTACCCTTTGGGTACGGATCCCTAAAAACGTCCAAGGATAAGAAATATTTTTTAAGCCCATCTTACAAGAAAAAGAAAATTATGCCGGGCACTAAAACTATAATAGTCGGGTACGCATCTAACTCAACTATCAAGGAAAATGGGTGAATCAACTTTTAAGGTACTCCCCAATTTTCGACATGTCTCACTATGTCACCTTAATTTGGTAGAATGCAATTATTTTTTTTGATGTGGTCAATATATTGAATAAATCAGACAATTAAACTTACTTTCTAGCTGACAATTTTAAAAATTCTTCTATGATTTACACAAATATATCAGGTAACGCAGGGGATGACGTTGTCCCCGGGTTTTGTATGAAAAACGTGCATTTTCCACTGCGTTACCATGTTTTTACAAAATTATAGAATTGGTTTATGATTATGAATAGTGAAATCCGAAAATCTGATTATCTAATTTTAACATGTGTAAACCATTATCAATCTCACATATTCTAGTAAGTTTTTATTAGCGTGTAGAAAAGGAGGACTTTAAAAGTTGATTCACCCAAATACATACGGTGGTACATACATTGACATACGGTGGTTTTTTGCAATGATTCAGTCGCGATGCTGTCGCTGGTCGTATGACCTCGCACTCGTAAACACCATTTTGCATCTTAGATAGCTGTGATACAGCAGCATCCAGTCCAGCATCGATACAGTCTCCACCCTCACTCTTACCCTTAGGTATTATACCCGATGTCGCGAAACAGCTTCGCGTTAATAGCGATGCTGAATCAACACAGCCGCGAGTTTGCATCGATGCAGTTGCGAAGCTGAACTAAAATTGTTTGTAGCGGCTGCATCGCTTTTGTCGCGCGTTGCAAATGCGACAAGCGACCACACGTCACAGTCACGGGTTCGCGAAACGCGCGACTGCATCGCTAGCGCTACCAAAAGTCGAAGTGTGCCACGTGCCACCTCCCTAAAGCGTGTTTTCGATGTTTGAAACATCCAACATGTTTTTCGAACAGGAAAGGGGCGTTG
Source organism: Acleris holmiana (assembly GCA_949316455.1). Taxonomy (NCBI): domain Eukaryota; kingdom Metazoa; phylum Arthropoda; class Insecta; order Lepidoptera; family Tortricidae; genus Acleris; species Acleris holmiana. The sequence goes on along the minus strand of OX438789.1, from coordinate 3,857,705 downwards.
CCAAAATGTTTTTTGTTTAAAAACACAGAAACATGTTTTCCGTCACGGATGGAAAACGTTCCCCGCGTTCGTCTGCGGGGAGGGGGTCATGTTTTGACTTTTGAAAGTTTTGAGTTTACGTGAACAACTGCTAAATAGGGCATTAGGTATTAATTATTGGAACTCATTTTGATACCTTTGAATATAAATAAATACCTATCCTACAATCCTACAAATAGACAGTGAACAAACGTCAAAGAAGACAAATTGTAAAACCTATGACAAACAATAGATTGTTAACTCCAAAGTCACAGTTGTGCCTAAACATGTTTTGTAATATATTTTGCTAACATGTTTTGTTCGTTTTTTGGCGCAGCGGACACGCCTTATATTATATCCCGATGTCGTACGAAACAGCTTCGCGTTAGTAGCGATGCTGAATCAACACAGCCGCGCGTTTGCATCGATGCAGTTGCGAGTGTTGCGACGCTGAATTAAAATTGTTTGTATCGACTGCATCGCTTCTGTCGCGCGTTGCAAATGCGACAAGCGACATGTCTGTCGCGATGCTGTCATGAGTTCGCGAAACGCGCGACTGCATCGCTGCAAAAAGTCGTAGTAACTAGATATAGGATGATGAATATGATGATTAATGATCCATTGATTATAACGATTCACTGTACCTGTGAGCTCTGTGTATTGCCATTTACCATGGCCTGGATTTGACGGATCGCTTCGTCTAAAGTTAAACTTGGCCTCGACGTCACAGGAGCTGGACTTCCGTAATGGTTTACATAGACGTGACTGGGGGTAGGGGCGGTGGCGTTCCTATAACCCCCTTGCTGCTGGATTTGTCTGATCACGGAATCCAGGTCTCCGCCATTGTAGTGGGCAAACGCAGTCGCCAGGAGGACCAGGAGAGAACAAAGTCTGTGCATCTGGATTTAAATTTGAAAATTGAGTTAACGTTTTTTGTGCTCGTTTTTTTATATCGTGAAACAGTACAGTCGTGTGCCTTACCATTCGGTTTAAAAATATCTTATGCACTCTATTGACACAATGGAAGTATTGGGTCATATTTTTGACAAAATATCTGTGTAAGTAAATGTAAATTAACACGTTCGTGATATTTTTACGAATTAAGCTGTTTTTTGTAGTTTATTTATGACTAGCGATCCACCCTAGCTTCGTTCCAGTTTAAAATACTACTTAATATATAATAAATGTTTTTACTAGTCAGGAATAATGTCGGTTCCTATAGTCTAAGAACTATTATAATCGGTTCAGTAGCTCAAAAATTACCCTCAATATACGAACAAACAAAATGCAATTTTACATTTAAAATATAGAATATAGAAGTTAAAATATAACAAACTAACCTTATTAAACTCGCACATTCACTTAGTTTAGCTCTGCCTCAAGCAACACGGGTCTGCTCTGGTCAGCACAAACTCGAGAACTGACTATTTTTTAAGACTAATAGGCATTAATAAGCATAGTCTACAAAAGGTTATCACTGGAGTTGTCGTTATCACCGAGACTTGGGGAATAACGTTTTCTCAAACATGCTCGGAAAGAACCGTTTTCCGATTGAAACACAAGGACGGAAAGTGCCTCATTTTACTCCTAGGAGTGAAAGAACCATATGAAAACATTTTCCGTCTATGTCCATATTTTATTTAAAAATACCTCTATTGCCTGTAAATTGATCATGAAAAAAAACCCATACACCCAATTTAATAAAAGGTGGCGGCGCTGGGGCGGCGCGCGGTGCGGCGGCGGGCGACGAGCCATTTTGAGTTCTCAATACTGTGTTGTAGTTTTCTAAAAGAGGTTCTCTCTCAATTCATCGATTTTTCTTTTACAATTACTTCTAATTATGCATTTTTTAACATTTACTCGCATTTATTGAGAAAAACATTATATATTCCTCGGCGGAAATGGGATTGCCTCGCTGTTGCTCGGCTTGCTAACTACCTCGTCAGGCAATCCTTTATTTTCCGCGCCTAGGCAATAATGTACTATTGTTCTACCCTTCTAAAAGGCGCATATCATATTGCAACTATTGCAAGTGAATATTACGTTGGAACAGTTGGGAATGCTGCCGGTTCTTCATCGCAAATCCGATCTTTTGACGTGGAGGAACGTAAAAAAACTAAAAAATAATGGCATTTTAAAGAATGTTTTGTTTATGATCATGATTGAGGGTTCTGGATCAAAAACGGTAAAGAAGGTAAAGGCACCCTTATGTTGCGAAATCGTCCGTGCGCCTGTCTATCCGTGTGTCTGTCACAGCGGCATATTTCACCATCATATTATTTACGGAGGGTTCCATACTAACTCATAAGAATGTAAAATCATAAGTATTAAGGGAAAAACTGGACCTTGAAAAACTTGTCCCCATAGATCGACACAGGTCGCGATTCGTTTACCAACTGCAAATCAGTAACAAAGCGTTAAAAAAAAAAAAAAACGAAATATTTATTCAGTAAATTAACATAAGGGCTCTTTCAGTGCTAGATGCACTGCATAATTGCATATTACCGACGTAACATTTGGTTAAAATTATTTTTTCAAGAACATTACCTAGTGTAGGAAGGACCCCACAAACTTAAGACCAATTCCGATACTGCCAGGTATCGAAATTGGTCTTAAGTTTGTGGGGTCTGTTTTTGCCCCTGACTTAAACAAGGGTATAATCTTACTGTGTTTTATCAGATCAGGAAACACTCCAATATTGACACACTTGTCTTGATAATAGAGCAGCGACATAAGGTGCAGTTAACTCTAAGATGGACGGTAATACTGCTACAGATAGGCCCCAGAGGTCTTCCTTGTCTTTTTTAGATTAAGCGACCTAAAAGTTTGATTACAACAATTTTTGGAGTAACATGATTAAAGTTAAAAACATCTGTACATTCCTTTACAATTGATCTTAATAAAGTTTCAACCTTATCAGGAGATGATTGTAGTGATTTAGTGGTATAAAGGTATATTTGTAAAGAACCGCTCAAACTCTTTTGCTGCATCAAGGTCAGAGATTCACTAGAGAATCTTCTGATTCTTTTCTTCTTCGGCTTCGCTAAGAATTGATCACAAATTTCCCATGCATAACCAAACGCACCAGTAAGTAGCAGTTTGGCAGTGACACGTGGTAAAGCGAAGCAATTGCGGCTTTTTCAATTCAATTGTAAACTTTATTTATATGCTGTTATAGTCGTTATCACCTTTTACTATTTTCGCCAGGACACGGGGCGCCACTGTCGCGCGTGACCTTGAGCCGCGACAAGTCAAAAACCTAAAATTATAATTTAAACATTGCACTTTGCAGTAATCATTTTTCTAAAGTAAAGAATTGTCCTGAAATTTAGCAGTGATTTTCCGTTGTACAAATGAATACACAATTTATAGGGTATATGAGGGAATAACTTGACGGAAAAAACCTTTCAAGAACATGACGAACCATGCTCAGTGCAGGGCTCTGTCGCCGTTACTACAATACAAACACAAAACCGGCCAAGTGCATGTCTAACCACGCACAGTGAAGGGTTCCGTAGCTGGGATGAACGTTCATGGCTGAATTTTTTTTATTTTTTATTTTTTATTAAAATCTCATAACTATATAGCGTATCGTGTTCAAAACAATTTTGGTTGGAAGTATTTCGTATGTTCTACTACCGTAATTTTTATTAGAATGTTCTATTTAACAGTACAAAAGCTACCCACCCCGACAGAATTTTTACGACTTTAGAAGCGTATATCTCGCCAACTGTTCACTTACGTAAAAAAGTCACTTAAAAACCTCCGTATCATTTTGGAAGCCCTATCTAAAAATACCCCACACGCTGATGTAACTCAAAAAAAATTTTTTCGTCCCCTAGTTACATGTATGGAGTGCCACCCCTAAATATATATTTTTTTTCAATTTTACTACATCATTGTATAGCGGTTCATAGAATACATCTATCCTCCAAATTTCATTTCATTTATATAGTGCCAATAGGCTCTGAGTAAAATGGCTGTGACATACAGACGGACAGACGGACGGACGGATGGACAGACGGACAGACGGACAGACGGACCGACGGACAGACGGACATGACGAAATTATAAGGGTTCCGTTTTATCCATTCGGCTCCGGAACCCCAAAAACCCGGGCAAGAGCATGTCAAAACATGCTCAGTGTAGGGTTCCGAAGCCGTTTATTTTCTATTTAGGTAAGCCAATTGGTACCGTCTTAGATGATTTTAGTAGATATAAACACTTAAATCGCCTGTATCTCAACACTTGACTCTAACAAAAATTAGCGCTTTAAAGCTTAATATTTAATAAACAGATTACTTAATAGAAAACACACAAACCTGTAATATTTTTGAAAGACCTATCTAGTTTGACTACGGAACCCTCAAAAGCTATCTCGAAAAGCATCAACTAGGTATAAATTTTCTATTTAAAGTTATTTGGTGCTGTCTTATATGATTGTTATTAGGTATACACACTTTAGGCGCCTGTATCTCGAGAACCAATCAAGTATACTTACACTTGGTGAAAATTGAATTCGAGAAACTAGAGAACTAAGAAACACTGATTTTAGGAAATGGATGTAACTAATTCCTCCACGTACAGTCAGCATCAAAAGTAGCTATAAGCAGAAAAACATACTCTAAATGATCTAGACACGACGTATTCTCTCGAAAATAGAGCCCAGAGCAGATCATTTCGAGCCCTTCGTTTGCGTAGCTACCTACTTCTGCTGCTGACTGTACACAAGCACGCCGGCACGTCTATAAGTAGGTAGGTTACATGTACATACTTCGGATTTTCATGTTAGATTAATAACAGTCAAATTCGCCAAAGTTTCCATAATGGCGTAGATAATACTAAAAGATCATGTACATACAGTAATACCGTCAACTCTAAAATGTATTGTTAATAATTCTGTAACCACATTTTGCACCATCAAGCCATGAAGTGTACCTACACTACCTACTAGTAAATTTGGTATGTTTAATATGCTGAAATCTTGTTTTACCGGGTGTTGCCTGTAATAGGAGCAATAAATTGAGGGATCGTTTCTACTCTTTAAACGTAGCAACATTTCGTTGCTTTAATACAAAAGCGCCACAAATCAAAATGAATCTTTGTTGCATTTAAATTCAGAACGCTATATACTTAAAGTTTTAAATCGAATTGTATTTGTTCTTGATTTGTGGCGCTTTTGTATTAAAGCAGCGATTTGTTCTACAACATTTAAAAAACATTTATTTTATTATTTTCAATGTACTCCATCCAATAGTCTAGTTGACATCTACTGTCAGCCCACAAACTTCGAAGTTTTCGCAATACATTGCTTGCTTGTTAAATCTAAATTCATTAATATTTAGTTAACAATAAATTATTTTCAAAAGTTGTAGAATAAATGTTGCTACGTTTGTGGTGTGGAAATGATCCCCAAATTTATTGCTCCTATTACAGGCAACACCCGGTATACTTAATTACTAATAGAAGATAAAATTATATTCAATTTCTAATTTTGACGTCGTTGAAAGCAAAACCAAATGCAAAACAACGGTCATCTATTCAGATCTAAAAGAAAAACGAAGCATGCGTATACCGTCAACTGCAGCAGACTAAGGTTCTGTGTGTAAAATGAAAATTCACAAAGGAAAGTCAATAAACTATTTATTTCCATCCATCTTAGATCCACATGATTCGCACCTTCGGTAGATTAAGGGCACAATGTACAATGTGACTAAAGGGCAATAGGCAACATGCATATTTCTTTTTCTTACGCTTTCTGGAAAGTTCTGGAAAGGAATAACTGTATACGCGAAATAATTTTCGTGTAATAGTTCAGACCCTCTGCGAAAACACTATACAAAAGCGACGACAAGAATGACGTCACAGCTGTTGTTCCATGTTTAAAATAAGGACCTTGTGAAGAAATTTTCATTTATTTCGTAATTAAATATCGTTGAATTAAAATATTTCGTAAGTAAAATTCATGAGGATGCCGAAAAAACAATCTAAACATTAAAAGAAGTTTTAAAGTGTTGATTCTATATAAAATCTTAATAAACGGGTCAAAACTGCTATTGCGTTTCATGTTTTTTTTTATATTTTCTCCTTAGTCGTATCAATGAAACTCAATTCTGATTTTCATGCATGTTCTCTATTGTGCCCTTGTGGGAGCCTGCCGTTTGGCCAAAATATTTTTGGTCAAATGTATTTTGGGAAATTATACATTTGCCAAACCAATGTTCAGTATATACATTTTTCAGAAATGATTTTAGTACCCTGTATAGAACCCTTATAGGTTAGGTTAGGTGAGCTTTTATAAAATCAAAAACATTGCGGGTTGGCAAATGAAAATGAAAATTTTGCGGGTGGTAGAACCATCTTATTCATTAACCTACCGCCAAACAGCAGTGTTTGCATTGTTGTGATCCGGTGTGGGGATAAGACAGCCGGTGAAATAACTAGCATAGAGGCATTCCATCTTAGTCTTCAGGGTTGGCAACGCATTATGCGAATGTCTATGGGTCACAGTTTCCACTTACCATCAGGTGGCCTGTGTGCTCGTTTGCCTTCTCAATGCCATAAAAAATATATATTGGGAAATGCAACATTTGGCCTAACGAAATAGACCATGCCCTTGTCCTACCGAAGGTGCGAGTAATGTGACCGCTCACTCCAAGGTGTAGGTGCGGGGGTCGAGGCCGCGCGCGACGAGCTCCCGCTCGAGCCAAGCGCGCGCCGCGCCCACGGCCGCGTACACGCCGGGCGCGGCGCCGCCGCAGCCCACGCCCCACGCCACCACGCCGTGCTGCACCCAGCGGCGACCCTCCTGGAACCACAACCATATCAATCCGGTTTGATAAACACTAGCGGCGAGCACGGAGTCCATAATATTCATAAGATATAGCCCATGTAGGTGGTGGTGGTGGTGGTGGTGGTGGTGGTGTAGGTGGTGTGGTGTAGACATAGATGTCAACAACACACCTTCATTCCCAGAGTTGGATACAGGACTCGGAAACCGGTTAAATTTCATGTACATCATGTTCTTGACGCAAAAGCTTTTAATTTCGGTTCCGTTCGCATAAACCGGTTTTTGAAGGAACCTTTATGTAAAGTTATTTGCGAATTAACCGGATTCGAGCTCAAAAGAAACGGTTAATCCAGACGCACGTCACGCCTGATAAACAAGCGCCGCTTAGTGTTTTAATTCAGTTCAAAACGTTTAGTTCGACTCGCCAGTCGTGGATTAAACCGGTTAATAAAGTACTTAAAACGTTCGCGTTCCCTAGTATGTAAAGTTGGGAGCAAAACTGAAATTAACCGGTACTAACCGGTACTTTTTAAGCCCTGGTGGTAGGCAGATTTACAGAAATACCAAGTACCGACAACTCTAAAAAGACTTGTTTATAATTCTTCAACCACGTTTTGCACAATCAGGCCAAGCATTTTACTAGTATATTAGTGACAGGTGGCAAGCCCATCGCCGCCAAGCCATTATTCAATTAGTCACTTCTTACGACATCCACGGGAAGACATGGAGTGGCATTCTAACCCGGCACCCACACGGAGTTAAATATCTATTTATCTATGTCTAAGTATCAGGAATAATGTAACTTTTAAATGATAGAAATAGTTAAACAAACAAATTGGTTGTAAACTAAGTTACAAAAATCCGTTTTCTTTGATTTTTAACCCCCGACGAAAAAGAGGAGTGTTATAAGTTTGATGTGTAAGTGTGTGTGTATGTGTGTGCCTGTCTGTAGCACCGTAGCTCTTAAATGGATAAACCGATTTGAATGCGTATTTTTTTGGTTCTTAGACATAAGTTATCAAAATCGCTTTAACCGTTATACTACTTAGTTGTAGATGAATACTTGTTAATTAATATTTTCGTTCTTGCTTATTTAATCCAACAATTAAATTTGTAAAAAGTGGTTATCCGGTATCCTACTACGGGCCTATTGGCTTCCAGACCTGAAATCTTCTAAACTTGCACATACGGTCAGGTTAAATGGAAGAGATCTCTTAAAGGAATAAGTTCGCCACTAATCTTTAGTTTTTGCGCGAGCTTACTAGTAATATAATTGGTTTTTGTGCAATAAACAGTATCCATACATACCTATGTACATACATACAGACGACAAGCTCGCCACAAACACACGGTGACGTCGTTGTGTCAATTTATACTGGATATGTATTTAGTGTTGGCTACAACAAAAGTATGGCAACTCAACACTTCATCGAATTCAATTTCATCGAACGCTATTTTCTGCTGAAACTTTCATGATTTCAGGGTATCTAAAACATGCATAACGTAGTTTAGGTTAGGTTAGATGTTTAAGATATCCTGAAAATATGGTTTCAGCAGAAAATAGCGTTCGGTGAAATAAAATTCGACGAAACGATATCGTGAAATAAAAGTATACACACAAAAGTAAGTCAACTTCAGCTCCTTTAGGAGCTCGAGTTTGACACGTACACTCTCAGGACGCACACATGTAATGAAGATGACCTACCGGTTTCTTCCTCTTACCTGTGAGAAGCAGACTAGGGGCGAGCCGCCATCTCCAGTGCACGTATCCTTGTCCCGCTCCCCCGCGCACATGAAAGACTTGTGCAGCGTGAAGAACCGCCCGAGCCGCGTGTTCCTCAGTAGCTGTGTACAACGCTTGTGGTCTACCACTGGAACTTCCACCTGCGAACATACGAGTACTAAATAGCAGAAAGTGTTGAAATTAGATGCATTTTGAATTGACGTAAGCCACCGAGATGGTCACGAGGTATACTCTCGGTGGCATACGTCAATTCCATTTTCTTTTTCAATTGGAACGTAATCGCTAACGATTGTCGAATGCAACTTGTCTAGCCATATTGACTTCTTTTTCTTCTTGTTGGTCATAGTGGCCGTGCCTACGAAACCATAGAACCTATTCGTTTTTAAACGAGTAGATTCTATATTCTTACAGAATCTATTGACGACATGCTAGCCTAGTTGGGAGTGACCCTGCCTTCGAAGCTAGGGGTCCTGGGTTCAAATCCCGGTAAGGACAGATATTTGTGTGATGAGCACGAGTATTTGTTCCTGAGTCTTGGAGGTTTTCTATGTATTTAAGTATATATTTCTCTACATAAGTAAGTTTATCGTTGTCTAGTAGGTACCCATAGTACAAGCCTAGAGCTTAGTTTGGGACTAGGTCAATTTGTGTGACATTGTCCTGTGATTATTTATATTTATTTATTTATTTATTCCTTACACGAACCCCTTAAACAGTCTTAAGTTTCCAGAAAATAATTGTATGGGTGGACTAAAGTGACACTTTACTCCCTAGGGATTAAAGACCTTTTCAATATCCTTATAAGTAAAAGCCCTGGAAAACCATAAACAGCCAGAAACATGTTGCCATTTGATGATGTTGCCCTTGTCGTTGGAGGGTGTAGTTGACTGAGGCTATTGGTTTTTAAACCAATGGCGTCACTAGTAGATCACGTGACTTCGTATGACGTATTCTACCATTGACGCGATTGGTTTAAAAACAAAACAAATAGAAACGCTAGTTCGCGAACGCATCTTGGCTAGGGCCTCAGTCAACTGCACCTCCAACGACATTTTATCGAAATTTCTTACGTCGATTTTCATGTCAAAGGGGCCGTTCAAGTATTACGTAAGCACTATAGGGGGGTGGGGGGGTCTTTATTTTGCTTATTTTGGATGACATGGGGGGTAGGGGAGTCCAGATGATGATTACGTCATCGATAGTTATTTACTTTTTTACACGAATGGCAACCCTCACATTGTCTATGCTTGAAAACGAAACGCATTTTCGGGGATTCCCGCATTTTTAATTGAAAAATGTTTACGTAAGCATGGGGGGAGGGGTGTCTACGCTTCACCGCTCCCACCAATGCGGTGGCACCACGACGGCCAGGCCTCTACTACTCAGCCACCATTGGCTGCCGACCCCGGTGACGACACCGATGACGACACCGCTGCGGCTCGGACACGACGCATCGGCACCGGCCACGTCCCACTCTACTGCCATCTAAGCCATCCGCAAGACACCTCACAATTTATAAAGCTCCTTAAAGCTCGTTACATTTTATTTTACGCATTAGAATAAAAAAGGATTGTTAAATATTATTAAAATAAGTATTAGCAACCCTGAGGTTTTATTAACTTCCAGTGTCCTCTGAGACAAGGGGGTAAAAGCTTTGCTTACTTTTGCTGACAAGGGGGATGGGGGGGTAAATAATTGTAATGAATCTGCTTACGTAATATTTGAACGGCCCCAAACTACCTACTTCACGAATTTTATTACTTTTGTTTTCTAATCTAATACATAGACTCCCAGATTCACGTGTTACAACAGTAACGTATCTTTATGCGTCGGGGAAAACAATATACCAAAATGGTGGATTTTAACATACTTACATACATACATACCTACTGCATAACATCACGTTTTCATTCCCACAGTGGGGTAGGCAAAACTACAGAAATACCAAAAAATCTAAAAAGACTTGTGCCCCGTGTGGTTCCCGGGTTAGAATAGTGCCACTCCATGTCTTCCCGTGGATGTCCTAACTAAGGGAATAAGGGCTTGTAGTACTGTTAGGCGATGGGCTTGCAACCTGTCACTAATACTAACATTATAAACGTGTAAGTAACTGTGTCCACTGTCCATCTCTCTGTCTGTCTGTTTGTTACGCTTTCACGGATAAACCGCTGAACTGAGTTAGAGGAAATTTGGTATGGAGATAGATTGAGACCCGGAAAAAGACATAGGGTACTTTTTATTCAAAAAAATTGGGCGTTTCCTGAGGGAATAGCGATAAACCACTTCTACGCGGACAGAATCGCGGGAAACACGGGCTTGGAATAGGGAATAATGGAAATTACTCCACCGACAGGATCATAGCTCTTAAGTGAATGATGGTGATGACTGATGAGTAACATATCGTCGGTGTAATCGGCATAACGAACAAACAAAATAAGTTACAAAATACGCCTTGACGGATAAGTCCGTAAGGTACATTTTACCCCTCTTTCCCAGCTGTACCATTGATTAGTACCATTAATGGTACTACTGGGAACTTTTGTCCCACTAGTACCATTAATGGTAGGTACTACTGGGAACTTTTGTCCCACTAGTACCATTAAAATATAACAGAAGGGTTTAAATGTATCGAAAATGAAGTTATAGTCAATCACAAAAACTTGGGTCAGTTCTTACTTTATTTTATAAGATTTTGGTTGCCGAAGAAAACTCTTTGGTGCTCTTTTGAAGAGCGGCATCGCACGACAAATACGTGTGAGGGGTGGAATGCACAGTAGGTACAACAAATGTTTTAAAAGGAAACCTACGACCGTTAGACATTTTTTGAAGATAATAAAGAAGGACGCTACTTATAACGCTACTACCGCTTTAACAAAACAACCTTACAGGAAACGTTCAAAAGTTGTCACCGAACGAAATGAATACATTCAGCATGTACAAATGGAACTTGTGAACGGTGATATAAATATTCCACTGTTCTTGGAAAAACTGCGTTAAGCAGGTTACTATTATTTATTTATCAAGGATAGTATTATGTTTTCTTACTACTGGTCCCTCTCGGACGTATTTATTTAGTAAAGAAGTCATATTTATTTCACTTGATAACTAGGCCCGAATAATTATAAATATATATATTTCGAGAAGAGTTTATAATACGAGTTACGCCTTTTATTTCCTAACTAACTGCAACACACAAACTATAAATATATATACACATATACACATATATAATATATGGTACGACACATAGCTGAGTGGATACCTTTTTCGCAGCACTGTCATTGAACTGTTATTTCTTCTTGTTAGATTTAAGAATTTAAATATATTGTACGCAATGTAAAGATACCTGTCTATGTAAAAAGCGAAATAAATATTTTCTATTCTATTCTATTCTACATATATTTCGAAATATCAATACAGAGTTTTGATTTACTTTTCCGGACTTATTTCAATTAAGTAAGTAAACCCGGTTGCAAAACTTGTATCGCGTACAATGGTACTAGTGGGATAAAAATTCCCAGTAGTACCATTAATGGTACTAATCAATGGTACAGCTGGGAAAGAGGGCATTTTACAACTTATTCAATTTGTTACTTGTATGTGGTATTGTAGTTTCACCGACGATATACCGAAACTTTTTTCCGTCTTCAGATTTGTTCGGTCGGGGTACATGAACGACGTACCGACTTCAAGACGGTGTGGTAGGTGCCCTCCGGGCCGAACCTGTCCTTGCCCCAGCCCGAGGCCAGGCAGGGGCCCGCGGGCGCGGGCGCGCCGGCGCGCGGGAGGCACACCACGCCCACGTGCGGCGCCTCCGTCACAGGCTCCGCGAGGAACAGGAGCGCAAAGTCGTTGAACAGGCTGCCTGGAACACGATGCGATTCAGGATAACCTTTAAATAACGCATGTGATATCTGATATCTTGGGGTGTCTATTATTTTATCGAAACACCGAATTTTATTTCATCGAACGCTATTTTCTGCTGGAACCATAATGTCTAACCTAACCTAACCTACGTAATTAATGTTTAAGATACCCTGAAAACAATGGCTTTAGCAGAAAATAAATTCGATGAAATTATACATTCGATGAAGTGAAATTCGATAAGATGACGAGTCACCGATATCATATAATTCAATTTGATGATTATGATAGTAAACGAGTTTTTTATAATGGGAAAAACGTTATGACTTATGACTGCATCAGTGGGCCTAACATGCTGCCACGAGAAGTAGTGTCAAATACGTCAAACGGGAACTAGTGTCAAATATTACAATTAAATAATTAAAATGATAGCCACCGGGAGTTTAAGTTGCTTAATAATAATGTTTTCAGGGTATGTTTAACATGTAACCTAACCTAACCTACATAAATAGTGTTTAGGATACCCTGAAAACATTATGGTTTCAGCAGAAAATAGCGTTCGATGAAATGATACATTCGATGAAGTAAAATTGGATAAAACGATGAGTTACCGATTTATATACACATAGTTACTAAAATTCACGTAGCACCGATAAACAGTTCTGTCGATGTTAAGAAATTTTGCCGATTTCGCTGATTTTCGTGATTTTACAGACGTGATTTTACTGTTGAAATACTTTACTTCTACAAATTTTAATGCGCAACACGAAAGATAATTTTGATTTTCAACGAATGTATGAAATACTTTTTTGTTTTTATAATTAAATTTCGATTAATCGACCTGAAACCGGCGACTGTTTCGTGAGTTTTGCTGGTTTAGAATATCGCATATTCACGAATCGTTTTGACGTCTTAAAGATATGAAAAAATAGCAATTGATTGCTGTAAAAGTTGTCTAAAAAATGTATGAATTACTATTTACCACCTTTAAATATGTTTTTGTGTAAAAAAATTATGAACTTGGTAATTTTTAATAGAAAATGGACAAAAAATAGTTTTAAATTTCGGCTTCTTAAAACACTCGTTAATAAAATTAAAAGAACAGTAATAAACTTCAGTTCAAAATCAATCCATTACCTTAAAAACACATCCAAAAATTAAAAATTAAATTGCCATATACATAATGTTTTAAAATAACCTAAATCCCGATTTTAAATTCTCGACAAAGATAAAAAAGTAGCTCATTCATTCGTAACTCATTTAATCGATCATAACTGAAATGATATATCATGATGTGCATTCAAACTTATAGAAAAGCAGTATTTAAACTGTCAAATCACGAAAATAAGCAAAACTGGCAAAATTTCGTATACGGCCTCTTAAGTCGAACTTTGACGTACTTATAAGTTATTATTATACTCGTGGTTATGTTTCTTTACAGATTTTCGTCAAATCTAGTGAAGAACCTCCGGCCGTTTAAGGACTATCATCTTGAAAGTCGCGGTTATAGCTTTGGTGCTATACTTACGGCTCTTGAAGTCCTGGTGTACCACCACAGTCGCTACGTCTCTGTCCTGGTGGGGGTGCGGCTCGTCCCTGCTCCGCATGTCCCACTCGCCAGCTCTGACCTGGAGCTCCGACGCCGTCGCGTTCCGAACGACATGCGCCGCGGTCAGGACTACACTAGGGTGGATGAGGGACCCACCACCAGAGTACATGCCTTGAGGAAGACCGCCGGGACCTGAGTGAGCTACAACTCTGAAAGTAGACATTACTACTTGTTTCCTCACAGTTGAGAGTCGTGACCATCATTAGTGGCTTTGTTCAAGGGATGTTTTAAAAATAAAGGGTCCATCGTTAAGAGGACCGTGAAGCTAAAAATGTCCATACAAAATGCGATTACGTTTGTCTCCCTTTAAACGTTGTCCGACTTTTACGATTTTTGAATATGTTGTAGACATTATGAAAAGCTAGGTCTGTACGTTTTCCTCTCCAAGAAAATATTTATTGGAAAGGAAAAAGCAAAAGCGGAAACGTACAGACCTAGATTTTCATAATATCTACAACTTATTCAAAAATCGTGGAAATCCGATTAGATTAGATTTAAGAGCGTTTGAAACGTTATCGCCCGGAGCTAAATTTGTATGGATTATTTTGACAGCTACGCGATTTAAGCATCGCTTCTCGATCGTCTTAAGTTATTTTTTCTTAATTTTTGTCCTTAAAGCAATACACTTTTTGTAAAACGCCTTTATGCCCTCAAGGCTGCTGAGCCAGATCGAACTTAGTCATATTATTTCCTTGAGACTGTTAAACGTGATAACACGACTAGAAACAAAGTCTTTGAAACCCTACGATCTATAAGTACTTATATAACTTCTTAATACAGGTAAACTACTTTTTTAATAAATTGTGTGGTTTTAAAGTAAGACAGCGAAATTTGACGCTGCTATCAAAACGCGCAAAAACTGTCTCCATCTCAAGTTCTTCGCGCGGAAGCACATCAAGCTATTACTTTTGATTATTGTGTGGACGTGGGATCATAATATGTGGCCTCTTAAAACGAAAGTTAGTTAATCAAGGATTTTAATTAATTCAATTGTTTTGAAGACACGTTGGTCTAGTTGGTAGTGACCCTGCCTTCGAAGCTAGCGGTCCCGGTAAGGGCAGACATTTGTGCGATGAGCGCGAGTATTGTTCCTGAGCTTTGGATGTTTTATATGTTAAGTGTGTATTTCTCTATTTAAGTGTAAGACAGCCGGTGAAATAACTAGCATAGAGGCATTCCATCTTAGTCCTCAGGGTTGGCAACGCATTAGCAGTCTTGGGATTGCAGTCTTGTGAATGCGAATGTCTATGGGTCACAGTTTCCACTAACCATCAGGTGGCCTGTGTGCTCTTTTGCCTTCTTAATGACATAAAAAAAAAAGAAAAAAAAGAGAATGTCCCGTGATATTTATTAAAATCCTTGATTCGTAGTAACTTTCGTATAATAAGATTTACGTACTTGAAGATGGCGACCATCCAGGGGAAATCTCCGAACTCTGTCTCTCCCGGGGAACCCAGGGCGCGAGCCCGCACTCCATCCATCTCTCCATCCTTGTTCCGCCAGCCGCAGCCCTCAATAGGCTGTTTCAGCAGAAATATAAAAAAAAACAATGAACCTTCAACACAATGAAATTACTTTAGATTCCTAACGGTAAACCCTTTTAAACTCTACGTACTTCAAAATTATATAATTAATAAAATTGGTATCCTGTATAAAGTATAGAAGTTACAATTTATGTTTTTCCTTCATGTTTTACCATAATTTTCGGTTTGTTTGGTTAAAATAAGAGGTGGATGTGGATGTGGATGTGGTGTGGTAGATGTGGATGTGGAAAAAAAACGAACACGCGCACGCGCCTCTCAAGCAGATCTTGGGTTCAAACCAGACCCTCGCATTCTGAGGGTTTTAAGCCCTGCTGCGCTGTATTTACTTAAATATTTAACTTATTCTATTTTTAGTATTTGTTGTTATATCTGCAACAAACATCATTTGTGAAAATGTCAACTGTCTAGCTGTCACGGTTCATGAGATGCAGCCTGGTGAAAAACAGACTGACAGTGAAGTCTTGGTCATGTTTTTACCCTTTGGGTACGGGACCCCAAAACACTAGCTCCTCAACCAATAGAAGCGGAACATACTGACATATCAAAGGTACAAAAGACAGCTGATTGGCTGTTTAACAAAGCCACGTGGTTTGGTTTGTTTATGAATTTACCTAAAAATAAATGCTACGTACTTACCCTGACGGGCTGAACGGGTCCGACGCCATCCGGCGCCAGCGGCTGCAGGAGCGGCGCGGGCGCCGGCGGCGGCGGGCTCGGCGCGGGCGCCGGCACCGGCGCTCGGCAACATACGTCCAGGGAAGAAGTGCACAACGAGAGGACCCTGAAGGCATTGTATTTTATTTCTTTAAATAATCAAAAAATTGCATTTCATACTCGTGTGTATCAAGTTCACAAGAATAATTAATTATATACATTACTAGCGACCCGCCAGCGGCTTCGCCCGCTGCAATTATTTTTTTACATCACAGGGGTATGAAAAATAGATGTTGGCCGATTCTCAGACCTACCCGATATACACACAAAATTTTATTAAAATTGGTCCAGCCGTTTCGGAGGAGTTCAATAACGTACACCGTGACACGAGAATTTTATATATTAGATGTACCTTGTCGGGCATCGCAACTTATAGCAGATGGAGACGGGTAGATAAATTGGTGTACATTAAAAATGATGTATTTTTAAGGTAATTTATGAGATTACTAAGTTAGCTTTTAAAAATTCATCGTCTGCGTAATAGTGACTTCTTTATAAGAAGACGTTTTAAACTGCAGAACATTTTTATGTCACTACTTTTTAGGGCTCCATAGTCCAACTAGGAACCCTTATAGTTTCGCTATGTCCGTCCGTCCACAGAGACTCTTAGTACTGGAAAGCTAGCTTAGCATGAATAAGCATATTGTCACGCCAACAAAGTGGTACAATAAAATGACAAAAAAAAGGGGTACCTCCCCTGCACGTAAAGTGGGGATGTTTTTTTTTCTCTTCTACCCTATAGTGTGGAGTGTCGTTGAATAGGTCTTTCAAAAATATTATGGGTTAGTGAAAACAATTTTTCGAGTTAAGTAATCCGTTTATGAAATATTAAGCTTTAAAGTGCTATTTTTTGTTAGACTCAAGTGTCGTCGACCATCCCCCCTAAATCTGAAAAATAAATAAATTGGTTCTTGAGTTACAGGCGATTTAACTTTTTATACAGCTACTAAAATCATCTAAGACGGCACCAATTGACTTTAAATAGAAAATTAGTTATTAGGTACTTGTTGCTTTTTATGTTTGTAGTTAACGGCTTCGGACCCCTACACTGAGCATGGTCCGACATGCTCTTACCCGGTTTTTATCACTTGTGTACTCACTACATAGGTACATAGTATAAAACAAAGTCGCTTCCCGCTGTCTGTCTCTATGTATGCTTAGATCTTTAAAATTAGGCATCGGATTTTGAAGTGTTTTTTTTTAAATACATAGGTGATTCAAAAGGAAGGTTTATATGTATAATACATTAACCCGGAGCGAAGCGAGGGCGGGTCGCTAGTTTATTTATATATTTTTGTCTATTTGTGTCTATCATTTTATCGAAACACCTTTCATGAAATGTATAATTTCATCGAATTTCATTACATCGAACGCTATGTTCTGCTGCAACCACAATGTTTTCAGGGTATTACATCGAACCTAACCTAACCTAACCTACGTAATTCATGTTTAAGATATCCTGAAAACATTATGGTTTCATTAGTAGAAAATAGCGTTGAAGTAAAATTTAGTAAAAAATGCTGTAATAAATAAATAAAATGAAAAGTACCCATTTGTGACATAGTATAGAGCCCAGTAGGTACTATTGAGAGTTAAATTACATTTCGTTTTAAAGAATGTGGAAGAAGCGAAAGAGCTTTTGTCGCGGCGAAGCGCGATACGGACCGCTGAGAATCAGGTAACTGTCATTATTTTGTAGTATAGTAACATTATGAGAAGGTGGATGACAGTTTCTGTTTTTGGCGGGGAGAGAAAAAAGGAAGATGGTGGCGGGACTGGCGGGATAAGAAAAGGTATAGACAAAAAAGGAGCATGCTGCTGTAAGAAATAGATGAGCTAGAGATCTGGTGATACTGTAAGTACATTATGATACCTTATAACTTATTGTCTTTACTATATGTACTGCTATTTACTACTATGATGGTGACTTCAGGGATCTAAGTTGTTGAGTAAAAGAATACAAGGCATCAGGCATAAGGCATAAGGCATGAGTAATGGCAAGCTGTGGGTCTCGAACATTGAGTTTTTGTACCAGGTGGATTGATGGTTGAGCTGTAGGGGTGTCGGGAGGCTCTTTAGGGAACACTATTTCCCGCCTCGGTGTTCGAGGGAGAGTGTTTACATGTGCCTCTCCGAGGGACACGAAGTCCATTAGTTTCCGTGTCCCCACCAACAGTTGCCGAGGGTGTCTGAGACCCTCGTGTATAAGTGAACTCAGATATAGAGTGTGGTCAGAGGTAAGATACCACTGTACCACCAAGCAAAGAGGACAAGTACTAGTAGGTCCTACCAGAAAGCTTCTACAAAGTATTTTAGAAGTAATGAAAGAATAAGTATAACAAATTGGATTCTCCAGGTCACTATCATGGTTCATATAAATATTTAAGGTTATGTCGTTGCATAGTTCCCCCAGACATAAATCGTCACGACAGCTTTGTCAGGATCGTAGCAGGTGGAAAGAACTGGTTTCTGCCTACCCCTCAGGGAAACAGGCGTGATTTATGTATGTATGTATGTAGTTTTAAAGAGGTTTCGATTTGTTAGATGACTTTCCGAAACTCAATTTTCTTTGAAGCTTAATTTCTTTTCGCGTTTTTCCCAAGCGTGGTAGTAACCAGTCGCTATTTTCCCAGCAGTTTATTTCACAGTCTTGTTTTTCCCTTTGCGATTTTTATCCACTCGCTTTTTTCCTGGCACCATATTTACACTGTCGTGTTTTTCTAATTCCAATAAATTTATTTGACACAATCGACGGAGCTCTGCTGTCGCGGAGCTCCTATTTCTAGGTTATTTGGCCCTCCGGGCCTGCTGTAAAACTAACATAACCTAAACCTACCTACATTACCATGAAATACTTTTGGGTATAAGTACGATTGGGATAGAAACGAACGGGAATAAATGCGACTGGGTAAAAAGACGAACGAGAACAAAAGCGACGGTAATAAAACCGAACAGGGGAAAAAGACGTTGGGTCAAGAATGGAAAAAGTGCGAAAAGAAATATCGCTTCACGGAAATAATGATTTTGTGAAAATAATGTAACAAACCCTCAGGAGTTTAGTATGAAGCCGAATATAGCAGAAATTACGCGACCGACATTACGCTCGTCTGGCTTCACCACACAGGATGGCGTGCACGTGCGCGTTCGCGTTTCACTGCGTTGTATAGTTGACATATTGTAAGAGGATTCATACTATACAACGCAGTGGACCGCGGAACGCGCACGAGTACGTCACGCGCACGCATCCGGTTTGACTCTGTCTAGAGGCGGCCATATTAAGCTGGGTACGAATCTGAGCGGCTAAGCCTGAGGCATGCTCGCGCCGTGCGGCGGGCTGCTCGCGAGCCACATTGTTGCACATAAACATGCATGGGTGAGGCAACGTGCTCGCCGCGAGCCGACATTATGCCTTGTTCAAAATCGCGTCGGACACGATGACAGCCGCGGCTGCGTTTATCATAATTCACCGAATTATTAACAAAAGAATAAGAAATCGCCTCGGTAGTGGAACGGATCAGCAACTTTATGAAATTTGTACGCGCCTCGCCCGCAGACAAGTTAAAAAGTCGTTCTCCCGCGGCACGCTCAGATACACGTCCAAATTACGCGAGGCCCTCAGACCTAGGCGCCTTTGAGCACGGTCTCTCGGCGGCTCGCCGCGCGCCGCTCGCACGCTGCTCGCGCACAGCGCGTGAGCGCGTAGGTACGAATTTGAGCAAAATAGGTGAGCCATGCGTGCCTGCCCGAGGCTGCTCTAATTCGTACCCACCTACACGGGCCCTGAGTGTTGTGCGGCACTGACCGGTAGTCGAAGAGGCCGCTGCCGTCGCCACTGACGGACCCGTTGTTGCACTGGTAGTAGGGGACACACTCGCCTTGCTCATTTTTTTCCGTTACACAAGTCTCGACTTCTCCTACGGAATAGACAATACCAATATAAAATCATGTACCGGTAAACCGGGGTGAATAGAAATACAGCTTAAAGTAAAGCATATTCTACTAATTATAAGACTGAGATTTGAACCTCATTTTCCACTAGACTAGTCAATTCATTATTGGTTCTTATTAGTAACGAATTATTACTTATTTTAGATTGTATTTCTATTCACCCCGGTTTACGTATGAGCAATTTTTGACAGGGAACGTGGTGGCCTAAATGTAAGTTTAGCAGATACTATGAACCGGGAGGTAATGAATGTATGTGTGATAATTTTTTTGAAACAGAACCCAACAACATTACAGATTAAAAAAACAATGGCTCATATTAATTACATGGCGTAAATTTTGAAGGACCGTAATTTACGCACCGTTAAGCTCCGGTGTGGTCACTCCCTTACAACTTGCCTTAAAACTAGAAAAAAAGTAGGTGAGGTAAGTAATACAGAGTAATCGCGTGTTTCTTACCTATAGGTTTGGTGGTGGTGGTGGTGGTGGTAGTGTTGGTGGCTGCTCGTTGTTGCAGCTGCTTGATAATTTCCTCCAGGTCGTCATCTTCCTTGGCCAGCGACACAGTCAGAACCACCAGCAATGGCAGGAATTTAAACATCTGGAAACACCATCCTACTAATAATACTCTCGCGGTCAAACAATACGGGTCAGAGTGCGTTTTTCATACTAAAGAGGCTATTTCGAAGCCTTGGTTCCTTGCCAGAGGATGCTTTTAATTAAATCTGATGATGGATACCCCGAGCATCGATACAGGACTTCCAGAGTGCCTAGGATACCCAACTGATTGAAACTGCAGTTAACGCCGGAATTGTGCATGTTCAGAAAAATTGGCTTGGTTTAATTAGCTGCCAATGATGTGATTTAATTATCGCAGTGCGCGCGGTCTACACGGTAATAACGATATCGTTTTTGACGTGTTTCCGTATTGTCAGTGTTTTGATAACTCTTATGTCATTTACAATAATGGTGACTGTGACATAAACGATTCTAAAACATGTCAAACACGATATCGTTATACGCAGTAGAATGGGGCCGAGATTCTACATGGTAATAACGATATCGTAGTTGACGTGTTTCCGTATTGTCAACGTTTTGATAACTGTTATGTCATTGACAAAATGGCGATTTTGACATAAACGATTCTAAAACACGTCAAACGCAATATCGTTATAACGCAGTAGAATAGAGGCCCTTAGTCGCTGTCCGTATGCTGCAATTTGATTTTGCGACAATCGCGCTGCGAGCAGTCGCGGCAAAACTTAACAAATCACAATTTTAAAATCACTGCGCTTCTTTCTCGAATATGCGCGAACTGACGTATAAACCCATGCGTTGCATTTTTGCGACTGACTGAATTATCGCCCGGCAAAGAATCGTGGTGCGCGCTGGGGGGTGATTCTCTTAAAACACAGCGCACTGTCGATCTCAACGTCGATGTAACATACCTACTCACTTGTTATATCACTTCTCGCCTCACCTTTTACATCACTTATGTAAAGATGACGTTTGACACCGAGGACGTCACACATTGCCCTAAATGAGAGCTTATTTATATATTTACTAAACAGTTTTAAAATTACGTTTGTAGCATTTTACGGTACTATACGAATAAAATTACCTAATACATAACGATTTTACCTGTTATAGTACTTATTTATGTCATAATTTCCAAGTAATAATTGCGTAGCACGGTAATAGCGACACTAGCGCTCACTGTCGAAGACGGAACTATTTGTAACTTCTATCACGGAATTCTTAACTTTTTCAACACGTTCGAGACATCGACAAAGACATCACTTCTAGCTGTCAGATTAAAAGCTTCTAGTAGACGGGTGAGTTCACAGGTGAGTTGCTTAGGGAGCGATTTCCTTCAAACGAAGCTAAGGTGAAGAGTGGAAATAACCAATCAGATTGTTCGAATTATCTGCGTGTGTGTGTGTTATACAATTGTATTGGTCGTTTTCGCTCCTTCACTCAGCTTTGATTAAGTGGAAACGTACCCTGAGTTCTGAGACGTAAAATGGCCGCCATCTAAAAAATCAGCTGTGTTAGACATATCCTTATAACTGTGTGGCTGTGGTGGGTGTAAAAGAAAAAAATGTGAAATGAAATCCACTGGATTTCTCGACTCCGTATACAGTAATAAAAGTGTTGTGTTGTGTGTGTGTGTGTGATAGTGGCGAAATCTTGTGTATTGACTTTACTGGAAGTTACTGTTACTGAAAGAAAAGACTTCGTGGTTAAGAAATTAAGAAATATTAACATATTTTTCAGGGAACATTATATATTATTTATTTATTAAGGTCCACCAATACTTTTATAACATCAATGAGAAGAAATGTACATGAGAGTCTTAAATATAAGATGCACAACTTTTAACAGGCAATCACATGTAAAAAAGAAACCGCGCTTTTCGAGGTCAAAAAAATACATGTAGGTACATAATAAGATGGGTCTACTTTAATCATAATCATAATCATAATTTGCTGGTAATGTTCATTGCATGTCATCTTACTGCTAAAATAATTATTAGGTAATTACGTACACTACACCTCATTCTTACTACTTATAAATAGATAAGACATTATTTCTTAATAAGAAACTCATTATAGCTATAGAACGACTGCTCCACAAGCCACTTCTTTAATTTATTTTTAAAGCTTAAGGTAAGGTTACTCGAGGCATTACTAATAAACGTCTATTATAGCGTTAGTACCTTAAGCTATCCTACAAGTACGACCATCTTTCGGTCTTTCTGTACAGACTTTATTAGATTAATTCTCGCACATGATATTATTAGTTTGTCATTGAGTTTGCATTATGAATGAGAACTAAATTTCAGCTCACTTTGATAGTTGGAACTCATCAACTGACGGGTAAAACCTCCTACTAATATTATAAATGGTAAAGTTTGGATGGGTTGAACCATGACAGGTTGTAACCCTGCAACCAATTGTAATTAGTGACCAAATAGACTGGTAAACATCTTGGCCTTACAGAATTATTAATTTATAACAAAATTATAAAAACAAATTTTTACACTTACAGAAATATTAGCCTTATATTATTAAAGAAAAAAAACCAGCTTATAATTTTAAGAGGGCATTTTTTCCAACCTTATCTTGCTACAGTCTTTTGTTAGATAATTTTGAACTAATTGCACGACACATTAGCCTAGTTGGTAGTGACCCTGCCTACAAAGCTAGCAGCCCCGGGTTTTATTCCCGGTATGGGCAAATATTTGTGTGATAAGTATGAGTATCTGTTTCTGAGTCTTGGGTGTTTTCTATGTATTTAGATATTTATTTCCTCTATATAAGCATTTATATCATTATCTAGTACCTATAGTACAAAGCCTAGAGCTTAGTCTGGGACTAGGTCAATTTCTGTGAGATAGGTCTCTAATAATTTTTAAGTATTTCATTTATTATTTAATTGCTATATCTGGAACAAAGTCACACTTTGGGACACTGTATATATAAATATATTATATTATAGTGTCTAAAAGCTTATACTGTAACATATTTATCATGGTTGTATGCATCTTCGTTTCTTTAGCTGAAAGCATTTAATATATCACAATTCAATTTTCTTTGTTTATGGTAGTTTTTATTTGTATTTCACCTATGTCCAGTGAGCTCATGGTTGTTCTGTGTCAAGTTGGTACAGTTTACAGACGCTAGTAAGATTGACTCTATTTTGTAGGAAGATCTCGTGCTAGCTGCATATACATAGAAAGATAGAATTTTATGCTGCACAACTGTTGATCACTTAACCTAAAATAAAAGACAGACAATATATAACACATGATTAGTAAGTTAGTAGGATGAAAAACTTGTAATCAAATGTTATTCTGGTTAATGAATTCCCATGAAATATTTATAAACGGCGTATGCACAAGGCCTAACAGGGATTTAAAGTTCGTGGGTCGAGGAATATATTTAGGAAACAACTTCTTCTTGAATAGGTAAAAAATATATGATCCACTGATCCCTCATCTAGACCACATTCGCAGAGAGAGCTATCATTAACCCGTATCTTTACCAGGTGTATTAGTGTAAGTACACGCATGGCCAAGTCGCAGTCTGCAAACCGTCGTAGTGACGCATTTACTAGCATCTCTAAATTCTTCTTCTTTTATATTAATAGCGGTCTACAGCGGTTCCGCAGTAATTTCGCCAATGTCCAGCGAGTGAAATATAATCAGTAAAGAGAAATCAATATAAAAAAACCGGACATTATCCAATCGGACATCTTCCCTCCCCAAAGGTTACTGGAATCCGGCATCTCTAAATTAATATTTCACAACATGCAGAACCGCACTTTTGTTTTGATTTCTTTGATTGTGACAGCTGTCATGTCACAGATAAAGCAGAAGGGTTCAAACAGTTTGAGGTTTGTTCGATGGAATTTCGATTTTTTTCTATAGATTTTTCAACTCGTGTTGGTGGTCTGAATCTAATTTGACGTTTTATTCCGTGGGAATAAAAATCAGAGTTTAAAATGTATGTAGGGCAAAGATGTAGGACTTGGACTCGGTTAGGTTCTCGTTTTTTCATTTTTCTTTAAGTTAGGTCACTTAAAGATTCATGTATTAAATACATTTTGTGGTGTGATTCACTTCCCATCGAATATCTTAGGGTGTGATATGTGATCGCTGATATTTTGCTAAGGCGTTATAAAAATAAGAAAGATTAAGTATATGTTGATTTCAGATTTTGTTTTGTGTAAGTGTTGCAGTGGATAAACCTAGTGTCCCAAATAATGAAGATCATAGCACTTACATAAAGTAATGTTTATAGAGTTGTGTTGTATACCTAAGTTATATTTTATATTTAGATGCATTCTCAGCCGGAAAATGTGAGGTAATGTGAGGAAAATTATCTCACTATCATTTAGTGGAATAAGATTATTATGTTTCGTTACGACTTGGTAGTTCCTTAATACCTGTCAATTGTGCAGTGCAGGGTCCGTCTGGATTGCTACCACCATCTTATCCTTTCACTCACTACTGGGCAGCAACAGTCTTCACATAGTTTCAGTGTGGAAATAAGACAACCTAAAGGGGACTACATGGAATGCCGCGATGCTTGTAATTCCACATTAGCAAAGAGGCTTTCCTTCTTAGTCCTCGGGATTGGCAATGCATTAGAAAAAAACATGAAACTTTTAACAGCATACTTTGTTATGACTCACAAGTCATGACTGGTTTACTTTCTTCTTTAGTACCTACTGGCCGGTTCCTTGAATTCAACCTTTTGTGTGCCCGAGAGGCATTTGTACCCGTCGTATATCTATTGCTGTATCTGTCCGTATACCTGTTGTATGCCGGAGAGGCACGCACACTTGTACCCGTTGTATGTCTTGTGATGTATTATTGCCTTTAAGATGTTTAGGATTTAAGTAATTTTAAAACTCTTTCATGTCAGTATTTCATCATTTGAAAAGGCAGTTAGGTACATCATAAATATCATAATATTCATAATACATTTTTAGATTTAATTTTGCATTGCAAATATTTTACACTCAACAGGTTAATAGTATCCACCCTGATCAATAGAAAAAGAATGGACAAGTTTTATAATATAATATAATACCTACAAAGTGTTGTTTGGTAATTCTTTTCTCTTGGTCAGGCTTTTAAGGTATAATAATATTATAGTCTTACCTAAAACGCATAGGTAACTTTAACTTTTCCTAATATAAAAAGACAAAACGGTCACTCAATAGGTACTCATTATTATTATACTATTATAATACAAATATAGGCCTTGTAATGTTCACAAAAACTGATGTTTGGTGGATTTATTTGCTTTAAAATCATAGTTTTAAAGAGTTGTCAAAGTGACGTTACCATAGCAATGAGGGACAAAAAAAGTTGATTGACCCAGGTACAGTCGCCACCCAGTCATGTCTGTCAGGACAACGGGTTATTTAGGTATATTATCATCAATATCAATAATACCTTAAAGATTAGTTACTCTACTTTTGCAAAAGTATACAATACAATACAAAACAATTTATTGTACACCATACAAAGACATACAACCAATTCAGTAAATTATCCACTATAAAATTGATGGACATCTATGTAGTTGGTTGGTAGTAACCCTGCCTACAATTATAATGGTACCGGCCAGGACCAATATGTATTTGTGTGGTGAGCATGAATATTTGTTCCTGAGTCATGGATGTTTTCTTTGTATCTAAGTATTGATTTATGTAGGTATATAAAAACATATAATGTTCGTATTAGTTGTCCCCACTGTGACTTTAAAGGCTCAGGCACAACAAACGCGTGTCAGGCGCGTCGCGCTTTGAACGCGTGCCCGCGCAAATTGTAGTACGAACAAAACAAATTGATCCCGTCACACCAAAAAGTAACGCGTGCCAGCGGCGGGCACGCGTTCGAGCTGCTTCGCGCCTGCCACGCGCCGCTGTCGCGTCTGACGCGCGTTTGGTGTGCCGCCTTTAGTTGCCGACGTAATGAAATAGAAAAGGTGTAAAGGTACATTACTGGATCATATGCACAGTGGATTGAGATAAGACGAAGGTAAAAAAAGCAAAAGTTGCATTAAACTAATTGTCATTAGTTTTTTAAACTTAAAATGACTTATTGATGTTTAAATACTTCTGGAAAAATCGTCTAGAAACGTAAACAAATTATTACCTACTGTTATTGATTGAATGTGTTAGCTTAACCCGGTGATAATTACTATTAAGTTTAACCTTTAGTTTTACTAAATAGTACCTAGTGAGATGGACTGGCAGTGCTCTCCTCTCTTTTCTGTTCTGCAGTAAGCCTGACACCATGCTGAGTGGCAACCATTTCGGTGTTAATTTTAGATTTAAGTTTATTAGTTTGTAGTATTCTTCTTTAAAATGTTTTTGTTATTGTTGTTTATTTACTTTGTTTTATTTAATAAACCATTTCTTATCTTTTTCTTATCTTATCTTATCTTATAAACCCTAAAGAAAAACAGCAAAATGAAATACTAAAAACCGGTCAAGTGCGAGTCGGACTCGCGCACCGAGGGTTCCTTACCGCCGCACAGT
Organism: Acleris holmiana; assembly: GCA_949316455.1. NCBI lineage: Eukaryota > Metazoa > Arthropoda > Insecta > Lepidoptera > Tortricidae > Acleris > Acleris holmiana. The sequence continues at coordinate 3,830,418 of OX438789.1, read as the reverse complement.
TGGTGTTATTATATTTCGATTTGAATGTTATGTCTTTAACAAATAATAATAATACCTAGTGTGCAGTGGTACGGAACCCTCGGTGCGCGAGTCCGACTCGCACTTGACCGGTTTTTTGGTTACACCTCTCATCGCGCATCGGTCAGACTCTTGTAGGGAAAGGGGAAATGGACTGGCGCCGGGAGAGAGCCAAGAAGTAGAAGGGAAGAGGTAAAGTATAAGGTAGGTAGGTACGCGTACGGTATCATGAAAAAAAGTACGGTCAACCTTATAAGACGCTGCACACTTAGTGCTGTCTCTTTAACGTCATTTTTGAAATGCCGCACTAATCTGCCAATTTCACTCCGAATAGGGCCTCCCATTTTCTCTATACCTACTTTTTTTCTTAGCTATTAGCCTCGCTTGGGGCGACTTCTATGTTTTTTCGGTTTTTTGGTCGGAGTCAAAAGACCCGAAATTCAAGCCACTTGATACTTATTAGTTATTACACACTCGGCTAACTTCGGTTGTTTTTATAAATTCCGGTGAATTGACAGCGTAGGTACTTACACCATTTTTTTTTCTCTTTGTTACGCCCATAATTATATTTAAGAGCGCACAACGCAACGGCCGCAGCTGCCAAGTACTCCAAACTCCACGTCATCCATGTTGACTCCCTGCCTTACGACTGAGATATTCGCGAAGTTTTAAGAGTGTAATAATTGTATAGTCGAGCACTTCGTTGAGAGTGTAATGGCTACCTACATTACATGCAGTGAGCCTTTACATACATACATAAACTCACACCTTCATTCCCAGAGTGGGGTAGGCAGAGCTACAGAATTACCAACAACTCTAAACAACTTGTTGATAATTCTGTAACCACATTTTGCACAATCAGGCTAAGATGTTTACCAGTGTATTAGGGCCCTTACTTATTCTCTTGAAAACCGGTCGGTCGATCTAGTGAACGAACCAGAAAAGGTTGGCCTGTGAGTACATAAATTTGACCCATTTAGAAGTGTCAATCCATTGGTCGCGTAAGGTAAGCCGTCTTAATTCGAGAATGCACGCCCTAAAGAGCATTTCAAAGTTTGGACATTTGTTTGGACCTTTGACTTTGTCCTCTCCAGATTTTACCATTTTTAAAATTATGTGACCATTTTATATTTCATTTAGTCTTTTTAACTAGTAAATCATTTCATTTTCTAAAAGATCAATAAATTAAAATTAAATTGACAAAATATAAATATTTTTTTAAAATTATTGGCGGCTCGTTTCATTTGTATAGAAGATTGGATGTCTCCTTTGAATTTTGCTTGCTAAGAATCGATTTTTCGTAACCAGTAGGTATTAGGGCTTCAATTACACGGTGTGTTTTATTTAGAATAGGTCACCCGTGGGAATTATTTTCTATATGTTTTTGTATCTTGGATGAAGAAATATATTTTAAAATTAAAGATTTAAGTTTGTCCTACAAAAAGTTTCTTTTTTAATCCAGTTGAAATAATCCGATTCATCCATGATTCATCAAAATGGATGCTGCGAATCCTGCAATGTTTGCTAGGCATCCAATTTTCGCAACGCAATTCGCGACGAACTGCTTCCACCCAAGCCAGACGTCATTTAATTTCCTATTCATTCGAAGTAGTTTCTTGTAATTCAAAATTTTCAAGGTACCTATATTGGATAACATCGCCCATGAATGACATTTTAGTATGGGAATATTTAACCTTTCCAACGCCACTGACTGACATATCCCCACCACTGCTTCAACGCCATTGACGGATATTTCTGTCATAGTTGCCAGCGCAAAATAGACCTGAGTATCTATGAGGCAAGATTGATATTAGCTCTGATATTGGCGTGTGAGTGACGTCTTTTGTATTTGACATGGCGTTGAAAAGGTTAAATTTCAATAACTTACTAATGAAAATAAATATCGCTTTGAGGGCCATTTGCAACGTTAAAAGATGGCGGACGTGTGATTTGTTCTAGACTTTAATTTTTGGGTAATTAGGTGTTCAAAGTTCTTTTCTGATAGTGATTTGTACTTTTTACGCCTTTGTGTCGCACAGTGATTGAAGACTTGGACTTATTTCGTGTATCTGGCATCTTTCTTCTCGTTTCAAGTGGACTCGCAGTGGTGCAGAGGTTAAAACTATCTTGACCTCTGACCTACAAATCACCGTACAACGTTGCCCCCAATCTTCCTAGAGAAGATTGGATTGTGTTTTATTGCTATATTGATTTATAATTATATATACTTACTTGACACTGGCGAAATCACTTCACGTGGAAACGCCATATCCCCGCGGTAGTAGCTGTTCAAGTCGCCGCGGGGGCAAAGAAAGAAGAAGAAATATCGCTTTGTTTTGCATATGTGTGAGTCCTGCACCAATTCGCAATGCAACTTGTCATTTTTGCAGCCTTATTTAAATCCGGTAATCATTAAAATTGAATTATTTTTGTTGTAATTACATATCCTATAAACAACTACGCATACACTACGTCAGAAAGTCGAAGTTTCAACGCGGTAAAAAAATATCGAGTATTGTTTTTACCTCGGCCGCCTTTACTGTCAAGTAAATAAGAGCTACCAAAACGTAAATAATTCGCAAAAAAGTGACGGGGCGATCCGAAGTTCTAATTTCAAAGTTCAGAGTAATGCCCCTGTGAAAAAGAACGATCCGTTTAGGTTCAAGTCGAAAACGATTTTTAATCTAAGCTGTTGTGACAGTATTGTTGTTGTCAAATTAAAGAGATTTGCGTTTTTTCTTAGTATTTCCTTCCGCATAATAAGTCTCAGTCCGTCAATTAAAATAAGTATTTCTTTTAGGTATATTTCTGACGCCATTTTAAAGCAACTGCCCGTTCGGTCCGATTCGTGAGAACGCAATTCGTTATCGTTTTTTCTTGATCAATTAAAAGTTGACTGACAGAATTGCCTCGTGAATCGCCGCATTAATTCGACTTCCAAGACCACAAACATTACATGTTTCCCTCGGCAAGGTTTAATAGAACGGCTTTAAGCTATTTTAGTCTCTACGTGCAAGACATTAGACTTGTTGCACTACCTAAAAATTAATTGGCTAGTCGCAAACTGCGTGGCGAAAAGTCAAAGTCTGCCGAAGGTAGAAAGAGATAGGCGATCAACGGGGTAATGCTTGGTGCTAATGAATGATATACCCTAATATACTTGGTAAACTGAGAAACGGTTAACTAAGAGGTTTCCCTGACGTTACGGTAAAAATTATATAAAATATATTTATTTAACACAATCAGACATCCGTAGTAAAAAAGAATGACGTTACGTGAGATGCATACAACAGTGCCACGCCTATTTTTAGGGTTCCGTAGCCAAATGGCAAAAAACGGAACCCTTATGGATTCGTCATGTCTGTCTGTACGTCCGTCCGTATGTCGCAACTTTTTCCCGAAACTATAAGAAGTATATACTGTTGAAACTTGGTAAGTACCTACCTTACCTAGATGTATTCTGTGAACCGCATTAAGATTTTCACACAAAAATAGAAAAAACAATAAATTTTGGGGGTTCCCCGTACTTAGAACTGAAACTCGATTTTTTTTTTCATCTAACCCATACGTATGGGAAATCTATGGATAGAATGATAAAACTAAAAAAAATATATGATGTACATTAATGCAATCCATGCAATCTTCCACCGAAAATTGGTTTGAACGAGATCTCATCATCATTAAATGTAAGAGCGGATCTTTTTTTTTTTTTTAAATGGAAAAAGGGCAGACGAGCAGGTGGGTCACCTGATGGTAAGCGATCACCGCGACCCATAGACACCTGCAACACCAGAGGAATTGCAAGTGCGCTGCCGGCCCTTGAGAAAAGAGTAAGCACGTTTTTTGAAGGCCCCCAAGTCGTATTGATTTGTCGGTGTAGTTCTCTCCACTAATTTCTTTTTTGTGCAAGGTTTTTCACTTCTTGGTATCCGCTTGCTCCTACTCTTTCTAGAATCTCCCTGACATAATTGGTTCTCGGTCTTCCTGGGCCTCGTCTTCCTTCTATCTATCCTTCTATTAAGTATGTTTATTATAAAGCTATCGTGTCTAAATATGTGTCCCATCATTGTTCCTTTTCTTTTATCTATTGCGTGAATGATATCTCTCGTTTCCTTTACCCTACTCAAAACTTCTTCATTAGTGATTTTCTCCGTAAGATCTAGTAAGTAGTTTTTTTTAATACGTCATAAATCGTAAACCGCAATTTACCTTTCATTCAATCAACTCAAATATAAAAAGTGTGTACGGAACCCTTCATGGGCGAGTCCGACTCGCACTTGGCCGCTTTTGAATTTATTTCGTAGTAATGGTAAGGTAATTGTTAAGTAAATCTTTAATTTGTTGAACCTATTAAATATTTAATGCCAATGATATTTAGGGCATAGGTGCCCTTCGTTGTTCAATCGCGGCAACTTCCACAAGTATAAGGAACGTTACCTATCTTGTCTCAATAAAGATGGCTTAAAGGTCCTCTGCAACCAGGCCATAAAATCCTTTAAAAAAAGCATATCTTGTCTATGGACCAAGCTCAGTGCCGGTCGGTCACGTGAGTCAGACGTCACGTCAGCGCCTACGGTAATACGGTAGAATAGAACTTACCATTACCATCTACAAGTAATCTTGTAAGAAACCTACTACCTATCTATCTTACCTAGAGAAAAAATACAGCAATACCTTATTAATCTTAATGAATTTATTGTAACGTACGACTTGGCAGGTGGGCAAATCCCTTAGCCGTTTAACTGCTACAGGCTATCAAAGCAATAGATGCCAAATTCCTTGTTTTTGCCCAACAATCTATAGATGATACGTACCTATATTTCGTAAGTTCGAACGACGACAGTCGCATCAAAACCATCACATAAGTGCATAAATAACGTCGTACTGGTAGACCAAATTTGGTCTAGTTTGTTGAGTGGCATCACACTGGTGCGTTGACTAGGTTTCTATATCTTATTATTCTAAGGGTACATAGTCTCTTATTAGTCTGTGCTTCATATAGGGGAAATAGGATAGTATGTCTGGAAAGACATTCTGAATTTGGTGGTGATTCTGTGAATAGGATCAGATGGTAGAAATAATATTAATAAAAAATACTGTTTAAACAGAGTTAACAGTAGTTTCTACTGTCAGACAATAAATAGTATTAATACATGGAAATCTAAAAAGTCAGACCTATGAGATGGTTTTCGATCATTATTCAAGTCTTTAACTCTTCATATCCCGTGAGAAACTTTAATTGAAGCATTAAAATTTGAATTTAGAGTCTTAAGGGTTCATTTTCTGGCTGCTGAGATTCATTTTTTGCAACAGCTTAGAGGAGATTCCAGATAACTTTTAAGATAAATGGGTAGTTAATATAATAAAGTTACAACAATGAACAGAAACATTTATCTTTAAGGTTGTAAGTTGCAAACACATTACAAAATCTTGTCATATTTTTTTGCATCTTATGATTTCAGGTTCACATTGTGCATAGTACAAACTGTCAGTTATACTTGCCTGTGCTACTATGGATAACATTGTTGTCGTACAAAATAATCAAGAAACTAACTAGCCTCTAACCTAAGGAAATGAAAGTTGGATGTATTGAATAAAACATGTAATTAAAATATGGCTGTTTCATTTTATTTGATAAGGTAAATTGGCATACTCATAATTACTTTATTATTCCCTCCGGAACCACCAGTATTGTTATTGAAAACTGTAACATTTGCTATTAGAAATATAAGAAATTCAATAAATTTATCATTCTTGTAGTATGGTGGTACAGGACTTTACAGTGAAGGAAAAATGTGTATAAAATAATTTCACAAGATCTTTTAGGGCTAATGATGTGTTTCTGACAGGTCTGTATAAAATTTCAGCCATTCATGTGCTATAGAGTCCCAAACATTTAATTTTTACCACAAACATTAACCACAATTCAAAACTCATTACAAAAATAAAACTAAAGAGACTTCTGCTTGTTATACATACAAGTTAGCTTTTGTGAAAGGGGACCTAGTAAATGTGTTAATGTAACTTGTTATTTGGACACAAAACATACAAGATATTTTATATTTGCTTTGATTTTGGCAAAAGCACCTAGAATGATTTGTACAAATTTAAGAATTGTGTACATATATGGCTTTTAAAAAACAGTTTTGAGTTTGACTTTTGAGAAGAGCTGACCTATAAATAGTTATATTTTTTAATGATTATTAGACATTAATTTGTACCTAAATACAAAGGCTAAAATATTTTTTATGTTGTAAAGAAAACAACAGTTTTAATGTTAATTATTTTCTAATAAAAAATAATGATTGTTATAAGTATCTAAGTTTTATAAGTATTTTTTATTTACTTCTTTAAATTATTGTATGCCATATATAGTAGCATATCCTGTCATTTCACCAAAAAATGTTTCAAAACTATTCATTTGGCAAACCCCTGTTTTTTCTGAAACTGTAAATACTTCAGAATTTATTTCAGGACTATCGTGTAAAACCCTATAGGTTAGGTTAGGTTAGTTTTATAAAAATCCTGAAATATTTACAGTTTCAGAAAAAACAGGGGTTTGCCAAATGAATAGTTTGTCAAATGAATAATTTGGTGAAACGTTTTTAGGTGAAACATTAGTGAACCAGATAGTAGTGATGCACTCACAAAATGTACTTGACACCTGTATAATGTATTATTGTTACCTACAATCATACAATAAAATTAAATACAGGTATTTCGGTATTTCTTAAGGCGCTACTCTGAGCCTGGGATTTTCTGACAGTTTCCTTAATATCTTTTAAACGGACTGCAATATGAAAAAAAAACCGTCTATTTTATAAATGATAAGACAATATTGAGATAAGAAAATTATTAGGTATTGTCATTACGGTCACACCCAGTAACTTTGACTACTTTGGTAGCATCCATTTAATGCTTGAAATAAAATTGACCTTATAAGTAGGTATTTTTGAGTGGTGAAAAGGTGAAAGGGGAATGAGATTAATCAACTTGGCAAAAACCATTTTCAGGCCGCTCAAAGTTACCCAGTTGTTGTATTAGCTGTGATGGGTTCCATGCATGTGTGACAGCCGGACAGAAAAAGATGGTGTTCAGAACTTAATAAACCTACTTGAGAACAACAGGTATTTTTACTAAAACCCCACTTAATGTTCAAAGTTAACAGGTTTGACTGTAATATATAAAGAAATAAAATACTTATTTACCAGGGATATAGGTACAATATAAGAGGTAACAATGATTTCAAGTCGGTAGGTCTAGGGACATCATTAGAAAGAGAATTTAGATATGAATCAGAATCAGAATATTCTTTATTCAAGTTGGTTTACATAATAATAAACTTTGGAAATGTCATAGTAGCGACTTATCCTAAGTTTACTGCATATGGACAATAATTATACGAGAATTATTGTTCAGCGGATCTTTCAAGAAAACCCACATTTTCTTCGCCAAGTGTCCCACCATTACACGCATGACCAAGCGTATTTCGTCGACACTTACCTACAGGGTAGGTAAGTACGTTCATTTCTAGGATATTATTATGTAAAAAATTTGGTAGCTAATATCCGGCTATTTTGCACGTTAACGTTGCACTCAAGACTTCGTTCGGGGTTCTAGTATTTGGGAGAGTTTAGAACCCTTCTTCTGTTATAATGAAACTGCAACTGTTCGTTGGTTGACACAATTTTGCCAATGTTACTCATAATCTCAGTCTGTCTCAGTCAAATTATAATTATTAGAAACTTCACTGAAAGGCGTACTCGATGGAGAGCATAGGTTCTATAATTTAAAAGATGGCTTCATCAATCATAATAACAAAAACTTCGTAAACAAATCTAGGTAGAGTAATTTGATCGGATTTTGATCAAAAAAGTCGCTTCTGTCAGTTCAATGAGGTAGGTAGGCTAAGTGACATGCCACAGACAGACTAGTCATGTGGCAATTTTTGAAATATACTTAACTACCTCTAACAAACAAAATTAAGTACGAATACATAAGTCTACTTAATTATTTTTATTATTTGTATCCGTTCATATACGAATTGATTGCATTAAATACTAGAAATATTTATTATTAACCATTCCGACAAAAGCACCACGGTACTTGTGCTGCCTGCTTTATCGTCATTCAACTCGACGCAGTAATGTCAAACTAATGTCAGTTTATCGACTCACCGTTCGTTCGACATTAAACTAGAATTCCGTGATGTGATAGGTGAAGTGATGCTTGCGTGATCTGAGTGTCGAAGCGTGCTACCTATTTGAGAATGCACACTCTAAGATGTGTTTTATACGCTCTGACGGGACAACTTAAACGCGCCGGTTAACAAAAGCTGGGTCGAGTTAATAAGTGATGCGCTTATGAGAATAACATGGCAGGACTTAAGCGTTTCTAAGTTCATTATTCCCTCTCACTCGATCCAACCAAACACACTACACCCAAGGACGCATTACTTAAGAGGACTGTGAAGCAAAAAAATCCATACAAAATGCGATAACGTTTTTCTCCCCTTAAACGTGGTCCGATTTTTACGATTTTTGAACATGTTGTAGATGTTATGAAAAACTATGTCTGTACGTTTTCTTTTCCTAGAAAATATTAAATGGCATGAAAACAAAATAAAAAAAAACAAAAGTGGAAACGTACTGACCTAGTTTTCCATAATATCTAGAACATATTCAAAAATCGTGGAAATCGGATAAAATTTAGGGGGTGAGAAACGTTATCGCCCGGAGCTAAATTTGTATGGATTATTTTTGACAGCTACGCGATTTAGGCATCGCTTCACAATCCACTTAAATAACCAGATCTTTGCTTAGAAACCTGTTTTAAAGTTAGCGTCTAGTCACAGAACACTGCGGGCCATAAATAAGGGCATTACTCTGAACTTCGAGATTGTAACTTCGTGTATTGCCAACCCTTTTGCTTTCGACGCGTAGGTAGCTAACTCGCAAGAAAATGACAGGGCAATCCCGGCACGACGTGATGACGACTCTAGAGCTCGTCTTAAGATGCGTAAAAAATTACAGTTCTCTAAGGCTTAACGTTTTTGGTCTAATATATCTTTTTATGCAACCCGACCTTCAGGACCAAGGTTAGATATGAGGCCGGGTACCTCGGGGATCACAATAAAACAAACATGGTCGTTATAGGTTATGGGGACGAGCGGCAATAAAATAAAAGGTTCACATTCCATAAAACATTACAAACTAGACTAAAAATCTTATGAAATAGTTACGCAATACGCTAATTCGAATCTAACAAGATTCTATTAGCTTAAAAAACGAAAGCGAGCGATCCGTCCGTAAGTTAACTTTGACTTACCAATCATGTGGCGGGCATCTGTCAAGATGAGATTATTAATACGGCCAAGTATGTACTCGAAACTGATTGCGATCGTGTTTAAATTAGGTAAGTATTTATTAAGCATCCCAGCCAAGATTCCGTTGAAATGAAATGTAATTCCATCATGTAATTATACGTTTGCGGAACTTAAGTAATAACTAATAATTAGATCATAATAGTGTTTTAAAGACCCCATCAAGCAGGTTTGTTTTAAGCGCGCCATGAAGCCATGATGCGTGATTGTTTGTTAGGTACTCGTTTAATCACATTACAATAGTGTCATCTATAGTGAAATACCTTGGAATCCGATTTTTCGGTGGAACCCGAATTTTCCCGAAGATGACACCTTGACAAATAAGTTTTTTGGCCCAAAAAACCACATTTTTCATCAAAATCGTTAGAGCCGTTTTCGAGAACGTGATTAAAAACTATCAAAATATGTCTCGTTTATTAGTATACTTTACTTGAGCAAACACGCAGCATTTGACGATTCAGTTAGTTAGTTAGTTAAATAACGGTAATATATTGGGCGGTTATCAAATTTCTTACATAGTTACTTTTTAATCCAAAATACCTTGAATTTCACTTTACAGGTTTCGTTTTCCAGCGGAACCTGGGGGGTGATTCTCTCAACACAGCGCTGCGTCGATCTCAAAGGTGAATCGTATCCGGCAAGTTTAAGAAGTCCCGTCGGAGCGTACAAAACACATTTTAGCGCGTGCCTACTTAATTAGGCAGCTTTATACGACACTGAACTCGACTCACCTGCCTGCTGCCTAATTGAGAATGCACGCGCTAAAATGTGTTTTGTACGCTCCGACGGGACTTCTAAAGCTTGCCGGATAAAACTTCACCTTTGAGACCGACGCAGCGCTGTGTTGAGAGAATCACCCCCCTGTAAACGTCTCGAAACGTCCGGGATGTTAGTTAAAATAATATACGCGATTAAAATCCGTTTAAATCGTTTTATTTCATAAGTAACAATCGCGGAAATCGAAGGCAACATTATTATTATGAAATTATTAAAATGACAGCCACCCGGGGATTAAGTTGCTTAGTATTAACAGGACTCAAATCACACTAAACACACTTTTATTTTAAACCTTAGTGTACCTTTTGCAGCGTGCTCGGCCTACAGGGAACAATCTCACACAAATTGACCTAGTCCCCAACCAAGCTCAAGGCTTATACTACGCGTACTGGACAGCGATAAACTTACTTATACAAATAAATAAATATCCTACTAAATATAGCCTCTAATACACAAGTAAACTTCTTGGCCTGATTGTGCAAAATGTGGTTAAAGAATTATAAACATGTCTTTTTAGAGTTGTTGGTATTTCTGTAGCTCTGCCTACCCCACTCTGGGAATGAAGGAGTGATGTTATGGAATGTACTCGTAAATATAGCCCCGTGTGGTTTCCGGGCTAGATTAAGGGAATAAGGGCTTGTAGTACTGTTAAGCGATGGGCTTGCAACCTGTCACTAATACGCTAGTAAACATCTTGGCCTGATTGTGCAAAATGTGGTAACAGAATTAAAAACAAGTCTTTTTAGAGTTGTTGGTATTTCTGTAGGTCTGCCTACCCCACTCTTGGAATAAACGCGTGATGTTAATGTATGTAATAAATAAATACACAGAAAACGTCCAAGATTCATGAGAACAAATGAACAGAGACTCCAAAACGTGTGCATACGATATATTTTTGATCTGCGTAAATATGATTTTGTATTTTTGTATTTTGTGTATGAGCATGTCTCGGTTACCAATTCGTTTTCGCCGAAATGCTCATATTCTGTCGTTGCTTTTTAACACTCTGTTTAATCCTCGTTCTCCCTTCTATCTTTCAGATAGGTTTAGCGGCCACCGGTTCTCAAAACCGGTTGCGGTCAAAGGCCAATCTCAATCTCGCTTTCCCGTCTCACAAATCAAAATTATATTCTAAATCCTTTTCGGTGCACTCTGTCAGGTTGTGGTATCGGCTACCGGCCGGCTTCAGGCAATCGCAATCAGTTGATTCCTTAAAAGGCAAATTGATGAAGTGTTGGTTCGACCCTAGCTCCTAAATATTGTATCAACTGTCCTTGACATAAATGTAGGCATTGTTCTACCTAATATAAAGTAGGTTGGGGGTGCAACAGCATGCATGGGGGGGTTCGCAGCCGATGCAAGTTGCCACCCCTACAAAACACAACTTTGGACCCCCTCCCCTGTAGCCCGTATTGTATTATTTGTTAAATATATGTAAAATAAGCAGCAATTTAAGGTTGCCCAACAGAGCGGCATCGTCTATTGTAGACAAAGCTCTTAAAATAAAGATTAAAAAAAACTATCTGCACACCAAATTTCATCGAAATAGGTTCACATAGTAACTTGTTTTCTCATTTATATTTATGTTAAGGAGAAGGCACATGAGCACTCAGGCCACCTGATGAATCTGAAGAGGAATCTGAGACCCATAGACATTTGAATTCTCAAGACTATAATCCTAAGACCTTAAATGCGTTGCCAACCCTCAGAACTAAGGTGGAATGCCTCTATGCTAGTAATTTCACCGGTTGTCTTATCCCCACACTGGAACACAACAATGCGAACACTGTTGCTTGGCATATTAGTATGCCTTTCCTGTGCCTTCTACTTGACACAAAAAAATAGTAAGGATTCATAGAATAAGAACTACAGGCACCTTTCGTTCTTATTCTATGTATGGATTACATTATATTCTAACGGCATTCATAGTCTGTGATTGCAGTCCAGTGTATTTTTTTTATGAATAGCCTCAAGCTTTTCTTCTTTTTTAATTTTAGCTGATAATAATGATAATATCAGGGGACAATCTCACACAAATTGACCTAGTCCCAAACTAAGCTCTAGGCTTAGTATATTACGTACGTACTAGACAACGATAAACATACTTAAATAGATAAATACATACTTAAATACATAGAAAACATCCAAGACTCAGGAACAAATATTTGCGCTCATCACACAAATATCTGTCCTTACCGGGATTTGAACCCAGGACCGCTGGCTTCGGAGGCAGGGTCACTCCCAACTAGGCCAACGTGTCGTCAAAGCTTTTATATTATTTGCTTTTGTTAAAATTATATTATTTGTACTCCATCCATTTCACTTTGCCTGGTACCCACATATAGCAATTAGAATTTAGACACGTTATTCGCGAGCGTTGTCATGGGGCAGCGTAAGTAATGCGTAAGAATGAGATACAAGAATATGTTGTTTACGCTCATGTGTAAGTGCGTCTCTAACGCTAGCCCAGGATGGGCCAATTAGGCAAATTGCCTCACTATCATTTATGCAGATATCAGTAGCGCCGCACACATCAACTTGGAACATTTTTTGTAGGGTTCCGTAGTCAAACTAAGAACCCTTATAGTTACTACAAAGCTGTAATTTTGCATGATACCTACATGTTTGTCACGCCAACAAGGTGGAAAAATTAAATATTTAATTTTAGTGTACCTTCCCTACTCGTAACGTGGGATTTTTTTTCTCGTCTTCCCATAGTGTGGGGTGTCGTTACACAGGTCTTTCAAAAATATTGCGGGATTGTGAAAATCGCTAATTTTTGTCAGAGTCAAGTGTCGCACTTAAATATAATAAAGCGCGTATAACGATTTTTTAAGGAAAACTATCACGGCTGACATCGTTGGTTCTTGACATACCTACAGGCGATTATAGTTCCATCTGATGTTAATGAAATGTGATACGCAATAAATGATTTTGAATTTGAATTTGAATTTGAAAGTGTTTATACTTACTATAAAATCAATTAAGACGGCACCAAATGTTTTTAAATAGAAAAATTGTTATTACTTGTTGATTTTTATGTTTGTAGCACTTAACGGCTTCGGAACCCTACACTAAGCATGGTCCGATATGCTCTTGCCCGGTTTTTTAAAGTAATTTGTGGCTGTGGTGTTTGTGTTTGCGGTCCTTTTGTTTAATGTTTAGACATTAAATAGGGATTATTGAGGATAATAAAATGCAGTGCTGTAATTAAGTAATTAGTTTAGTTAATATGAGTATTTTGCGCATATTGTACTAACACTACTGTTAAATTAATTTACGTATAACTACTATATGGACTTGATGTCTGAGATGGTGCACTGACGTTTCGCACAAAAACGTTTCCCAACTGATTCATTTCCCAAAAACTTTTTTTTTTAAATGCTATTTTTTCCGAAACTGTAAATATTTCAGGATTTATTTTAGGACCATCGTGTAGAACTCTATAGGTAAGGTTAGGTTAGTTTTATAAAAATTCTGAAACGTTTACAGTTTTAGAAAAGTAAGCGTTTGCCTAAACGGTGTGTTTGGGAAATGACTCAGCTTGGGAAACATTATTTGACCAAACATTAGTAAACCGTCTGAAATAAAAAGTTTCATTACTATATTATTATTATCCTCTTACCGCCAAACAAAAATAAAATAAATAATTTAATAAAAAAAAACCGTTCTGCATAAATCAAATCAAAATCAAAATGTTTATTCAGTATATCACCATGGTGCTCTTTTACACGTCGGTAATATGAAGTGAATTTACTAGATAATGGTACGGAAGCTCCGTACCATTAAGTATTTAGTAAACGTTCCGTAACGGAACTCTTCGTGCGTGAGGTCGACTCGCACTTGGCCGGTTTATTTTAAACGGTCCAGTAGTTTTTAAGTTACGAATATACAAAAGCACAAATCTTTGCTCTTTATTATATTAGCGTAGATGTAGATATTTGATTGCGACCGGAATACAGGGGCCCTAGCCAAGATGCAGACGCTCCTAACGTTTTTCTTTTCTATCACTCAAAATGTATGGGATGACAATCGACCACGTGGTTTATCGAAACGCACGAGAACGACATCCCACACATTTTGAGCGATAGAAAAGAGAAACGTTAGGGGCGTTTGCGTCTTGACTAGGACCCCAGCGTAGGTATGGCCGCAACGTTAGTGCTTGTAGTAGGAAATAGATCAATTGCAACTGGACACTGCATTCAATCGTAAACAGGTTCGCTGGCCGAGTTACGTGCTAATCTGAATCATTGTTATGTTGACGTAATTAATAGTTCACTAAAGCTGGAATCCCCTGCGCCGCACACCGCAAGTACGCGCACGCCACACACTGACGATTGTTTTATTTACGTTTTACTTACATTTTGATAAGAAGCGAATTTATACCTTTGTGTGCGTGAGTAGAGCGTCGCGATGGAATTCCGGTTTTACCACTACACATGCACTAGTTATTACACTAAAAAAAACAGCAACCCTCCCATTTATACTAAACTAACCTTGACGTCGTACACTCCTTAATTTGCTTAGTTTCCGGCAACCATCTTCCTTCCAACACACTCGAGAACTGGCTGGTACTAATGAAATGTATTTATGATATTTATGTCTCAAAGGTTATCAAAGTTCAAAGACAGCGCTGACGGTAAAACCACGAGGTAAAACCCAACGGCTATCTTGTATTTTCTCGTTTGTTGCTCAGTGCGTCTTTATCCTTACAGAGTAATTAGAAAGAGATATATATACGAGCGACCAAGTTGTGGGCAAGTTTTGCTAGCCATTTGCTTCCATTATCAGAAGTTACGTTCATTCTTCCTTTCTGAATTTGTCATATGGGCTAAAAAAATAAATTATACCGCGTACGTAGAATGCGAAATATTCCGAAGTTCTTTGACTATTAGAGCACACAAGGAACTTATGACAATATTTTTTTTTTTTTTTTTTTTATTAATGGCGGTCCACATCCACACAATGATTTCGCCAATGTCAAGTGAATAGAGTAAATCAGTAAACAGAATAAATCAAAATCAAAAGCCGGACATCTTTCAATCGGCCGTCTTCCCTCCCCGAAGGTTACCGGAAGACCCACATAAAATATTACTTCTTATTCTATGGCTGCGTTCCGAATCACGCTTACAGTGCTCAGAGCGCGCTCACGATCGGACCGAATCACGCTCACGAACGCTTACGGCGATTACCAGAAATGTCATGACGTCATTGATCAATCAAGTTGACGTTTGACGTACTGTCTGGAAGAGATCGCATATTATATTCAAGATATTTTGAAAAATCACGCAACGTATAAAGCATCATACATGTTTGTTACCTCATTGACTTATACCATGTCATCCATCAGTGACACAATAATTTCAGACTTTCCTATTTTGACTTGACAGTTGACCAATTTTTAGGTTATAAACATTTTAGCGCGCTAACGAGCGGTCCGAAACAAAAACACACTACACGGCCTTGAGCGCGCTAACTGAATCGGACCGGCCGTAAGCTCTGTGAGCGTTATGAGCATCGTGAGCGTGATTCGGAACGCAGCCTATGTGACAACCCATTGGTTGACAACCGCGCCGCATGTGTCAATGACTGTCACTGTCACTACTAAACTGATAGTTGGGTCGATCGCGCGCGGAGAGAGCAAGAATGCAATGTTGTTGTTTTATTATGACTTGATTTACTTGTTCCTAAACTGATCATAGGATATCACAGTAATGCGGCGCGTTGTTATACACGTGTTGTTTTGCTCGTAATTTTATTCGAGCGCTCTTCGGCGGGGTATTTCAAAAGCGGACAGCTTTTTTAACCGGGATGCGTTGGTGATTTTGTTGCGTTGTGCCTAATCAGTTATTGGACTCGATTAATCGTGCTGTTCAGTTTGTTGTGTTAGTTGTTCTGTTATCTGTCTGCTTGTTACTGTAACAACATGGAACCAAACCCGTCTACCTCGCGTCCATTCAAGGCATTTGGGTCTCCGAGGATGAAAAGAAAAATGATTCATTTTACTGAAAATGAGAAGGTAATGATTATAAACGTATTCAAGTACGTGAAGGAGACTTGGCCTGCTGATAAATATCGATCACAACAAGAAATGAAGGACAAAACTGGTGATATATTGGGAATATCTAAATCGGCCGTTTACAGAATATTAAAAGAATATGTTCAAACGGACACGGTAAAACCTGCGGCATCACCGAAGAAGCGTGCGTCGAGCACAGAGAAGATCAATAGGTATACAACCTCTCAGATTACATTCTGTAGTGAGCTATAACAAGCTTGCCATCATTTTTTGTATCATTTGTTAACAATTAAATATTTAACTTTAACCCCTTGTATGCGGGAGGTGAACAAAAAAACCCAGGTTCTAGTCTCTTCTGATTACGTTATAGTCCATAAAATAAAGCTTAAAAAAAATACAAAAAGATATCCAAATTTTGATCACGGATCCGTGTCTTAAGCATACAAGGGGTTAATAGAATAACTAGCGATCTACCCTCGCTTTACTTCGATTTATGTAAGTTTTCTGTAGCACCTGTACTGATAAAAGATGGCCGGCTTTTAATTTAATTTATTTCTATAATCGCGGGAGCATGTCAAGCCAAGTTCTAGAAACAGAACTGGCGAGCCGCACCGTGTGTAATATTACATGAACCATTTGGAGCCACTTTTGACCCCCTCATAAATCAAAAACTATTTTACATAAACGTATCAAATTTGGCTCATATATTGAGACTTGCGAGATACATATGTGTTCTAAATTTCATAAGCTTATCTCAAACGGTTATTTAGATATTAATGTCCAAAATTCCTCATTTTTATCATTGACTGACCTATAGACCAAAACTCTAACCCAGTTCCAGATGACCTAGAGAGTTAAAATTTGGTATGCAGATAGGTAATTAGATGAATACAAAGGAATAAATAAAAAACTGGCAATTTTTAAATAATTAGATTCTATTATGAATGCTTAACATAAATACCTAATATTACTTAGGGTACCTACGTTATTAACTGGGATTAATTATTATTTTTATATTTAGCGCACATCAATAGTGTAAAATCATTACCTACTCATAAATAATGATAAAATATTAGGCATTTAGATTTTCGGTATATACACGACGCGCGCGAAGCCCACAGCAGAGAATAATTTTTGTATTGAACTTGGCTCTCCTTTTTTACATTTATGTTTTTGGTGGGATATGTTTATCAGAATTTATTATACATAAACACCTTCAAGCTGAACTACAGTCACTAATAGTTTTTAATTATTAATCACTACATAGTATAAAACAAAGTCGCTTTTTCTGTCCCTATATCCCTATGTATGCTTAAATCTTTAAAACTACGCAACGGATTTTGATGCGGTTTTTTTTAATAGAGTGATTGAAGAGGAAGGTTTATATGTATAATACTTTAATCCGGAGCGAAGCGAGGGCGGGTCGCTAGTATTTATTATAAACTACAGTTACTAATAGTTTTTATTAATAATATTAATTGGAAACTACAGTTACTAATAGTTTTTAATTAATATTATCAATTAAAAAGTATTAGTATTTAAACTGTATATTATTTTATCAGGTATCTCTTGCTTGGCAACCAACTTGTAACTTGTAATGAATAAATTCATAAACAAACGGTTACTATAGTTTTGCTGTTGAAAAGAATAAAATTGTATTCTTGCTGTATTAGTTAACTTGGTCCTATAACACAGGGCATCCCAGCTCAGGGCCTAAAACCGCTGTTTCGTGTAAATAATGCGCTTTTATGAAATAAAACTATTGACCAATCTCCATACTGTCAACAATGGCTAAGGTCTTTGAAAAGCTTGTATACGGGTGCATCTTTGATCACGTGAGAAACCTTATCTCTCCGTGTCAACATGGTTTTATGCCTCAGAGGTCTACGTGCTCTAACCTTGTCAGTTATGATACGGATCTTACCGAAGCAGTCAATAATGGCAGTCAGGTGGATGCAATTAACACGGATTTTTCCAAAGCGTTTGACAAAATTAATCACAAATTGCTTGTTTTAAGTTGCGCAAGCTTGGTGTGTCATTCTTTGTTAGACTGGTGTCATTCCTATCTCACAAAAAGACCTTCAACAGTTGTTGTTGATGGCTTTCAATCGCAGAGTTTTATTGCGGGGTCTGGGGTTCCGCAGGGGTCTAATTTGGGGCCAGTGTTTTTTAATATCTTCATTAATGATATTTCTTTATCGTTCAAATACTTAACTGCGTCATTATTTGCTGATGATCTAAAATTAACACGGGTCATTGAAGCCCCTGTTGATGTGGATTGTTTGCAAGAAGACCTGGATAGAATAGTTGATTGGTGCAATAAACATAATATGCTTTTTAATCCCTTAAAGTGTTATCAAATAAAGTTTAAGTCACAAACACAAGCCCGTTATGTCTAAATACAAAATTTGCGATGAAACTTAGCAGAAACTCAATGAAATTAAAGACCTTGGTGTGATTTTCGACGGTAAACTGCGGTTTGTGAGCCACATTGACCGGATGATAAGTGCAGCTTTTAAATCTTTGGGGTTTGTATTGCGTTGTGGCAAAGAATTCAAGGATTGCACTACTTTGATAATGCTTTTTAACTGCTTTGTACGGAGTAAGCTAAAATATTGCAGTGTGGTTTGGAATCCCAGCCTTAAGATACACGCCAATAGAATAGAGCGACTACAAAAGCGTCTTACTCGTCATCTAGAATATCACTGTAATGAAACTGACCTCTCATATGATGATCGATTAATTCGTTTTAATTTAATTTCTCTTAGTCGTAGACGTGATGTATTGGATCTGATGTCATGCATAAACTTTTAAATATTAAAATTGATTGCCCTAAACTGGTAAATAAGTTCGGTCTTAAAGTTCCATCCAGGACGCCCCGCTACCCTTCCGCCTTATTCCACGTGCGGCTTAGCCGCACCAAGCTGGGGATGCACTCGGCGGTGCCTCGCCTGTCTCGCCTGTACAACAAGCTGTCCACCCGGCGGGAGTCACTTGACATTTACCATGACTCAGCTTTTAAATATAAAAGTAAACTTTCATCTGTTGGTGACCTCAAAACTTTTTGATATATTTTTAGATTCTATTGATTAATGTCTTTTGTGTAATTATGATGTGTTTATGCTTATAGTGTTAATATATTATTAATATTTGCTCGTTTCTGTGTAGGGTTGAGTAATTGCATATTTTTAGTCCATGCTGTGATCACCTCTAAGTGGGAGATCAATTATTTCTAGTTTTCTTTTGGACCATGTTACCTTTTAACTAAAAGCGTTATATCCTGTTGGTGATCCTTTATAAATAAATAAATAAATAGATATTTACTTGGTAATTTTTTGTAGAAAATGGGCAAAAAATTGTTTTGTTTATTACGGGTACTTAAAATTCTTGTTCATAAAATTAAAACAACAGTAATAAACTTCAGTTCAAAATCAATCCATTACCTTAAGAAAACATCCAAAAAATGAAAAAAAAAATTCAGTATATAATGTAACAACCTAATTCAAGCATTATAATATTTATATATAAAAATTACCGATTTAAAATTTGATATGCACACCGTGTGCAAATCGACCCAACTTGAAAGATAGGATAGCTTACATTTATAATTATCTGTTAGCTCCAAAGGATTCTAACAGATGGTGAAATCTGTTGACTGGATTGAGTAAATATTCAATAGATGGCGCTATGTTAAAAATACAAACGTTTCATATAAGCTACAATTCAATAGCATAACCACCACGTGTTGCTGAGGTTAAGGTATAACCTAAATTTAATTTGGAATAAACGAAATACAGTGAAATTCAATTGTTCTCGATTTTTCAATTTTTGGTGTTAGCATAGCCGGCCACGTGTTATAGAGAAATTAACGAGAGCATGAAATTGCATATGTAGTAGTATTGTATGTTTACAGGCATTCTATATTTGAATTTTCTCTCGTACTATCAGCATAAAAAGAGGTTTGTTATATGTTGAAGAAGTAAATACCAAAATAATGTCAGTGTCAAATTGTGAATATTATTTACTTTGTGCATATATTTTTACGTCTGATTTTGTTGTATTCTCACAATTATCAGAATAATTTTGTGTCAGCCCGTACGACCAAGTGTAAGTTACATAATTTTCAAAAAATATGGCAGTGAGTAATTTTGGGGCTCAACTGTACAATATCTGACGTCGAATTGGGACTTCATGTTTTTTTTTTATAGATAGTACTCATTAACAGAAGCTTCCTCACAAAACTTCAAGCTGCGGAAACGCTCGGTTCGCCAGAAAAAAAAATGTTGAAGTTTCGATACAAATTGGTAATTTAACACTATTTGGAACGCCATGACACTTCATTCAAACGTCATAGAGGAGAATCGGGCTCGTTCCGTTACGCGTGTTGATTTTGAGTATTTTATACCTAGTGATATTAATTTGCGTAATATAAATATTTGATATAAATATGTGTCATACACAATGTTCCATCCATAGACTGTCACAGAACCAAATCAGTCAACCCCGACTTCACGTGGTCTTGTCTGCCCTACTCTAGAGTGTATATGAAAGCCCGGAGGCGCTGAGGGAGAGCAGCCCTCGCCCGCCGTAAGAAAGTGCGAGCACCGAGTGAGGCGGAGCGGCTGAGGCTGGTTGCTAAAGGCGACCAAAAAGCCGAAGCTGCGAAGGCGAGCGACGGTGCCGCACTTTCTTACGCCAGAGAGAGGGGGTTGCTCATCCCACAGCGCCGGAGCAGATCGGTTCCACAGTAGAATCCTTTTGCAATTCTCAAGTAATGAGACGCCCCTAATACTCCCACTTCCCACCGGGTCCCGAATGTTTGTTATGGCGTAGCTTTTTTCCCATGGTTTTCCGCATTTTCTCGTTTTCAAAAATGCATTATAGACACTATTCTACATCAAAAAAAAAGAAATAGGTACTTATTATCGACGTCAGATATTGTACAGTCCTTCCCAAAACATAGTTACGACTGCTAAGAATAAATTACCTTATACTTATTAATTACTTTATACTGATGAAACCTACATCCACACTTCACATGTGTCCGGAGAGGCTTGGAACGATGGAACAGAATTTGGTGCAAAAATACAAATCAGTACAGGCCAGCGGTTAATAATAGTGCACGCAGGAGGAAAAGATGGTTTTATTCCCAACGTTTTGTTAATGTTTAAGGCAAACCAAAAAACGGGAGATTACCATGACCAGATGAACTTTGTCGACTACGAAAAATGGCTAAAAGAAAAGTTAATACCGAACCTTAAACCGAATAGCGTACTTATCGTAGATAATGCGTCCTATCACAACAAACTTTTGAATCGTGCTCCAACGTCAAATTCTCAAGTCAAATAAACAAGAAATGATGGATTGGTTGGCAGAACACAACATTTCATATACCCATTGATGTACAAAACTAGTTTATATGATTTAATTAAACAAAATAAAGAGCGGTTTCGTGAGTACCACATAGATGCAATTTTAAATGAACATGGCCACTCCGTTTTACGATTGCCACCGTATTACCCGACATTCAATCCGATCGAAAATATTTGGTCCATGGTAAAAGGATATGTAGCAAAAAGAAACGTTTCTTTAAACATGCAAGGCATTATGAGTTTAGCACTGAACGAATGAATACTGTTACTGCTGAGGACTGGGAAAATATTTGTCGCGATGTCGAAAGTGAAGAAAACAAATATTGATGTCAGGAAGGGGAAATGGATTGAATTTTAAACTATCTTATTATCAATACTTGTGACAGCTCAGATGAAGAACATGATAGCGACTAAAAGCAAAAATCAGAGGACTACTACTTATTCCATTTCTTAAGGGTATGTAATTTTATTAAATTAGGAAAAAAAAAAACAATTATATTAATAATTCTTTTGTTGCAAACGGTACAACCACTACAAATGCAATTCCATGGTCTCGATAATTAATCTATAGGTACTTAGACTGAAGTATAAATTAAATTCATATTGTAGTACAGATAATACAGAGAAATTATTTTTGCTTTTCAATTATTTGTGCTTGATGGTTTAAAACTTTTTAATTAAAATATATACATGTAAGTATTATCACATAGTTATATTATTAAATTTGCTATGCGTCAAATCACACTGTATAAAATATGTATTTTGATGGTCATGAGGTACTAAGGCTTCAGGATATAAATGAATCTGGTTATCCATCTATTTATTATCCACTTGCTTCTCATGTTGTTAATTTATTATATTGTTAATAGTTAATCGATTTACAAAAGAATATTTATCATTTTGCAGATAATTTAACGGAGATTAATAATGCTATCGCCAAAAGTTAATTAAAATATATATATGAAAAAAAATGATACAAAGCTCCCAATATTTTTTTAATAATTGTACAAATATTTTTTCTTTTCATTATTTTTATTTAAATTGCACTACTCATTCCAATGTGCTATAATAGCATGCTTTTGAGATTTTTTTTTTAATATTTAAAAGTTGAAATTATTAATTTCAGTCGAATGCCACCGAAAAAATCTAACCTCAACAACGCGCGGAGCAGAGATGCACGACGCAAACGTGTTGAAAGAGCTCAGCAGTCGGCAGAACAAATCGCAGCAAGAAATGCAGCTCAAAGACTCAGGACAGCAGAGAGTCGTGCACACGAATCTCAAGAACAGCGTGACGAACGTCTGCGACGGACTATTGCGAGAACAAGAGCGGCACGAGAACGAAACGTAGCTACAGCACGAGTACAAGAACGACAGAGGCAACGGACCAGCCGCTCATTAACACGCTAAAGCTGGGTACGAATCTGAGCGGCTTAGCCTGAGGCATGCTCGCCCTGCGCGGCGAGCTGAACGCGACCCAAATTGTTGCACATAAACATGCGCGGCTCATTTCAAAATGGCGTCTGACACGATGACAGCCGCGGCTGCGTTTATCATAACACCGAATTATTAACAAAAAGAAGAAGAAATCGCCTCGGTAGTGGAACGACTCAGCAACTTTATCAAATTTGTACGCGCCTCGCCCACAGACAAGTTAGAACTTGTCTTTCTGCCCGTGGCACGCTCAGATACACGTCAAAGTTACGCGAGGCACGCACACCGAGGCGCCTTTGAGCACGGTCAAAAGACCGACTCTCGACGGCTCGCCGCGCGCCGCTCGCCCGCTGCTCGCGCACAGCGCGTGAACGCGTACGAATTTGAGCGAAATAGGTGAGCCGTGCGTGCCTCAACCCGAGGCTGCTCTAATTCGTACCCAGCTTAATAATTGATAAAATATTTACAACAATCTTCAAGCCCCCCACGCTTTTTGTACAATAATATGAATTTTTCAATTGATTATTACAGTTTTATTTTTGTCTTTTTAGTTCAATTACCTACTTTTAAAACCGTGTTTTTTTAGTTTTTTGAACTATAATTTATTTTATACTTTTTAGTTTGATTTATTAGATTTAAATAGATTTCTTCTTTACGGCTTGTAGTATTGTTAGGCGATGGGCTTGCAACCTGTCACTGATGCACTGGTAAACATCTTATCCTGATTGTGCAAAATGTGGTTACAGAATTATCATCAAGTTTTTTTAGAGTTGTTGGTAATTCTGTAGCTCTGCCTACCCCATTCTGGGAATGAAGGCGTGACATTGTGTGTGTGTGTGTGTGTGTGTGCTTGGGGTGTGTGTGTGTGTGTGTGTGTGTGAGAGTCCAAAGCTATGCAGAGCTCCTTCTTGAAACGGAAGTAATCGGGGGTAAAACTTATTTCCCGAGGGAGCCTGAAAAACGGCTGTCACATCCAAGGAAGGCAGCAGCAGGCGCGCAAATTACCCACTCCCGGAACGAATTCATATGCGTTATTGGTCCTCCAATCAATAAGACTTTATAATTACAAATTTTTTGATCGTATTAAATTTCTTCTTTACCGACTGTACTTTCGAAGCTTAACCTTAACCAAATTTTAACCCGTAAAGTAAATAGATTAATGTTCTGATTATTTTGTTGTGATTAAAAAGCCTTTTGTGTATCACGGTTATCATATTATATATTTTATGAATATTATATACAGTAATTTGCGTATATTAGACTCATTAGTACCTACGCATGCATAAAGAATGAACACAAGAACGCAAGTACCCTGAAAACGTTTTTGCCTCCGTTGTACTGTACCAAGTATGGAGTGTACAGTCTCTACACTCCATAGTACCAAGTGTCCGAGCGAAAGAGTAAGTCCGAAACTGCAGGCATGCGCAGATCGCGCGCTAGCTCTGTCTCTTTTACTCCACTACAGAAGATCTATAAAATAATTTATTAATCCTGGCGGTCCTAATGGATAATGGGAAACTGTTATCAAATTATTGCATTGTCATCGGTCCTTGATACGTGTGCAAAGTTTCAAATTAATCAGACTTCTGGAAACGGGTGAAAATTAAGTTCAAAGATTCCGTTACGTACATACAACCCAAGCTTATAAAAGCGTGTTAAAAAACATGGTGGTCTTCATAACTGATGTCCTCCTACTGTTCCCCTTGAATAGTTTTCTACAATGTAATATAACAAGAACCTTAGCCACAGCATAAATAAAATTAAATATAAAAGTGGCTCGTTCATTTGTAATAACTCATTTATTCAATCATAACTGAAATAATATTTCATGATGTGCATTAAAACTTATAGAAAAGCAGTATTTTAACTGTAAAATCACGAAAAGAAGCAAAACCAGCAAAATATCATATACGGCCTCTTAAATACATAGATAACATGAAGTTTTCTATGTCTGTGAATATAAACCCACACGCGCCCATTACACAAATATTTGCCTAGTAGTTGTTATAAGTTGTTTTATGATTCAATTTATGAACTTATAAACATTAGAATACTTAAGCCACCTAAAATGTTGTCTTACCGACTTGTCTATAGCAGACATTTTACAGTGGCGCACACTACACACGCTCATGTGGGTATGAATTCGCTTAGGATCAAAATGTATGTCGATCATCCCACAGCAGCCGGACAGCAACAATTAATCTGACGCGTGTCAAAGCGCTTACGCCGTCGACCAAGAGTCCATTATTGCTCAATTTTGTTCTGCTATACACGCGCGAAATGACGTCAGTGACACGCCTGGAACGATTGATTCAAGTGGCTCGCAAGTGTAGCGTGCACATTAATGTAAAAAAAAGGTTTTAGGTTGGCACCAGAAGATGAAATAATTTCATCATAACCAGAGCCCGGAATTTTCGTAGCAATTTTTAAGTGTCTTATTCTCGTTTATCAACTTCTGATATACATCATTTTATCGATACATTATAGAACACAACACAACATATCAATGAAGATTAAAAGTTAAGGTAAACAACAGGCGGTTTTATTGCCAAAGAGCGATCTCTTTTATATAACTTGTGAGTGGCTGAAAATGTTAAATAGAGATTTGCAATGAAAAGTTAATAGTTAACAGTTCAGTGTTTTAACATTTATCAATTTCATGTACAAAGTCAGTTTTAGTGCTAACAAGTGTTTCATCATTAGTTTATTCATAAAAGAAATAGATAGTCATCATTTTATCTTGTCTCGAAGATATCGCTCATTCGCGATAAGACTGCATGTTGTCTACTCGTAATCATAATTAAAAAAAAATGTATTCTGTTTTTATCGATATAGGTAAGTACACATGTATATTGGAAGTCGATAAACGAGAAGTCCCTATGACAACTCAAAAGTGCTACGAAAATTCCGGGCTCCGATCATAACAGAGTATACTTGTGTATATTCATAAATCTCAAAAGTAATGCAAAAAGAAACTTCAAGGACTTTGAACTACACATATCTCGCAACATGATATACAGACTTGTCGGTTTGATTTCGATTAGCATTAGAGATTTAGATTACCTACCACAAAACTATTTTTTGTCGGAACTAATAAGTACAACAAATACTTTTCTTTTGCTTCCAGAGTTCCAGAGAAGAAAAACCAGCGGCGTGGGTGGGTGTTCGTAGGTCCTGTAAAGGAAGAACCCGTCACAAATAAAACGGCAGATGTTAAAGAGGAGCCAGAATGGGAGAGTGAGAGTGATGAGTCTCTGCAAGCGGGACAGGAATTCACTGATGATGCAGAGAAGGAATGCTTGCATATGGACATTGAGATTAAGGAAGAGATCGAAATCGGGCCAGAGCAACTACAGCCACAAGATATACACTATTCTTATAATAAAGGTAACATCTTTTTGGCCATTTAAGGCAGACAATGTTATTGCATCTGTTTATCGTCGCTTTGGGCCACGAGGGTCAATTTTTATTTTTAATCATTTAAAAAAATGGATTTCCAAAAAATGTTTGATAGATGTTTAAAAACACTCGTTAAAATAAAAATACTAAACCAAAATGAAATACAGTTATGGAATCGCAAGCCTCTAAAGAGTAATAATAATAGGTGATGTATGTCAGGAAAATACAATTAAAATTGTATCATGAAATGTACGTAGTAAAGTTCAATTTCAGCTTGTAATGTGGTCAATATAGAGCCTCTGCCTTATTAAGGGTTACCCCTGACGCAAAAAGTGGGGTGTTAAGTTTAAAAGTCTGTGTGTCTGTGGCACGGTAGTTCCCAAACGGATAAAACGATTCGGGCGCCGTTTTTGAGGGTGTTATCAGCTTTGAAATTGGGGGTCTAGATCTATTTCAATACTGTATATAAATTTCTGTTCATTGACAAGTCATTTGTTCCCTTTTCAGACAAATTAAAAAAAGCGGAATCCGTAATCAAGCAGGAACCCTCGCCAAGCCCGTTTGAAGGCTGCTAGGAAAAGGAGGGGTTTTATACAACTTTAATAGTCTGGCAAACGAAAGCTGTCCCAGAGAAACAGCAGCAATTTCAATAAAACTGCAGCTGTTTACAGATTTCCTGATCTTTTCACATCAGTGTTGGAGTATTAACTCCGTTTATTCAGTGTACAGTCAGTGTTAAAAGCTGCAGGCTTCTTGAAATTGCCAGACTCTATTTGATGGAGTGTGGTTGAATTTGCCTTGACTGTTAAGCTACAATTGTGCCCTTTTAGCCATTATCAAAAGCACGTGATCTCAAAAGGTGTAAGATACTCGGATGCGAACATTCGCTAGCAAATACTTTAGTCTGACGCAAGTGTGACTATTTGTTAGAATCAGAAAGTTATATACATCTGTTCTAATAAGTTCAACTGAAATGTTAATATCGGCCGGCGGACTCTAAGGCCTCGCTCACGGATCGGCAAAACGATGCGCGACGTTCGCTCGCCTCGTTATCGCCATATTTTTAACTTACCCGCGCATCGCGCCGTCCGACGCCTCGCGCATCGCGTCGCCTGACACTTCGCGCATCGCATCGCCGGTCCCTAAGTGAGGCCTTGGTCTGTGGTGCCCATAAGTCCTTTTCCACCGGCGAGGTCAGTAGATTGGATTGAACTAAATAAAAAAAAAATATGGCGAATCGTCGGTGGAATTGGTCGAGGTTGGCGAACGATAATTGAAATGTTTGTTGATATATTAAACCGTAAGGCTGCTACATAGTGTCTATACCGTAAACCGGGGCTACATTCATTTACGGGTTGACCTTGATACTTAACAACTTATAGTAGCGCGTGTGCAACGGTCTTTTTTCGTGTAGAAATAAATATAAATATTAAGTGCGCTTTTTGTCTTCGTTTTTGAGGTAAACAAACTAGAGCTATTGAGTAAAAATGTTTGAGATTTATATGGTATCTTATGTTAAACAGACCTAATTGGTAATGTGGAAAAATAATCTATTCTAGATATTTTTTATTTTTACGTGATTTTCACCGCGTTACGAAGCTCCCATTCTTAGTTTAACATGGATCGTAGTTTTTTATTTATTTATGCGAAACTAAAGGTTTCAATTCTTTCTAGTTTATCAAGTAGAACAAGAATTTTTTTTTTCATAATTTTCGTCTATGATTTTGTGTTAGTTTCTATAAAAAATCGTCTTGAAAATACTGTCTAATACCTGTGCAATAAAAGTACCTACGATTCTTAAGAGAGCTCGAGGGCGCGGAAGTTTTAGTTGGCTCAATGGTGACCCCGGTGACAGCCCATATAAACACACCACGAAATACACTTCCCGAGACTTACATCAACGTAGTTACGTATTATTTAGGGCAGATGTTTGTGTGATGAGCGCGAATATTTTTTCCCGAGTCTTGGATGCTTTCTATGTATTTCTGTATAGAAGTTTATCTTGTACCTTAGAGCTTAGTTTGGGTCAATTTGTGTGAGATTGTCCCCTGATATTTATAAGGACGCCAGTGAGGCCCCGGCCGCGGCGCAACTGGTTTTTTTTTTTATTAACCTTGAAATTTTACCCTTGCGTCTGCGCGCGAATTTCGTATCAGTTCATAGTATAAAACAAAGTCGCTTCCCGCTGTCTGTCTATGAATGCTTATAGTTTGGCAAAAAAGAGTAGAAAATAATAGGGGCGCCACTGTCTATGTCAAATTCGATTTTAGATGGCAACTCTTACGTACTTTTGTATAGAACAATTAAGTATTGCCGGTAAAAATATTTGTGGTTCCGTTTCTACACTTTTTTGCCAAGCTGTACATCTTTAAAACTCCGCAACGGATTTTGATGCGGTTTTTTTAATAGATAAGAGGGATTCAAGAGGAAGGTTTATATGTATAATACTTTAACCAGGAGAGAAGCGAGGGCGGGTCGCTAGTTTAAATATAAAACGTAATTGGCTGCAATATGTCTGTTGCGGACTGGGTATGAATAAAATCTATAGACACTATCAGATGCTGCGCGGTTTAATACTATACCCACTATACTCGTTTAATTTAAGATGATGCCGGTGTCAGCTCACATAAAAACACGTTTTAATTTAAACTTGTTCCTTTAATTTTACATATTGGTAGAAGCAATGCCGTTCAGGAATTTAAATAATTAATCGCCTTATTCAAATATCTCGCTTGTGAGTATAGCGAGTGATTGAAATTACGAAATGCTTCTGCCACAGGGGTCATCCTAGATCGAACAGAGTATAGACACATGGTTATTGATTTGTAAACATAGGATTAAAATAAGTATTTCAGTTATATTCTAATATTAGTATTAAAATAAATGTTCATTTTAGTGTCCAAGTCTATTTATTTACCTACATACATAACATCACAGGGTCCGTCCGGATCGCAGCCACCATCTTATCCATTAACCACCCGCTAAGCAACATTGTTTGCATTGTTGTGTTCCGGTGTGGGGATAAGACAACCGGTGAAATTATTAGCATAGAGGCATTCCATCAGGGTTGGCAACGCATTTGAGGTCTTAGGATTGTTGTCTTGAGAATTCAAATGTTTATGGGTCTCAGATTCCACTTACCATCAGGTGGCCTGAGTGCTCGTGTGCCTTCTCCATAACATACAAAAAAACACGCCTTCATTCCCAGAATGGGGTAGGCAGAGCTACAGAAATCCCAACAACTTTAAAAAGACTTCTTAATCATTCTGAAACCACATTTTGCCCAAACAGGCTAAGATATTTACCAGTGTATTAGCAAAGTATAAATAGGAGAAGTAGTTTATTTACAAACAAAGGTACATCGCGCGGTTTGTATGTGTGCGTGACGCGTCCGTATGGCTGTGGGCGGCGCCAGCCACGTCTTATACTTTGATATTTGGTTTTGAGCGCAAGCCCATCGCTTAAGTTACTACAAGCCTTTATTCCCTTAGTCACCTCTTAAGACATCCACAGGAAGTCATGGAGTTTATTTACCTATTACCTAATATAATATAATATTAAAAAAGCGAAAGGGGTACCTATAGTCATATTTCAGCACTTTTAAAGTATTATTTTTGTCAAAAATTAAGTACCTACATACTTTTTACTAACAGGGGCAGCGTAGTTACATCTCTCACCTCATATATTTAGATGAGTTCGAAATAAATCCATTTCAGAAACATTCCATGTAATAAGATGCAAGTCTGGCAACAAATTAAACATAACCTTTTAATCGCCAAAGGCGGCAAACACTTCATCGGATTTTCGTGCCAGAGATCCTACTTTGAACATTGAAATTCGAACTTTGGATCGCCCCGTCACATTCTTGTAAATTCGTTACGCATCGAGAGTAAAAGGGATAGCAATAGACGAAGTTCAAAGTAGGGCGCTCAGTTCACTCAATACTTTTTCTATCGGTGCGCTTGCGGCATATTGCACCTTCAGAACAATAGTGCCCCAATTCAAAATTTCAGAATTTTCACTTCAAGTCATACATTTATTATTTTTTATTACAGAGACCTAACTCGAAATGTAAGGTCTATTGCTCTGATGACGTTGTGACGTAAACTGCAGACAACCTTGGCGTTCTATGGGTTAAAAACCGTCCAAGTGTGAGTCAGGCGGTACGAAACACTAGGTGCGCGAGACTGACTCCCACTTGATCGATTTTTTTGAAAAATTTGCAACTTTAACTCGGGCTTAGACACATAAGTATAATAGACAACGTGTAGTCAGGTTTTCTTCATTAAAGCTTGACAAAAATCTTTTTGGCCTTATTTTAATACAATATATATTATTGATTTTGTGTTATTATTATCTTAGCCTACTTGTGCTAAATGTGGTTACAGAATTATCACCAAGTTTCTTTAGAGTTGTTGGTATTTCTGTAGCTCTGTCTACCCCACTATGGGAACGAAGGCGTGATGTTATATGAATGTATACATTTAATAATATAAATTTGATTTTTTGGATACTAGAATTTGCCTACGGCTTCCTCTTCGTAAAACTCGTTTCTTGATATTCCTCTGATATAATTAAAAATCTATCCTAAAAAGGACATTTTGTCCTTCTTCAGAGTTAAAAATATCTCCATATCAAAATTTATTCCACAACAATAATATCGCATCTTTAGAATTATAGTGACCTAATCCAAATATTTTGAATTTCGATTTAGCTCTCTATAAGACTAAATTTATGACTCGAAATCGAAAGCTGAAAATGTTTGAATTAGGTCACTATAATTCTAAAAGTGCGATATGCATTTATACTATCTCTTATACTTCTTTGTCTAATATCTCAGGTGACACGAGAATTATGGTTTGAGCATGAGCGTATATTGAACCGCGGCTGTCAATGTCAGTGAAATAAGATTTTGCCATTGGCAGTGATTTCCGGTTTGAATTCACGATTATTGATTTTGTGTTATTATTATCATTATGAATTAAAACGCCGAAAATTTATTCTTAGGCTGTATTTACATTAAAAATTTGTTGCAACAAACCTGTAAGGCAGAAGTAATAGCGCTTAAATTGTAAGCATTGTTAGATTTATTCTTTTGTCAATGTATCTCTTTTTACCGAAATTATTATTGTATTTAGTTAATAAAACTCTTGTTTTTCTGTTCTAATTACATTATCTGTTCAATGTTTTAGGGTACATGAGGGTTATTTGAACATGACCTCGATGATAATACAGATTCATGTAGTTTTCTGCCTAGTTATGTTTTGTGGCTCTACACGGGCGACCGAGGACACTTCGCGTCGGAATGGATCACCAGGACCTTGCCAGGCTTGTAAAGTGTTCGTAGAATCATTTGATAAAGGTAAAGTACTGTATACTAATAATCACTTAAGTAGTAAAATAAATAAAATTATAAATGTATTTTAGAGTTGTTGGTATTTCTGTAGCTCTGCCTACCCCACTCTGGGAATGAAAGCGTGATATTATGTATGTATGTACTTAAGTAGTAATATTACAAGTTCATAGCACTTGTAATACAGTTAATTTTAAAATATAGTTGTATAATCAGTTGCTACAGTCTTGATCTAGCAGTGCAACTTTTTTAAATATAAATTCCTAGATAATTAGCAAATATGTTTCTTGTAACATCCTACTTATTTTATAAATGTGAAAGTTTGTGTGAGTTAGTTTGTTACTCTTTCACGCTGCAACAGCTAGGCGGATTTTTTGAAATTTGGAATAGAGATAGCTTATGCCCAGAAAATCTAAAAGTTCCAGAGTGAATAATAATAGTCACGGGGAGAAACAAATTGTAAATAAGTGGCTCCATTGCTACTTCATAGTATGTGTGTAAAAGGCTCCAGAAGGAGAATTTACTGAGTAAATAAATAATTAGAATTTAGACATTGAATTTATTTGCACATTTATCTAAAAATACCCAAATTTCTGAGTAGATTAATATTAAAAATGTCTTGATCCCTATATAAAAACCTATCTTAAGTTCAACTATTCTTAACCCAATTGATTCATTTGGCAAATTTTTAGAAGTGCATTTTGTCCTGAAAGCTATAAAAACCAACCTTTAGGGGATAGGCACACATTTCCAGAGAAATTAATCAGAAATGTGTGCCTTTCTTTAACCTGACATTGGCGAAAACATAGTGGCAACATAAATGATAAAAGCCACAAAAGAGAGTTCTCTCTCTATTAGGTGGTCTTAAAAACTTTTTGTAACAAAGAGTTTTCCACTCATTTTCATGTAAGACTCGGTCTATTACAAGTAAAAGCAGCAGAATCAGCTGGTCAATGTCTAGTTTACAAAAGCTGTCACATTTTCAAAGCTTTCATTTTGTTTTTATTCTATTACAATTTGTCTGCTGAAAAAGCCACAAAAGAGAGTTCTCTCTCTATTAGGTGGTCTTAAAAACTTTTTGTAACAAAGAGTTTTCCACTCATTTTCATGTAAGACTCGGTCTATTACAAGTAAAAGCAGCAGAATCAGCTGGTCAATGTCTAGTTTACAAAAGCTGTCACATTTTCAAAGCTTTCATTTTGTTTTTATTCTATTACAATTTGTCTGCTGACTGGATTACTTTATTACATGGTCTGATTTCAGGCTTACAACGCATTGCCCCCCAAGCCAGGGGCCAAGGAAGCCTCCGTCTTGCAGAGATTCAAGCAGGCATATGTGAAGATCAATCCACCAAAACCAACTGCCTTGAAGTAGCCACTTTAGCGACCCCATTCCTACAAGAATGGTGGATACACCCAAACAAATCGTTGGATATTTACACCTTCATTTGTATAGACAAGCTAGAAGTGTGCTGTCCTAAACATCATTACGGAAAAGAGTGTTCTCCATGCCTTGGGGATTTAGAGAACCTGTGCAACGGACATGGGAAGTGTCGAGGAGATGGCACTAGGAAAGGAATAGGCACATGCCTGTGTGACCCGGGATACACTGGGGAATTTTGCCATGAATGTGTCACAGGTAGTTATTGGATTGATCAATTTTTACTCATGCTAGGTTTAAACTGCAGATTTTTTTAGGTTTCTATTCCGCTGTCGGTCCGTCTGTCTTTCTTTCAGCGGGCTGCATCTCATAAACTGTAATAGGCAGACAGTTAAAATTTTCACAGATGCTGAATTTCTGTTACCACTACAATAACATACAAGAATGGTACGGAACCCTTCGTGCGCGAGTCCGACACGCACTTTGTTTTTTTTTCAAACTTATAAGAAATAAAATTAATTAGATAATTTTAAGCCACTGGCAACCCCAGTTGTCGAGTTTGGGTGGTAACGCAGACAGGGGTCGGGCGGGGTTGGGTCGTGTGACACGACTCGTGTCTCTTATATGGACCAGCGCACGTTATGTTTTTTTTTTTATATAGAAATAGGCGAATAGGCCTGTCGACCACATAGGTTTAGTTACAATTTCAACCTTAATGCCTTAATTTAGGGTTCAAAAAAAACTTGCTCTGAAATCAATTCCCAATATGTAAATAACTTGGACACGTATTAGGTTCTATGTGAAACCATCTAGATTGGTGCGGCCTGGAAAAGGGTTTGAGTTAACAATAATTTTTCGGGACTATCTAACGCTGCATATCGAACGCTCAATTAATTTGTATGAACTTGTTTGTGACAAAAGATAGCAACCGTACGCGACGTGCACACATGGGTTTGTTTATACAATGTATTGTTCGCTTTTATTTGAAGCGACCAAAACAACACGAAAACTATACGCGTGCAACTGTTAGCTCGCCGAGGGGCATGTTAGTATTTGAAAATATCAGCACGTTTCAAACTATATAATCCAAAAATCGTTAAATTGTTGCTACATCCCAAAAAAACTTTTGCGACTGCAAACTTATTTGCAGGTTGTAAACTAATCGCGACCTATGTCCATGTATTGAGACTTCAGTTTTTCAACGGAAAAGTCAAGTTTGTCCCTAGGTCAATTGGGTCATTCTACTTTTTAGCGCATAATAATCATTGTTAAAGGCATTTTTAGAAAAAAAAATCACGTAAATTTGACTTATATTGAAACTGGAACAACTAAATTTAATAGTTCAAAACAAAACACTTTAAAATATTGATATTTTATCAGGAAAAGTTGGTAACACAGCGGTAAATACACTTTTTCCATACAAATGGCGGGGACATGCGTGACCACCATGTTACCTACTTTAAAGTTAATTATAGTGACTTTTTAAATGTAGTGATAATTTTAAATGTAAGTCAAGTTGTGTAACTATTTCAATATTAAATTACAAAACCGAGCACTTTAACGTTTTTATATAAATATTATTTGAAGAGCACTTGTCAAAAAATCGACCTGCGCTTAAAAGTAGAATGACCCAATTAGTATTGTAATTGGTTTTGGTATTTATTTTGTCTTTACTACCTATAAGTATTTGTTTAACAGTTTTTTTTTCCTTTATTATATTTATTCGTTCAGTGTACCGTCCGTCTGTCACAAACGGAGCTGGCTGAAAATCAGCGCTTTAGGTGTTGAACACCTCAGCATTATGCTGTGCCAGTGCAGCAATTCAATCTACCAGCGAGTCCACCTTTTGGATTTGATATGATAAAGGCGTTATGATATCAAATCCAAAAGGTAGACCGCTCGTAGATTAAATCACTGCACCAATTGATTTTAAAGTTAGTAATTTTTTGTTGGTGAGCTTCAAAAATCGGACCCCTGCCCTCGGCTGTGACGTTCAAAAGGTCTAACTGACTTGCTTCAGGTTTTTACGAAGAGCCTAAGAGTTCCGCATGCAGGCGCTGCCACTACGCCTGCGCGGGCGGCTGCAGGGCCGGCTCGCACAAGGACTGCGCCGCCTGCAAGCCGGGGTTCATGTTCGACTCGGACGAGGGCTGCCTCGACGTCAACGAGTGCAACGACATCGACATCTGCACCGAGGACGAGTTCTGTTTGAACTCCATCGGCTCGTATAAATGCATGGCCTGCGATAAAGCCTGCGAAGGGTGCTATGGGGACAGCCCGGATATGTGCAGGAAATGCGCCAAAGGATACTTGAAGAAGGGAGATATGTGTATCCAAGAGAGAGAAGACGAGGAGATGGAGCAGATGACTGTTACTAGGTATGGTTTTAGATGTTTTTGTTTACTTGTTCGTTTTGCTAGTAGTTCGACAAGTTTGATTCCGATCGTCGCGGGCAAAGGGCTTTCCTTCCCCACTGGATTCAAATATATCGTTCACGTATTTGACGACACGCTAGCCTAGTTGGTAGTGACCCTGCCTTTGAAGCTAACCTGGATTCTAATCCCGGTAAGGGCAGATATTTGTGTGATGATCACGAGTATTTGTTCCTGAGTCTTGGATGTTTTCTATTTATTTAAGTATATATTTATCTATGTAAGTAAGTTTATCGTTGTCTCGTACCATAGTACAAGCTTAGTTTGGGACTAGATCAATTTGTGTGACATTGTCTTGTGTCTTGTGCCCCGTGTGGTTTCCGGGTTAGAATAGTGCCACTCCATGTCTTCCCGTGGATGTCGTAAGAGGCGACTAAGGGAATAAAGGCTTCTAGTATTGTTAGGCGATGGGCTTGCAACCTGTCACTAATACACTAGTAAAAATCTCAGCCTACTTGTGCAAAATGTGGTTACAGAATTATTAACATATCTTTTTAGAGTTATTGGTATTTCTGTAGCTCTGCCTACCCCACTCTGGGAATGAAGGCGTGATGTTATGTATGTATGTATGTGTCTTGTGACATTTATTTATTACTCGCGACTCCGTCTTCAAGGCTAATGTTACTCAGCAACAAGATAGCTTTCCACTAGTGAAAGAAATTTTGAAATCAGGCCGGTAGTTTTGTGTTTATTCATTACAAACTTACAAGAATTCAAATCTTTCCTCATTATAATTATTAGTGTAGGTAAAGTTTAATTTTATCGACATGAAACTTATTTTCTTAAAAAAGGCATATTTTCATTATCTTACGCACCGTAAAGTAGAATTTACCTACCCGCCAAGCAACAGTGTTCGCATTGTTGTGTTCCGGTGTGGGGATAAGACAACCGGTGTAATTACTAGCATAGAGGCATTCCATCTTAGTCCTCAGGGTTGGCAACGCATTTGAGGTCTTAGGATTATAGTCTTGAGAATTCAAATGTCTATGGGTCTCAGATTCCACTTACCATCAGGTGGCCTGAGTGCTCGTGTGCCTTCTCCATAACATAAAAAAAAAAAAAAAAATCGAGACACCAGGGGCCCTTTGCATAAAAGCTTGTAACTTGTAATACAAGTGGAAGTCTCTTTTAATACATATCGTTTGAAAGAGATTTCCAGCAGTGCTGGGTCTCGATAGAAGCACAGTATAAATAAAGCTAAAGCAGTAAAGAAGCTAGGAACAAACGTTCGAAACGACGCACTCACACAGACGCACACCTCTACGAGACCGCTAAGTGGACATGGCAGTGCTGTCAGTCGCGAGTGTCGCGTCGAGACGAATGGTTTCCTTTGCATTTTATAATACTCTTTCTTTATAAAAATGCCACGGGTGTATTGCGTGGTATACGGCTGTTTAAATTCGGCTCTTTAACCAAATAATTTTCGTCGCGTGTGATATCCATGGACTTATTTCTCTAATAAGTTCATGGACTAATTGGCGGAATACATCCTGCTAAAAGAAGGAGTGAAAGCCATTTATTAAGGAAATAAACTCAAACCCAAGAACTAGGTTATAAATCGTACTGCGAAACACGTGTCCCCGTATGACTCTGAATCTTACTTTTATAGCTATTTACATGTTTACACTCACATACTCATTAATACATTAATGAGTAAGTATAGTCATTTTCATTCAAATGTCTACGGGTCTCAGATTCCACTTACCATCAGGTGGCCTGAGTACTCGTGTGCCTTCTCATTAAAAAAAAAAAAAAACTGTAACGTTGTTTTTTAAGTGCCATATGTTTGTAATTTTATTTTTATTATTTTTTACAGATTAACAGAAGATGTTTTTGATTTGGGGTGAACACGATGTTTTTGGTAATTCATTTACTTTTTGGTGGTGGGGCTTTTATTTCACACCTTTTCTCAAAATCCATTAATTCCAGCGCTTGTATGTTATATTAAAAAAAAAACTGAAACGGTAGAATCATTACTTTTAAGGGGAATTTATATTTTCTACCGCTCTCCGGTCGTTTCGAGTACTTGATTCTTATGAATCAATGCACTGTTTAACCAGTGGCGGCTCTAGGGGACCCACGGCTACCTCAGCTGAACCCATTTTTTTTAAAGTGGGGACCTACATTATGACACACTTAAAATGACAGGCTTAAAATGTAGTAGTTCCTATGGGAGCCCGTGGTTTCCCATATTTTATTGACATAATTATTGATTGTCATAATTTTTTATATCGCTGAAACCGTTAACATTTCAGAATTTCTTAAATATCTAACGTGTAGACAAGGTTAGGCTAGGCTAGGTTTGATTTATAAAAATCGTGAATAAATAACAGCTTCCTAAAAAAATACGTTATAACTTGCGATAGTTATGACTTAAAACACATTTTGCCTAAAATAATTATGGCAGTCAAAGACCCAGTTCCTATATTCATAAATGCAAAATAAATCGTTTTTAACTAAAGTATTTTTTGTGACTTTCTGTCAAATCTAACTGTCACAGTGAAAGATAAGGACAACACATTCTTGTAGCAGACTTTAGCTTTTGTGCGTGCGTTTATGAAAAAAAGGATCGATGGACCTCCCAACCCTAATAAAATTCTAGAGCCGTCACTGCGTGTAACATAAAAAAAAATGCGTGAAAATTAAAACGACCTTGAGGTTATGTGTTCTTATCTCTCTCGCTCTTACTCGTACGCTCTTACCGGCGAAAAGAGAGCTGTTGCTCTGAACCACCTTGCTCCTTAGATGTTTCAAGCCGGTCTAGGTCTCGTGATTAGACCCCGTTATTCCGGTGCTTTATATTGAACTTTTTAAACAAACATGTAACATTTTTATTTGGTATTCCATGAGTAATCAAGGTTATCAGAAGCAGAATCCGCTATCCGTACAACAGAAACACAATTATCAAAGTAACTTTTTTTTTTAATGTTTCCAGGCGCTGGGGGGCGAGTTTTGAAGCTCACCGACGAAAAATGGCTAAGTTTGGAACCAATTTGTCGAACTTTTGGATTTAATGTCATTACGCATTTATAATATCAAATCCAAAAGGTGGACCCCATCGTAGATTAAATCGCTGAACAAATTTATTTTAAAGTTAGTCATTTTTCTTCGGCGAGCTTCAAAAATTGCACCCCAGGCCAGTGCATGAAATAAACACGTTTAATTTTTGTCTATGGCAATCATTATGGTACAGAAAAAACTATCGACGTACCTATACAGGGTATTTTTTTTATCAGTGCACAAATTTTAACATAAGATTTTGTATCGTTAATATAATATATTACGACAATAAAACGAGTTCAATAATATTTTTTTTTGTTGCAAATTATCTCTCTTTTACTTTCTCGCGTGGACACAAAGTCACACTAGAAATGATGACATGGGTTGTCAAGCTGTAGGTATGCGATACACTGTATTGATATTCGAAATTTGAAATTTCATGTACAGCTTATCAGACAACAAGCCCCTCTCCTACTGATATTCTAAATTTGAAATTCCATTTATTGACTTACTTAACAACACTCCCCTGTCCTCGCACCCCTGCATTAGAGGGTCCATGAATATCGTTAAGTTAGTGGAATCATTGAATCGGCAATATCTCTAATATTTTTTAAGCTACAGTAACCGCCTGTTTCACAATCGTCAAGTAACGCATATCTGTCAAATAAATTTGGCCCTTTCCCTTTCTTACACTTGATAATAGACAAAGACAGGGCCATCTTTATTTGACGGATAAATTTACTTGTCGATTGTGAAACCGGCCCTAAAAATAACAAAACATTGTGTTAATGATTAACAATAGCGAAGCAAATATTAAAATTTGTGCACCTATTAAAAAATTACCCTGTATTTCAAAATTCTTTTTACTTGTGCCTAAGAACGTCCAGCCACCAAATTGCACCTCCGATAACGGGGCCAACCCATGATTCAATATCCGTGTCAACGTCCACTCGTTTAAATAAATAAATGAAAAAACATGTCAGTGAATTGTTAATGAATTGCAAAGAAAAACACTTCGATTTCAGGTACATGACGTACTTCGGCCTACTGTTCGCAGCGGGGGTGTTGCTCCCCAAGTCTGTGACCATGGGCGCTTCAGTCGGCGCTCTCGTGCTCGCCTACATCGTAGGAGCGGAGTACTACTGCGCGCTCAATGGCTACAAGTCCCTGCTCGACTTGTCTATGTTCTCTATATTACCATAGACTCTCCAGCTCTATGGTATAGAGCTAGTGCCAAAGTTACCAACCAAAGAGTAGACTAATGTGAGGTATTAACCAAGAAGCTTATATAATTCGCACGTTGATTTTGAGAGTGACACTAAACTAAAAACAAAGCCATTTAAATAGTGTCATTATTGCGATTAAAAATAATTTACTTTTGAATGACATAATTTTTTGCATAGTGTCACCCTCAAAATTAACGTGCGAATGACACTGGAGATTGCACGACGAACAACGCCTTGAAGCCAAGAAAAGTGACCTTGAAGGACGTCGCTTATGTTTTTTGTCTCTTTCTTTAGGATGAATAAGCTTCTTGGTATTAACCAAAGTTCGTAGACAGAGTACTACCCATTGAGATAGCAATACATAACAAGGTACAACCCGCATTAGGGCGGCTGGCTATCGCTATCCCACTTGCACAGAATATTTGTCATTCGTGGTTCATTCAAAAATAGATTGCGGATAACGGTTAAGGAACTGTACTGAACGTGTTTGTATGAGCTATCCCAGGGATCAGTGGAGTAGTCACCGTGATTGTTTTAACATAAAATTAGTGAGTACACAGGGCGTCTATCATTTCATCGAATGTATCATTTCATCGAACGCTATTTTCAACATTATGGTTTCAGCAGAAGGTAGCGTTGTGTGTGTCGATGAAATGATACATTAGATGAAGTGATGATGAGTTACCGAATAGACTACATAGGTACATACCATAAAGTTCCCGAGCCAACGCCGACCGTCCAGTGGCACCCTCATTACTATCCTCGTGTTGTCTAATAAACTAAAGTTGTGTCTTTAAAACGAAGAGTGGTTATTTGTTGTACAAATAAATACACAATTTGTAGGGTACATTAACCTAATAACAATTGACCTATAAGTAAGTAAGTTAGTGCCACTCCATGTCTTCCCGTGGATGTCGTGAGAGGCGACTAAGAAAATAAAGGCTTGTAGTACTGTTAGACGATGGGCTTGCAACCTGTCACTAATACACTGGTAAACATCTTAGCCTGAATGCAAAATGTGGTTAGGTACAGAATTATCAACAAGTTTAGAGTTGTTGGTATTCTGTTGCTCTGCCTACCCCACTCTGGGAATAAAGACGTAACGTTAGGTATGTATGTTACAAAAAAAGTGGCCACTTGACACCTTTTTCTGTTAAGTTGACTTCACGCAGGACTGGGCAAAATACATGCTTTGCTTTGAAATACAAATAACAAAATACTATCTCGCAAGTATTTAAAATACTAAATATCTTTAAGAAATGTATTTGAAATATAAAATATTAAATACAGTATTTTAGCTATTTTTATTTCAAATACAAAATACAAATTACTATTAAGAATAAACAGTGGAAACGACAATGAGCCTGATACTTGACATGGACAATTTGACGTACCTACAGATCTCTTACGAAAGCTATTGAGCGTTATTTTCTTCAGAACGCACCCATTAATAAGATCGCGGAATGAAGGTTAAATGTATTCATGCTCAAATGTATTTGAAGCCATAGGTATTTGAAATACTAACTTCAAAATACCTTGGCATCAGGTATTTAAAATAAGAATTTACTAATTAAAGCCTGACAAGTTCCTATTTAGCCCTGATGTAGTGTCGCTACAAACAGCTTACATATGGCAATTATACGTGTACGTCATGAATAGTCGGGACAGTGAGTATTGGCATCGTGCAAGAACGAGTGAGATATACAATTAAGTACTTGTAGATTGTGAAACTATGTTTTCATGTAATCGGAAGAGCATGTCTAGTTGATAATTAAATATGAATAATTACCTATCCGTCAAAATCCGATTCTAAATATTCGACATCCATATATTCATCAGATTCTGGCTCCGATGTATTTTCACTTTCGTCCGTTGAAGAGTCACTTTCAGGACCACCAACCTCGATTATAAATCTTTCGGTCTGTGATTCGATTATAGGACCTTTTGTCCTATATCCGTCTTCTATTTTTTTTACGTGTTCGCAGCATTTACTTCAATTTTCTATTGTCACTTCCTAAGTAATAACGAAGTGTAAAAGTAAGCTATATTTTTAACTGTTCAATAAAATTCATTGATAAATGTAAATACCTGAAAACTATCTTCAACGAGCTTTAGGAAGGCATCATTCGTGATGGAAACATTTTTAGTTGCCACTTTTGCTTTCATGATGCCCCAAATCATCTTGATGGGATTTAAATCACAGTGATAGGGCGGTAACCTTATCACCTTGTGACCATGATTTGAGAGAATCGTATCTATTTCGTATACTGGCTCGGGTTTATGACGTCTCAAAATTGTGACCAATTTATCTTTAGATGCATTTTGGGGAAATGAGATGTTATTTAAACGCAGCCACTCAGCAATGACGTGTTTTCTATCGCCAGATGTTGGAGCTTTGTTAATTTGGAAAGAATGGTACCGGGCATTATCCATTATAACACACGTGGGTTCACTGAGATTGGGAATTAATCTCTGCAAAACCCATTTCTTAAAATTGTTCCTGTTCATGGAGTCATGATAATCGGCTTTCTTTTCCTTATCATTATATATTAGGAGTGCATTGGGAACAAATCCCGATGGTCCGCCGGCATGAACTATAATATATCGTTTGCCGGTTGAAACGGATTTCGACACACCGGGTTCATTTTCGCTTTGCCAGCATTTTGCGTGGTTAAGAGAAGTATGGATGTAAGTCTCATCTAAATAAACAAGAGGTATATTTTTGTCCCTTGCTTCTTTTATTTCGTCTAAATAACTTTCCCGCCAAACCACAATATCCGAACGCTCCTTCAATATGTACCGTTGGTTTCTGCACTTTTTGTATTTGAACCCCATACTATGCAAATAGCAATCGCAAGTACTCCCTACTACCGGTAAAATCAATATCTTTTTTCAATTCGGTAAGCAGACTTTTGAGAGTTGGTACTTGCTTTCGCACAGCATAGAATTCATGAATTTTGTGCCTTATGGCACATTTGTCGAAGTCGTCTATTTGTATTATTTTTTGTGGTTGTTTTTTTTTTGGTACCGATGGCAAAGGCGGTAACGGCTCATTCTTTTTGTATATATTCTTAATTGTAGCACTACAGACGCCTTGAATGAGAAAAAAAATAAAATTTAATAATTAATATACATATTTAGTACCAAGCTAACCAATTCATGACAATCGCACTATGAATATCATACCCGTCATGTCAACCACTAATTTCAAAACATTGTTTATTGGAATGCTGCTGAATCCTTCGTCCTTTTTCTGCCGCAACTATTTGAATGTATTTATAATAATGTTTTTTGCATCGGGGTGAAATTTCTTGGGCATTTTGATTTTAAAATCGATTTGTTTACATCGGTGACATTCAATGACTTCCAACGTCCGTTGTCAAAAAAAACGTTGCCATTTAAATAAATTTGTTCCACTGAAAATCCGCAACATGGCGAGGGCTAAAAAGGAACTTGTCAGGCTATACATTTCAAGCAAGTAATTGAAATACAAATACCAAATAACTATTTGAATTTTAATTACAAGTAATTCAAATACTGCTCAACCCTGAGTGCACGGCAACTTTAGTTTATTAGAAAACACGATAATGGGGATGAGGGCGCCTCTGTACATCCGGCGTATGTTGTGCGCAGTCTTTAGTACAGGGCCTCTATTCAGGTGCGTTAAAAACGATATCGTGTTTGACACGTTTAAGAATCGTTTATGTCACAGTCGCCATTATTGTAAATGACATAAGAGTTATCAAAACGTTGACAATACGGAAACGGGTCAAAAACGATATCGTTATAACGCACTTGAATAGAGGCCCAGAATCAGTTTTATCATGAAAAAAACATTTGTTGATATGGTTAGTTTCATTTATTTATTACATTAGAATACCTAACAAAAGTTAGGTTAAGGTTAGGCCAGATCGAGCGTCTGTTAAGTACAAGTGTAGATGAAGGAGTTTTAAATAAAAATGAGTTATTAATAATGTGGTTTTCATTTACGCGTGAATTAAGCCAGAAGAGCGTAATTTTTTGTGTTGTGATTCGCGTAATTTCTGCCTCATACAAAAGTCCAACTCATTTTGCGTCGCCGTGTGAACTAAACAGGAGTTCTGAAACCGAATGTAGCAGAAATTACGCGACCGAAATTACGCTACTCACAACAGAAAATTACGCTCGTCTGGCTTCACCCTAAGCGTTAGGCGACGTGTGAGCGACACAGAGAGGGGGCTGCAACGTATGAGTGTGAGGGATAGAGCCAGTTCCGCTGGTCCGCACTGCTTATTTTTGTCTTACACCTCGACCGAATCGATTTTTTTTGTTTTTTTTTTGTAGTACGATTAGGTATGTAAGGGCAGTTGTAGTTGATATCATGTACGTAAGAATTTCATATACTGACGAACTTGAAAAGAAAAACTGCCATG
The DNA here is from genome assembly GCA_949316455.1 of Acleris holmiana. Classification (NCBI taxonomy): domain Eukaryota; kingdom Metazoa; phylum Arthropoda; class Insecta; order Lepidoptera; family Tortricidae; genus Acleris; species Acleris holmiana. Next base: position 3,786,215 of record OX438789.1, on the reverse strand, counting down.
GTCACCGTACGTGATGAAACCTTTTGATGTATACATGTCACAGTAGTAGGTAGGCTCTTTTCACTGCTGTTTATTCTAGAAAACTATTTATGCCCTTCAAAATACAGCATAACATTACCGTAGCATTCGGTTCTACCTTAACATTTATGGAGAATAAGTTTCTGCCAAAATAATATTTATTAAGATTATATTTTGTTGCCGACTGTACTTTTTTTGCAAAGTCTTTTACTGCTTATCAGAATCCAACTAATGAGTCCAAACTCGATGGGTCTACGGTAAGTATAGCGGAGATCCTGTCACCACCTTCCGACTCCAGCATCAGATCAGCCCTATGTCATCATAAATCGATCATAATATTGTATTGTCACATATGCATACAAAATTTCAGCTCAATCGGAAGTCGGGAAGTGGGTCAAATTTAACTTGCATTTTTTTTTCTTTTTTTTTATGTCAAGGAGAAGGTTTTAATTCTCAAGACTATAATCCTAAGACCTCAAATGCGTCGCCAACCCTGAGGACTAAGATGGAATGCCTCTATGCTAGTAATTTCACCGGTTGTCTTATCCCCACACCGGAACACAACAATGCGAACACTGTTGCTTGGCGGGTGGTTAATGGATAAGATGGTGGTAGCAATCCGGACGGACCCTGCACAGGGTCCTACCACCACTAAATAATGCCTCTGTCTTGAGAATTCAAATGTCTATGGGTCTCAGATTCCACTTACCATCAGGTGGCCTGAGTGCTTGTGTGCCTTCTCCTTAACATAAAAAAAAAAAAAATAGAACTAGAGCGTCCTTTTTGGCGCGCGACCTAGACCGACTGCTGGCGCCCCGCGTAGCTGCAAGACACGGGTAACCTACTACGGTCGGATTTTTTATCTCACAGAAAAATGTAAACAAAATTACGTCACTGTCAAAGTGACGTTTCAGGGGATCTCAAAGTTCGGGCCAGCAACATAAATAATATTAAGTTATCATTTCGCTGTAACAGTGATATTAAAAATAAATTTGAGAAATAATTAAAATTTAACAGAACAATTAACAAAGTCACTGGAAAGCGATTACGACGGGAGCACGAATTGTGAAGCGAGTGTTAGTGACGTCTCACATCAATCAAGCGGCCCTCAACTTGTTGACACGGGTGTATCGAGTGAGTGATACCATTGCAATAAATAAATTATGCATAGAAAAAGAGTACTCTCGTTTTAAATGAATGTAACTAAGAGTTTATTTTAAAATAAAGTACGTCATTAACAAATAAAATTCTTTCATGTTGATTGAAATATATAGATTTTTATAGCAAGTCAATTTCTTATAAATGTGGAAAGTATAAATATTTAGAATGCTGCAAATGTTTTTCGTTAGCGGCAACACCTTTGTTTACATTTTTTCTGTGGGAATAAAAATCCGACCATACAAGTAACAGGGTACGCGCTATTCGTACTCAGCTTACGAGCACTTAAAGTATACTTAAGGCTTCGAGCATCTTCCTAAGCGTCTTCGTACTTATAGGAATCTGTCTTGTAGCCCCAACGGCCCATGACGTCACTGATCCAGTAGTTGAACTCCGGCACATTGACGTACACCCCCGGGAAGTCGTTCCCGCAGCCCACCCCCCACGCCGCCATGCCGAATACGGCGAAGCGCTGCCCCGAATTCTAAAACATACAAATGTAGGGTCAAGTTGGTTAGTATTCATATTTATAGATAAAGAACCGGGCAAGAGCAATTACTACAAACACAAAAAACAACGAGTAATAACTAATTTTCTATTTAAAGTCAATTGGTCCATATAAAGAATTTATAAGGAAAACTATCACGACTAAGAAGCCATCATTGGTTCTTCACAGGCGATTAAAGTGTTTATACCTAATAAAATCATCTAAGACGGCACCAACTAAGGACTTTAAATAGAAAATTACTTATTACTTGTTGATTTTTATGTTTGTAGTACTTAACGGTTTCGGAACCCTACACTGAGCATGGTCCGACATGCTCTTGCCCGGTTTATTTAGAATAAACAGTACCGTAAATCTACACAACTAAGTATAGTCCTAGCCTGCAAAAATAGTGCAATTTTCGTCCTTAGATTATCCTTAAAATATGATAGCTATATGCCTATAACCTTTAAAGCAATTTATTTAATTATATACTCAACAATAATAGCAGTAAGCATAGGTAAGGATGAAAATTGGACTATTTTAGCAGGCTAGGACTATACTTACTTTAGTTGTGTAGTTTTAAGGTACCTAACTGCTGTTTATTCTAAATAAAAATCGGGCAAGACAATTTCGGACCATGCTCAGTGTAGGGTTATCAAGCCGTTGACTACTACAAACATAAAAATCAACAAGTATTATCTAATTTTTGTGCAGTTTTACGGTAGGTATTCCAAGTAGAAAACTCTTCAACAATATGCATTGAAACAGCTTTTGTGGAACATGCTCCTGACAAATAATAATAATTAATCAATAAATAAATAAATAAATGCTCCTGTGGGCCGAGCACGCAGCTTGTATTATGCGTACTAAGTCAACAACGACAACGATCGATTAACTATTATGTAAGTATATAAAGAAAACATCCAAGAGTCTGGGAAAAAATATTCGCACTCGTCACACAAATATTATTCTGTACCAGAAATCGCGCGGCACCGCTATGTTCATAGGCAGAGCCACACCTACAAGGCTAACGCGTCTTCATGACAGATCAGGGGGGCGATTCTCTCAACACAGCGCTGGGTCAATCCGAAAGATGAAGTTTTATCGGGCAAGTTTAAGAAGTCATGTCGGAGCGTACAAAACTCATTTTAGCGCGTGCCTTCTCAAGCAGGCAGGTGAGTCGAGTTCAGTGTCTTATAAAGCCGCCTAAATAAAGAAGGCACGCGCTAAAATGTGTTTTGTACGCTCCGACGGGGCTTCTTAAACTTGCCAGATAAAACTTCACCTTTCGGATCGGCGCAGCGTTGTGTTGAGAGAATCACCCCCCAGGGTCTTACGGATGGATTTTGGTGGGTGATCCTTATTGCCAGCCCTAAACCCACAACTCCCGAGTCAGCAAGTTACCAGTAACCCAGTAACTAATAGACAGAAGGTTGTTTACCCCAATGTGGCAGACAAGAGGCGCGCCGCCGTCGCCCGTGCAAGTGTCGGCGCCGGGCGCGCCGCCCGCGCACGCCAGCGACCCGTGCAGCGTGAACAGCGCGCCCAGGTACGAGCGGCGCAACTCTGATTGACACTTCGCGCTGTCCACTAGAGCTACCTCTACCTAAAACACCATAGTTATGAACATACAGCTATAGGTAGATTCACAGATTCGTAAATTAAAAAACCAAGTCGAACCCTGAAAAACAAATTCTTACTACCTACCTACCTAGGTACTGTGTACCTAGAGCAAAAACATTAACACTAACTGATCATGAAACGTATCATCAATTGCTTGAAAAATAGTAAAAGACAAAATATCACTTTTACTGATTGAACATTACTATTAAGTTACTCGTAATTTACAATATTAACAATGCTTATATCGTCGATGAAACTGCAATACCCCGTAACCAACAATTGCTAATGCCGCGTAACTGACTTGTGGCAAATACAGGAGAGCAATAAAGTTTAATATCTTTGTGTTTATTGATGTCGTACTTACCCAAACTTTTTGACACATATTGTTAGTTACGCGGCATTAGCCATATTTGGTTACGCGGTATTGCAGTTTCATCGACGATATACATTTCAATTTAGTGTCAAAATAGTAAAATTTGGCCGCAAGCTTTTACTGTTTTCAGAACATTGACAGTTACATTTTCGAACGTTAGGCTCATAAGTATGGTACAAGCCAGTGAAAGTTCAGGTTTATTCGGTTTTGCATAGGTACCTACAGAGAGCCTCTATTCTACTGCATCATAACGATATCACGTTTGACGTGTTTTAGAATCGCTTATGTCACAGTCGCCATTATTGTAAATGACGTAAGAGTTATCAAAACGTTGACAATACGGGCCTCTATTCAACTGCGTTATAACGATATCGTGTTTGACGTGTTTTAGAATCGTTTATGTCACAGTCGCCATTATTGTAAATGACATAAGAGTTATGATAACGTTGACAATACGGAAACACGTGAAATACGATATCGTTATTACCGTGTAGAATCCTAGCCACTGAAACTCGTCAAAGACGATATCGTTATTTCCGTGTAGAAACCCAGCCCTTGTGACGTGTCCGTCCGGACCATTAGTACCTACCTACCTACTATTTTACGATATTGGTTTTTAGGGTGGGTAGATTATAAACATTGCACAGTGCGATTTTTCGACAATAAAGTTCAAATTTGATTCCAAATTCTCGGTTCTCTTCCTTTTCGTTTCGCGGTCGCGGTTGGTATGCTTCAGGTCAACCTTTAAACGGCTTCCAACTTCCAAGGAACTAAGTAGTAAATATTGGTTGGCTTGGCAATTTTTTCGCAGGTTTTTTTGTAAAAGTGATGCTATAAAAGAACCAACCTTCTTCATAACTTCAGCATATTTTCCCTGGTCATTATTCGGCAGCTGGCCCCACCCAGTGCCGAAGCAGTGGGTCCCCGGCGGCGGCAGCGTGCGCCCGACGCAAGCGACGCCGACGTGGGAGTGGTGCGAGAGGTCGAAGGGCGTCGCCAGGATGAGCAGGGCTATGCTGTTGGTGATGAGACCTGGAACACGCGCACACTCTTATGCCTATGATATGTAGAGCCCAATGTTCCAATAAAGATATTACCATAACTGGGCACTAACTCCTTAATCCGTCAATCGTTAATAATTAACCTGTTAACCTCAAGATCACTAACGTTAACTTCCAGAGCCCAATCCAATAGTTTTTATAAGTAGATCACTAACGTAACGATAAAAAAATGCAATTATTGTTAACGGATTATCGAGTAACGTTAACTTGCATTAAATCTTCCAAAATGTAACGCTGAAACGTTTACCTTAGGAAATGTTTTAAGCTATGCTATAAGTGTAATTTGTAAGCCATACGATAAATCAATACTTAATTTAAAAAAAACAATTACAAGTAAATTCGTATATAAACTTAAAATTGACATATACAATGGAGAACCTTTTAAGGTAACCTTGTAAGGTAAGGTATGACCCTTTAAGGGATCTCTGCCAGTTAATCTGACCACGATTGAGGAAACTGTACGAGGATACGCAAGATTACACAGATTGCACAACAAGTAACTAAACCAACATTTCTAAAGCTACTTGTCCAAAAACTATACATTCATACATTAAGTCTCGCCTATTCCCCAAAGTAACGGGTAGGCAAAGACCAATTCTTTCCACCTGCTACGATCCTGACAAATCTCTTCCGCTTCTTCCACATTAATGCATCGACTCATGCAGGCACGTCGGTTTCGGATACTTAAGATTCGGCCCTTTTCCAGTATTTCTCCGTTTTACTAATAAAGTACGCCTAGGGCAGCCCCTTCCGACCCTTCCACTAACTTTCGCAACGTATATCTCTTTCCAAATGACGAACCATCGAAGTATGCCCTTCTCAATCTTAGTCACTACATCATGTTTCAGTCCACACTTCTCTCTGATCATTTCATTCCTTACTCTAACAATCAGTTTAGACACATACATTGTACAAGTTTATCTATGAATAAACATCGTATGCAGGAATAATACAATATTATAAACCCTACGTGCGATCCTACTTTTGGAGCTGGTAACTCCTCAACGGCTTGACCGATTTTCATCAAACCTAGGTTCACCAACCCAGTTTATTAGCTTTCTAACAAATAAAAACCGCATCCGAATCAGTTCAGCACTCACGACGGTAGTAGGTCTCGTGCATCACAATGTGTTCCACGTCGCGGTCCTGATGCGGGAGTCGCTCCGAGGTCGAGGAGGCGTTCCACTGACCAGCGCGGCACTTCAGCTGCAACCGAACGATTCATTATACGGTCGGTTTTCTAGAAGCTACACAATTTAGTTCTTTGGCACTTTCATGTTTAAACTGCTCACTGCACTATTTTGGTCAGAGGTATATTAGTGACAAGGTACGGTCGCAAACCCATTTCAAAATAGCTTGACGTCGTCAATGTCATTAGAGCTTCAAAGTCATTTGAAGTTACAACAAACTCAACGTTATTGATGTAGGATGTCAAATTGATTTTGGACCTAAGATGGGTCCTAAATTAATGTTCGTATCTGTACTGTGTGCAACTGCTTACTCGTCGTAACTCTACACTCAACCTATGGGTTAAGTTTTCTCTTTCGCTCGCTCTAATTCGCTCTTATGCCAGGCTAGGAACTTTAAGGGTAATGATGGGTCGTACCTTGGTGGCGTCCTGGTCGGAAACCTTGTGTGCAGCCGTGAGCACTACAGACTGATGGATAATGGAACCGCCTCCAACCAGCTCGTTCGGGGACCACCTCTCGCCGACGGACTCGCTGCAAACAACGACATGACTTGATGGTAAGCGGGCAGTGCGGGCACTGAGGCTCATAGGCACTTCCAATCTCAAAAACTGTAACCGTAATTTAAGGCCCTGAAGACTATGGATGGAATGTTTTCATGCTATTAATTTCACCAGTTTTGTTTGAGATACTGCTGACAACAGCAGTATCTCACCCACAAGGGCAGAACTGGTCACCATGGTCGTAGATTATACATGCAACAGTGTACAACAGCAGCAGTTAACGACCGTGATATTTTAGCTTATAGAACTGTCTCTTTGTGGCACACTGAATCCCAATAAGACTGTGCATATCAGCTATTAGTATGTTGCCTTCTATTTTTTAGCTCCTTTATGCCTTTGGACGTTTTCCAAAAAAAGTCTACATCGTTGAAGACAAAAGTTAAGAAAATTCAACTTTTCCATTTCGTCACGAAAATTAACGTATGTAAATTTATGGCTAATTTTCATGACGCAATGGAAAAAGTTATTTTTTTTAACTTTTGTCCTTAACGATGTACACTTTTTTTGGAAAACGCCCCTTTAGTTCTTTTTCTATAATAAGTACTGACTGCAATATGGCGACGACCCAAGGAAACTCGCCGAACGCAGCGTCCCCAGCGCGGGCCCTGTCCGCCGCGCTCCAGCCGCAGCTGACCCGCTGCGTGTCCGCCGCGCTGCGCACTCGGCTCGGCTCGCAGCACCACTCAAAATGGTTGCTGCAAGACATGTGTCTAAAACGATCAAATCAAATTAATTCTAATATACATACATACATAACATCATGCCTGTACGAGTATTCCCGGAATGGAGTAGGCAGAGCTACAGAAATACCAACAACTCAAACAGATTTGTTAGTAATTCTCTAATCACATTTTGCAAATGTATTAGTGACAAGTTGCAAGCCCATCGCCTAACCTAACAGTACTATGCGCCCTTATCCCCTTAGTCGCCTCTTACGACATCCACGGGTCGAGTTGGAGTGGCACTATTCTAACCCAGTCATCCGAAATGGTGTTTTCAGAATAAAGGTACAAGAGTAAGCAAGCCGCATTCCTATGGAATTGTACACATTGTATTGTTCTCCTTAAGTAAATGCGGCCAAACGAAAATAGAAATACTTTACTGAAGACGAACCTATAGCCAAGTGACGATAGCGTTTGCTCTTGTAGAAGCTCTAATAAATAAATAAATATCATGGGACAATGTCACACAAATTGACCTAGTCCCAAACTAAGCTCTAGGCTTGTCCTATAGGTACCTACTAGACAACGATAAACATACTTAGATAGAGAAATAAATACTTAAATACATAGAAAATATCCAAGACTCAGGAACAAATACTCGTGCTCATCACACAAATATCTGTCCTTACCGGGCACCGCCCGGGACTGCCGGCTTCGGAGGCAGGGTCACTCCCAACTTGGCCAACGCGTCGTCACACCTTTCTTAACTAGTAATCGAGATCGAGATGGATGGTGTTGTAGCGTTTGTAGAAACGAATGCCGCTTGTCTCTGGAGACCACAGGTCAAAAGGCCCTAGCCAAGATGCAAACGCTCCTAACGTTTTTCTTTTCTATCGCTCAAAATGTATGGGATGACATTCTCGTGCGTTTCGATAAACCACGTGGTCGACTGTCATCCCATAAATGTAATGCCAAGTTAGCGATTTTCGAAAATAGACAAAGGGCGTCGTCAACCTACGTCAACTCCATACAGTTCGAGTCGATTATGGACACTTGACAATAGAAACGTTAGAAGCTCTGTATCTTGCGCTACGCTAACTGAGCTTTCAGATTTGTGCTCCTGTAGTTAGGTACTTACATGGCCTCATGTTCCTTATCCCAGTAGAGGGAGTCATTAGTGACCCGGCACCGGGAGTACGCCACGCAAATGCACCCTGAGAAGTTTATACCTAAGGTCACTCAACAATTGATGCAATAATCAAAATCACGTTATCGGCCTTTAACTTTTTTACTCGATTACGCAAAAAGCGTGATGTTATAAATTTCACTTGGCATCTGTGTGCCTTGTATATCTGGGTGGCTGTGTACTTGTGTACCTACACGTGGGACTATGTACCTGTGTGTCTGTGTAATCGTGTGCCCGTGCACCTGTATGTCTGTGTACTAGTGTGTCTGTGTACCTGTGTCTCTGTGCATCTGTGTCATTGTGTATCTGTGTGCCGGTGTACATGTGTGCCTGTCTGTGTACAAGTGTGTCTGTGTATCTGTGTGTTAGTGTACATAAACTTGTGCCTCTTCACCTGTATGTCTGTGTACTAGTGTGTCTGTGTCCTTGTGTATCTGTGTATACGTGTGCCTTCTGTGCACTAGTGTGTACATGTGTGTCCGTGCACCTGTGTGTCAGTGTACCTGTGTGTTTGTGTACCTATGTCTCTGTGCACCTGTGTCCTTGTGTATTTGTGTGCCTGGGTACACGTGTGCCTGTCTGTGTACTAGTGTGTCTGTGTATCTGTGTGTCTGTGTACCTGTGTCTCTGTGCACCTGTGTCCTTGTGTATCTGTGTGTCTGTGTATCTGTGTTTCTGTGTACATGTGTGTCCGTATACCTGTGCACCTGTGTCCTTGTGTACTAGTGTGTCTGTGTACCTGTGCTTTTATCTATTAAGCCTGGGTTCCTATATTCAAAACGTCTCGTTCAAATGTAACATCTCGTTAAAATTTGACATTTGCTACACACAAAATGTGTAAAATTTTAACGAGACGTTTTGAATATGGGAACCCAGGTAGACTAATATACTTTGTAAAGTACGCGTTAGTCGTGTCTATGGCTTAGAGTTTGATCCTTGCCTGTGTTATTGGGCGAGCCCGTGTCCCCCCCAACCAGCCCGTAGTCCAGCGCCGCCGGGTCCCCGAAGATGTCGCGCAGGCGCTGCTTTTCGATAACGGAGGTCGTCTGCTGCGCGCGCGCCGCTGCATGCAGCGCGAGCAGCGCCAGCGGCAGCCTAAGGAACATCGTATACCTGCGAGCCAATTATGATGATCCCGTCGACATCATAAATACACGTATACAGCTTATGAAAACAAAAGACATAATAAATAGTAAAAACATAGCAGGGATGTACAAATGCGATCTTCTAGTTAACATTTGAGATATTGAGAAATAATTAATCAAAACAAATAACTAAATAAGTAAGGCATTAAAAAAAATGGTAAGAGGTATAATATTTACACCCAAATTAAACTTTCTTGTCAGAATTTCATTTGCCCGAATCTCACCTGCCGTAATGTTATGAGTGACAGAATCTTTATTTCCTATAATGTTCATTTCAATAATTTAATTTTTCATAATCATTGTAATCCATAACTACTTATCACATGCCATAATGTCATTTGCCATCCCTGTAAATGGTAACTACCAACTCTAAGGTAAGTATTATATTGATAAATACAACACTTAAACAAGCCTTTGAATTAGGTAAATTTTACTCACATAGGTTAGGCTAGGTTAAGGTAGCCTTTCGAACAGGAGCGTCTATAGCGTCAGTGACGCCGCGACTGTGATGCCGCGACAGGGCGACAGATAGATGTTCTATACAGTCGTCAGTGACGTCACAGACGCCGCTCGAAAGCCTTTCCCTAGAACTTCATACATTTGTATTGAACATCTATCTGTCGCCCTGTCGCGGCGTCACAGTCGCGGCGTCACTGACGCGACGCTATAGACGCTCAGTTCGAAAGGCTACCTTTAGAGTTGTGACAAGGCGCGAAGCGCCTCACGTACGAGGAATAGGAGCTCCGTGCAGCGGAGCTACATCAACATTAATTAGTGGTCTCTATCAGACTTAAATAGAAAAAAAATATTGAAACAAATAGGTTATGTTAAGTTAGGTTTAATATTATCACATTCTCACAGATATCGACCCAGCCTAGTCCCATACTATGCCCTAGGCTTGTACTATTGGTACTAGACAACGATAAACATACTTGTATGAATTAAATTCAGTATATCATATACATAGACGACGCGTTAGCCTAGTTGGTCGGCTGTTCCTAAGAAGTAAGCGATCCCGGATTCGATTCCTGATATGAGCAAACATTCGTGTGAAGAGCACGAGTATTTTAACTGAGTTTAAATGTTTTCTATGTAGTTAAGAATACATATCTCTATTTTACATTTATCGTTGTTGAGTTCCCATAGTACAAGCCTAGAAATTGATTTGGAACCAGGTCAATTTGTGTGAGATTGTCCCCTGATATGTATTTGATAGTAAACCTTTAAGGCCCAGGATCAAACACTTCATTCATCACGTTTTATTAAAAGATACCTACCTACTTACTTACTTATCAAGGTTACCGATATGGTAAACTTAATTATCACGGGAAATGAACTCTCAGAAACTTCTAAGAATTGAACTTGTAGGAAAAAAGGACACTCGATGCCCTCAAAGGTTTCAGAGAATTTTAACAATCTTTACTAATGTTATGTGAAATATATGTGTAATATTATGTGAAAGCGTGGATGTTTGTTACGCTTTCACGCAAAAAGTTGTCGAATCATCACGAAACTTTGTTCCCATATTCTGGGAGGTACTAGAAGTAACATAGGATACTTTTTATGAAAAAAAACAATAATTAAAATAAATAAAATTTAATTATCAAGAAAATAATTTTAGCGTGCGAACCGCTGGCGGGTCGCTAGTAAGTAACTGATAAACTGCAGTTAGGTGTTTTTTGCATTATTGAGAGGTCGTAATTTTATTGTTATCTTGTGGATGAACGTGACAGTAGTGTTTTTTTGTGACTTACTTAATTAAAAATAAATATAAACATAACTTACCACATTTAAGAGTGAGCAATCAAGAACAAAGGCTGGCTGAAGACTGACTTCATGAGGAAAAAAACAAAAACTATTGACTCATAACTCTGAACTTGATGAGTGCAGTTTGCCTGTACAGTCGAGAACTATGTGTACGCTTTCGGACTGTACAGTCAAATGCAATAATATCTATACGGCGATCGCGCTAAACATATTATGGATACTTATACCTTATTATCAGTGGCATAGGAGCGTGTAGTTAGATATTTTTGGCGTCTTAGGAACATATATTTATGACTTCGACTGTACACGGCTAGATAAAGTAATGTCGTAATTACACGCCTGCGCCTCGCGATCATAATTTTTAGGTTCCGTAGTCAAACTTTTGACTTTTGAAAAATGTTACGTGTTTGTAAAACAATTTTTCGATTTAGGACTCCGTTTATGAGATATTAAGCTTTAAAGCGCTAATTTTTGTTACAGTTTGCTACAGCCAGGGCCGGGTTTAGCATTACCAGCGCACAGGGCAGGATTTCTAAGGCGCCCCCCCAATTGCGATTCAAACCCATAAAAAAGGAACGTTTAGAATGACATAAGTAACCAGGCGCAGGCGCTCTTTATATCTGGCGCCCTGGGCGGTCGCCCAACCGCGCCCTACCCTAACGCCGCTGCTGCCTACAGCCAAAACTACAAATATGCTAAAAATCTGAAAAAAAAACAAATGAAAGCGCATAAAACGAATTTAAAAGGAAAAATATCGCGACTAAGTAGAAATTATTGTTTCTTGAGATACAAGCGATTAAAGTGTTTATACCTACTAAAATCATCTATGACGGCACCAAATGATTTTAAATATAAAATTAGTTGTTACTTGTTGATTTTTATATTTATAGTAGGTACTTAACGGCTTCGGGACCCTACACTGAGCATGGTCTGACATGCTCTTACCCGGTTTTTATTTCCTATGAATTACATTGTATATAATATATAGAAATATACAGTGCTAAATTGAGTGGAAGGGTCGGAAGGGGTCGCCCTAGGCGTACTTTTTTGAATCAAATCGGGGAAATACTGGAAAAGGGCCGAATCTTAAGTACCCGAAACCGACGTGCATGCATGACTCGACGTATGAATGTGGAAGAAGCGAAAGAGCTTTGTCAGGATCCTAGCAGGTGGAAATAAGTGGTCTCTGCCTACCCCTCTGGGAAACAGGCGTGATTTATGTATGTATGTATGTATATAAGTAAGCTGCCTAATTGAGAATGCGCGCGCTAAAATGTGTTATGTTCGCTCTTACGGGACTACTTAAACTCGCAGGATAATATAGCTGCGTTGATTTGAGAAGTGATTTAAGAGAATCACATCCCAGAGTTATTACCTATTATCTTCAAAATCGGCCAAGAGCGTGTCGGTCTCATGTAAAGGGTTCCGTATCATTATCGTACGGGGCCCCCTTTCATTTTAATTATCTGATGTAACGGCAATAGGTATTAGACACAATGTGAAAATTAATACCTATTATGGTTCATGAGCCCGCTGACTGACACGGATGGACTGGATGGATTTGGGTAAGGAACCATAAAACGGTCGATTCTGACGAGCGGCTAATCGAGCGACCGAAGTTGGACGAGCGGGCTCACTCGACGGGTAAAGCTACCTAATTGAGAATGCACGGCCTTATATTTTGTTTGACTAAACCCCGGGTGCTGTCATTTTAATAATTTAATTATAATAGCAACTTTCTATTCGACACAAGTTCCCGTTTGACGTATTTGACACTTAGTTCCCGGTACAAAATGATAGCCCCGCAGGTGGCCCATAAATAAAAATAATAATTTATTATATTATTTACTAGGAGAGTCGTGTACTCAGCTAAACTGTGCGATCGATACGGGTGACCTGGGGAACTAAATATTAGCAAACATATCTACTTATTGCTTTTAAGGAAACCCTTATAAAACAGGGAACATTTGAGACTGAAAGTTGTTCTCTATACTCGAAAGAGATCGTCTAGCTAACTACTAGTTTAAGTGGGACGGATTTATTTATATGAATTCCAACGCGCCCCTCAAAAATAAATCCTCTTTCTTCAAATAACATTATCAGAATAATAATTAATAATTATAGTTTATTTACAATAATAAAATCACACTCTCCATTATCTGGGGTACAATTTTACTATCATCATGGTCCAACATTTATTGCACAGGATTAGGGAAAGCCCAGGAAACCCTAATCAAACCATTCCAACTTAAAATACTTATATATTTCGCTATATATATACTTTCTTATAACCTCCAATGTAATACGAATTTATATTTTACTCAAGCAATATACAGGGTGGAAAGATAGAATGCCACATGAATGACAACTACCTTAATTAGTGGAAATAGCACATTCTGTGTAAAGGAGAATTTCCTTAATTTTTTTAAACAATTTAATTTTGCCTTTATGGATTTATGAAAAATCGCTTGTCTACGGATGCTTCCTGACTTGTCGGTATGCTTGCAGTAAAACGCACAGGCGGGGTAAACGCTGGGCCTTGATTGGTGGATGCCACCTGGTTGCCTAGAAACCCTTGCCGATTCCGTGTTTTACTGCAAGCATACCGACAAGTCAGGAAGCGGCCTAAGCCGGTACTCGAACCGGTCAAACGCGACAAAAATATCACGCCGCGTAATTTATGATGCAGATCGAAAGAGTTACTGAGAAGATTATTTTTTTTCTAAATAACAATCACAAACAAAATAACGGAAGGCCATGAAAACTAACAATTACCTTTTAATTTTGTTTTCACCCTTCACGTGAAATGCACCGCAACTACTTTAATTATTGTAATTAGCTAATTGTACGCAATGGAGACTTACTTTTATTTTAGAGAATAAGAAATACTGCAATTATCGATTTCATTCCACTCTGTATACCGAATCTTCACATTTCACAATATATATTTTTTCCTCTCTGTCGAAATCAAAAGTAGGTAGACTCGTGAAGACCATAATATCTCATGATATAACTGATCACTCCTTGCATGGTTAGCAATCTACTAGATATTTCATTCAGGATCTTAGACTATGTCACCATACATTTTTACCCAAAAGCTACTGCATGCATATTGAGAATATTGTAGTTCGAAGGTTCAATCTGTCATAGATTCAAATTCTTTCGTCAAACTCATGTCTACGCGAGTGCTATCCTAAGCAATCCTAGGTACTAATAAACGAGCAATGTTTGTATAAATATGTCTATATATATTTGTAATCACGGTCTTGATCAGTCTAGATGTCATCTTCGGAAAATTACACAATTACACAATGTTTGTTTTCCATACTAGATGAAAAGGGAACTAGGGTTCACTTAGTAGGTACCTATGGAGAAAGTAACTTTCAGTTGTCATAAATAAAAAAGGCAAGTAGCTTTAAAAACATCCTAAGTTCATACATAATGATCATATCGATGTAAGAATCCACTGAAAAAATATTGAAATGATAGATACATGAACTTAAGGGATTTTCGAAACATGGACATAAGGAAAAATTACAATAATTCCGACTAAAATTATCAAGATCTCGGAAAGTAGTAATAATCACTGAACATACATGGGGGTTAAATCGGTAGCTTATGAGCTGCCCTATCACCTGTTTCCGGCTTGACGTCGATTTTTGGGACTATTTTAGTTTAGTGTTTTATTTACCTAGTATTATTTTTCTGTGCAGTATCTTTATCAGCGATTAACATGGTTTGGCAAGACTGTCAGTGTTAAAGTCAAGGTAATTTACTGTCGGTAAAATAATTATGAAAACAACAGTACATTTTTTACTTTAGACTAGCTTAAGCCTAGTCAAAAAGCCCGGGACGGGATTTCTTAAACTTGCCGGATAAAACTTCATCAACCCGCGCGGGCGTCACACCCCCTCTCCTTAATTCGACGTCCCACTTCCCTATTGAAGGCAATAGTGTTAAAGTAAATAAATTAATTGAAGCTTTTCTATTGCTTGACGTTTACTTTGATGTAGGTACCAAGATTATATTAATGCGGCCGTTAATAAACGGGACGCCATGTTTTTCCTCATTATTTTCTTACATCAACTTCTTCGATGGTGTATGTGTCTGCATTGACTGAAACAAAGGGATCAGTTAATATATTATTCTCAAACATACTCGGAAAGCATAGATTTTCTTTTGAAAAATAATGATGGATTAAAGCCTATTTTTTTTCCTAGGAGTAAAATAAATGTGTACGAAAACACATTCCTGTCCGCTCTGATATTTTATTGAGAAAAAAATCTAAATGTGGGTACGAATTAGAGCAGCCACGAGTTGAGGCACGCACGGCTTGCCTATTTTGCTCAAATTCGTACGCGCTCACGCGCTGTGCGCGAGCATCGGGCGAGCGGCGCAAGTCGGTCTTTTGACCGTGCTCAAACATGCCTCGGTGTGTGTGTCTCGCGTAATTTGGACGTGTATCCGAGCGTGCCGCGGGCAGAACGAACAGTTCTAACTTGTCTGTGGGCGAGGCGCGTACAAATTTGATAAAGTTGCGGAGCCGTTCCACCACCGAAGCGATTTCTTCTTCTTTTTTTTAATAATTCGGTGAATTATTATAAACGCGGCTGTCATCGTCTCCGACTCCATTTTGAAATGTCGGCTTGCGGCCAGCACGCTGCCTCACCGGCGCATGTTTATGAGCAAAAATTTGTCTCGCGAGCAGCTTGCCGCACGGGCCGAGCATGCCTCAGGCTGAGCCGCTCAGATTCGTACCCAGCTTAACATACAACATCACGCCTGCATTCCCAGAGTGGGTAGGCAGAGCTACAGAAATACCATCAACTCTAAAAAGACTTATTTATAATTCTGTAACCACATTTTGCACAATCAGGACAAGAAGTTTACTAGGTGCATTAGTGACAGGTTGCAAGCCCATCGCCTAACAGCCCTTATTAGCTAAGTCGCCTATTACAACCATAAAAAAAAAAAACTAATTTCAATTGCCATTAAAATCAAAACTGCCCTGAAAAAAGTCCCATAGGTAAAAAAGTCCCATAGGTAAAAAAGTCCCATAGGTAAAAAAGTCCCACACTTAATATAATAAAAGGTGGGTGCAGCGCTGGGCGGCGGCGGCGGGCGGCGGGTCATTGTGAAATTATCTCAATACTTGTAGTTTTCAAAAAGAGATCCTATCTCAATTCGTCGATTATTTTTTTGACGACACTTTGGCCTACCTACTTGGTGACCCTGCCTACGAAGCTAGTGGTGCCGGGTTCAAATCCCGGTATGGGCAGGTACTTGTGTGAAGAACTGATGAGATTTCACCCACACAGAGTTTAAACGACAATTTACGACAATGGTAACAGCATTTACTTTTACACATCGGGTATTCTTCCAGCCATTTCCCGTCCTTGCACCGGACGAGGTTGGTTCCGTGAAGGTTGTAATTCCCGTCGCAGCTGAAGTGAAGAGTGAACGTGTCGGACTTGACGCGCTCGAAGACCGAGTAGCTGCCGTGCTCGGGGTAGGGAGGCAGCTTGCAAGTGCCCCTAGAACATAAGTACACTTTCAGAATAATTCAGAACACTTAACCCTTCATTTGGCAGTGTGCACTGTAGTGCACATAGCTTGACACCGTTAATCAAATAGTTAACTTCTTAATCGCTAGTGACGACACGCTAGCCTAGTTGGTAGTGACCCTGCCTTCGAAGCTAGGGATCCTGGGTTCAAATCCCGGTAAGGGCAGATATTTGTGTGATGAGCACGAGTATTTATACCTGAGTCTTGGATTTTTTCCTATGTATTTAAGTATATATATTTCTCTATACAGGGCGTCCCAAACTTATGGGACATGAAGGGGAAGTACCTTAAATATCGTAGATAGTGTATTTTGCTGAAAGAAGACTTTATGTTATTTTTAAAAGTTAGTAATTCTGCATTCATAGATTTTCTAAAAATTACTTGCTGTGTCTGGGAATCGAACCGACTTAAATGTCAAAAAAAAAATCCTACTTTTATGATGCCAATCGAAAGAATAGCTAGAAAATAATAACTCTGCTTAAGTAACATTGTATTTTAAAAGAAAGGAACAACGTAAAATGGTTGAGTCAAATTTCAAGAAAGTTATTTATAGCCGTCGACGACGTTCGAAAAGTAGCGATATTATCATTCCAAAGATAGCACTGATTATTCGTAAATAAGTACCCCACTTCATAAAATACTAGCATAGTTTTCCTTATTATAAGTGCACGTGTAGATAAAATGATAAAACTTAGTATTTCAATACGTCCTCTGTAATGATAATATCGCTACTTTTCGAACGTCGTCGACGGCAATAAATAACTTTCTTGAAATTTGACTCAACCATTTTACGTTGTTCCTTTCTTTTAAAATGTAATGTTACTTAAGCAGAGTTATTATTTTTTAGCTATTCTTTCGATTGGCATCATAAAAGTAGGATGGTTTTTTTTTGACATTTAAGTCGGTTCGATTCCCAGACACAGCAAGTAATTTTTAGAAAATCTATGAATGCAGAATTACTAACTTTTAAAAATAACAAAGTCTTCTTTCAGCAAAATACACTATCTACGATATTTAAGGTACTTCCCCTTCATGTCCCATAAGTTTGGGACGCCCTGTATAAGTAAGTTTATCGTTGTCTAGTACAAGCCTAGTGCTTAGTTTGGGACTACGTCAATTTGTGTGACATTGTCCTGTGATATTTATTTATCCGTTACTAAAAAAGTTAACTGCGATAAACGTTAAAGCGTTACATTTCGGAAGATTTAACGCAAGTTAACGTTAATCGTTAATCAGTTAGCACGTGATACAAATTATTTTTTTTAACCCCCGACGCAAAAAGAGGGGTGTTATAAGTTTGACGTGAAAGTGTGTGTGTGCGTGTGTGTGTGTGTGTGTGTGTGTGTGTCTGTCCGTCTGTGGCATCGTAGCTCTTAAATGGATGAACCGATTTGAATGCGGTTTTTTATTTGAAAGCATGCTGTCTAGCGGTGGTTTTTAGATATGTTTTATCAAAATTGGTTCAGCCGTTTTTGAGATATTGAGCTTTTAGGGGGGTAAAAAGCGCTCGATTTAACGGCGACACCTACTTTCAGAGCTGATATCTCTAAAACGGGCCAACCAATTTTCATTAAATTTTGTTAAGAACCATCCTGATTAGTGTAGCTTTGTTTTAAAAAAACTTGCGTCCAGATCCATTTATCCGTTTGGGAGTTACGTTGCCACAAACAGACACACAAATGGAGAAGTTTAAAAAGCGTGAAATAAAAAAAAAATTAGAAATTTTAAAAACTCCCGACTCAAAACAGTCTGTTATAAAACCTCTACGTACACGAAATAATATAAAATTCTCGTGCCCCAGCTACTTAGCGGTCCCCGACGTGTCAGTTTAGTTAGTGTTCAGTTAACTACCTATTCATGAAACAATCAGCCCTTACTCCTACGCGACGACGCTTGGATCAAAATATTAATACCTACTTATAAGTAGTGTGTGTGTGTGTGTGTGGGGGGGGGGGGTGCGTGCGTGCGTGCGTGCGTGTGTGTGTGTGTGTGTGTGTGTGTGTGTGTTAGTATGTAATTTAGTCATTCTATAATGAACATGAACATTTATAATATGTTGAAGTTCTCGTCTGAAAGTGGGAATGAACGTGTTGTTCGCAGCGCGGCGCGGTGCGTGCGGTATCTTTTTTGGTAAATAGTAGGTAGGTACTCGATTAACGATTAACCGTCCGTTAACATTTTTGAAAGTTAACTTAAAAGTTAATCCGTTACTCGACATTTTAATTTCGTTAATTAACGATTAACGTATTAAAGACTGAATGCTCAGCTATGGTATAGTGCACATACCATAAAGCTTACTTTTTTATTTTTTTATTGATAATTTTTAAGTAAAAAGTCAAATAGGGCTTGTAATCACGACTATTTTTAATTTTTGCCACTCACGCAAGCGGTGTGATACTCGGATAGAATGAAGGAGGCAAACTGTACACACACCAGGCCAACATTATGGTAAGTGGGCTCTATAGCCCATATACATTTGCAATCTGTACGTGTACGTGTTAGTGTGACTGTGAATGTGTGTGTGAGTGCGTGTGTAGGTACTCACGGCGCGCCGTGCTCCGCTTGCAGCGCGTAAGAGCACATCCCGGGGCGGCGCGAGCACACCTCGGGACACAAGGACGCCTGCGCCTGCGCCACCGAACAGTGGAACAATATGGGCCATATGGGTCTCCTGGAACAAACAGATTAAAATGTATATTTCATATGTCATAGGCTGTATCCGCCTCATCCTTTTAAAGAAAACAATGTATAGTTCTAAACACGATAGTGGTACAGTCAAGAGCATAAATATATACGTTCCCAAGACGTCGAAAATATCTATACACCTTTATGCCACTAGCAATAAGATACATATATTTGACGCGATGGCTTTATACAACGTGTTACAAAATAATCCGTAGAAAAGAAATTACGAAAGTAGTGTCAACCCTAGTATACTGTATAAACACAAACACAAACTGAAATAGACACAAACATGAATTGGAAATCTCATATCCAAAAGGTGTCTGCTAAGCTGTCTACATTTACGTATGCCTTAATGCAAGTTAAAAAACATGCAGACCTGAGAACTGCTCTAAGTGCTTACTATGCATTTGCCCATTCACGACTCCGATACGGCATCTTACTGTGGGGTAATAGCACTAACGTACATGATTTGTTTGTTTTACAAAAGAAATGTATACGAATCTTAGTTAATATAAAACAAACTGTAGCTGTAGACCCTACTACCGGAAACTTAAGATACTTACCGTAACCTCCCTTTACATACTTGAGTTGTGCATTTTTTTAAGAAAACATCTTAGTTTTTTCCCACAGCCAAAAGATTACACACATTCAAATTTACGCCCAAGAAATAATATCCCAATCCCATCATCGAAATTGAAAATGCACAGTTCGAGTCCACGTGTGATGTGCATTAAAGTCTACAATAAAATTCCAAATTACATAAAAAGCGAAGAGAGAAACAATATATTTACTAAAAAACTTACGAAATATTTAATATATAACTGTTTTTATTCCCTACAAGAGTTTTTTGAATGTAAAATAGAATAAATGCAATATATTGGTGCCATATGTAACATGCAACATGTACTTAGTTAGTAATAATAAGATAGTTCCTATTAAATAGCTAAGCCTAGTATTAGTTAAGCATAATAATATTGTAGTGCCCGACAGGGTTTCATGGCAGAACAAAATTGTACCTTAAACACCATTGTACCCATGAAAGCAATTAATAAACTGAATAAACTGAATAAACTATACCTAAGATACTGAACTGACGTTATTTAATAAGGGTTAAGACTCCTTTTTTACTGATTATTTTGTAACACGTTGTAGATATTAATGCCCTTGACTGTACACGGACCTACTCACCCCAAGGATATAATAATATTATTATCATTGACTCACCCAGAGTCCTTACAGAGAGAGAGAGCTTCATCACTGCCGTCGACACAGTCGAATTGTCCGTCGCACTTCTGCGCCGATTCGATACAAGAAAAATCAGGGCACGGGTACTCGTCCACACTGAAACTTATCTTTTTAATAGTTACGCTCGCACGTGTATGCGCGTATACACCCGCGCACGTGCAACTCACGCCTTATACGCCTTAAAGATAAGAGAATAAATCATGACATCAAAAACTATGCTACTAAAATATAGAGCAATTGAGAATCTCCTCCTTTTTTTGACTTGGTTAATAATAAAATAGGCGAGAGTAATGGAGAAGAGAAGGATATTGGAGAGTGTGGAGAACAGGAGAGGCGGGATGATTGGCCATTTATTGCGGCAAGACATGCTTATCAAAAACATTATAGAGGGAAATATTGAAGGAAAGAGAGGCAGAGGAAGACCGAGGAAAAGCTACATGGACCAAATTAAGGAGAAGGTGCATGTCGTGTCATATAGAGAGGTGAAGGAGCTGGCAGAGAAAAGAGAAGATTGGAAATTACTCCACCGACAAGAGCAGAGCAGAGCGCTTAAATTAAAAGAAGAATATTAAAATAAGAACTACAATTTTATCTACAGCCTGTTCTAATATTATAAACAGCTAAGTATTATAAGTATTTAGTTTATCAATTCAATTCAATTCAATAATTTATTAATAGAATATACAATTTTACATGTCAAATTATGTTTCAATTTCACTTATAGCTATCACTTAAAATGCTATGCGTAGTTACAGTTTCTAACATGTATGTATGTTTGTGAGGCAAGGCTGAGCCAGCGAACCAGACACATTTGGATAATAAAAACCAATTAGTACTTACTACTATAAATGCTAGTTCTCGAAAAATGCATCGACTGAGTAGTAGGCGTTAGATGCCAATTTTGTTTTAAGTTTTTTATTAAAAGATGCGTCACTTATAGCTTGTTTTATCTCCAGTGGGATCCTGTTATATACTTTAGGTCCTACCGTGTGCATACACTTTCTAGATTTGGCAAGTCGCGTCCTTGGAGGATAAAGTTCACCGAACCTTCTTGTATTCAAACCACGCGTGTTACTACGAGTCGGGAACTGTTTTAAATTACGCCTTACGTATTTTGCCACCTCTAAGATGTATAAACAAGGTAAAGTAAGAATTCCGGTTTGCTTAAACAAACCCTGAGCTGGGTGGTCCCATGGGACCCCAGATATGCAGCGGATCGCTCGTTTTTGGAGTATGAATGGCCTCTGCCGGTCCGCAGCGTCTCCCCATAAGTCAATCCCGTAAGCTAGTATTGAATGAAAATAATTGAGACTGGGGCGAAGTCTGCCTAGTGCGAAGTTAGCGGATGACAGACGGTCACACAACTGATCTATGTGTGTACTCCATGTGAGCCCAGAGTCTATCTTTAACTAATACTACTACATCTTTAACTAACTTAAAAAAAAATTGTTTCTTACAGTGAAAATGGCCGCAATGATATTATTATATACTTGTATCTACGTATACAACGTGTTACAAAATAATCAGTAAAAAAGAAATTACGAAAGTAGTGTCAACCCTAGTATACTGTATACCTAAGATACTGAACTAACGTTATTTAATAAGGGTTGACACTACTTTTGTAATTTCTTTTTTACGGATTATTTTGTAACACGTTGTCGGTATATTTAGTGATCCGTGATAGAATGGTATTATTAAATTAATGTATTCGAAAATAAAATGCGTAGATTTCAAAAACTTTTACATGTGAATCACGAACATTAATCAAATAAATGTATGACTAATTTTCATTATAAGTATTATAACATGTAAAAGTTACCGTTTCTTAATTTTAGTCCTTAACTAGGTAGGTACCTACATTTATTTGAAAACTACCCAAATAGGACATTAAAAGTTTATGCGAAAAATATAATTATACACTTTTTTGTGTTGTTTTGATGTGCTGTTTGTGTGTAAGTTGCATCTTACAAGATACCTAAGTTCAGTTCATATGGTAAAAAGATTTTCATCTTGCTGGTAATGTCTTCGTTAAGCCAGAATTCCACTGCGGCGCTTGCGACGCACGCTACGCACGCACACCCTACACAAGCAAGCAACGTGGATTCATTGGTCTCGGACCTCAGCGTGTGTCATCTCATCTGACATCTAACGTCATCTCGTCAACAAATGAGTGTTTACAGCGAGTGATTTTAGACCATGTGAATTTATAGCACTGAGTTTTATGTCGTTTGATTTGATAGCAAATATGGTAGACCCGAGTAACATATAGTTGGCTGTTTGTGGCGTACCAGCGTCGCCTCGGTCTCCGTTTAGAAAAAGTTGTATTTGTACCAATTGTTCGGTTCGTCAGGTTACCTAGAAACAATTGTGGTTTTGTACATTTGAGTGACAAGCGGGAAACGGATAAAAGTTTGCAATAGAAGTTTCATTTTATTCATATATATTTTAGTCATGAAATTGTTTTATTAATTTTAGATTTATTTCCTCGCAAACTAAGTGACAGGTAAAAATGACATAATGACACTCTTGGTTAAACATCTCGTGTCATTTATGGTCTATTTTGTCCCCTTGATAAACTTTTTTCTTAACAATAGACTATTTTTTATGAGCTTATAGTAATTGCATCAAATTATATTTAAAAATCTACCATGTCCTTAGCTCGGTTATAAATATTTTCCTTTATCCTTTTCAACGCCATTGACGGATATTTCCGTCATCGTTGACATCGCAAAATAGACCTGTGTGATTAGGCAAAGTTGACATTCGCTCTGGTTTTGTATTTGACATAGCGTTGAAAAGGTTAAATAAATGTTGTTACTTACCGACATTTATGTGTGTCCCGAGCTGTCGAGACGGCTGCAACATAATATATCGCTGAAAGGTTAAACATTCACAGTCTATAGTTGTCAAGACGATAATGTATGTATATGTACATATACAGGAACGCTTATCGAATTTGACCACCAATCAAAACGTGCTTGATTATTTTTCTTTCTTGTTGTACAGTGAAATAGTTGGAAACAGTAATTTTAAATTTAAAGTGCAGATCCGCTGACGTGTCCATTGAGATTATCTATCTTTTATAATTCTTACAAAAATAAAGCTACGTTAGTAACAGATATTATTTTCACATAATTTTAAACCTTGCTTTAAGAATTTGTTGTCCTGTTTCTAGGCAATTTTATGGGAATTACGCGAGCGTTACACCTCACCTGTAGGATGTTTCAGGCGTCAGTACATGGTACATTGCATTCTGCGATAACTAGGTACCTACAGTAGATATCTATGTGGAATTTCTTGTCATAAGAGTTAGGCTGCCTGTTGGTCCTTGGCTATGATTGTGACACTAATTTCAGACCTGATAACTCTTAAACGGCTTCACCGACTTTCATCAAACTTTGCTAAGGCAACCACAGAAAGTTTACTAGAATTTAATTTTGTTTGTGCCATCACGTGTGATTGTGTAGTCTTAGGCAGAGTTGTTTGATCAGTAGTTAACTGAACAATGGTCTAAATTCGAAAAAAGAACGAAATTTTGACACATTTCTTTGTAGATTTAACCATTAGTTATGATTTTTAACAATTAGTTAGTTTAACTACTGATCAAACAACATAATTAAGCACTCTCTTTGATTTCTACAGTCACTCGTTCACATAATTTAGGTAACTTCAAGCGAGACTCATAAGCCCGATAATAATTCAAGAAGCTAAGTGCTAGAACGCGTCTAGTGCAATGACGAAGACTCGGTCCAGAACCACGGATACACCTATAAATAGGTGCTAAAAAGTATGTTTACAATTTACAAGTATTCTACAATGTTCTATGCGGTAGTTTCGTACACTGATACAAAATTAAAAAACTTACCAAAAGCAGCATTTAGCCAATATTTGATTCCCATTTTGAATATTTATTTATTTCTATTATACCTACTTAACAAAAGTCGTATTGAACTGGTCAGTAAAATTTCTCATCTAGACGTTTAATGCAATTTTCCTGTTTGGTAATTCCCTAATGTTTGATTTTTCCTGTTATGATTATTCTATGTAAATTTAATTACTTCTTTGTCGTGGGTTCCGCCTGTTTGGCATAATTTAGACTTTCCGAAACTTAAACCCTTGGTACAAACAAACCCTTCAGAAAAACATCAAATACTAAAAAATGGTTAGATGTGATCCCATGAAACCCCTTTCCAACGACAATGGGGTAGACGTGAAAAAAATAGATCACCACGTTATTTGTAGAAAAAGTACACCCAAAAATAATATTTTTTTCATTTTTTTTACGACTTTGTCGGCGTGACTAATATGTATATTCATGCCAAATTACAGGGGGATGATTCTCTTAATACAGCGCTGCTGCGTCGAAGGCAAAGATGAACGTAAAGCTCCGCTGGGCAACCGAGCTCTGCTCCCTAATTGAGAAGGCACGCGGTAAAACGTGTATCGAACGCGACAGGACTACTTAAACCTGCCGGATAAACGTTCACCTTTGCGTTGTACGCAGCGCTGTGTTGAGAGACTGAACTAGGCTGCGGACGGACATGGCGAAACAATATTTACAAGGGTTTCCTAGTTTGACTACGGAACCTTTAAAAGGTGCCGAGTTTGGCACTATAGTCTGGCAAAAAAGAGTAGAAAATAATAGGGGCGCCCCTGTCTATGTCAAATTCGATTTTATATGGCAACTCTTACGTACTTTTGTATAGAGCAATTAAGTGTTGCCGGTAAAAATAATTGTGGTTCCGTTTCTACACTTTTTTGCCAAGCTGGTAGATTGTGAACAGTCAGACCAATTTTTCCCCACTTTAATGCATTATGAGCCGTAACCTGGCAGTTTTCTATACGGTATGTAACGATATAGTCTGGTAAACGAAAGCTGTCCCAGAGAAACTGCAGCAATTTCAAAAAACCTGCAGTTGTTTACTTTACTTTGACTGTACACTGAATTAACGGAGTAGATACTATTTGATTTCCTGATCTTTTCACATCAGTGTTGGAGTATCAACTCCGTTTATTCAGTGTACAGTCAGCAGGTTTTTTGAAATTGCCGCTGTTACTCTGCGACAGCTTTCGTTTGCCAGACTCTATCATGTAATCTATTGGATATTGCACGATCAATTGGCTTTTTCTTTGAACTTGTGTCTAGTCAAATCTAGTCTGTCTAGTCACTAGCTAGATATACCAAGAAAACAATATTTTTACTTGACATAACTTTCGATCGCATGGCAACCCCGTTCTCTTCTGCCACCAAAATATTCTCCCTCTGTGTCAAATACTGTCAACTGTCAGCTGTCAATGCTGTCATATCAGTCATTCTTATTAGACATATTTTACCCGGTACGGTACCCTTATGCATGTAGTTCGTATTCGTATTCTATGAGTTCTATGACCTATATAACAATGTGTCATGTCATGTCAGTCATCATCAAAGAGTATAGTGTGTCATTATTATCAGTCAAGACTGTGAGTCAAGGATAGCGCTGAGTTTATGTTATCAACAAAATTATATTTTATGTATAGTTGAGTCTGATATTATGCACACTATCATCTACACTACCTATAATAGAAAAACGTAAGTACATTCAGTTATATTTAAGGTTGTTTCCTTGTAAAGATAAGCCATACTACATAATAAGGTAACTGGGGCGTTTACTGCTAGATGATTTTAACAAAATGTCTATATCATAGTGATTATTCGTGATCTCTAGTCTAACACAGATCATATTATTTGGGTATGCAATGTTTGGCCCTAATTGTCCTTTCTGTAAACACATTTATAATTATAACCTAACATCCTCCTCAGGTTCAAAGTACTAATACTAGAACAAAATCACTTTGCAGTGAAAGCCGAAGTATTAAAATAGCGACTTGAGGTGAAAACCCACTGTGCTAATACTAGGACAAAATATTTTCGGTCATATGCCGTATTATAAAGTACTCCTAAAATATGATACCTATATCTGTTGCGGTTACCAAGATATGAATAATTTTTGGTCTGTGCGTTCAGGAGATTATTAGTTTTAATATTAGTATACTGGGTCTTCCTTGGAGGTACCCTCTTAGCAATTGGGCTGCAGGAGGTGATTCATAATATTCATTCGCTAAATGTGCTCTATTTCATATAAAACCATAATTATACAAATGGTTAATATCTTATTGTAGGGGTTAACCTCTTGTATGCCTAGGAATGGATCCAAGACAAATTTATGAGCAGCAAATGTTTTTTTAAATTTGTTGTATAGAGTTATTATTTAAAGAGACTAGGTTATTGATTGCCGGATATACGAAAGGTAGGTTAGTTAATTTTTTTTTTTTGTTACATACATACATACATACATAACATCACGCCTTCATTCCCAGAGTGGGGTAGGCAGAGCTACAGAAATACCAACAACTCTAAAAAGACTTGTTGATAATTCTGTAACCACATTTTGCACAATCAGGCCAAGAAGTTTACTAGTGTATTAGTGATAGGTTGCAAGCCCATCGCCTAACAATACTACAAGCCCTTATTCCCTGAGTCGCCTCTCTATAATTTTTATTTTGATCAAATTTTCTAATCTGGGCCTATACTCTCCGCTTGCAAGAGCTACCCACTTGTACAAAAGGTTGTCAAACACTGCAAGCATTGATATAATGCATGATACCTCACAAAGTTTTAAACATGAGTTGCACAAATATCTTTTCTGACTCACTGTCTTACTTGAAATATTAGCGCATCATGTATTTGTGTAATTACGCAAATATACTTATAATTAAGTGAGCATTATATATACATATGTTACGGCTATAGACGACTATAGACTATTTAACCCTTAATAGGGCAGTGGCCATATATTTACCACATTACAATAAGCTGAAATTAAACTTTACTTAAGTGTTTACATACATACATACTATTTTTTAGGTGATAACTAGGCCCCTATCTTAACGTCCTGACAATGACAGGTGACAGGTGGCATTTAAGTGCACAAGGCGCAGCTTAAGTATATGAAACCCAGTGATGTATCAGCGTGTTAACTTTGCATTGTATTCCAAATTGTCACCTGTCACGTCTCATTGTCAAGATAGTGACATAGGGGCTGGTCAGACGTGTTACAATTAAAATAAGGCAATTTAAAAGTTTAATTAATAAGTATGTCTGCCAGGCCACTACATTCACTATTTTTCTGTGTGATAAAAATACGAAATATTAAATGAAAACTAGTCGTAAAACAAATTATATGACAAAAATTGTAGATTGACCCGTCTATTATATTTTTCCAGGTACCAAACGGAGGAAGAAGCAGCGGCGAAACGTGAACATATTCAAAAATATTCCAAAGACATGTGGAGCCAGTCACCAAAGTTTGACTTTCGAAAAGTCTGACTTCGACCGCCTAGAATAAGAATGGACAATGCTAAACGTCGCAAAACTTTGATGGCATTGTTTCAAGGCAAACCTTGTGTCCAAGATCTAATAAGTTTTTTTTTGTCATTTATATCAGAGAATAAAAAAATAAGTGAAAAAATGACGAGTGAGAGTAGTAGTAGAGTTTCTAATGAGAATTCTGATAAGGAACACGTTGAAAGTAAGTCTACAGATAACAAAGAAGCTAGGACTCAAAATATGCGCGGTTGCGAAGGTCAACGGTCTACAGAAAAAGACATACAATCGAAGTCACATGATGACAATGAGATAGACAACTCCAGTGAATTAATGACATGCAAATTTTGTCACGCTCAAATCCCTTTAGATTCTTATAATTCTCATATAAAAGAAAATCATTTTCCAGTGTATTCTAAAAAGGTTGATTCTGACAATAGCGATGCGAGTGCTCCAGTTCGAAAACGCAAGCAAACTGAGAGCGAGACTGAAGTGAATGCCGAAAAATTGAAGAGACTTGTTGCGGATACAGTGACTGTAACTGCATTGGACGGTACTAAAAATGATGCAGATTTAAGTGCGTGGCGCGCCAGTTTTATACCTACCCCTGCACCAGCGATACTCATGTACCTTTGTAAAACGTGCACGCTCGCTACTGCTGCGTACGATAATGCAGTCGAACATGCGCAAAATCACATCTTAAATTTAGAAATTAAAACTGAACTGTGCGATATTTGCAATCTCAAATTTGCTGCAGACTTCAATATGCACCGAGAGCTGCATGCAAATGATGATGACATTGATAGAGATTCTTTCAAATATGTTTCATACGACTACACAGTCCTGATGAAACCCGAATGGCTAAATATGTTTGACACATTGCCTAAGGAAACAGGAGATAAAATTAAGTCAGCGAGTATTTATTTTCCAACACGATGCATAAGGTTACGCTTACAAAACGACAGTGTAGATGCAACAGAAAAAAATACTCTTTTTAAATGCGTCACATGTAATAATTATGTCGACCCTCACTCGGTGGAATTACATATAAATAATTGCTCTAAGGAACTTGTTAGCTATTTATGCGATACATGTAACAGACCATTTGTCACGGAACAAGCAAAAATTCAACATAGTTTGATGCATGAAGATTCGGACGCAAACAAAAACTTTAGGACTGTATTGTTTAATAACCTAAAACACTTGTCATTTAATAAGAAGTTATTGCACGCTGGTGGAAAACTTGTTTTAGATAAGGAAAGTCATGAAACAAATAGAGAAGGCGGAAATAAAAAACAGAAAGATAAAACCTCTATAAAAATCTCCAATGACGCTCAAGATGCTGTGACTGTAGCTAATCGTAAACATAAATCGAACAGTACAGTTGAGAAAAACTATCCGGAAAATTTAAAAAAGACAGATGTCTATGAATGCCAATGCGGGATAAATTTCGACAGGCTTGAATTTCTGTGGCGTCATTTGGAAATATGTTCTCCCGTTTTAAAACTTGTGACGACAACTTGCAAGTGCGGTTTGGTTTTTGACGAGCAGAACTATGATTACCATTGCGAGGTGCATCGACATGGTTTTACAATGTTTAATGTAAAAGTAGTAAGTGTCCATGATAAGAAGTCCTTAGATGTGCGTGGAATGATTGAGGAGTTTAAAACTATGACTGCGAAGACCGCTTGTAATATAATAAATAAGGACATGAACGGAAATAAATAGTTCAAGAAGTTGATGAATCGTATTTAGTTAGTGGTGAAGAAATAGTGCCTTTAAGGAACGCAGATTTGTATTAAGAAATAAGATTGATCTGTACGTTTTAAGAGGATTGTGAAGCGATGTTTCAATCGCGTAGCTGTCAAAAATAACCCATACAAATTTAGCACCGGGCGATGATGTTCCTCACCCCCTAAACCTAAACCAATTTCCACGATTTTTAAATATTTTGTAGTGCTCATAAAAAAACTAGTTCCCCATACGTTGCCGTTCTTGTGTTTTATTTATTTTCTCTCCAATAAATATTTTCTGGGAAAGGCAGACGCACAGACCTAGTTTAACATAATATCTAAAACGTTAAAAAATCGTAAAAATCGGACAACGTTTAAGGGGAGAAAAACGTTATCGCATTTTGTACTGATATTATTTGCTTCACGGTCCTCTTAACGCTTGTAAATAATACATTTAATATTTTTAGTTTTCACTTTTATTCTCCCGCAAACGAACCAAAAGAACTGAGTACTACATGTCATGATGATGTATCAATCAAGTAGAGGTTGTAGTGATATGATGGACAATCGCTATAGTAAAACGATTTCAATAGTACGCGGCTGAGTGGGCTGTCTGTCGCTGTTACACTCAGACATCTGTTCATCATCATCATCACCATCATCATTATCAGCCGGAAGACGTCCGCTGCTGGACAAAGGCCTTCCCCAAGGTTTTCCACAACGACCAGTCCTCTGCTGCTGCCATCCAGCGGTTTCCCGCGATGTTTTATCAGATCGTCGGTCCACCTTGTTGAAGGCCTCGTCGCCACTCTAGAACCTTTCCGCTCCAACGGCCATCGGTTCTAAGAGCAGTGTGCCCCGCCCACTGCCACTTAAGGTTTGCAAGTCGATGAACTATGTCAGTTACTTTAGTTCTCCTATGGATCTCCTCATTCGTTCATTAACATCTGTTAGTGTATTTGTTATGCCAAGGAGTCGGACCGGAGTAAATCAGCTACTTTTTAGGGTTCAGTACCCAACGGGTGCCAACGCAACCCTATTACCTACTAAGCTTCCGCTGTCCGTCCGTCTATGTATTCGGGCCGTATCTCATGAACCGTAATAGGTAGATAGTTGAAATTTTTACAGAGTGGATTTCTATTGCTGCTATGACACTAGTAATAAAAATAAAATACATCTAAATTAACCTTTTCAACGCTATGACAAATACAAAACCAGAGCGAATGTCAACTTTACCTCATAGATACCTACTCCGCTCTATTTTGCGCTGTCTACCATGGCGGAAATATCCGTCAATGGCGTTTGAAAAGGTAGGGTACAACAATAGTACGGAACCCTTCGTGTGCGAGTTTGACTTGCACTTTTTCCTTTTTTGTATGAAGTGTCAAAACGATAGCTTGTACATACAAAGGTTTATATGACTAAATAAATAAATATGAAATGCAGGATTTGGCCCCTCAGAAGCGCGTGGAGCTAACCCATGCTTCATAAAAAATTGACCTCGCGTGTTTTATGCACTTATTTGACCCCTAGCTTCGAAGGCAGGGTCACTACCAACGAGGCTAGCGTGTCGTCCATACATATCCATACATACCCACTATTATTATGCTTTCACGGTTAATCTGCTGAACCAACCAATTACGATGAAATTCGGTATAGAGATAGCTTGAACCCCGAAGGACATAGGGTACTTTTTAAGGCCCCTAGTAGTAATAAATGCCTTCTACGCGGGCAACGGCTTCTTTTTCTTGTTCTTCAGCGCATTTGCGCCCACTGTTGGCATAGTTGATTCTTGTAATAATGTGCAGTAAATGTAGGTACTTAATACATAATTAGGTTGATTAAAATTCAAACGGATTAAAAATCATAGTTGTTCATTGCACTGTACATTATATATTTTAAATGATTTTGATATTCCTATTTTGTTACCTACAACAGAGCTTACTGAAACAGCCGTAGCCGAGTAGACCTGGGCCCTGGGATCTGCCGTTTGGACAAATTATTTTTCGTCCAATGTTTCATTTGGGCAAACGCTTTTTTCCAAAAATAATTCAGGATTTTTATAAAACTAACCTAATCTAACCTATAGGGTTCTACACGATGGTCCTAAAATAAATCCTAAAATATTTACAGTTTCAGAAAAAAATGCCTTTGCCCAAATGAAACGTTTGACGAAATGATATGACAGATAATAATTTGGACAAACGGCAGTACACGCTGGGCCCTATTTATAAAACTACAAAGAGAGTTCCGCTTGTAATTTCTAACTTGTACCTAGCTTTATTAAATAGGGCCCTGGTGTTTAAAAATAAGCTCATGTTCTTTCGCTCAAAGTTGCTGACTGTATGAGAAAGAAAAATACGTTTTCAATGAGATTTTTATTTACAATTAAAACGACGCAATTACTACAATTAATTCAAGGTATAATTCCGATGTAAGCGACGCGACCGGCGGCGGCGATGACCACCCAAGCGACCGCGACGTCGCGCGACAGTGGTCACCGGCTCCCATATTGTAAAGTGCTTATAAAAACTTATAACAAGCTGGTTATACTTTGTATCAGGGCTGTGATGTCCGGCTTGACCATACATGTCAATATTAACCGTATAATAACTTTACCTTTGCCGTATGAACGGCCGAACACATAACCTAGGTTTAGACTGGCAAGAAATATTGCAGAAATTTATTGAGGTCTTACTCTAACTTTTAAGTTAGAAAAAGAGAGCAAAATTGTGCTTCTTGCTTAACAACTGAAATTAGAGTAAGACAGCAATCAACTTTTGCAATTTTTATTGCCAGTCTAAACCTGGCTTTAAGTAGCTGTACTTAGACTTTAGTACTTTGTCACAGCTATTGATCTACTAAACGCAAACTACTCCCACTTTAATAAGTTACTGTGACAAGATTCTAAATATCACAGCTGAGTGCAACATGTTTGATTGTACATTACAACCAAACATATTAAACATGAATTACTTACTTTATTTTTGACATAATGCAAATAAATTGAAATAGGGAAGTTGAAATTATACAAATGCGAAAAAAGACCACACAAACACTACGTTTGCTATCCTCCCACTGCAACCGGTCAAGTTGTGTGCTATTAGAATAGCCTTCTGTAGGCCTTCAAATAAGTTATCTTAGTTTTAAAGCTATTTATTACTAACCTAAGAGATCACAAATAGGACGGAATGGTAACACTCGAATTATATCACAATAAACTGAAGTTGTAACCTAGATTTTATGACTAAAGTAAATAGCAAGAAATATATTTTTTGTACAATACTTACTTACTAGGGGGTTCCAGAGGCACCTTCATCGATATTACAACACATTTCCTTTTTATTAACTAAAATCCCTTCAAAAGATACAACAGATTTTATGAATTTTGCGTTCAATTTAACATAGCTATACATAGCTATACAAAGTGAGTATAGTACAGTTAGAACCTCTCTTTACACTATAACCCATCGATTTTATATTTATTGTGACACTTTTTAAATTATAAAATTTAAGTACAATGTGCGACGGGAAGTGAGACGAAGTAGGCAATGTGCTAGCTCAATCAGCAGTGGTGGTAGTTACCATGACGTGCTCGTACCATCTGTGGCTTGTTTCACGAAGCTACAAGTTACAAATTACAAGCGGAACTCTCTTTCTAGCAAAAGGAGTTACAAAGAGATTTCCGCTTATAATGTGTAACTTGTAGCTTCGTGAAACGGGCCTCTGCTAGCGTCCACAGCGCTAGCTCCGTCGGCGGTGATGCTAGTAGACACGGCGGGCTCGTCTCGTCTGTTAGCACCCACAGCACTTGCTTAGTCAGCGGTGATGTCAGTAGGCACGACGGGCTCATCGGCCGCTAGCAGAATCTTAGGTTCTAGCTTATTCGGCGGTGTTGCTAGTAGGCATAGCGGGCTCACGCTTTGCCTACTTACGTTCACAGTGCTAGCTCAGTGGATGGTGATGGTAATGGGCACGACGCAGTCGCTGGCCGCTAGCAGCGTCCCCAGCGCTAGCTCAATCGGCGGTGGTGCTAGTAGGCATAGCGGGCCCACGCTTTGCCTACTTACGTTGACAGTGCTAGCTCAATCGGCGGTGGTGCTAGTAGGCATAGCGGGCCCACGCTTTGCCTACTTACGTTGACAGTGCTAGCTCAATCGGCGGTGGTGCTAGTAGGCATAGCGGGCCCACGCTTTGCCTACTTACGTTGACAGTGCTAGCTCAATCGGCGGTGGTGCTAGTAGGCACGGCGGGCTCGTCGGCAGCCAGCAGCGCCCGCAGCGCCAGTGCCTCTTGTCGCAACGCCGCGACGTGCGCGCGCAGCGACGCGTTCTCCTGCTCCAAGAGACACGCGCGCCACGCTATCTGTCGGAAAACAAGGAAAATCATTGTCATCATTTCAGTCAGATGTCAATGGGGATGGGTATCCTTTTCAGCGCGCTCTACCAATGACCAAATTATAATCTTAAAGTAATCACTTATTAATTTGTTAAAGAAGCATTTAACGGCATGCTAACGGCACCCGCGCAAGTGCTTCAGCCGAGCTGCTTTGACGACGTAACCGGCGGTCATATTTACAATACACACGAATACGGTACTCGTACGAATTTAATTATTTGACTTTCTCGGAGTGCTTAATTTCAATAACTGAGGCTCGGCAGTTTATAATTTACAGATGCATTGAAAAACTAGTGGTTAACCTATCAGAACCCAGCGACATCTTAAGATGTCATACCCTTAAATACTAATTTCGAACTTTGTTTTGATTGGCATAAGATTTGAAATTAGAATTTTAATGATTCAATTAAAATGTGTCATGGGTTCGGAAAGAGGATCCAACCCTATCCCTAGCGGTCAGCACTTGCAGGATATTATGGACAAACTTAACGGTCCCGGGTTCGATTAGCGCTAGTAAATTCACTTCATATTACCGACGCGTAAAAGAGCCCTATGGTGGCCTATTTACTGAATAAACATTTTGATTTTAATTCCCGGTAATTATTACTAATTATTGTGTAACGAGCGCGGGTACCTGTATCTTGAGTCTTGGAGGTTTTCTATGTAGGACGTACCTACCTATTTAAATAAATACCTAGGTATCTTTTCAACTTATTTAGTTGAGAAAGTTAAAAATATGAGCTGTAGCAATGTCAACGGTGGTGTTATTGCGAGATTGATGCAAGTTGAGCTTAATCAAAGTAGAATAAAGGTCCGTAACTAATTTAGTCATATCGCGGTTGGCTTTGCTTACTTAGCTGCTTTGTGGGTCGAGATAGAATCATGCAGTCATCTAGTTTTGAGAAGCAGTACTAATTACTTTGACTAACGCCATCTACTATCGAATAGAAATAGATGCAGCAGAGTTACCGGGCAATAAGAATGATGCAAAGCCACCTAGTGTTGAGTAGCGGTACTAATTATTTTGAGTGACGCCATAATTATTTTAATATCAAGTAGCAATAGTAGCAGCCTATTTCAAAGCCACCTAGTGTTGAGTAGTAGTACTAATTATTTTGAGTGGCGCCATCTAGTATCGAATAGTAATATCGAATACTATTATTTTCTGGTTCCTTTGCTGTTACTATTGCTACTCGATACGAGATGGCGTTATTTAAAGTAATTAGTACAGCTACTCAACGCTAGATGGCTTTAAATTATTTCTGGTAACTGCTGTTATTATTGCTATTCGATAATAGATGGCGTTATTTGACGTAATTAGTACACCTACTCAACGCAAGACGGCTTTGAATTCTTTCGGGTAACTCCGCTGCTACTATTGCTACTCGATGAAAGATTGGGTTTATTAATATAATTAGTAATGCTACTCGACACTAGATGGCTTTTCATGATTCTATCTCTCCCGAATATTACAACAAAGCGATTATGAACTTTTCGTTTGGCGCAATCAGTGCAGCAATGGTTCAACGACTAAAAGTCGTCGCAAGGTGGTGGTTTATTGATAGTGGGGGCCATGGGTTAAATGGGGATAAACTCGAGCGTCGTAAGGAGGTTTTCGATTTTTAAGATTAGATGGTAGAAAGAAATAATCTTATATGATATTGTTATAACCTTTCAGCGGTGGCGGAAGCGTTTTTCAAAAATGTAAAATAAAACAGTCAAACGGAAATACTCAGATATTGGAAGTATATTATTAGTAAGTTTTTGCAGCCAACTGTACTTATCGAGACCGAACTAACGAATCCAAACTCGGTTGGTCTACGTTAAACTACAGCGGAAATCCCATTGCCACCTTCCAAATCCCTCATGACCAAAGAGCGGAATTCTTCATAGCAAAAATCAAACTGTCAGAGGGATTGACCTAACTGTTTTATCGACTTATCGATGTTACGGAATAATATCGCATTGGGTATCCATAATCAACTTAAAAGATTATTCTGTAACATTTGACCTCTTTGATAAGCAACTTGCATCTCCTTATTAAAGTAAATCATGTCAGCGTCACTTATGTCATTTATGTTTTCATGAGTGATTTCCGTGCCGTGCTACTAAAACGGTTACTCCTAAAAGAAAAACAATAAAAAAATCGATACAGAAAGATTCTTCTCTTAGTTTCAAAGAAGATTCTTCCACAATATATTGCTCTAAATGTGACGTTCATTTACATCAGCTAAAGAAACATTGTGTTGAAAGTCATTTAGTGAGTAAAACTTATTCGTGACAATGCTCAAAAAGTACGAGTTCAGGCACATTACTATATAGATTTAATCATATTTTTAGTTTCGTGCAATATTCTATGGAACAAGATTAACAATCCACAGATTATAAAAAAAAAAACAAAAAATATATTTGTTGTTCCTGTACATCAAAATCACTTCCGGATGAATCATTGCTGAGAAAAGTATACTTAGATATAGTTTACCAACAAACAGTTCAAGACATACGCAAGAACCTGATAGGAAAATATATAATTATGGCTAACAGTCGACGAAACATTAAATAGGATGGGCAAAAGTGTCACTAATTTGATTGTAAGAGAACTAAAGAAAAAATCTTGTAGCAAATCTTACTTAATCGGAAGTAATTTTTTTGAAACAGTTGATGGTAACTCAATGGCCGAATACTTAAAAAAGCAATTGCAGTTTATTTGGCACAATTCATATAATGAGCATGTTAGAAATGTCCTTGTTTTGAGCACTGATAGTGCCGCGTACATGCTAAAGGCTGGTAAAATCTTAAAAGCTACATTTCCAAATCTACTACATGTTACATGTCTGGCACATGGATTACATAGAGTCTGCGAGCACATACGATCTCAATGTAGAAGTGTTGACGCCTTAATATACAACGTAAAAAAATATTTTTAAAGTCTCCACATAGAGTCCGCTTATTCAAACAAATTTGTCCATCCGTACCATTGCCTCCAAAAACCTATTATAACTAGGTGGGGCACATGGCTTAATGCAGTTATATATTATGCAGAAAATTTGGAATGTATTACAGAAGTAATTTCGACCTTAAATTCAAAAGAGTCGGCTGCAATAAGAGAAGCTAAAAGAGTACTTAAGCATAATATTTTGAGAAATGATCTGTTGTACATAAAAGAAAGTTATGGCATTTTACGTCACGCAATAATCAAATTACAAACATCCTGTTTATCCTTATTAGACTCTCTTCTAATACTTGACCAGGTGAGAAGTATTCTAAATTGGTTTGGATCTCAGACAGTGCAAATAAAACTTGAAAAAGTACTAGATAGAATTCCGGACTACGACATGATACGCAAATATGCTGATTTTATAGAAAAAAGTGATTACAGCCAAAACACCGTTATCGAGTACTACAAATATGCTCCTGTTACTTCAACTGAGGTAGAACGCTCGTTTTCATCTTATAATTGGATCTACAATGAAAAAAGGAGTAATTTGAAAGGTGACAATGTTGAAAAAATAATGACTATTTTCTTTTACTACAGGGAAGATGAAGAAAACATATTTAGTACAGATTTAGATTTCAACTTTGTTATTTTGAATGAAGATTAGTTACCTACTCTTAGCAATATTTGTTTTTAATTTTTAATGATAAGTTTCATATAGAAAATTAAAAAAAAAGTATTTTCTCTTTAATTCTTTACTATTATACTAAAATACAGTGGCGGTCAGCTAATTAGGGACACCGTTAATTTGTTTGTATGTATATTCAAAAGCCTGATTTCATTACTTTAACTTTGTTTCGTTATCATATCAGCCGAAAGACGTCCACTGCTGGACATAGGCCTCCCCCAAGGCTCTCCATTCAGACCGGTCCTGTGCTTTTCGCATCCACCGCGTTCCCGCGATTTTTACAAGGTCGTCGCTCCATCTTGTTGGAGGCCTACCTACAGCTCGTCTCCCGGTCCGTGGACGCCACTCAAGAACCTTCTGACTCCATCGGTCATCAGTCCTGCGAGCAATGTGCCCCGCCCACTGCCACTTAAGTTTAGCTATTCTTCGGGCTATGTCGGTAACCTTAGTTCTACTGCGGATATCATCATTTCTGATTCTATCACGCAGAGAAACCCCGAGCATAGCTCTCTCCATAGCCCTCTGAGTGACTTTGAGCTTCCTTATAAGGCCCATTGTTAGCGCCCACGTCTCAGATCCGTAAGTCATCACTGGCAACACACACTGGTCAAAGACTTTTGACTTCAAACACTGCGGTAATTTGGACGAAAAGATGCTGCGAAGCTTCCCGAACGCTGCCCAGCCGAGTCGGATTCGACGAGTGACCTCTTTCTCAAAGTTGGACTTACCTAACTGGACCGTTTGTCCCAGGTAAACATAGTCGTCAACAACTTCGAGCGCAGAGCCTCCGACCATCACGGGAGTTGTCGCGACATGGACATTGGACATGACTTTCGTCTTGTCCATGTTCATTCTCAGGCCAACTTGGTCGGAAACTCTACTGAGGTCATCGAGCATTGCACTGAGTTCCTCCATGGTCTCAGCCATGACTACGATATCGTCAGCAAATCGAAGGTGAGTGATGTACTCGCCATTGATGTTGATGCCTCGTCCTTTCCAGTCCAGAACCTTAAAAGCATCTTCCAATGCAGCGGTGAACAGCTTCGGAGAGATCACATCTCCTTGTCTGACTCCCCGCTGCAGAGGAATAGGCTTCGTGCTCTGGTCCTGTAGTCGGACGGACATAGTGGCGTTTTCGTACAGACACTTCAACACTTCGATATATCGGTAGTCAACTTGGCACCGCTGGAGAGACTGCAGCACAGCCCAGGTCTCAATCGAATCGAAGGCTTTCTCGTAGTCCACAAATGCAAGGCAAAGGGGGAGGTTATACTCTTCGGTCTTCTGTATAACCTGCCGCAACGCATGTATGTGGTCTACGGTACTATAGCCTTTTCGGAAACCGGCTTGTTCAGGAGGCTGGAAATCGTCAAACCTGCGCGCGAGACGATTTGTGATGACCCTCGAAAACAACTTGTAAACATGGCTCAGAAGTGAGATGGGTCTATAATTCTTCAGCAAGGTTTTATCACCTTTCTTGAAGAAGAGAACCACCACACCTCTGTTCCATGCTTTCGGCGTTCTCCCTTCGTGGAGAACGGAACTGAACAGCGTCTGGAGACCCCTAAGGATGGGTTTACCACCCGCCTTCAGGAGTTCAGCTGTAATTCCATCCTCACCTGGGGCTTTGCCATTCTTAAGCTGTTTGAGGGCCATACTAATCTCGTATAGGCTGACGTCGGGGAGATCTTCGGTATAGTGTCGGGTTAATCTAGCCCTCGGGTCTTTAGCTATATTTTCGACGGGTGTTCGGTTTGTCGTGTACAGCTGTCCATAAAACTTCTCAACTTCCGCCAATAGCTCAGGTTTGGATGAAATGACTCTGCCGTCGTCGGTCTTCAGCTTCATCAATTGGCTTTGGCCAACAGACAGATCCCTGGCAAACACCTTAGAGCCCCTGTTACGCTCAATAGCCTTTTCAATACTTTTAGTATTGAATCGGCGTACATCACGCTTCAGAGACTTCGAGATCTGTCTGTTGACTTGCCAATAGCGACAAGCGTCACCAGAGGACTGCAGAATCATCTCGCGCCTCACCTCCATGAGCCTAAGGGTGGATTCCGAGAGCTTCTTGATCTTTTTACGGCGGATCTTAAAAAACTTAGACCCGACCGTTTGGACAGCTTCCACAAACCCGTCGTTGTAATCGTCCACGTCGCTACCTAGGCACTCGAAACGGTTTTGAAGTTCGAGCTGAAAGCTTTCGGGGTTTTGGAGCTGAGCGGGTGCTGGGCGGAGCGTAGACTTTATCAGTCTAGACCTTTCAAGCTTGAACTGGATATTCAATGAGCCTCGCACCATACGGTGATCACTCCCGGTTTTAACCGCACTGATCACGGAGACATCATTGAATATGTGCTTTTTCGTCGACATGATAAAGTCTATCTCATTCCTCGTTACACCATCAGGGCTCATCCAGGTCCACTTCCTATGCTCACGTTTTCTGAAGAAGGAGTTCATCATATAGAGTCCCTCCTTCTCCATAAAACTGGCCAGTAGGTGGCCCCGGTGATTCCTATGCCCCACTCCAAAATTCCCCACTCTCTGCTCTTCACCGTCTCGTTTGCCCAGCTTTGCGTTGAAGTCCCCCATAACAACCGTGAAGTGAGTTTTGGAGCTATGCATGGCTCTGGAAACATCCTCATACATAGCCTCCACCTCATCGTCGGAGTGCGTTGAGGTCGGAGCATATACCTGTATGACCTTCAACGAATATCGTTGGGTCATTCTGAGCACAAGGCACGCTACTCTGCTCGACACGCTCTCGATCTTCACCACGTTGTTCACGAGGGACTTGTGGACGATAAACCCGATACCTCCCTGGGACTGGTGGTCGCCCTCCCGGAAATAGAGCAAGTTACCGGACTCCAGGGTTGTCATGTCCTCCCCCTCTCTACGGACTTCTGACAACCCTATAATTCCCCATCGTAACCTGCTCAATTCCTCCTCCAGTTCCAGCAACTTTTCTCGTCGGTCCGCAATGTTCGGCAGTTGTATGTTGCCAGGGCCAAAGGTCGTCGTTTCTGGTAGCCGGGTCTCTGCCGGAGATTACCTAAAGCACCCCCTGCCCTGCCGTTACCATGGCCGCTACCGGAGCCAGGAATAGCGGGGCCGCCGGGGACTAGGGGTCTGGGCTGTTGTTGTACATTCATGTTTTGATCTAGAACCGTTTGGGGGGAAAAATGCCGTAGTCGCCACGCTTGGCAGGCGGGTTGGCGACCGCAGTCATACCATGTAGTCCGCAGAGGACGCTGCTGCCCATCCTCCGGTTTATCCCTTAGTCGCTTCCTACGACACCCACGGTAAGAGAGGGGGTGGTGCTATTCTCGACCGGCACCACACGGCGCGTTTCGTTAAGTGACAAATATTTAGCGATAAGTCGATAAAACAGTTAGGTCAATCCCTCTGACAGTTTGATTTTTGCTATAAAGAATTCCGCTCTTTGGTCATAATATTTCATTGTTGTTGTATTTACACATGTGTGTATACCAAATTGCTTCCCCTTCCAATAACTGTAACTGGTTCAAAATTGTCTCTTAAGATGTGAGACCCAATCATAGACGCAACGTAAATATGCGTGGGTCGGTGCGAGAGATTGAGATATAGAGAAAGGGTGAAAGA
This sequence comes from Acleris holmiana, assembly GCA_949316455.1. NCBI lineage: Eukaryota > Metazoa > Arthropoda > Insecta > Lepidoptera > Tortricidae > Acleris > Acleris holmiana. The sequence goes on along the minus strand of OX438789.1, from coordinate 3,744,749 downwards.
GAAAAGACCCGCGGAGCGGGAAATAGGTACATATTTCTCAGCAGTTCCCTGCACCACACTTTATAGTTGATATTAACTACTTCGGCTTGCGGGAAATCGGCAGATTGTATTATTCCCGTGATGCTTGAATGACTTCCTTCAAAATAAAAAAACGCGCTCGACAATGTCCGGGTGAAGTTTTTTTTGCAACTTTGTGACTCTTCTATTTCCTTACGTCGCGTGCAAATCGTCTGGGCTATTCTACTGCGTTATAACGATATCGTTTTTGACGTGTTTTAGAATCGTTTAAATCACAGTCGCCATTATTGGAAATGACATAAGAGTTATCAAAAAGTTGTCAATACGGAAACACGTCAAAGACGATATCGTTTTTGCCGTGTAGAATCCTAACCTAGATGAAATGCACACTTTTCTGCGTGTAATTAGCTCACCGTGCCTTGATCTGACGCGCTCGAGTTTTTCTAACAATTGTTTTTTACTATTCTGATCGGCAACCCTAGGCGCGCGACCCTACATAGAGGTCTTATTGTGGAGGTACTTAACAAGGTGCAAGGAATCCCCCGTAAGTTAATCTGCCGCGCTCGAGTAAATCCCGAAATCCTCTCTTGGGCTCCTCTACTCTTAGAAAAGTCAAATAAACTCAGGTAATACGTGTTATATGTCTGTGTCATAGGGATCCTAGATTGACTCAACTATAGGTATCTAGCCTGTAACTGTGACTGTAGCTAAAGTTAAAAAATACATTTATTCCCTAACCACACTAAACACAAAAGTTAACACAGTGAAGTAGAAGACAAAGTGGTAAATAGGTGTCTTCGTGGCAGTGAACCGGACACTGGCTCAGCATAATGCTGAGGTGCTAGGCACCTGCAGCGCTGATTTCAGCCAGCGTCGAGTGTGACATACGGACGGAACGTTGCACAAACTAATAAATTAATTAAATTGTATAACTTATCAGAACTTAATATAATGAGACAATAAAATAAAATCTTACATAAACATATTTTAAATAGTAGGTGCCTACTTAGTTACAGCATTGACGATTTAAGAAACAGAACTACAATTAAAAGATAATGAAAAAATAATCAACAAGTCTTTTTACAGTTGTTGGTACTTATTTCTGTAGCTCTGCCTACCCACTCTGGGAATGAAGGCGTGATGTTATGTATGTATGTATGTAATTAAAAGTGCTGGATAGGACATTTGGATTTTTAAACCGACAGCAAATAACCCTTAAATTTACGCTTAAAGGTGTACCTGCTAGGCGCTGCTTGGGAGATCATTCCAGCACTTGGACGCCGCGAACCTGAAACTACTCTCACCTGGTCCTCTCGGATCCGCCGCGCGTCGCGCGACTTCTTGGCGGCCTGGTTGTTGCGCCGGCGCCGCTCGAAGTACTTGTCATCCTTCAACTCGGCGGGGATCGGTCGCTTCTCGCCGCGGCGCCGGGCGTCCTCCCCCAAAGACTGCAGACCTAGACCAGTAGCAATATCGTCAATCGAGAGGGCCTAACGAAGAAGAAGAATACATTTATTCACCAACCATAAGACTTAAAAGATTAAAGAAAATTTAGGCACTCAGAAGTGTGTCCTCACGGCAGTGAACGGACACTGGCTCAGCAAAATGTTGAGGTGTCAGACACCTGCAGCGCTGATTTTCAGCCAGAAGCAATACTACCCTATTTAACGCTTTCGATTACGGTACCATGATTAGATATCAATTAGTGATACTGCTTGACGTCTATAGAGGTCACCGCGCGCGATAGGTTTAATAACAGAGGCGCTAGCCAAGATGCGTTCCGTAAATAAGGGTTTCGATTCGTTTGGTTTTTAAACCAATCTCGTCACTTGGTGATCACGTAATACGAAAAGTCACGTCACAGCCTCAGGGCAGTTACTCAGATTTTTAAGAAAGTTTAATAAACGGCCTTTTATAAGGGTGGTATAATTACTAAGATAGTGTTAAAAAAAGTATTTAATTACTAAGATAGTGTTAAAAAAAGTATTTTGGGTTCGGTCGGGTAAAGTTTAACAAGTTGGAAGTCGATTTGAACCTACTTCTAACAGTCGTGCATTCTAGAGTAATTCCGATGACAATACAATAATTGGTACTACCTATAGTGCTATGAAGATGGACATGGCATGGCTAATAACGTGGCCTAGTGGAGCGGATACAAGTTGACTAAGTTCACGATAAAAAGGATATCGACACAACGTTTTTCTCTAGAACCTCAAAAGACTTGTATACTTTTTCACTAGGGCCAAAGAAGTAGGTGCGTCGACTTTAGACTAGTTTGGGTGCTCTTTTAATAGTGAGTTAGTTTTCACTGATACAAGTTCAGTGAACACCAATAAAGTGTGTCAAAGGAATGTTTTTAAATCTTATGTGTAAGAGGATTGTGAAGCGATGCCTTAATCCGTACTAATTCAGCTCCGGGCGATAACGTTTCTCACCTCCTAAATATAATCCGATTTCCACGATTTTTGAATATGTCGTAGATACTATGGAAAACTAGGTCTGCACGTTTCCGCTTTTGTGTTTTATTTTATTTTTATTTTAATAAATATTTTCTTGGAAAGGAAAACGTACAGACATAGTTTTTTATAATATCTATAACATATCCAAAAATTGTAAAAATCGGACACCGATTAAGGGAAGAAAAACGTTATCGCATTTTGTATGGATTTTTGCTTCACAGTCCTCTTAATTTTAAGTTACTTACTAGGCGGCGTACGCACAGGAAGATGCTGGCAGAAGGGCAAGCATGGCGGCGGCAGCCCGGCCAGCAGAGGGCCTACCACGCTCGGCACGTCTGGACATACAACAATTAATATATTACATTATAGTCAGTCTAATAAAGGCTTCTAGTACAGGCGATGGGCTTGCAACCTGTCACTAATACACCGGTAAACATCTTAGCCTGACTGTGCAAAATGTGGTTACAGAATTATCAACAAGTTTAGAGGTGTTGGTATTCTGAAGCTCTGCCTACCCCGCTCTGGGAAAGAAGGCGTGACTTTATGTATGTAGTAAATGGGTCATACACAGATTTAGGTTACCGTCTTTCCTGTGGACACAGTTGTTAACGTTTTTAAGGCCTAATTTTCCTAAGCCAATACCCGCAAAAACGCCGTCAGGACTGCTTTAGACCTATCATATAAAAACATAACTTATATGCACACAAGCTCTTAACTATTGACGACACGTTGGCTTAGTTAGGACGACCCCAGCGGTCGTGGGTTCAAATCCCGGTAAGTGCAGATATTTGTGTGATGAGCGCGAATATTTGTTCATGAGTCTTGGATGTTTTCTATGTATTTAAGTATGTATTTCTCTATATAAGTATGATTATCGTTGTCTAGTAGTTACCCATAGAACAAGCCTAGAGCTTAGTTTAGGACTAGGTCAATTTGAGTCAGATTTTCCCCTGATATTTATTATTTATTTATTTATTATTTATTGACCACAGGAGAGACCACTTTTGTTTTTAGGAGTGTGTATGACCCAAATAACTTGCTCCTAATTTCACAAATCCAACACTGAGAGGAGACACTTCGGTAAGTACATTTCAAAGTCAACGATTTCCCACATCGCTGGGCTTCATCGTAGGCACCTTGAGGACTAAGATGGTATGCCTTTACGGCATTTTAGCGCAAGCCTTATCCCCATCCCGGAACACAACAATGCGGAACATGATGTAAATAAAAGAATAGAACAGTGGGTACTACCAGGCCCTAGCCAAGATGCTTTCGCTATCTAGCGCTTCGATTAGTTTTAATTTAAACCAATCGTGTACTGCGGTTTGGCCAAATTATTTTTCGTCAAATATATCATTTGGGCAAACGCATTTTTTCCGAAACTGTAAATGTTTAAGGATTTATTTTAGGACTATCGTGTAGAACCCTATAGGTTAGGTTAGGTTAGGTTAGTTTTATAAAACTCCTGAAATATTTACAGATTTGGAAAAAAAAGCGTTTGCCCAAATGAAACATGTGACGAAAAATAATTTGGTCTAACGGCAGAGATCGGTGAGATCACGTGATACGAAAAGTCACAACAGGAAAGCGCTCTTTGATTTTAAGATAATACTTTAGTTTCCTCCTAAGACCCACCATACAACGAAATTTGCCAATGGAATATGAACCTATTACAAATGCAATAGAGTCAGTTTTCTAGTTTGATAGTCCCTCATAAAAACAAAGGAAAACCTATTTTATTCCGTTTGCAATAGGTCTATTTTCTAATGAACGTATTATGTACAATTTTTTGTACGAGAGGCCTTAGGAGGTTATTAGAAAACAATAAAAGTGCCTAATGAGAGCGCCACTGGACGCTCGGTTCCCTCTTAACATAATGGGGGCCGAGTTTAAAAACGATCTTGTGTTATCTTACTAATATTTTAATACAGTGGTAAATATCTAAGCCTAGTTGTGCAAAATGTAGTTACACGATTACCAACAAGTATTTTTTTCAGTGGTTGGTATTTCTGTAGCTCTGCCAACCCCACTCTGGGAATAAAGGCGTGAGTATGTATGTATTATAAATTATTATATTACTCAAAAACGCCTGAATAGCTGAACGGATGAAATTTGGTACAAAGATAGATTTATAGTCTGGATTACCACATAGGCTTTTTTAGCACTATTAAATACTGACTGTACTGTTTTACTGTAATCTATATTTAAATGCTCATAAAGGTTTCCGATACCAGTTAAATTTTAATTTTTGAATCAAACTTTAGAATAGACAGTTTATAAAAATCGAAATGGGGAGCGATTTTCGACTTACAAAGGCCGGAAAGTTTCAATCGAAAGTGTGCAAAACGGTGATACCGTATTTTTGAAATATGAGCAATAGAAAATTTAAAAACGAGTGGTATAGGTACACTATTCGTTTTCAATTCTATCATTAGAAATTTGTTTTGACATCTCACAAACCAACACAAACCACAGATGCTTAATTTTGAGACAAACTTCAAGTACATACCATAGACAAATCAACCTTGGTGAAATAAACGTTTCATTTAAAAGTTTTAAATAGTAAACGTTTTTGGTAAAACGTATTAAAAACACTGAAAGTGCACATAAATAATAACATTTTCGCCATTATAACAATTTCTATTATTTAGTATATTTATTTATATTTAGAACATGATTAAAAAAAACCGTCAAACGGTAATCATCAGCTTCCTGCGCACAACGAAACACGTGAATATTAAGTCAATCACTAGCTTTCGAGTGCGGACTTACAAAAATACGCGAAAATTATCGTGAGCTAATATTTTCTATCACTCTATTTTGATTCGACCACTCGAAAGTCAAAAATCGCCTCCGTTTTTTCGGGTAATTTGATAGATGAGGGAGAAAAAGTTTTAGGCAAATATTGTTAAAGATGGAACGCCCTCGCCCCACAGGTTAGTAGACTGCAGGCAGGTGCCGACCGGCGCCGGCGGTCAGTTCACAGGGTCGCTCATTACTCATTACTTATTAACTATTTGTTCAAAGTCCTGGGGGATGTACTGAAGCTATTTAATAGCAAGTGGAGTTTTTATGAGTGGTGTCATCATTTAAAGTGATGGGGTGGCGATGTTTAAACAGAGATGCAATAAGATTCTGTCATAAATACACCCCGTTATCGGAGGTGCAATTTGGAAGCTGGACGTTCTTAGGCACGAGTAAAAATATTTATAATGTTGATATGGATACTCTTAGTTTTTCTTTACAATTAATAATAATAATAATAATAATAACACGGCACGTATTGTGAGGAGGTTCCTCTCTCTGCAGCCCTCACCACCGGTAGCTTGAGCCCTGCCCCGCTGCCGGCGGCACTCGTAGGTTAGGTTTTTTATAGTGTTTGTTTTTTTATATGAGTATTGTTATTTTACTTTTATATCTAAACATTTATTGTAAAAACTTAACTTACAGATTTTAAATAAATATTGACAATAATAATAATAAATCACAGGACAATCTCACACAAATATGACCTAGTCCTAAACTAAGCTCTAGGCTTGTACTATGGGTACTAGACAACGATAAACTTACTTATATAGAGAAATATATACTTAAATACGTAGAAAACATCCAAGACTCAGGAACAAAATACTCGTGCTCATCACACAAATATCTGCCCTTACCGGGATTTGAACCCAAGACCCCTAGCTTCGAAGGCACTACCAACTAGGCTAGCGTGTCGTCATTAGTTTGATTAGTTCCTGATTCGCCGGATTCCTGATTCGCCGCATTCTTGTTTCGCCGGATTCTTGTTTCGTCGGATTTTTTTGTTTAAGGTAAACTATAGAGCCCGTGTGGTTGCCGGGTTAGAATAGTGCTAGTGGTAACTTTTTTATTTTATCTTACATGATAATCATAACAGAAAACATCCAAGACTCAGGAACAAATATTCGCGCTCACCACACAAATATCTGCCCTTACCGGGATTTGAACCCAGGACCGCTGGCTTCGGAGGCAGGGTCACTCCCAACTGGGCCAACGCGTCGTCCAAGTATTTAAGTATATATTTCGGGATACCCTTAAACGCATAAAATATTTTCGCATAATGTGTATAAATTATGCGATAAGATTATCGCATAACACCTTTTAGGTTGAAATTGCAGAATTTAATAAACATGTATTGTGTTAAGTTAGTTTAGATTTTTATATTATAACTAGCGACCCGCCCTCGCTTCGCTCCGGATTAAAGTATTATACATATAAACCTTCCTCTTCAATCACTCTATCTATTAAAAAAACCGCATCAAAATCCGTTGCATAGTTTTAAAGATTTAAGCATACATAGGGATATAGGGACAGCAAAAGCGACTTTGTTTTATACTATGTACTTATAATTAAAATAAAACCGCTTCTATCGTAAAAACCGATTTCGGCCGAACGATTTTATGCGAAAAAATACATTATGCGTAAAAAAATGCCATTCAATAGAGAACCTTATACTTCTCTATATAAGTATGTTTACCGTTGTCTAGTACCCATAGTACAAGCCTAGAGCTTAGTTTGGGACTAGGTTAATTTGTGTGACATTGTCCTGTGACTTATTTATTTTGCATACTGTTCTTGTTTTAGTGTGTGTGCTGTAATTCCACAGATTAACTCACAGACGCACACAAACGTTGAACTTATAACTCCCCTCTGTTGGAGCTAGGGGTTAAACTTAAACATCCCTAGTTTGAACCTGCAACTCATCCTCGTCGCCAACAGTAACCTACGCGCCAACAGGCCGCACACCTGTTTATTCGAACAATTACCGCCGATCCCCGAAGCTCAGATCGTTCATACTTCGTAACCCTTTTGATGATATTAAAATTACTTACCTACACATGTTCGGAACCGGCGACATGCTTATGCGTTCAAATCATTAGTTAGTCCTTTACCTCAAAAGCATACATTTCTTGTAGCGATTCACCTATTCGCATTTCACCTCGATCGTGTATTTTATTTTCGCTTTGTGTCAAAGTCGTATTTTTTTTTGTTCGCTGATAGCTTTAGTCGCATATCACTTTGATAGCCTATTTTACTGTTTAATTTGGTCTCGATCGTCAATTTTATTATGAGCAAATATTTTAAATCACAATCACATATTTTGTAATAGCATTTCGCTGCGCTTAATACCATAGTTCACCAATCTACTATAATTACCTCGACCATAAAATCTAATTGTTTTATTCAGTCAAAGTCTTCGCGCGCTTATTACGGCGCGGCGCGACGGTCCCGCTGCAGGAGACGCTCGCGTCGCGGTAACAACACGATGATGATAATATTTCAATGAATTTGATAGCATTTAAGACATGAAATTACAGATACAAAACACGATTTTAAAAAAAATATACAGAAATTTAATGCGAACATCAATTAACGCGTCAAGTTAAATAGAGTCCCAAACAAACATCGATCGCGACGAAATGCGTCTAGGGTACTACGCGAAAAATTAAATGCTTCAAAATAATTATACTAATGTAAAAAGCCACGCGAAAAATTGCATCAAGTATAAGATTCTATTGAAGTTTTGTTCATTCGAGGTGAAATGCGATTCGGTGAATCGCTACAAGGAATTTATGCTTTTGAGTTAAAAGACTAACAAATACTTAGTTCAAATTGAATACGAATTGCCAGTTCATGGTCGTGAACATACATACTTATTCAACGCTGTACTCTTTAAAGATGCATCTTTGCGCGTAGTTGTGTTGCCAGTACAACAGTTATTGATTTATTTAAATACTTTATTGCACGAAATTAAAATAGTGTATGTATAAAAGGCGGACTTAATGCTACAAACATTCTCTGCCAGTCAACCTTAAGGTGAAACAAATAGGAGGTGCAATAAAATTACCATCTTTTGTCTTAAATCTGGAAAATGAAATGAAATACGAAGAAAAGAAATCTGGATGTTGACAATGATGATGTGAACAAAACGCACAACCGGCTATATTTCTTTGAGATGGAATATAAATTACAATCGTCCCGTATTTATACAGGTTAATGCGTACATATGCAAATGTTTCCCAGTGTTCCAGAGATATGTTGGCTCTGTCTCGTGATTCAGCTACGTGTGAAGAGTGATAGAGATAAATTATATGTTGTTAATGCTTTTTCATATGAACCGGGCCGTGGGTACCGCCGGCTGCGGACGCCCCTCGTAAACCAACATGTGTTGAATAAGTGCCAACTAATCATTAGCAGCTTTATAATTCACCAGCGTTTGCTAGCGACTTGATCTACGTACTCTTTAATTAAATCACTGTTCTGCGGCAACTTATATTTTTTTAATTTAAAATACTCTCTATCAGTCAAACTGACGTCGTAGTTTTCTCTTTTGAGGGTTCCGTACCTCAAAAGGAAAAACGGAACGAACTTTGTTGTCCGTCCGTCCGTTCGTTTGTCAATTACTTTAATAACCCCTGTTGCCGTTATCTATCGCTCAAAATGTATGAGATGACATTCTCGTGCGTTTCGATAAACCACGTGGTCGACTGTCATCCCATACATTTTGAGCGATAGAAAAGAAAAACGTTAGGAGCGTTTGCATCTTGGCTAGGACCCCAGGGCCTCTATTTTACTGCGTTATAACGATATCGTGTTTGACGTATTTTAGAATCGTTTATGTCACAGTCACCATTATTATAAATGGCATAAGAGTTATCAAAACGTTGTCAATACGGAAACACGTCAAACACGATATAGTTTTAACGCAGTAGAATATAGGTATACGCGTCAAATATTCACAGAACATTATAGTCGTGTATGTACTCCAAAAATAAATAATTAAATTAAACTAAAATAAATTAATAGGGCTCCCATATAAAAAAAAAGTGTTTAATGTTGTAATGTTGTACAGAATGGTACGGAACCCTTCGTGCGCGAATTTGACTCACAATTGGCCGGTTTTCTAAACCTGTGTATACAGAATAGTCGGATCACTGCCATTTGGCCAAATAATTTTTCTTCAGATGTATCATTTCCTAAAAACATCATTTCGGCAAACGCATTTTTTACCGAAACTGTAAATATTTCAGGATTTATTTCAAGACCATCGTGTAGAACCCTATAGTTTCGGTCGGGTCACTAAGGAACGACATTAACAGACATATATATATATAGTGAAAAACATGTTTCCTTAGGTCATACTGAAAGTTTCTGGATTCTGATAAACAAGACTAGATGAAGATGTTTATGATTAATTGATTGTTTTACACATTTTTTCACTCGGAACCATTGTGTGAAACAGTGCGTCCAATCTCCGCTAGAGACCTCTTCAACGCCTTCTTGGAATGCATTCCCCGCCGCTTCTGGGCTTGAGAATCGAAAACCTCTAAGGTTACCTTTTATTTTTGGAAATAAAGAGAAGTCGCAAGGTGCGGGGCCCGGACTGTACGGCGGATGCGTCATCAGTTCCACATTAATTTGCCTTCCAATACGCATTCGTTCTCTTAGCGGAATGTGCGGACGCATTATTGTGGTGAAGGATGACATGACTGCGAGGACGCTTTTCACGAACTTTTTCTAAGACACTGGGCATGCAATAGGGAACATAGGTACGTAATTTGTTTTCGTACGGTCTCTGGAAAGTGCTATGAAAGAGAGGTATAACTGTATACGCGAAATAATTGTCGTGTAATTTTTTCATAAGATATGAAGCTTTAAAAGTCATATTTCTTTCTTTACAAAATCGACGACAGGAATGACGTCACAGCTTTTGTTCCATGTTTCCTTAAACATGGAACCTTGAATAGAAATTTGCATTTACTTCGTAAGTTACTATGTTTAAGCCAATGTCGTTACGTAAATAAAATGGGGATGCCGAAAAAAACAATCTAAACATTAAAAGAAGTTTTAAAATTTGAACAAGTTTTGATTCCATATTAAAATCTTAATAGACACGTCAAAATTCTCCGAACCACGAATACACAGAGCTACGAGATGGGGCTTCATCATTAAACGCCAGTTGAAGTCTCTGGCAACTCTCTTGTTGACTTAAGCCGCAGCGAAAATCGTAAAAAAACATTAAGCGAAAATTTTCACGAGTTAGTTTCATTATAAATATTATGCAACGTGTTACAAAATAATCCGTAAAAAAGAAATTACGAAAGTAGTGTCAACCCTAGTATACTGTATACCTAAGATACTGAACTGACGTTATTTAATAAGGGTTGACACTACTTTTGTAATTTCTTTTTTACGGATTATTTTGTAACACGTTGTATTAGCTAAACACAATTCTCTGAATCCCTCCAAGTTGAAAAAACAAATGAGTCTCGTAAATTGAAAAGTAATATGTTCATAGAGAGTTCCATTTTCAAATTCTGTTATTGCTTTTTTAATTTTGTAACTTCCAGAAACTTTCAGCATGCCTCACATATTTTCTATGTATTCAAGTAGAATGCCTCTTAGTTATTTCGCGGGTTAGTACCTGTCCGTACTATGACGGCATTGATGGGTAAACAATTAAAGACCGTGGTCGTGCCATGGGGCAGGGGCAGGGGAAGGGGGAAGGGTCGAGGGTAATTACCCTTAATCAACACCCTGAAAACGCCGCCACGCGATCACCGGCTTTATTATACGAAGGGTGAACTATTGACGATGGCTTCTGCTAGAATTCGACTGACTATTTGTTTACGACACGGGTATAACTTAGGGCCGGTCTTAACAAGCTGAAATCGAGTGAGAAGCATGTCTCAAGATACGTCAAAGTAAATAATAAAGGTCAAGTGACAATGTCGCACAAATTGTAATAGTCCCAAACTAAGCTCTAGGCTTGTACTATGGGTATGTACAGACAGCAGCAGAAGTAGCTACGCAACCGAAGGGATCAAAATGATCTGCACTCGACTCTAATGTCAAGAGAATACGCCGTGTTTAGATAATTTTGAGCATGTTTTTCTGCTTAGCTACTTTTGATGCTGACTGTACTAGACAACGATAAACTTACATACTTACGAGTAGAGAAATACATAGAAATTATCACTTATAAAGACTCAGGACCAAATACCAGCGCTTACCTCACAAATAATTTTCCTTAGAAGGAATCGAACCCGGGACCGCTAGCTTCGAAGGCGGTCACTATCCAAACCACAAAGTAAACGTTAAGAGTCAAGACACAGAAATCAACTGTCATCTTTCTTATGATCTGGGCCTCTATTCAACTGCGTTATAACGATATCGTGTTTTAGAATCGTTTATGTCACAGTCGCCATTATTGTAAATGACATAAGAGTTATGAAAACGTTGACAATACGGAAATACGTCAAATACGATATCGTTATTACCGTGTAGAATCCCAGCCCTGGACCGAGATTCTACACGTTGAATCAATATTGCTTTTGCCGTGTTATTTATTCATATAAATATTTATTGCACTAAATTAATATCTAATATATAAAATTCTCGTGTCACGGTGTAACGTTATTGAACTCCTCCGAAACGGCTGGACCGATTTTAATAAATTTTTGTGTGTATATCGGGTAGGTCTGAGAATCGGCCAACATCTATTTTATTCATCTATACCCCTAAGTGATGTAAAAAAAATTGCAGCGAGCAAAGCCTCTGGCTAAAAAAATAAATCCGCCTTTTATACACTACTAGCGACCCAGTAGTGTATAAAAGGCGGATTTATTATATCGGATTTAGCGGATAAAATGCAGATATTTAATCTTAGAATCCCACTTACCGTCAGCCCCCTATTTCACCATCTTGACATTGACATGTGACAGGTGACAATGCGGTATACATTGCAAAGACAACACGCTGATATATCACTGGGTTTCATATAAACTGCGCCATGTACACTGAAACCTGTCATTGACAGGTTGATGAAATAAATAAAAAAATAAAAAAATATCGAGGGAGAATCTCACACAAATTGACCTAGTCCCAAACTAAGCTCTAAGCTTGTACTATGGGTACTAGACAACGATAAACTTACTTAAATAGAGATATATACTTAAACTAGCGACCCGCCAGCGGCTTCGCCCGCTGCAATTTTTTTTTGTTTCTTTCTTGTCACTTAGGGGTATGAAAAATAGATAGTAGCCGATTCTCAGACCTACTGAATATGCATATAAAATTTCATAAAACTCGGTCAAGCCGTTTGGAGGAGTATGGTAACTAACACTGTGACACGAGAATTTTATATATTAGATACATAGAAAACATCCAAGACTCAGGAACAAATACTCGTGCTCATCACACAAATATCTGCCCTTACCGGGATTTGAACCCGGGACCTCTAGCTTCGAAGGCAGGGTCACTACGAACTAGGCTAACGTGTCGTTAAATAGGGGACAGCTCGGAAGGTGGCCTGTGTGCTCGTTTGTGCTACAGATATTTAAATAATACCAAAAAAAAAATATGTATGCGTTTGTTGACAATTCACATTTATTTTTTTATAAAGTTCTATGACTAAAAGTATTTGTGGTCGAGGTATTGACAGTTATCAACGACCAATCACAAGCAAGTATAATGCCGGGAATATACAGTGTGTAAATGGTATATGGGCGTTCCTTTTAACTGTGGTTAGTATAACCCCTACTGAGCACATTTAGGCAGCTTTTGATAAAATTAAATTAAAAAAAATAACCATACAAAATAATTTAACACGCAATGTATAACGCATATTAACGGGCTTGTTAGTTTGATGCTGGCCATTCGTTTTGGGCATCAGCGATAGTCACTCGCTTGATATCATTACTTATATAATGCTACTGCAAATACAGACTGTACTGCTGAAATTATAGCAATAAATCTGATCTTCAAATGGATGAAGTGGTTTTCACATTTAAAAGTACTTGCTCCTGAGTATCGAACCAAAGTCCAGTTCACATTTGCATTTTACTTGCTACAAATGAAGTGTGAATGGAAAGTACCGTATTCCCATCATATTGCATTGCATTGGTTGCACTGCAGTCTGCGATGGTCTGACCTCACCCTCTGGGGGTCGGATCGATCGGCATTATCGTCATCCCGACCCTGTCATTACTGCCACAGCTGTGTGTTCACAGGCTACAGGCTGATGTAATATACCTGACTCACCCTTAACCCTTTTATTGGTAAAAATATATTGTAAAATAAATGTCGGGGGACAATGTCATTAAACTAAGTTCTAAGTCTTTTTAAGGAAATGTTAAAGAGGCTCATTGACGTCTCGGGGCACCAAAGAGCTGGCAGTTTCCTCGGTCAACGCATTAGTTTAGCCATTTAAAGAGCGTCTCTGGTACAATGCCGCAGGTGCCATTCTTAGATTTCATGTTTCAGTTATTGTTTTACTGTGGGTACTAGACGAATTTAAACATTCTTGTAAAGATAAATAAATACTTAAAAACCGGGCAGGAGCATGTCAGACCATGCTCAGTGTAGGGTTCTGAAGCCGTTAAGTACTACAAACATAAAAATCAACAAGCAATAACTAATTTTCTATTTAAAGTAATTGGTGCCGTCTTTGATGATTTTAGTAGGTATAAACACTTTAATCGCCTGTATCTCAAGAACCAACGATGTCTACTGAGTCGTGATAGTTTTCCTTTAAAATACGTTATATGCTCTTTCATTTAAGTTTTTTTTTCGGATCTTTAGTATTTCTAGTTTTGGATGTAGTTGGGGGACACTTGAGTCCTAACAAAATTAGCGCTTTAAAGCTTAATATTTCATAAACGGATTACTTAATCAAAAAACTGTGATCACAAACTCGTAATATTTTTGAAAGACCTATCCAACGACACCCCACACTATAGGGTTGACGAGAAAAAAAAAACCCTCGGTTACGTGTAGGGGAGGCAACTTAATTTTTTTTTTTTTTTACGTTTTTCTTGTACCACTTGTGTGGGGGACGCGGCCTCAACCAGGCCGGCGTCGAGTGCCCCCGGATTTGGGCACTGGCAAAAGTACACCAACACACAGCTCAGACACGAACAAGAAAACCACAATGTTAATTACAAATATATTTACAATAAATAAAGTCACTCAAAAGTACAAACACTAGTAAAACACTATAACTAAAACACTTAGCACTAACAAGTCCCTTAACCTAGTTCGAGTCCCTTTTCTCACAATAGTGGCCCTCGTGGCACACTTAGTACCCCGACCGTCCAGGGGTACGGCGACCTGTGCTCGCGGCTGCCTCAGTGCGACCCACGTGTCGCAACTAGTGAGGGGAGCACCCAGGTCGCTGATCGACGCTCACGGAAATCTCACTGTGCGACCCCACGTGGCGCAACTAGTGAGCGGAGCGACGAGGTAGCGGATCCTAAGCTAATTGGAACTTTCCCTACTATGCACTTTTCAGACTTGGCACTTTGTTCCTTTACTTCTTCCTGTTTTCTTGAGGGCGGATCCTGATCGACTACTACTAGTCGACTATTACTACTACAATTTTCCATTAAACCGTACCGGTTTATATACTGCCCTACTTTACCATGGAGAGTCCTCTCCCTCCATGACGTCTTGCCTCTAATTGGCTATTAATTATTACGCAATTTCGATGATTTATTGATACATTTTTCACTATGGAATTCCTACTTTGTGGCCTATGATTTCCTAATTATTTTAACAAGACTTTTCTTTTATGGCCATAGTGATGTAGGGGGTTGCCGCCCTACTTCCTACGGGGTCCCTGCCGCTATAATTCAGACTTTAATAGCGGCAGGGCCAGCTTTCTCACAGCTGTGGGAGCGCCGACCTCATTTCCTACAGAGGTCGACGCCTCCCGTCTCCCAGGAGCGCTCCCACTCTATAGTTCAGACTTTAATAGTAGTGGAGCACTCCTGGGGACCAAATAAAACAACATCCAACCTTTTATTTTATTTTCAGCGGCGGCAATCGGCCCTAATGTATGCTACGCTAAGTACAATTGCTATCCTACTCTAATACTTAACGCTAATCAATTGCTATCCCTCTCATAATCAACTAATTTCTGGCTCCTACAATCAACGAAACATTTTACACAAATTTAAAAGCTAGCCGTCCGCAACATTCTCCCCCCGGCGTTAGTCCAGCGCTCTCGCTGGCGTAGCCTCTTCCACGGCAAGGACGGCGAGCTTGCTCGTGGGCCGACGGAAGATCCCTCCGCGTGTCCTCACGTCGGCGCTCCGGATGGCTCCGTCCGGTCCCGGGTGTGTTGCTTCGACGACTCCACGCGGCCAAAGGTTCCGCGGCAGCGTGGCATCAGCGACCACCACCAGGTCGCCAATCTTCAGGGGACGCTCCCCTCCGCTGGGGGACCCGCGGGGCACGAGTGTCGGTAGGTACTCGCGCACCCAACGGGCCCAAAACTGGTCGGCTAGGGCTTGGGCGGCGCGCCAAGTTCGTCGGTCCGCCTCCTCGCAAGCCCCCGTAGTTGGGAGACCCTCCGAGCTGCCCAACAGGAAATGGTTGGGCGTGAGGGCCTCGTCATCTCCCGGCTGGACACTGACGTGCGTGAGAGGCCGAGCGTTGACTGTGTACTCGGCCTCTGTCAGCACGGTCTTCAGCACCTCTTCTTTAGGCGCCTTTTCGTGTAGCGTGGCGGCTAGCGCGTTCTTTACACTTCGCACTAGTCGCTCCCAGGCGCCTCCCTGATTGGGCGCTCCGGGCGGGATGAAGCGCCACTCGGCGCGTCGCAGCTGGGCGTACTGTTGCAGCGCCGGCTGCCATTCTTCGTGGGCGGCGCGCAGCTCGTTGTCGGCCCCGTGGAAGCATGTTGCGTTGTCACTATACAACATGCGGGGCCAACCTCGTCGCGCCGCCATTCGTCGTAGGGCCATGATGGCCGAGTCCGTCGATAATGAGTGCACCACCTCCAAGTGGACGGCGCGGGTGGTGAGGCACGTGAAGAGCGCTACCCAGCGCTTCTCCCGGCGCCGTCCGATGGTGACTTGTACTGGTCCGAAGTAGTCGACCCCCGTGTTCGTAAAGGGCCGACTGTAAGGCGCCACTCTGGCGCGGGGCAGGTTTCCCGCGGCTGGTGTGCTCGGCTGTGCCTTCTTCACTAGGCACACCGGGCAGGAGCGGGCGACAGCGCGTACCGTGGGCCGCAGGTTGACGACCCAGTACCGCTGCCGCAGGTCGTTCACCACGCGCTCGTTCGCTGCGTGGCCGGCTCGTTGGTGCGCCTGTAACACTAGTAAGCGTACCAGTTGATGTCGCCCGTCCAGGATGACGGGCCGCTTCGTCGCTGTTGGTACCGGCGCCGCGTCGATGCGGCCGCGCACACGTAGCAGCCCCGCCTCCACTACCGGGTCCAACTGGTAGAGGCGGCTGCTACGGGCTACGGCTCTACCGGCGCCGATGTCGCGTAGCTCGTCGCCGAACGCGTCGGTTTGGCTACGCCGTAGCCACAGCTCTTCCGCTCCTTCGATGTGGCGTAGCTGTAGTTCCTTGCTACGCCCTCTACAGGCGTCTACGAACTGTAGCACCCTCGCTGTTGCCCGGATCAGCCGCTCGTAGCTCGAGAAGCGGCCGATGTCCGGGAGCCACTGCAGTGTCGGTCTCTTCGTGACCGTCACGTTGACCCTCTCCTCTTGGTGGCTCGCGACCGGTGGTGTCGTTTCGTCTTGGGGCCAGGCTTCACGTCCCTGCGTTAGGAAGCCCGGCCCGGTGTACCACCGGTCAGTGCTGTGTGGCGCGCCCGTCTCGCCGCGCGTCGCGTCGTCGGCGACATTATGGGCCGTCGGCACCCAGCGCCACTGGCCCGGGCGCGTGAGCTCGGCTATCTCGCCGAGGCGGTGCGCGACGTAGGTGCTAAACCTTCGCGCGTCGTTTCTAATCCACTGTAACACAGTTTTCGAGTCAGTCCAATAAATTACCTCGTTTATCCTGAGGCGTTGCTCCTTCTGAATGTTCGCGGCGAGCCGCGCCCCGATGACCGCGGCTTGTAGCTCTAGCCGCGGCACACTCTGCTGTTTCATCGGCGCGATTTTAGCCTTGCCGGCGACGAGCTGCACCGTCGTCTCGCCGTCCGACGTCAAGTGCCGCCAGTAGGCCGCCGCTGCGTAGGCGGTCTCGCTGGCGTCCACGAACACGTGCAGCTCGCGGCGTGCAACCTCTCCCCCCGTATGGTAGCTACGGGGGAGTTGCAGCGCGGCGACCGCGTCGAGCCCGCTCAACCATGCACCGAAGTCTTCCCAGTCCCTCCCCGGGATAGGCTCGTCCCAGGGTAGCTCCTGCCGCCATAGGTTCTGTAATAAAATTTTCGCTCGGATAGTGTATGGCGACAGGAGCCCAAGCGGGTCATAGATACTCATGACCGTGCTTAAGGCCTCCCGCTTCGTAGGCGCTCGCCGGCCGTTCTTGACCTCGGCCGGCACGCGGTTCATCGCTGTATTGAACCCCAGACTGTCCGTGTCCGGACTCCAGCACAGCCCAAGGATTTTGTTCTCAGCTGGGCCAAGCTGGGCAGGCTTGCCCGCTAGCAAGCTTGGCTCAATCCTCTTCTTTAGCTCCGGGCTGTTAGTGCTCCAGCCGCGGAGCTGAAAGTCGGCCCGCTTGTGGACCGCTGCCACTGCCGCCGACACTCGCACCGCCTCCTCCTGCGAAGCGAACGAGTCTACAAAGTCATCCATATAATGATTCTTGGTGATTGCGTCGACGGCCTCTGGATACTCTGCGGCATGTTTTCTCGCGTTAAAGTTGCGCACACTGTGCGCCAGGAAGGGTGAGCTCGATGCTCCAAATATCATCGAAGTCATTTTAAAAACTTCGGGCTTCGTTTCCTGGCCCGGACTGCGCCACACGAATAACTGAGCCGGCTGGTCCTCTTCTCTGATTTTGATTCGCAGGAACATTTCTTGTACATCGGCTGTTGCGGCGTAGCGGCCCTCCCGGAAGCGAAACAGGATGCCCGGGAGGGACTGCAGTAAGTCCGGCCCCTCGATCAGAAAGTCGTTCAGGCTTCGGTTCTGTGACTTTGCTGCCGCGTCGAAAACAAGCCGCAATTTCCCTGGCTTATTGGGGTTACGGACCCCAAAATGCGGCAGCACCCAGGCTCGCGGGTGCCGTAGATCCTCTTCGGAGGCCCTCTTGGCGTATCCCTTCTCCAACAAATTTCTCACCTGCGCCTCGTACTGCTCGGCGAACTCGGGATCACGCCGCATCTTCTTTTCTTGATTCTTGAGGCGCGACAGCGCCATCTCCAATGTCGCCGGCATCGCGACGTTGTCCTCTCTCCACGGGAGGCCCACTTCGTAGCGCCCGTCGCGGTGCACGACGGTTTCTTCGAAAATGCGCTCCGCCCGCGCGTCCGCCGGCCTTTTCTTCACGGCCAGCGACACGCCGAGCGCATCGATTGCAAAGTGTTTACGTACCTCGTCCGCAAGCTCGTTGTCGCGCTCCGCTGTGCGCGTAAACATGATCACTTCTTCATTTGAGGCCCGTGCCATTGCCCTCGGCACGGACCCGAATATCACCCAGCCTAACCTTGTTTTCACTGCTGCCGGCTCGCTGCGTCGTCCTGCTCGCACCTTTCTGGCAAGCATCAAATCCCAATTATCGTTTCCTATGAGAAGACGCGGCGTAGCATCTTCGTAGCACGCACCCTCTAGCGCGCGTAGATGCCGGAACTTGGTTAGGCTGGCCGGCAGCGTTTGCCGGCCCAGTACCAGCGGCCGCACTGTCCTGGCGGCGATGCGGTGCGCGGACCCCTTGCCGCACACCTCGATGATCACGCGCTGGCTTACTGGTTGCTCGATGGTCGCGCCGACCCCGCTCATCGTTAGCGGCGCGACAGGTCCGCCGGCCCCGATTTCCTCCGCGAGGCTGGCGTCAATCAAAGTGACGGTTGAACCGTCGTCGAGCAGGGCGTATGTGTCCACGGCGCCCCGCGGTCCCCGCACTGTCACGGGGCACATCTTCAACACGACCCGTCCCTGGCTGCGGGTTGTAGAGATGCGATGCTCCTCTGGCACCGGCGCTTGTGCCGACGCGGCTCGCTGCACCGATACCTGTGCCGGTGCAGCTTGTTTTGGTGCCAGCCCACGTGCTGGCGTGCGTCGCGGCGCCGGCCCACGTGCCGGCGCGCCACGTGGCGTCGGCCCTCGTGCCGACGCGGTGTGTGGCGCCTCTCGTTCGCGAGGCGCCCCGGAGTACGCCGCCCTCTCAGGCGGCGTAGTGTGTAGCAGCGTGTGATGCGGGCGAGTGCACCCCGGGCTCTTGCATCCCTGGGCGCGACACTGGTAGCGGCGATGCCTATCCGATAGGCACCGGAAACACACCCCCTGCTGCTTGGCCCACTCCCAGCGGGCGTCGACGTCCAATGCTGCCAGCCGGCCACAACTCGTACTTCTGTGGCGGCCGGCGCAGTACAAGCAGCCGTCGTCCTCTTCCACGTCGGCGGCGGCGGCCGTCGCGTAGACAGCGCGCGGCTGCTCAAAGGCCGCGCTTGGCCTTAGCGCGTTCCTTGGCGCCTTCCTAGGCGCCGGCTTCTGTTCGGCGCGGGCGGGTGGTGCATGGGCACCCGCGTGCGCCTCTCCGATGGTCCAGTGGCACATGACCCGGCTCGCTTCATGCTTCAAGAAGCGGCCCATTGTCACGATCGGAGGATCCTCGGGGTTGCCCCGGTCCGCTGCGTAGTCGCAATACTTCGACCGCAGGACCGGCGACAGATGATCCATAACCTCCTCGTTCAGTTGCGGGTTATAGAGGTATCCAAACTTTCTCACTGCTGTAAGGATACTTACGACATTCTGTACCTTGATCGCGATTAAATTCAAGTCCGCAGGCATCGGCGATGCGGAGAGCTTCGGCAGCTTCTTGAGTGTTGCCAAAGCTTCGTGCGCGACCACTGACGGCTGGCCGTAGGTCGCGCGCAGCGTGGCCATCATGTCCTCCGGGTCTCTCGTGGTGAAGAGCTGAGGCGCGATAAGCTCCCGCGCCTTGCCCTTAATACACAGCCTCAGCCGCGCCATATTGTCGGCGCTGCCGAAGCGGTTTGCCTCCGTCGACTCGTAATAAGCCGCCTCGAAGGCGAGCCACTCCCCCCATCCGCCGCTGAAATCAGGCAGGTCGTAAATCTGCCTGGGCAGACGGGAGCGCGAAGAGTGGCCGATTACCTCAGCTACGGCTCGGATGGCGCGCTCGGTGCTCTCACTGCGCGCCCGCTGAGGTTCTTGCACCGCTGGCTGCGGTGGCGGCGCGGTCGGCGGCGCGTAGTACGCGCTAACCAGCGTCGTAGGCGGCGCGTAGCTCCATGGTTTCGTCGCGGTGAGTAGCGCCGGTGGCGCATAACTAGCGCCGACCGACGTCGCAGGCTGCATGCACGTCGGCGGCAGGTAGGCGGGCGCCGCGTGCGTGGTCTCGGTGGCAGCAATGTGGGTCGGCGTGTGGCTCACACCGACCGTTGTTGTTGCGGGCACCCGGCTGGGTGCATAGCGCTGCGGCCCTGCCGCGGCAGGCGCAGCGGGTGGCGGCATCGCAGACGTAGCGTCCGTCCGGCTTGACGGCTGCGGATTGTTCTTCAACCAATCTGCTACCCGGGCATGGACGCTGGCTTCCGTGCCCGCCTGCGAGCCCTCTGCTTCAATGTCTTCAAGCTGCACGGCCAACCGCGCGGCTTCCAGTTGCTGGCGGATCCGCGCCAGCTCCGCCTCCTGCTCCATCTTCCGCAGAAGGTCTTGTTCGCACCGTTGTAGCAGGCGCAGCTGCGCATCGCGCTCGGCCTGGCGCATGCGCACAGCTGTGCACGCCGAAGAGTGTGAGGCTGCTTGCTCCGGCCTCGCCTCGTCCTGCTCCGCTTCTGGCGCCGCGGTCAGCGGCACGGAGAAGGCCACCGCAGGTCGCTGCGGCGGCGGCTGTTGCTGCTGCTGCTGCTGTGTAGCTGACGGGCCGGCGCCCGCGTCAGCCCGTTCGTGTGACGGCCCGGCGCTCGGCTGCGTCTCGCTCGGTGAGAAGGGCGGGTCCGTGAACACGAGCGGCTGTACTCGCTCGTACTCTTCCATGGACTGCCGCCTCCGTTGATGGGTTTCCTGCTGTCTGGCTAGTCGGCGACGCTCTTCATCGGCGCGGCGCTCCTCTTCGCGACGCCGCTCTTCGGCGCGGCGCCGTGCCTCGAGCTCGTCGACCTCCTTCGGTACCAATCCCATGGCACTGGCTGTGGTGGTGTCCTGGTGAGAACCAGGATCCGGCTCGAAGGACCAAGAGATGTGGGGGACGCGGCCTCAACCAGGCCGGCGTCGAGTGCCCCCGGATTTGGGCACTGGCAAAAGTACACCAACACACAGCTCAGACACGAACAAGAAAACCACAATGTTAATTACAAATATATTTACAATAAATAAAGTCACTCAAAAGTACAAACACTAGTAAAACACTATAACTAAAACACTTAGCACTAACAAGTCCCTTAACCTAGTTCGAGTCCCTTTTCTCACAATAGTGGCCCTCGTGGCACACTTAGTACCCCGACCGTCCAGGGGTACGGCGACCTGTGCTCGCGGCTGCCTCAGTGCGACCCACGTGTCGCAACTAGTGAGGGGAGCACCCAGGTCGCTGATCGACGCTCACGGAAATCTCACTGTGCGACCCCACGTGGCGCAACTAGTGAGCGGAGCGACGAGGTAGCGGATCCTAAGCTAATTGGAACTTTCCCTACTATGCACTTTTCAGACTTGGCACTTTGTTCCTTTACTTCTTCCTGTTTTCTTGAGGGCGGATCCTGATCGACTACTACTAGTCGACTATTACTACTACAATTTTCCATTAAACCGTACCGGTTTATATACTGCCCTACTTTACCATGGAGAGTCCTCTCCCTCCATGACGTCTTGCCTCTAATTGGCTATTAATTATTACGCAATTTCGATGATTTATTGATACATTTTTCACTATGGAATTCCTACTTTGTGGCCTATGATTTCCTAATTATTTTAACAAGACTTTTCTTTTATGGCCATAGTGATGTAGGGGGTTGCCGCCCTACTTCCTACGGGGTCCCTGCCGCTATAATTCAGACTTTAATAGCGGCAGGGCCAGCTTTCTCACAGCTGTGGGAGCGCCGACCTCATTTCCTACAGAGGTCGACGCCTCCCGTCTCCCAGGAGCGCTCCCACTCTATAGTTCAGACTTTAATAGTAGTGGAGCACTCCTGGGGACCAAATAAAACAACATCCAACCTTTTATTTTATTTTCAGCGGCGGCAATCGGCCCTAATGTATGCTACGCTAAGTACAATTGCTATCCTACTCTAATACTTAACGCTAATCAATTGCTATCCCTCTCATAATCAACTAATTTCTGGCTCCTACAATCAACGAAACATTTTACACAAATTTAAAAGCTAGCCGTCCGCAACAACTTGGTTGGCATAACTAATATGCATATTTATGCCAAACAAAGAGTCTCTGCGCTAGGCTTCGGACGGACGGACGGACATGGCGAAGCTATAAGGGTCCGTAGTTTGACTACGGAACCCTAATAACAGTTTAAAACAGCAAATAAAAACGTAAACAAGTCAATTTTATGGTATGAACCTAACATATGATTCCCGTCGCCAAATAAAGGGGTATACTAAGGTACGGTTTTAAAAAGGCCATTTGGTAAATATGTCACATCAAATTTTAGTAATTTAATTTAAAATATTGACATTCGAGAACGAAATTACTTGATCTAACGGATATTAATGCAAAGAAGCAAACGCTACTAACGTTTTTCTTTTTTATCACTCAAAATGTATGGGATGACATTCTCGTGCGTTACGATAAACCACGTGGTCAACTGTCATCCCTTACATTTTGAGCGATAGAAACGAATAAAGTTAGGAGCGTTTGTATCTTGGCTAGGGCCTAATATGTAGATAAGGCAGTGCATGTAACTGTACATGTATTTACTAATTGGGCGTTTTCCAAAAAAAGTGTATATCGTTAAGGACAAAATTAAGAAAAAGTAACTTTTTCCGTTTCGTCACGAAAATTAGACATACATGTACATACGTTAATTTGCGTGACGAAATGGAAAAGTTAAAGTTTTTAAGATGCAGTTAATAGTAGTGGTAAAGAACGCTTTATTGCGGTACACCTCTATCTCAATGTATTGAATTACAGCAAGATTCTCCACTTATTTGAAATAAATCCGTATTTTCTAAGCCAGTAAAGCATTTCTCGTATTTCATAACAACTCTGACTAGTCGTAATAAAAAAAATGCTTTGGGGGACTTCACTTTGCGTAAGATTGACTACTGACATGATACGATATTACTTTGTTGGAATGCCCATTAATTAAATACCAACTAAGTTAGTGAAACAATAAAACTACATCCTACACCACAATACTCAGGGTCGCCGTGGTTGAAATAAAACTAAAGAATTACATAACTAGAAAAATGACGTTACCTCCAAGGCGTGCCAGAGAAAAACTCTTTTTATCGCAGTAGTCTGACTGCAACACTGTAAACTGTAATTATAGTGTTGCAGCCTGACTTCCGTTGTGTCTCGTCAAGAGGCAGGAAGTGACTATGGAATAGGAGCATGGCCTGCCCTGGTTGTATAGCGTCATCTGTTCCATCTTGCAGTCTGCAGTGGTGTAGCCTGGATGCAAAAAGTGTTTGTAGAAGCGCAACAAGCTGAAAACTGTTGCGAGCTCAGCTTTAAAATTGTAAAGTGTCAGCTGTTATCCTCGCACAGTCCGCGGTGGTGTAGCCTGACTCACCTGGCGGTAGGAAGTGGTTGTAGGACCGGAGCAGCCGGAGCACCGCCTGCGCGCCCCCGTGCTGCGCCGAGCACTGCTCTAGGTCGTACGGCGGCAGCTGTTCCATCTCGCACAGACCGCGGTGGTGTAGCCTGACTCACCTGGCGGCAGGAAGTGGTTGTAGGACCGGAGCAGCCGGAGCACCGCCAGCGCGCCCCCGTGCTGCGCCGAGCACTGCTCTAGGTCGTACAGCGACAGCTGTTCCGCCTCGCACAGTCCGCGGTGGTGTAGCCTGACTCACCTGGCGGCAGGAAGTGGTTGTAGGACCGGAGCAGCCGGAGCGCCGCCAGCGCGCCCCCGTGCTGCGCCGAGCACTGCTCTAGGTCATACAGTGGCAGCTGTCACACCTCGCACAGGCCGCGGTGGTGTAGCCTGACTCACCTGGCGGCAGGAAGTGGTTGTAGGACCGGAGCACCCGGAGGGCCGCCAGCGCGCCCCCGTGCTGCGCCGAGCACTGCTCTAGGTCGTACAGCGGCAGCTGTTCCACCTCGCACAGTCCGCGGTGGTGTAGCCTGACTCACCTGGCGGCAGGAAGTGGTTGTAGGACCGGAGCAGCCGGAGGGCCGCCAGCGCGCCCCCGTGCTGCGCCGAGCACTGCTCTAGGTCGTACAGCGGCAGCTGTTCCACCTCGCACAGTCCGCGGTGGTGTAGCCTGACTCACCTGGCGGCAGGAAGTGGTTGTAGGACCGGAGCAGCCGGAGCGCCGCCAGCGCGCCCCCGTGCTGCGCCGAGCACTGCTCTAGGTCGTACAGCGGCAGCTGTTCCATCAGGCACAGTCTACTGTTGCTTTCAAATAACCACTGTTTGTTTGTAGAAAATATTCGTTTACACCGTTTAGAAGTTTCTTGTTTGATTCACTTTATAACGTCCATTAGATACTAAGTAATATAAATGGCGTTAGATAGCTTGCTTTGATAAACCATTATTCCTGGCCAATAATATGTTAAACTAATTCCCTCTGAACTCCGTAACCTCATTTATTTATTTTCACTTCTCTCCCTAGCGACTAAAGTACTTTTTCTTTTAATTTCCTTATGAAAAGCCTTGGAAAACCACGAACAGCTAGATACCTATTGCTGTTTTGAAGATGTGTCGTGCGCCGTGGAGCCGGTGGAGGCCAGGCTGGGGCTGGGTATACAACCTCCACTGCCGAGGTCTTCGTTTTGGAAATGTTGTCTATGGACTAGTTATAACTTCTAACCCCAAAAATAACTTGTTGCTGTCTTGTTCTGCATTACAATAACGGATTGAGAGTAAAAATAACAGCGCTATTAAGTTGAATTTTTTTAAAGTGTTTATTTTTAGGGTTCCGTTGTCAAACTACGAACCCTTATAGTTTCGCCATGTCCATCCGTCCGTCCGTCCGCAGCCTAGCGCAGAGACTCTTGGTACCTACTAGAAAGCTGTAATTTGGCATGAATATACATTTTAGTCACGCCAACAAAGTGTAAAAAAAAATTTTTTTAGGGTACCTCCCCTACACGTAACGTGGGGATGTATTTTTTTTCTCGTCTACCCTATAGTGTGGGGTGTCGTTGAATAGGTCTTTCAAAAATATTGTAGGTTTGTAAAACAATTTTATTTTTTGTTAGAGACAACCAGTTGTTGGAAATTGGTACCTACTATAGATACAGATGCTTTCTGCTCAAAAATACAGGGTGCAAAGTAGGTACTTAAGTAACATTTGACGACACGTTGGCCTAGTTGGGAGTGACCCTGCCTCCGAAGCCGGCGGTCCCGGGTTCAAATCCCGGTAAGGGCAGATATTTGTGTGATGAGCGCGAGTATATGTACCTGAGTCTTGGATGTTTTCTATGTATTTAAGTATATATTTCTCTATATAAGTATGTTTATCGTTGTCTTGTACCCATAGTACAAGCCTAGAGCTTAGTTTGGGACTAGGTCAATCTGTGTGAGATTGTCCCGTGATGTTTATTTATTTATTTTATTTATTATTTAATAATAAAAACTATATTGTAAGGAGGTCCCTCTCTCTGCAGTCCTTACCACCGGTATAGCCATGCCCTGCTGCCAGCGGCACCCGTAGGTTAGGTTTTTATTATTTGTCTTGTTATCTTACTTTCTTGATAATTTTTTTTGTAAAAAATCTAACTTACAGAATAAGTTTTTTTTACATCAATTAAAAAAGGACGCAGTTAAATATTAATGCTTGTGCAAATGTAAGAAAGATGCTTTAAACTGGGCGCGGGATTGTAAAAATAGGGTTTACAATCATCTGGCAAAACTTTTTTTGGCATAATCATCACTTGGCATAATCATCATTTGGCATACAGTCTTTTTTTTTCAGAAACCGTATACTTTTCAGGATTGTACATGAACCTAACCTAACCTAATGGGCTCTATGCAATGCTATTTTAAATAATCCTGAAAAGTATACGATTTCTAAAAAAAATGACTGTATGCCAAATGATGATTATGCCAAGTGATGATTATGCCAAAAAAAGTTATGCCAGATGAAGGGAACCCTGAAAATAGACATGCTCGAACTAAAATGATATATTTGCCTCAACTGGGATTCTATGATTCCATAACCAACGTTTCACGAATGATTCATTTCACAAACATATCATTTGACAACCCGTGTTTTTTTCCGAAACTGTAAATGATTCTGGATTTATTACAGGACCATCGTGTAGAACCCTATAGGTTAGGTTAGGTTAGTTTAATAAAAATCTAAAATATGTTTAGTTACAGAAAAGAAAGCGGGTTGGCAAATGAATAGGTTGCGAAACGATGCATTTGTCAAAGATTTGTCGGCGAAAAGGCAGAGAACCCTTCTTCTCAGAAACTTAGTTAACATTGTTAGGGTTCCGTACCCAAAGGGTAAAAACGGGACACTATTAATAAGACTTCGCTGTCTGTCCGTCCGTCTGTCTATCACCAGGCTGTATCTCAAGAACACTTAAAATCATAATAAACGAGATATTTAAGATTTTTTCGCGACGCACAAGTACTGAATGAATATATTTTATTAGGATTTATTTGGAAAAAATCATGGTTTAAATTTATGTTTGTAGTTAGTTGGTATTGTAACCATAACATAAAGTACCAAAGTCTAAAAAACTTAGAAATGGATATAAAACTAAGCTAAAACTAAAAAGCTAAGCCTAAAGAAGCGCCATGTGGCATTGTACCGTGTAGAACCTGGCAGAATTTACTCGCTGAATAGTTAAATTAACGCGTTAACCGAGGACCCTATTTATTTTTTATTTATTTTATGTTAAGGAGAAGCCACACGAGCACTCAGGCCACCTGATGGTAAGTGGAATCTGAGACCCATAGACATTTGAATTCTCAAGACTATAATCCTAACACCTCAAATGCGTTGCCAACCCAGAGGACTAAGATGGAATGCCTCTATGCTAGTTATTTCACCGGTTGTCTTATCCCCACACCGGAACACAACAATGCGAACACTGTTGCTTGGCGGGTGGTTAATGGACACCCTGCCAGCTCTTCGGTCTCCACGTCAATGAGCCTCTTCGTAGTTGATATTTATATTTGTCAATAGCCTTTATTATCACACAAACGCGCACCACTTTGAAACGTGAAAACCGAGCATGCATTTATGGACGGTTTTTTTTTTGGAGAGGTCACTAAATATTACTTACTAACAGTAAAAACATCACTCTGTATATAATTATGTTATGTTAAGTTGCAGTCAAGTCCCAAGAAACAAATGATTGTCGTTGGACCGACAAAGTTCTACGATGACGCAACATTAAAACTCCTTGATCCCAAGTATTAGCCAGCTAACGCCATTTAAATACGACTAAACATAAAAAAAACACTTTTTTTCTTACAAATTTAAAGGTGTTTTTTAATCCACACGTAAGACACCGACTCGGAACTTTATCGACACCAACTAACTCATTATGAAGAAAAACGTTTAGTAAGGTAACTCTTCACGGCGTTCTGATTGGCTAATATGTTAATTATTAGATCATTTCCACGGCTGCGATTGGTCGAGGCCGGGCCCCGCCCCCGCGGCTTATGACAGAGTGTGTCATAGAATGTAACGATGCATCATGAATTGTTAATGAAGTGTTATTATCTATGGTGGGTGCTTTATGGTGCCCGCTTTGACTGAGGGGAAAAAATCAAATATTTTTGTTTGATTTTCGTTAACTTGTTTGTCAAAGGTGTTAGGGGTATTTGTTGAAGTGATTTTTATTTTGTTTCAGAATATAATTTATGTTTTAGCCCCCGATAGTGTTGTATGTGTGTCTGTGTGTCTGTCTTTGGCATCCTAGGTTCCAAATGGATGGTTTGGACGCCCTCTTTAGGATAGTTTAATCGGGATGGTGCGTAGCTAGGATTCATAAATAAAGTAAGTGTTAATGTTTCGATCGCCATCATCTTTTAGTACATTTTAGATACTTTCGTGAAAAGTCAAGCCACAGGCTTACAGGCAAAGATAAATGCTTGCAACACCTTTCTAATAAATAACTCGTTTCTATGACTTCTCACCATTCATGTGTGCCTAAAAATATATCCTACGGACCCTGAGTGAGTCACGCTAAAAGCAGCATGCCTGGTTTTTTTAATTATATTAACACATTTACATACGCGCAAGCAAGGCTGAGGCGCAAACGCTTTTTCTATTCCATCACTCAAAATGTATGGAATGAAATTCTCGTGTGTTACAATAAACCACGTGATCAACTGTCATCCCACACATTTTGAGCGATAGAAAAGAAGAACCTTTGCATCTTGGCTAGGGCCTCTGATATTACTTATGTCGTTACGGCGTAATTCTACGTCCAAATAATACTGTATGTATTCAAAGAGCATGAAAAAGTTGATTTACTGAACAGTATTTTATAATATTTTATTTTATATTCACCGGGTTAGGACAATAAAACACCTAGCAAAGCAACATGGCGGCGTGGCGCAGTGACGCCATATTCGGATAACCGCACAGCGACGTCTATGGAGAAGGGACAAATTATATTTCAAATCAATTTTATGTGCGTTTCCAGGGTGGATAAAATATCAGCAAATACAACAAGGCATTTAATAACACTGGTGACTTTTGTTCATGTTCCTCCACTCTGATTGATGTTGCACGGACTGTCACTTTTGGGTATTTAACTGGGTACAGTCGGCGTTATAAGTAGCTGCACAGAATAGTACCTTGTCGCTTTAACGCTTTTGACAGAATAGTACAGCACTCCAAACATGACGTTAAAGTGACAAATCACTAAAGTGTGCAGCTAGTTATAACGCCGACCGTACCTAGTATCCACACAGTTTTAATTTTACAAGTTTTTATTTTAATTGTTGAGTAATTATATGTGTAAGAAAACTTAATCATTATCCCTTCAGTCGGCAAGACAACTCTAAAGTTAGTTTAAACTTGAATCTTGAGTTATTGTCATTAAGCATTAATTATGCTTGAAGGGATATACCTAGAAATGGACTGAAATTGGTACCTTTAAATATGTTTACCACATTTAACCCTCTAAAGCAATACGAAACATTTTGCTTGTTCTCTAAAATCGTTCACGCATTATGCGGTTATGTGAACCTAGTAAAGTTAAATTGGCTGAACGACTGTAGGAATCGTCATGATCAAAATGTATGGAAATGACATTAGCAACCGACGCGATCGTTTGGCAGCTCATGCCATCCGATTATTATCTACAACATTAGAATTGTACGACTAATTTGCAATTATATTCTCTTTTTAAAACCAATTGTAGATATATCCATATTATGTATATCGTTTGACATGATTTTGACGTAATTTGCATCCGTCGTCCGCCGATTAGTCATGTCTAAGGGCAGCTCCATAGACGCCCAGTGCCGCGGGCTGGTCGGTAATTGCCACCTAATCACTGTATAACCGCGACCTGCGCTGTAACTCGCTCACTTCGCTGCGCCGCTCGGAGCCCGTTTTAAACAACTGTTTCGCACTTCTTTAAACCCCCCACCAAGGGGGAGGGGGGAGTTTTCTTTAGGAAAGGCAAACAAGTTCACACGAGGCCACCTCGGTACTTGAACTTATACTCGCAAGACTGCAAATCATCTTGAGACACCATTGTAAGATAACGACAAACATTATGATTTTTTTTTCAGTATTATTATTTATTTTAATTTCTTACCTTGTCTATTTTATTATTGTTTTTAGGGTTCCGTATTTCTATACACCTACTCTATTAGTACCTATATACACTCGCGGTCAAATAATACGAGTCAGAGTGCGTTTTTCATACAAACGAGGCTATTTCAATCAGTTGGGTATCCTAGGCACTCCGGAAGTCCTGTATTGGTCAGGTAAAAGCATCCCCTGGCGAGGAACCAAGGCTTCGAAATAGCTTGTTTAGTTTGAAAAATCAGGCAAGAGCATGTCGGACCATGCTCAGTATAGGGTTCCCAAGTCTTTAAGTTCTACAAACATAAAAATCAACAAATAATAACTAATTTTCCATTAAAAGTCAAGTCATTTGGTGATTTTAGTAGGAATAAATGTTTTAATCGCCTGTATCTCAAGAACCAATGATGCCTACTTAGTCGTGATAGTTTTCCTTTAAAATTCGTTATATGCTCTTTCATTTAAGTAAGTTTTTTTTTGCACTTGAATCTAACAAAAATTAACGCTGTAAAGCTTACTATTTCATAAACGGAAAAATACAACATTACATTTTATTTGTTCAATTTGTTGGCGTGACTTATATGCATATTCATGCCAAATTACAGCTTTCTAGTACTAAGAGTCTGCGCTAGGCTGCGGACGGACGGACGGCCATGGCGAAACTATAAGGGTTCCTAGTTTGACTACGGAACCCTAAATACGCACTACCCGTATTATTTGACCGCGAGAGTATTGCAAAACTCTTTGATTAGTACAGAAAGTAGGTCGGTACGAGGAGCGCTGTCACTGCGTTTTGAATTTGCTTTGCGAAGCGTTTTGTTTTCCTGGCTTGAACCCGATTTTATCGATTGAAATAAATGTAAAATCAAAAGGAAACGTTGTGGTTTGAGCTAGAATAACTTCTATTAAAATTGTAGGTACCTTCCTAATAGATTAGTCCAACTGAAGTCGGCTTTTTTTATTGAAAATATTGTGGTCGCCGACTTCAGTTGGATAAACCTATTGCGTTTTTGAAGGCCGTTTTTTGTCTTTTAAAACATTTATTTTAATTTATACTGTTTTTTTAAGAATAAGAATAAGAATAAGAATACTTTATTTGCAATAAACATTACCAGTAAGGTGTTAACATAAGTAGTTTTCGATTGGTAGGTTTACATGTGATCATAATACGCTGTTACGTAGTCCCACTTCTTAGTTGATATGAAACTTTAAGTTATTTCAAGCGCGCCGCAAGAAACGCCGCGGGAAAGTCATAGTCATATTCCAAAAAGTAAATATTGTTCGTTGTGGTCGCTCAACTATCTTAATCGAGATATCTTATCGCCACCCTTGGACATACCGTTGAGGAGTTCCGGTGGCCATTTGTGGTCTTCATCATCAGTTCCACTTCATCAAGTGATACTTTCTGGATGCAAATGCTAGACTTTTTACTAATAATAATAATAATAATAATAATAATAATATCACAGGACAATGTCACACAAATTGACCTAGTCCCAAACTAAGCTCTAGGCTTGTACTATGGGTACTAGACAACGATAAACATACTTATATAGAGAAATATATACTTAAATACATAGAAAACATCCAAGACTCAGGAACAAATACTCGTACTCATCACACAAATATCTGCCCTTACCCCTTCGAAGGCAGGGTCACCCCCAACCAAACTAGGCTAGCGTATCATAAAAAAAAAAAATAAAAAAAAATACTAAAATCGCTAGATGTTTGCATACAATATCCTCACTGATCCCCTCATTAGATTCAGATTTGGTGACAACGGGACAACCGTGGACGTATAACTCTATCAAACAAAAACGGTGAACAAACATAAAAAAGCGGCCAAGTGCGAGTCGGACTCGCCCATGAAGGGTTCCGTAGCAGCAAGTAACATAATATAAAAGTTCGTTGTAGCTTTGATCAATGTTTTTATGACGTATTAAAAAAAAACTACTTACTAGATCTCGTTCAAACCAATTTTCGGTGGAAGTTTGCATGGTAATGTACATCATATATTATTTTTACATTTATCATTCCCTTATTTTAGAAGTTACGGGGGGGGGGGACACACATTTTTCCACTTTGGAAGCGTCTCTCGCGCAAACTATTCAGTTTAGAAAAAAAATATAATAGAAACCTCAATATCATTTTTGAATACCTATCCATAGATACCCCACACGTATGAGTTTGATGAAAAAAAAATTTTTGAGTTTCAGTTCTAAGTATGGGGAACCCCAAAAATTTATTGTTTTTTTTCTATTTTTGTATGAAAATCTTAATGCGGTTCACCGAATACATCTACTTACCAAGTTTCCACAGTATAGCTCTTATAGTTACGGAATAAAGTGGCTGTGACATACGGACGGACAGACGGACAGACATGACGAATCTATAAGGGTTCCGTTTTTTGCCATTTGGCTACGGAACCCTAAAAAGATACCTACAGTGGAACGTATAACTTCCTCCGTTTTTGAAGTCGGTTTATAAAAGTACGGAACGCCTTTTTTGGGCAGTTGGGTAAAAGGAGTACAAGTTAACACCCCGCGTGGGAGCTGGCATGTGTTAACCCTTCGCGTTTCACAATAGAGGCCCCAAGCGGCGGCCGCGCGGAAGCGCATCGGGATCGAAAGGGTACCTGCGATTTGTTTATCACTGCTTTAACCCCGACAAATAGAGGGGTGGTATTAGTTCAACGTGGGTATCTGTTAGACTGCGAGGTCACAACTAATTGGGTTATCCCATATTTAGATGGTCGGCAGTCCACGACCGTGCGGTTTACTAGGAATTTCCTGCCACGCACAACTAAACTGTGGAATGGTCTGTCGCCTGCGGTATTTCCGGACCGATACGACCTTCAATCCTTCAAGAAAAGAGCGTACTCTCATTTGAAAGGCCGACAACGTACCTGTAACTCCTCTGGTGCTGCAGGTGTCTATTGGTGACAATATTCGCTTACCATCAGGCGATCTGTCTGCTCTTTTGCGTCCTATTCCATAAAAAGGATTCAAAAATCATTTAGAGAATAAGGACCAATTTCACCATACGCTGTTAACCACTTAACAGACGATTAGAGCGTTAACAGTTGTCAAAATGTATGAACTAACAGTCTATTAACATTGACTAAATTTAACATCGTATGGTGAAATTGGTACTAAGGGTTGTAGAACCGTTCCCCGTTTTTTACAAAATTAGTATTAAATAATTATTTTTCAATCACCATTTGACATCACGATCTTGATTGGTGATAAATAGACCCCGGATTCTTGTCGCAATGACGTCACAAAAGGGTAGTATGGGGAGTAAATGGAACAGTGTTAATTAATACGAAACAATTACGAATCGAATAAGTTATAACTACGCATTGACGACAAAAAATACCTAGTCAATTGATCAGTATTATCTTTTGGTATGTCATTCAAACCATACATTTGTACGTTAAGCTGGCTTTTGACGAACAAAAAGTGAGCGACTGGGAAAACCAAAGCCAAATGTATGGTTTGCAATAGTATACCGAAAGCTAACGTTGATCAATTAACTTGGCATTTATTATCGTGAATATACCCTTTCAGTAAATGGAACAGTGGATCATAATGAAACATATTAGAATTAACTATATCAATTTATCAGTTTTAATCTAATTAAGTTGTGACCTAAGATATAAAATATCGTGAATACCTGATTATAAATTTACAATTCTGTAAAACACCATAGACTAGGTTACCTTGTTAATTAACACCGTTCCATTTGCTCCCCAAACTACCCTATTGTGACATCATTGCGACAAAAATCCGGGGTCTAACCAGTGATAAATAATCTGTGATCAGCCATAGTACAAACAGCCACACAATTAACTGCCCATTAAAGACGGAAGTGAGAAAATGTAGAAAGAGATGAATATAGATTTTACATAAGAATCTCGTGTGCACGACCAAGACAGTTTCTCTCTGTTTATCTTCATTGGTCACTCAGCTGTGTGGGGCGATTGTACTGCCTAATGTGTCAAATTTTCGATTCATTTTTCGAATTTTTACCATTAGTTCAGTTATCTATACTGACCATTGATCAAACAACACCTTTAGTTGAGCCAATTTCCACCCGTGCTATGATATGTGTGGCTATGTGGACCAAAAAATATGATTAATAGTGGATGTCACACGCATCCATTCCAACGTAGCACAGCACATCTCTGGTGGAAAGGCACCTTAGGCGTTGTTGTGGTCTTCTAACATATATCTCCTAAATATCTTGACCTTACCTTTTACTTCTGTTGTAGGTACCGATGTGTGTATGAAATAGCCAAGATGTTCAATGTTTTGGAAAGAGCATTCCTACCAGTTTTCCGTTCGAAACTTATTACGGTCGCCATTAAAATAGACAAAATATGTTCGAAATGACGTAAAATTGACAGATAAAAGTGAAATTTTTCCACTGTCCATCAAAATTCATAATATTACCCGTTTCATTTAAATTGAAAGTTGATTTACGGCTTTAAAAATAATCTATGATGTGGGTTTCAAAAATAGGCGTGGGGGTCGCAAGGAATTGTAAGTTAAAACAAACAAATTGTGTTACCTATCAGACGATCGAAGTTCAGTTACTAACTGCTTCCTTTTTCATTTCAATAAGTTAGAAAATTATATTTTTCTGAAACCGTTTAACCTTCTTGGATTGTTTAAAACAAACCTTACCTAACCTACAGGTAATCTTTAAACTTTTTGAAAATTAATGCGTTCAGGAAAAAATATTCTCTAACTTTGTGAAACATGACTTCGGACTTGCTATAAATGTGTAAGAATGTAAGTATATGTCCCTAACGCGTAAACGGCTGTAACAGATGTTATGAAATTTAGCATACAGATATTCCATGACTTGGATTAACACATACCGACTCTTTATCCGATAAAATGAGAGTTCCCGTGGGGAAGTCATAAACGACGCCTACTCAAACGCACAGCTGTAAAGCTGGGTACGAATCTGAGCGGCTCAGCCTGAGGCATGCTCGCCCTGCGCGGCGAGCTGCTCGCGAACCAAATTGTTGCACATAAACATGCGCTAGTGAGGCAGCAATCTTGACGCGAGCCGTCATTTCAAAATGGCGTCTGACACGATGACAGCCGCGGCTGCGTTTATCATAATTCACCGAATTATTAACAAAATGAAGAAGAAATCGCCTCGGTGGTGGTGCAACGGCTCAGCAACTTTATCAAATTTGTACGCGCCTCGCCCACAGACAAGTTAGGACTTGTCAAAAGACCGAGTCTCGACGGCTCGCCGCGCGCCGCTCGCCCGCTGCTCGTGCACAGCGCGTGAGCGCGTACGAATTTGAGCAAAATAGGTGAGCCGTGCGTGCCTCAACCCGAGGCTGCTCTAATTCGTACCCACCTTTAGATGACTCTTCACAGATTATTTCGTGGATTAGTAGTTCCTTTTGAATTAAATATTACCACTATTTTCATACTAAAAGGTACTGCTAAAGGAACTACTGCAAATAAGCTGCACGCACTGCGATATTGGTGCAGGGTCCGCCGGGTCGCTACCACCATCTTACAGTTCCATTGCGGCGGTAAGACAGTGAACGGAGGCATTCCATCGAAGTCCCCAGGGTTGGCCTCGGCAGCGCATTTACAGACTTCAGATTGTTTCGAAGTCCACTTAAGAGATACGACAGGACTGTGAAGCAAAAAAAAACCATACAAAATGCGATATCGTTTTTCTTCCCTTAAACGTTGTCCGATTTTACGATTTTTGAATATATTATAGATATTATGAAAAACTATGTCTGTACGTTTTCCTTTCCTAGAAAATATTTATTGGAATGAAAAATAAAGAAATGCAGAAACGTACAGACCTAGTTTTCCATAATATCTACAACATATTCAAAAATCGTGGAAATCGGATTAGATTTAGGGGGTGAGAAACGTTATCGCCCGGAGCTAAATTTGTATGGATTATTTTTGACAGCTACGCGATTTAGGCATCGCTTCACAATCCACTTTACACATTCACTGACGGCATTGTTTATCGAACTTTCGCTAGGTGCCGTATCTTTCGTTTCATACGTAGCCTGCATATTGATAGGTAACGCACATATTTATTTTATTTTTAATGATAAGGAGAAGGCACACGAGCACTCAGGCCGATGATGTGATGATGTTAAGTTTAACCTTAGACATTTGAATTCACAAGACTGTAATCCTAAGACCTCAAATGCGTTGCCAACCCAGAGGATTAAGATGGAATGCCTCTATGCTAGTAATTAACCGGTTGTCCTATCCCCACTCCGGAACACAATAATGCGAATATTGTTGCTTCTCGGTTGGTTAATGGATAAGATGGTGCCAGCGATACGGACGGACCCCGCACAGGGTCCTATCACACGCGTTCAAAGCTTTCACCGACACTACTTCATAGAACGTATCACTTGACAGAATTTTAATTTCACATAAAGCTAATTTCTGCCGAAATCTTATTGTTTTCAGATTATATTTGGTGGTCACAGGTCTAACTTAACCTAACCTTCGTATCCCATGCTTAAGATAACCTCAAAACACTAAGGTTTCAGCAGAAGTAAGCTTTCTATGAAATGAAGATTATGATACGTTCTATCAAATGAAGCCGTTTTTTTAAAGCACTACGTGAATGTTAGGAAAAACGCTTAATTCGTTGCCGGCAGCAATTGCGTTAACTTTAGGTGGCCTTATGTGGTCGTTTGCTTTCTCCTTTTCATAAAAAACTGCCAGTGTATTTATAGTAGCGAGCTTCGTATTAAACAAAGGATGCGTCACCATATACTTACTTATTCAAGTTTATATATACTTAGGAATAATAATACTAATAAGGATTCGATTCTTTTCCCTTTCAACTTTTGACCGCCGCGGCCGCTTGCTTCTTTTTACAATATAATATGTATAGAGCGTACCGAGCGCCTGGCGCGGCGTGTCCTCAGCACGAACATCAGATGACGTGATTTCCTAGCTTTGGCGGTTTGGCGGTACCTTTTCAACGCTATGTCAAATACAAAACCAGAGCTAACGTCAACTTTGCCTCATAGATTCTCAGGTCTATTTTGCACTGTCGGATATCCGTCAATGGCGTTGAAAAGGTTAAAGGGTTAAGGTAGCTAGGTTCCCTAAAAAGTAAGGATTAACTTCCAGATAGCTGTCAGCCTCAATTACTTCTGAGTAGCCGGGCCATCAGCAACCTGCCGCCGCGTGACCTTAACCCCCCTCTTCCCAACTTTGACGCGAAAGAAGAAAAGCCTCCAGCCCCCGCCGCGCCCCGCGAGGAACTGTTACCGCCGACACCCAAGTCCAGCAAACGCATAGAAGAGGAAATTAAGAATAAGGTGGTGGAACCAAAGCGGGGCTAACGAGGTGAAACACCTTAAGCAGTTCGTGCAGAAATAAATTCTCGACTTCGGCCAGTACTACTTTTAATAAAAGAGCGCTTTAGTGTATAAAATGGTAAATATCAGGGGACAATCTCACACAAATTGATCTAGTCCCAAACTAAGCTGTAAGCTTGTACTATGCAACGACAAACATACTTAATGAGAAATACATAGAAAACATCCAAGACTCAGGAACAAATATTCGCGCTTATCACACAAATATACTTACCGGGATTTGAACCCAGGGCCGCTGGCTTCGGAGGCAGGGTCACTCCCAACTAGGCCAACATGTCGTCAATTAAGTCGTGTCGGTAATGACTAATGAGGACAGTAAACAATAAGTAGGTAACTGTAGACGCTCTTACCGCCACGTGGCTTGCTCGCACGCAGCCGCTCGTTCTCGGGGCGCTGACTGCCGAAATACCAGAATTTTAACCTCCTCCCCACACTCTATCGACGTGGAATCGGTGTAAGCTGATCAAAAAACTCTTTACGTCTACGCAAAAACAGCGAAAGCCGTTAAATCGACTCGGCCGGCGTCGGTCGATAGGTGTGGGGAGACCCTAAAACACCAGATTCTTAATATACTAACAATTCCAAAACTTAACATTTAAATTAAGGTATTGCAACCCGACACTAATACGTACGCTTGTAAACATCTTAGCCTGATTGTGCAAAATGTGGTTAAAGAATAAACAAGTCTTTTTAGAGTTGTTGGTATAATTACAGATGTTTTATCCGCGTTTGTCTAACGCCGCGTGAGTTGGCCTGCAGTACGGCTATCATATCACATGCTGTTCGAGACTTTTCGCTCGGATAGCCATTTCAACATAGTCACATTGAGCGACAAGCGAGAAAATAGAATATTTTCTAGCCGCTCTGTTGACGTTTCATCTCGAAGTTACGTTTATCCCACCCATTGCGTTGTGCATGGAATAAGTGGCACTAATATTTTTGTCCCAAAAGTCCCATTACCGTCATCACCAATTAACCTATAAGTTAGGTTAGTTTCGCCTTTAAATGAGGCCCGGAAGGCCAGAACAACCCAGAAATAGGAATTCACGGAGCTCCGTCGTTTCTCCGTCGACTCTATCAGCTTAGATTTTTAGAACAAGAAAAAATGCTAAAATGCAGGTCCAACTTTTTGAATTTCACTCATACGGTGATGCCAGTTATGGGAGTTGGGACAAAAATATTAGTGCTACGTGTCCCATGGACGTACTGGGACGAAATTGAACATCAATATTAGTGCCACTTGTCTCATGGGACGAAATTGTATCAGTTGTCTCATTATGGGACAACTCAATGGGACTAGTGGGATAGACGGCGAATTTTGGCTTAATTTAGAGGCATTTACCTAAAATGATAGCGATATTCGATAACTAGCGATGTATAGGATTGGCTTCACCTGGCGATCGACTGCGTCAGCCGCTTACGACAATTCCATACATTGTCAGTTTTCGAAAATTGCTAATGTTAGCATTATGCATCTTTTCTAAGGCTCCTGAAGTTACGTGAAAGGGGCCGGTTTGAGCTGGCTCAGCGTCACTGGCACCAGCGGCACCGCGCTCGCTACTGCCACGTCACCAGCCAACGAATCTTGAACCCTATTCTTTCTTGGTTTTACCTCTATTGTTATATACTTGGGAGCAAAGGGACAAGCGACCTTCTATGGACATTCAGAACTAAGTGGCTCGATTTCTTTGCTTCTAAGTATAGTATTGTTAGAAAATGTCTATTTGAAGCTGTTCTATTTGTACATTGGGAAAAAAATGGTTTTGGTCTAATAAAAATCTG
The DNA here is from genome assembly GCA_949316455.1 of Acleris holmiana. NCBI lineage: Eukaryota > Metazoa > Arthropoda > Insecta > Lepidoptera > Tortricidae > Acleris > Acleris holmiana. Next base: position 3,705,286 of record OX438789.1, on the reverse strand, counting down.
TACTGTCTCATTATTTCTTCTCAACCGCGCATTTTGCTGCAGCCACCAACCGTCGTTGATCACAACGGCGCTCCTTCTTCTCGGTAACACTATAGGGCATTTTCAAAATGCACCCTAGTTAAGGAAAATTAAGTAAAGTTTACTTTATCAGTTTTGTGACGAACATTTGCCATATTTATACGTTACTAGGGTACACTTTATTTTGAAAATGCCCTATATTGCTTTTGACATGTTATCGTATTGTCAACGTTACTATAGCTCTTATTTACATGACAGTAATGGCGGCCGACTAAACGATGCTATAACATTTCACCTTCCAGACCCACCGTACCCCTCGGCCGTACCACTGGTGGTACTTTGACCAATTATTACTATTAAAATCGAATTTAACGTTGTCGACGGAGCTCTGCTAACGCAGAGCTCCTATTTCTGGGTAGTTTGGCCCTCCGGGCCTGCTGAAGAACTAACATAACCTAAACCTACCTCATATTTATGATACAAATTTTGGGTCAGTGGTACGGTTTAGGGGTACGGTGGGTCTGCACCCACATTTCAAAAGCAATGTGTTTTACCGAGCTGGGCCTCTATTCAACTGCGTTATAACGATATCGTTTTTGAGCTGTTTCCGTATTGTCAACGTTTTGATAACTCTTATGTCATTTACAATAATGGCGACTGTGACATAAACGATTCTTAAACGTGTCAAAAACGATATCGTTGTAACTCAGTTGAATAGAGGCCCAGGGCCTCTATTCAGGTGCGTTAAAACGATATCGTGTTTGACACGTTTAAGAATCGTTTGTCACAGTAGCCATTATTGATAAGAGTTATCAAAACGTTGACAATACGGAAACAGGTCAAAAACGATATCGTTATAACGCAGTTGAATAGAGTCCCAGTATTCTACTGCGTATGCGTATGTTGGTTAAAACGATGTTGCATACGTCAAATGCAACATCGTTTTAACCAACGTTCTGACACGCTTTGACAAAGAAAGATAGCCTTATTGCGATTCCTGTAAAAGAAAAAGAAAAGATTTCTATGTTTTGTCTCTATCACCGACCGATTCTTTAATAGTCGGATTTTAGGCACGCTTTAAACTGTAAGCAACATGTGTGCTAAATGTAAGCCGGTCAAATTGTGTAGGTACTATTATAAATATTACGGTGTGTGTTATTCTAAGGCCAAAAAATCCCACACTAAAAAAATGCTTTATAACCTATCGATACTTATATTGTTATTCCAACTATGTTAAAAATAACTTTTTGTCACCTTTAAATACTTAAGCCTTCTTAAAAACAATGCCGTTCGAAATGACACAGGGCTGACAAATGTCAAGACAAAATATTCAACCATTTGACGACAGTATTTCTTAAGACATTTTTTTATATTTTCACAATGAAGTGGCTAAGGAACACAGGCGTAGGATTTACGAGTCAGTACAGTAAGTGTGCTGTAATTTATATTCAAGCTCATAGATATAAAATTCGCTAGTCGTATGAGATAAGTAGTGCAGGATAGTAATAATAACTCGTCCTCACTTAACATCAGAGCCCTTAGTGTAAGTTGCTAATGAATAAAAACGCCTCGAATACGCGTTTGAATCGTACGCGGTGAGACGTACTAGGCAAAATGCGTACCGAACTACCGAGTCTTCCAAGTACGCGTCCACAAAAATACTAGTGCCAAAGACTAGCGCCACGAGTACGCAATTCAATGAGTTAAACGGGCCATTAATTTTAGTATGCGTCCGTTCTTGGCGCCGGTCGCTAAGTTGACGCGAAGTGACCCGAGCCTTTCCGAAATAATCCGAACGCTTCGACGGAGTATACGGACGGACGGACGGCGCCGAACGAGTACGTACGAGTACATGATAAGACCTGTTCCAAAAACCTATTCCAATAAATACGTCTCACCTCTAAGCAACACTCAATGCTCAGATTAGACTAAAGGTTGAACGCAAGCCCATTATTAATTATAAACAAAATTAGCATTTAGCCTTTCAATGTCATTCCTCAGGGTAAAGCATATATAGAAAAGTAATTCGACTCCGGTCCTTGAGGAACTTCAGCTAGATCACACTGATTCGGCGTCAATCAGCGTTATTAACCTTCTCAACGCCATTGACGGATATTTCCGTCATGGTTGACAGCGCAAAATTGATCTGAATATCCGGACGCTGTTTCGCAATAATATGTCAACCCACAAGTATTTAGCAAAGAAACGTCAACCTACAATGATCGCACCGAGGGTTGACACTTTATTGCTAAATACTTGTAGGTTGACGCATTATTGCGAAACAGCGTCCATCTATGAGGCAAAGTTGATATTCGCTCTGGTTTTGTATTTGACATAGCGTTGAAAAGGTTAATTAAAAGCTTTACGTCACGTCCCACCATGGCCACCATTGGCTCATGGCACGCACGTGAAGGTGCGCGGTGCGCACACAAGCCGCTCGATGTAGTTTGAAATTGTTCTTCTGGGGGTTAACATGACATGTCGAAACAATTCAATTTAGGATGAGTGTAAGAGACTGTTTGAAATGAGGTAGTGAATTACAAATTTTAACCTTTTCAACGCCTTACGTCAAATACAAATGCATCACTCACACTTCCAACATGTATTAAAAGTTATCCAAAATTTAACTTTATCCAAACGGAATAACGTCTCTTATAATTATAAACTATAACTGTGACAATTATATTATAAGTGTCGGTGGCGTTGTAGGCACGACAGCTCATGAAGTTATGACGTCGTTATCGTTCAAAGGTCTCTCTTTGAACTCATTTTAAATAAAAAATAATCTTGCTCCTATGTGTCGTTGTCAAGATTAGAGTGTATCGGTTTAAATTTTTTCATTGCATCTTTGAATATAGTTCTTAATTTTTGTCACTAGTTATAAAGTTAGAAGTGTTTATCCGTTGTGCTAATTCGTATCGCTGCTCCCTCTGCTATATCTACACTATCAGGGACAGGAAGCAGAACTATACCAGTTACACAGCTCTCTCTCTTTCTCTCACTGTAAACTAAATTGCTTAGCCATGTAATGGAAACCCCTCGGATTGTTTATACTGTCCTTGGGGTTGGCAACGTATTGCTAATCTTGAAATTGAGAATGTCCATGGGCTTTCTGAAGCCACTTAATTAAATATCAAAAGGCCTATGTGAAAAAAGTCTTGCGGTGAACTCGTTCATGAATCGGGCACTCGTGTATAATGTCATACACGTGAGATTTTAATTATGAGTGAGATTCCAAAATACTAATGTCTTGAAAATAATCAGAAATACGTCGGCTATTTTGGTGAGCTTTAGTCACTGGATGAGGTACAAGAATCCCAGGTGTACTCTTATATGATTGGTAGTCACCTATAAGCCTACTGTTTAGTACAATAAGCTTTTCAGTAACTCCGTGTTTGTTACAAGCCTATTCGCGTTAAAGTTTTACCCTTGGAAACGAGAAATGGTTTCATTTCATACTTGTTCGCAGATCGGCGACTATACCAACCGGTTATTTCTGGTCGGCAAACATACAGCACCATCCCGCCCCGCGACCAGCCACCTCCCCTGCCAGGCCAGGCCTCCAGGGACGAGAAACTTGGTAAAGACGCTCGCGAAGCAGTCAAGGAGCTCAAACGGGAGACTGGAGATGCGAAGAAGGATGTGCCTAAAAAATTCCAGAAGCAAGAAATGCCGGACTTTGGCCGATTTATAACTTACTTCCCGAAGCTGCGATTCCTCAAGCTGCCAACCTTGCCGCTGCAAATGCCTTGGAGAAAAGTATAATTTTCAAGCTATGACTGTAACAATTCACGTTTCACACTCCTGTTGAGTCTCTGACATTGTGTCAATAAAAACATTGTAAAACTTCTTCCTTCTTTCTTCCTCCTTTATTCCACATCGATCATTAATCTGGTTTCTCTTTTAATACGGTATTTACGCTTTTCATCTCCCTCATGCCACTAGCTCTGTCTCAGTTTGTTTAAAACAGCTTCTTCGGGTACCTATAGTCTGTACTTTTAGGTATTTAAAAAAATGTAAACAAACCAAACCACGTGGCTCTGCTTATCAACCAATCCAAGCTGTTTGGTCGAGCTTTGACGTATCAGTGTTCTGCTCCTATTGGCTGACTAACTGTCATCTGTCAATGTCACGTGGTTTTTATGTTTACATTTTTTTAAATACTTATCCGAACGAAGTATACTGCCAACGCCAAACTTTAACCTTACGCCTGCGATGAGAGGTAGCTGTTTACTTTTCAGTTAGTTATCGCGTAAAGAAAGAAGGAAGAAGGTTCAGATTCCACTAGATACGAGAGTAGTTTGAAGAAAAAAAAGTATAGATTATTCGCGTAGCGTATAATTTTGGTTTCGTTTTTGATATCGATCTTCTTTCTTTCATTGCAAAAGTGGGGCGGGTTTGGCCCCCAGACTCAGACGGTAAATCCGATACCGTTATTTATTTATTTAAGGAAAACCAACAGCTAACACAAATACATTAGAAACTTGCATAAATTTGAGGTCGGTGGTAGGGTCTCCGTACTCTTCTTCAGCGTCAGACATAAATCAAACGACCGAATAAACAACACTGTACCATTTAATATTAGAAGCAAAGCACAGTATACACAATAGAAGGAGAAAGTAATTTTGCCAGAAGGAGTTCAAAAGCAGAGAGCAAGAAAGTTAAACAAGCACAAAAACATTCGCAGCGATCAAGCATCCGGAATCGATAAACTCGCGTACTCCGAGTAACGGTAATTCTGTGCGCGACCGGCGCGCGTTCAACCTCAATGTCTCGCGAGTACTGGCGCGCGGGCGCACGTCGGCCGCCGGGCAGCGGATCGCCCGCGCGCATGCGCCGACGTCGTGATGCGCGATATCTATATGAGGAGTCGGTCTGCTTGTCCGCGCAACATACAAAATTATTATAATTATTTACAACATCATAAATTATTTCTACATTATGATATGGCTAATATTATGTAATAATATCGCTAGAAATATTATTAATATATTATGCATTATTTATTTATATTATTATACATTGATATTTATTTATATTATAATTACAAGTTTAATATAATTATAAAATAAGCAAGCTTGTAGGTAAGTGGTTACACTACATCACCCCTCCCCAGAGACCGTCAAGGGCGATAATAGTCGGGAAATCTAACGGTACGTCCCGATCGCGTCCTTCTGCAGTCATTGTTATGGTCAGGTAATGGCTGATGATTCCTGGGTGAATTTGAATTGTGAGGGTGAGTTTCGTTGTTTGGTGTGTGTAGTGCGGTGTCTGGGTCGCGCAGTATGAAGGCCGGCTTGAGACGGTCTATCGATACTGTCACGTGCTTACCTTTAACCAAAATTTTAAAAACTTTGTTACCTCTAGTGGTAACCTCGTACGGCCCAGTGTACGCTGGTTTTAGGGACCCTCCAACAGTGTCGTCGCGAAGGAAGACGTGAGCTGTTGTGGAAAGGTCTTTAAAAATGAAGGTGTTTCGCTTACCACTGTGCCGTGCGGCTGGTGATGGGTGTAAGTCCCTTACGAACTTACGAATTCTCGACAAGTAATCTGACATATCTGTTGTCTCGTCAGTTGGGGGGTCGAAAAAATCTCCCGGTAGGCGCAGGGGTTGCCCGTAAAGAAGTTCAGCTGCTGATGCCTGAATATCTTCTTTATAGGCGCTTCTGACACCTAATAGGACGAGAGGCAAGGCTTCCACCCAACTGGTACCTCCGTGGCAGGTTATTGCAGCCTTTAGCTGGCGATGGAACCTTTCCACGAGTCCGTTGCATGCCGGGTGGTACGCCGTCGTCCTACGGTGCTGGTAACCGGCCATGACAGATAACTTCTGAAATAGGGCCGACTCGAACTGGCGTCCTCTATCGGTGACTATATCCGCCGGGCAACCAAAGCGGGCTATCCAGCCATTTAGCAGTGCCCGTGCCACTGTTTCTGCCGTCATATCTGTCAATGGTATTGCCTCTGGCCATCGCGTAAACCTATCGACAGCTGTGAGGCAATAACGGTACTCTTGACACAATGGCAACGGACCCACTAGGTCTATGTGAATGAATGAGAGTCTAGCCTGGGGTAATTTAAAGTTACCTAACGGGCTAGAGACATGGCGGGTGATTTTAGCCCTTTGGCAAGCCAGGCAGGTACGTACCCACTCTCTGCAGTCCTTTTTGATGCCGGGCCAGACATACCGATCTGCCACTAGTTTGGCTGTAGCGTTGGCACCGGGGTGACTGAAGGAGTGCAGGCTGTCAAACACTGGCTTGCGAAGCTGTTTGGGGATAAATGGCCGCTGGGTGGCGCCACTTGTGTCGCAGTACAGGTAATCCTGAGAACCAGGTATTTTTACCTTTTCCAACTGCAACGATGAACCGGCTTTAAGCAGTTGCTCCAGCTCTTGGTTAGTCTGTTGAGCGGAGGCTATTCCCTCGACAGTGACAGGTTGGGCTATCTCCTCTATGCGCGAAAGGGTATCCGCCACGACGTTATTTTTCCCCGATATGTGCCTGATGTCAGACGTAAACTGGGCTATCAGGTCAAGGTGTCTGAACTGTCGTGGGGAACAATTCTCTTTACGAGAGTGGAAAGCAAAGGTCAGGGGCTTATGGTCTGTATAGATCGTGAAGTCCCGAGCCTCTAACATGTGCCTAAAATACTTCACACTCTCGTATATTGCAAGAAGTTCGCGATCATAGGGGGAGTATTTTACCTGAGTGGGACTGAGCTTTCGCGAAAAGAACGCCAAGGGCTGCCACTCGTCCTGCTTCAGCTGCTGGAGTACGGCACCGATGGCTTTGTCCGACGCGTCCGTCACGAGTGCGAGTTTCGCGTGGCAGTCTGGGTGCGCCAGCATAGCTGCTTGGCACAGACCCTCCTTGCAAGCCTGGAACGCCTCGGTCTCCTGTGAGGAGAAATGTACAGGATGGGAACCTTTTACCGAGCCGGTCAGTAGAACGTTAAGGGGTGCTTGATGCTGCGCCGCGTTCGGGATGAACCTGCGGTAAAAGTTAAGCATCCCTAAAAAGCGACGTAACTCCTTGACCGTCTTCGGCGCTGGGAAGCTCTGGATGGCTTCGACCTTGGAGGGTAGTGGCGTGGTTCCTTCAGCTGTAATGCGGTAACCAAGAAAAGTAACCTCGGGAACGCCGAAGACACACTTAGCAGTATTGACCACCATACCGAAGTCCTTCAGTCTACGAAACAGCTGGTGTAGGTGTTGCTCGTGCGTGTCCTGGTCCTGAGAAAAGACCAAGAAATCGTCAAGATAGGTGTTGCGGACGGCTAGCTTTTAAATTTGTGTAAAATGTTTCGTTGATTGTAGGAGCCAGAAATTAGTTGATTATGAGAAGGATAGCAATTGATTAGCGTTAAGTATTAGAGTAGGATAGCAATTGTACTTAGCGTAGCATACATTAGGGCCGATTGCCGCCGCTGAAAATAAAATAAAAGGTTGGATGTTGTTTTATTTGGTCCCCAGGAGTGCTCCACTACTATTAAAGTCTGAACTATAGAGTGGGAGCGCTCCTGGGAGACGGGAGGCGTCGACCTCTGTAGGAAATGAGGTCGGCGCTCCCACAGCTGAGAGAAAGCTGGCCCTGCCGCTATTAAAGTCTGAATTATAGCGGCAGGGACCCCGTAGGAAGTAGGGCGGCAACCCCCTGCATCACTGTGGCCATGAAGGAAAAGTCTTGTTAAAATAATTAGGAAATCATAGGCCACAAAGTAGGAATTCCATAGTGAAAAATGTATCAATAAATCATCGAAATTGCGTAATAATTAATAGCCAATTAGAGGCAAGACGTCATGGAGGGAGAGGACTCTCCATGGTAAAGTAGGGCAGTATATAAACCGGTACGGTTTAATGGAAAATTGTAGTAGTAATAGTCGACTAGTAGTAGTCGATCAGGATCCGCCCTCAAGAAAACAGGAAGAAGTAAAGGAACAAAGTGCCAAGTCTGAAAAGTGCATAGTAGGGAAAGTTCCAATTAGCTTAGGATCCGCTACCTCGTCGCTCCGCTCACTAGTTGCGCCACGTGGGGTCGCACAGTGAGATTTCCGTGAGCGTCGATCAGCGACCTGGGTGCTCCCCTCACTAGTTGCGACACGTGGGTCGCACTGAGGCAGCCGCGAGCACAGGTCGCCGTACCCCTGGACGGTCGGGGTACTAAGTGTGCCACGAGGGCCACTATTGTGAGAAAAGGGACTCGAACTAGGTTAAGGGACTTGTTAGTGCTAAGTGTTTTAGTTATAGTGTTTTACTAGTGTTTGTACTTTTGTGTGACTTTATTTGTTGTAAATATATGTGTAATTAACATTGTGGTTTTCTTGTTCGTGTCTGAGCTGTGTGTTGGTGTACTTTTGCCAATGCCCAAATCCGGGGGCACTCGACGCCGGCCTGGTTGAGGCCGCGTCCCCCACATCTCTTGGTCCTTCGAGCCGGATCCTGGTTCTCACCAGGACACCACCACAGCCAGTGCCATGGGATTGGTACCGAAGGAGGTCGACGAGCTCGAGGCACGGCGCCGCGCCGAAGAGCGGCGTCGCGAAGAGGAGCGCCGCGCCGATGAAGAGCGTCGCCGACTAGCCAGACAGCAGGAAACCCATCAACGGAGGCGGCAGTCCATGGAAGAGTACGAGCGAGTACAGCCGCTCGTGTTCACGGACCCGCCCTTCTCACCGAGCGAGACGCAGCCGAGCGCCGGGCCGTCACACGAACGGGCTGACGCGGGCGCCGGCCCGTCAGCTACACAGCAGCAGCAGCAGCAACAGCCGCCGCCGCAGCGACCTGCGGTGGCCTTCTCCGTGCCGCTGACCGCGGCGCCAGAAGCGGAGCAGGACGAGGCGAGGCCGGAGCAAGCAGCCTCACACTCTTCGGCGTGCACAGCTGTGCGCATGCGCCAGGCTGAGCGCGATGCGCAGCTGCGCCTGCTACAACGGTGCGAACAAGACCTTCTGCGGAAGATGGAGCAGGAGGCGGAGCTGGCGCGGATCCGCCAGCAACTGGAAGCCGCGCGGTTGGCCGTGCAGCTTGAAGACATTGAAGCAGAGGGCTCGCAGGCGGGCACGGAAGCCAGCGTCCACGCCCGGGTAGCAGATTGGTTGAAGAACAATCCGCAGCCGTCAAGCCGGACGGACGCTACGTCTGCGATGCCGCCACCCGCTGCGCCTGCCGCGGCAGGGCCGCAGCGCTATGCACCCAGCCGGGTGCCCGCAACGACGACGGTCGGTGTGAGCCACACGCCGACCCACATTGCTGCCACCGAGACCACGCACGCGGCGCCCGCCTACCTGCCGCCGACGTGCATGCAGCCTGCGACGTCGGTCGGCGCTAGTTATGCGCCACCGGCGCTACCCACCGCGGCGAAACCATGGAGCTACGCGCCGCCTACGACGCTGGTTAGCGCGTACTACGCGCCGCCGACCGCGCCGCCACCGCAGCCAGCGGTGCAAGAACCTCAGCGGGCGCGCAGTGAGAGCACCGAGCGCGCCATCCGAGCCGTAGCTGAGGTAATCGGCCACTCTTCGCGCTCCCGTCTGCCCAGGCAGATTTACGACCTGCCTGATTTCAGCGGCGGATGGGGGGAGTGGCTCGCCTTCGAGGCGGCTTATTACGAGTCGACGGAGGCAAACCGCTTCGGCAGCGCCGACAATATGGCGCGGCTGAGGCTGTGTATTAAGGGCAAGGCGCGGGAGCTTATCGCGCCTCAGCTCTTCACCACGAGAGACCCGGAGGACATGATGGCCACGCTGCGCGCGACCTACGGCCAGCCGTCAGTGGTCGCGCACGAAGCTTTGGCAACACTCAAGAAGCTGCCGAAGCTCTCCGCATCGCCGATGCCTGCGGACTTGAATTTAATCGCGATCAAGGTACAGAATGTCGTAAGTATCCTTACAGCAGTGAGAAAGTTTGGATACCTCTATAACCCGCAACTGAACGAGGAGGTTATGGATCATCTGTCGCCGGTCCTGCGGTCGAAGTATTGCGACTACGCAGCGGACCGGGGCAACCCCGAGGATCCTCCGATCGTGACAATGGGCCGCTTCTTGAAGCATGAAGCGAGCCGGGTCATGTGCCACTGGACCATCGGAGAGGCGCACGCGGGTGCCCATGCACCACCCGCCCGCGCCGAACAGAAGCCGGCGCCTAGGAAGGCGCCAAGGAACGCGCTAAGGCCAAGCGCGGCCTTTGAGCAGCCGCGCGCTGTCTACGCGACGGCCGCCGCCGCCGACGTGGAAGAGGACGACGGCTGCTTGTACTGCGCCGGCCGCCACAGAAGTACGAGTTGTGGCCGGCTGGCAGCATTGGACGTCGACGCCCGCTGGGAGTGGGCCAAGCAGCAGGGGGTGTGTTTCCGGTGCCTATCGGATAGGCATCGCCGCTACCAGTGTCGCGCCCAGGGATGCAAGAGCCCGGGGTGCACTCGCCCGCATCACACGCTGCTACACACTACGCCGCCTGAGAGGGCGGCGTACTCCGGGGCGCCTCGCGAACGAGAGGCGCCACACACCGCGTTGGCACGAGGGCCGACGCCACGTAGCGCGCCGGCACGTGGGCCGGCGCCGCGACGCACGCCAGCACGTGGGCTGGCACCAAAACAAGCTGCACCGGCACAGGTATCGGTGCAGCGAGCCGCGTCGGCACAAGCGCCGGCGCCAGAGGAGCATCGCATCTCTACAACCCGCAGCCAGGGACGGGTCGTGTTGAAGATGTGCCCCGTGACAGTGCGGGGACCGCGGGGCGCCGTGGACACATACGCCCTGCTCGACGACGGTTCAACCGTCACTTTGATTGACGCCAGCCTCGCGGAGGAAATCGGGGCCGGCGGACCTGTCGCGCCGCTAACGATGAGCGGGGTCGGCGCGACCATCGAGCAACCAGTAAGCCAGCGCGTGATCATCGAGGTGTGCGGCAAGGGGTCCGCGCACCGCATCGCCGCCAGGACAGTGCGGCCGCTGGTACTGGGCCGGCAAACGCTGCCGGCCAGCCTAACCAAGTTCCGGCATCTACGCGCGCTAGAGGGTGCGTGCTACGAAGATGCTACGCCGCGTCTTCTCATAGGAAACGATAATTGGGATTTGATGCTTGCCAGAAAGGTGCGAGCAGGACGACGCAGCGAGCCGGCAGCAGTGAAAACAAGGTTAGGCTGGGTGATATTCGGGTCCGTGCCGAGGGCAATGGCACGGGCCTCAAATGAAGAAGTGATCATGTTTACGCGCACAGCGGAGCGCGACAACGAGCTTGCGGACGAGGTACGTAAACACTTTGCAATCGATGCGCTCGGCGTGTCGCTGGCCGTGAAGAAAAGGCCGGCGGACGCGCGGGCGGAGCGCATTTTCGAAGAAACCGTCGTGCACCGCGACGGGCGCTACGAAGTGGGCCTCCCGTGGAGAGAGGACAACGTCGCGATGCCGGCGACATTGGAGATGGCGCTGTCGCGCCTCAAGAATCAAGAAAAGAAGATGCGGCGTGATCCCGAGTTCGCCGAGCAGTACGAGGCGCAGGTGAGAAATTTGTTGGAGAAGGGATACGCCAAGAGGGCCTCCGAAGAGGATCTACGGCACCCGCGAGCCTGGGTGCTGCCGCATTTTGGGGTCCGTAACCCCAATAAGCCAGGGAAATTGCGGCTTGTTTTCGACGCGGCAGCAAAGTCACAGAACCGAAGCCTGAACGACTTTCTGATCGAGGGGCCGGACTTACTGCAGTCCCTCCCGGGCATCCTGTTTCGCTTCCGGGAGGGCCGCTACGCCGCAACAGCCGATGTACAAGAAATGTTCCTGCGAATCAAAATCAGAGAAGAGGACCAGCCGGCTCAGTTATTCGTGTGGCGCAGTCCGGGCCAGGAAACGAAGCCCGAAGTTTTTAAAATGACTTCGATGATATTTGGAGCATCGAGCTCACCCTTCCTGGCGCACAGTGTGCGCAACTTTAACGCGAGAAAACATGCCGCAGAGTATCCAGAGGCCGTCGACGCAATCACCAAGAATCATTATATGGATGACTTTGTAGACTCGTTCGCTTCGCAGGAGGAGGCGGTGCGAGTGTCGGCGGCAGTGGCAGCGGTCCACAAGCGGGCCGACTTTCAGCTCCGCGGCTGGAGCACTAACAGCCCGGAGCTAAAGAAGAGGATTGAGCCAAGCTTGCTAGCGGGCAAGCCTGCCCAGCTTGGCCCAGCTGAGAACAAAATCCTTGGGCTGTGCTGGAGTCCGGACACGGACAGTCTGGGGTTCAATACAGCGATGAACCGCGTGCCGGCCGAGGTCAAGAACGGCCGGCGAGCGCCTACGAAGCGGGAGGCCTTAAGCACGGTCATGAGTATCTATGACCCGCTTGGGCTCCTGTCGCCATACACTATCCGAGCGAAAATTTTATTACAGAACCTATGGCGGCAGGAGCTACCCTGGGACGAGCCTATCCCGGGGAGGGACTGGGAAGACTTCGGTGCATGGTTGAGCGGGCTCGACGCGGTCGCCGCGCTGCAACTCCCCCGTAGCTACCATACGGGGGGAGAGGTTGCACGCCGCGAGCTGCACGTGTTCGTGGACGCCAGCGAGACCGCCTACGCAGCGGCGGCCTACTGGCGGCACTTGACGTCGGACGGCGAGGCGACGGTGCAGCTCGTCGCCGGCAAGGCTAAGGTCGCGCCGATGAAACAGCAGAGTGTGCCGCGGCTAGAGCTACAAGCCGCGGTCATCGGGGCGCGGCTCGCCGCGAACATTCAGAAGGAGCAACGCCTCAGGATAAACGAGGTAATTTATTGGACTGACTCGAAAACTGTGTTACAGTGGATTAGAAACGACGCGCGAAGGTTTAGCACCTACGTCGCGCACCGCCTCGGCGAGATAGCCGAGCTCACGCGCCCGGGCCAGTGGCGCTGGGTGCCGACGGCCCATAATGTCGCCGACGACGCGACGCGCGGCGAGACGGGCGCGCCACACAGCACTGACCGGTGGTACACCGGGCCGGGCTTCCTAACGCAGGGACGTGAAGCCTGGCCCCAAGACGAAACGACACCACCGGTCGCGAGCCACCAAGAGGAGAGGGTCAACGTGACGGTCACGAAGAGACCGACACTGCAGTGGCTCCCGGACATCGGCCGCTTCTCGAGCTACGAGCGGCTGATCCGGGCAACAGCGAGGGTGCTACAGTTCGTAGACGCCTGTAGAGGGCGTAGCAAGGAACTACGGCTACGCCACATCGAAGAAGCGGAAGAGCTGTGGCTACGGCGTAGCCAAACCGACGCGTTCGGCGACGAGCTACGCGACATCGGCGCCGGTAGAGCCGTAGCCCGTAGCAGCCGCCTCTACCAGTTGGACCCGGTAGTGGAGGCGGGGCTGCTACGTGTGCGCGGCCGCATCGACGCGGCGCCGGTACCAACAGCGACGAAGCGGCCCGTCATCCTGGACGGGCGACATCAACTGGTACGCTTACTAGTGTTACAGGCGCACCAACGAGCCGGCCACGCAGCGAACGAGCGCGTGGTGAACGACCTGCGGCAGCGGTACTGGGTCGTCAACCTGCGGCCCACGGTACGCGCTGTCGCCCGCTCCTGCCCGGTGTGCCTAGTGAAGAAGGCACAGCCGAGCACACCAGCCGCGGGAAACCTGCCCCGCGCCAGAGTGGCGCCTTACAGTCGGCCCTTTACGAACACGGGGGTCGACTACTTCGGACCTGTACAAGTCACCATCGGACGGCGCCGGGAGAAGCGCTGGGTAGCGCTCTTCACGTGTCTCACCACCCGCGCCGTCCACTTGGAGGTGGTGCACTCATTATCGACGGACTCGGCCATCATGGCCCTACGACGAATGGCGGCGCGACGAGGTTGGCCCCGCATGTTGTATAGTGACAACGCAACATGCTTCCACGGGGCCGACAACGAGCTGCGCGCCGCCCACGAAGAATGGCAGCCGGCGCTGCAACAGTACGCCCAGCTGCGACGCGCCGAGTGGCGCTTCATCCCGCCCGGAGCGCCCAATCAGGGAGGCGCCTGGGAGCGACTAGTGCGAAGTGTAAAGAACGCGCTAGCCGCCACGCTACACGAAAAGGCACCTAAAGAAGAGGTGCTGAAGACCGTGCTGGCAGAGGCCGAGTACACAGTCAACGCTCGGCCTCTCACGCACGTCAGTGTCCAGCCGGGAGACGACGAGGCCCTCACGCCCAACCATTTCCTGTTGGGCAGCTCGGAGGGTCTCCCAACTACGGGGGCTTGCGAGGAGGCGGACCGACGAACTTGGCGCGCCGCCCAAGCCCTAGCCGACCAGTTTTGGGCCCGTTGGGTGCGCGAGTACCTACCGACACTCGTGCCCCGCGGGTCCCCCAGCGGAGGGGAGCGTCCCCTGAAGATTGGCGACCTGGTGGTGGTCGCTGATGCCACGCTGCCGCGGAACCTTTGGCCGCGTGGAGTCGTCGAAGCAACACACCCGGGACCGGACGGAGCCATCCGGAGCGCCGACGTGAGGACACGCGGAGGGATCTTCCGTCGGCCCACGAGCAAGCTCGCCGTCCTTGCCGTGGAAGAGGCTACGCCAGCGAGAGCGCTGGACTAACGCCGGGGGGAGAATGTTGCGGACGGCTAGCTTTTAAATTTGTGTAAAATGTTTCGTTGATTGTAGGAGCCAGAAATTAGTTGATTATGAGAAGGATAGCAATTGATTAGCGTTAAGTATTAGAGTAGGATAGCAATTGTACTTAGCGTAGCATACATTAGGGCCGATTGCCGCCGCTGAAAATAAAATAAAAGGTTGGATGTTGTTTTATTTGGTCCCCAGGAGTGCTCCACTACTATTAAAGTCTGAACTATAGAGTGGGAGCGCTCCTGGGAGACGGGAGGCGTCGACCTCTGTAGGAAATGAGGTCGGCGCTCCCACAGCTGAGAGAAAGCTGGCCCTGCCGCTATTAAAGTCTGAATTATAGCGGCAGGGACCCCGTAGGAAGTAGGGCGGCAACCCCCTGCATCACTGTGGCCATGAAGGAAAAGTCTTGTTAAAATAATTAGGAAATCATAGGCCACAAAGTAGGAATTCCATAGTGAAAAATGTATCAATAAATCATCGAAATTGCGTAATAATTAATAGCCAATTAGAGGCAAGACGTCATGGAGGGAGAGGACTCTCCATGGTAAAGTAGGGCAGTATATAAACCGGTACGGTTTAATGGAAAATTGTAGTAGTAATAGTCGACTAGTAGTAGTCGATCAGGATCCGCCCTCAAGAAAACAGGAAGAAGTAAAGGAACAAAGTGCCAAGTCTGAAAAGTGCATAGTAGGGAAAGTTCCAATTAGCTTAGGATCCGCTACCTCGTCGCTCCGCTCACTAGTTGCGCCACGTGGGGTCGCACAGTGAGATTTCCGTGAGCGTCGATCAGCGACCTGGGTGCTCCCCTCACTAGTTGCGACACGTGGGTCGCACTGAGGCAGCCGCGAGCACAGGTCGCCGTACCCCTGGACGGTCGGGGTACTAAGTGTGCCACGAGGGCCACTATTGTGAGAAAAGGGACTCGAACTAGGTTAAGGGACTTGTTAGTGCTAAGTGTTTTAGTTATAGTGTTTTACTAGTGTTTGTACTTTTGTGTGACTTTATTTGTTGTAAATATATGTGTAATTAACATTGTGGTTTTCTTGTTCGTGTCTGAGCTGTGTGTTGGTGTACTTTTGCCAATGCCCAAATCCGGGGGCACTCGACGCCGGCCTGGTTGAGGCCGCGTCCCCCACAATAGGCGTACACGAAGTCGAGCCCCCTGAGCATTTCATCGACGAAACGCTGGAACGTCTGTCCGGCATTTCGAAGCCCAAACGTCATGTAAGGGAATTCGAATAAGCCGAACGGCGTTGTAATAGCGGTCTTCGCGATGTCCTCGGGGTTCAAGGGGATCTGGTTGTACGCCTTTACCAGATCTATTGTGGAAAAGATAGTGCAGCCGGATAGGCTGTGCGCAAAATCCTGTATGTGACGGATCGGGTACATGTCCGGCACGGTCCGGGCATTCAACATCCGGTAATCGCCGCACGGACGCCATCCGTCATTCTTCTTTGGGGCCAGGTGGAGGGGGGATGACCAAGGGGACTCTGATGGCCTGCAGATGCCGCTCTTCAACATGGCGTCAAATTCTGCTTTGGCTATTTTTAGTTTGTCCGGCGCCAAGCGACGCGGTGTACCTGATACCGGCGGCCCAGGTGTAGTACGTATGTGGTGTACTGTACTATGTGTAGGTGTGCGGTGTATTCCGGGTGGACGTGTTATTTCGGGATACTGATTAAGTATGGTATGATAGGTAGAATCACCAGACATTACCTTAACCGAAGTGACGTCTTCCGACTTACGCGCGAGCAACGCCGGGGCGGTGAGCGATGTCATGCCATCGATGAGGCGTCGGTTCCTCACATCGACGACGAGCCCGTAGTGTGATAAAAAATCCACTCCTATTATCGCCCTCGTTACGTCTGCAATAACAAATCTCCAAGCATAGTCGCGGCGTAAGCCCAAGTTTAAATTAAAATTAACAAAACCGTACGTGGAAATAGTTGTACCGTTAGCGGCACTTAAAATTAAATTGGTTTTTAAACATCCACTACGCATTAACTTTTTTGGAAAAACACATAAATCGCTGCCGGTGTCCACTAAAAATTGTGTTTTGGATCGCCGGTCAGTAACAAACAGGCGACCGGTATTCGGGCAGTCGTCGGCCGCCATTACGGAGTGCCCTGGCCGTTTCCCGTGAAACTACAAGGTTGTACGCACCGAGTAGCTTTGTCCCCAAATTTATGGTGGTACCAACACGTCGGAAACTTCCTGTAGTTGGAGCTCGACCTTCGAGCTGATGATGATGAACGGCTACGCCCTCGGTGCGCAGCAGGGGTCCTGGACCGCCCACGCTGGCGTGACATCTGGTCGACCTTCGTCATCAGTGTCTTCACCTGCTGGGTCAATGCTGCAATCTCCTGGCTAAAGGAATGTGGTACCGATGACCTTGATGTTGCCGCTATCTGGGGTCCTGATGGTACAACCTCGTGAATGCGGTCAGCTAAGTCTGCAACCTCATCTAGCGGTAGTTTCGCTTGTGATGCTATGATGCTCTGCGTACTGGTGGGTAGTCTGCTGGTCCATATCGATCGCAGGAACTCTTCAGGAACACCAGCTCCAGCCAGGCTCTTCAAATGCCTGAGGAATTGCGACGGCTTCCTGTCTCCCAACTCCTCATTCGTCAGCAGTTGGCTGATTCTTTTTTCACGCGAAACTGACAGTCGCTTAACCAGTTCGCTTTTTAACAGCTCGTACCTGTTTGCCGTTGCGGGTCCGGTAATGATGTCTTCCACAATTGACGCCGTTGCCGAATCCATCTGGGCCAACGCGTAATGAAACTTCGTGGAATCCGCCGTTATCCCAGCTAGAACGAATTGGCTCTCGAGCTGTACGAACCATAACGCTGGCTTGTCCGCATAAAATGGCGGCACCCTTACGCCGACTTTGTTCAACTCTAACTCTTTATCTGGCATGGTGTGTTCCTTCTCGGGGTCACCAGTGAGGTCGGTGGTAGGGTCTCCGTACTCTTCTTCAGCGTCAGACATAAATCAAACGACCGAATAAACAACACTGTACCATTTAATATTAGAAGCAAAGCACAGTATACACAATAGAAGGAGAAAGTAATTTTGCCAGAAGGAGTTCAAAAGCAGAGAGCAAGAAAGTTAAACAAGCACAAAAACATTCGCAGCGATCAAGCATCCGGAATCGATAAACTCGCGTACTCCGAGTAACGGTAATTCTGTGCGCGACCGGCGCGCGTTCAACCTCAATGTCTCGCGAGTACTGGCGCGCGGGCGCACGTCGGCCGCCGGGCAGCGGATCGCCCGCGCGCATGCGCCGACGTCGTGATGCGCGATATCTATATGAGGAGTCGGTCTGCTTGTCCGCGCAACATACAAAATTATTATAATTATTTACAACATCATAAATTATTTCTACATTATGATATGGCTAATATTATGTAATAATATCGCTAGAAATATTATTAATATATTATGCATTATTTATTTATATTATTATACATTGATATTTATTTATATTATAATTACAAGTTTAATATAATTATAAAATAAGCAAGCTTGTAGGTAAGTGGTTACACTACAAATTCAAAAAGCCAATTACAGGTTCTCACCAATAGCCATACAGTAGCAGTAGTTGTTCTACATCGCATGAAGTCATCATTGGTGGACCAACTAAAGATTTGGTATTAATAATAACTAAATACAATTACTTAATTAAGATATAATTAACGGAGAAACGGAGAAACGGAGAAGAGGGGCGTGCTCACTCAAAGTAACTATTTGTTAAGGTACGTCTCATAGTTTGGGTATTGATGTTAAACACATCAATGTCATCCTTCCTTGACAGTTCGTTTATATTTCTACTATTTATTCTGAGATAACTAAGATTTTAGTTAATTGAAATACAATAACCAATTATACAATTACGGTTTCTGATGATATTTGGATAAGTTGGTATTTTGGATTGGTTCCCGATTCGTCGTGTTTTTGGTTTCATCGGATTCTTGTTTCGTCGGATTTTCAATACGAGTATCAAGTGAAACTTCCCGTGACTCCACATAACTCCTTCACAGTGCAGTGCCCTACAAACACTCACGAGAAACTAGCTCCGTAAATCCGTGCCTCACATATGGGACATTAAATAACGACTAGGTACGAACTTACGACGTGCTGGACGAGTACGAGGGACTGTTAACGTGTAAAAATAAATGAAATAATTATAATAACAAATCCGACTTTGCGTGATGGCATCATTATTAGTTTTAAAATGATAATGTAGTTATCCCTCCGTCCACTTGGATCCATTGCATGGCTCCATTGATGGATCCTTGTACACTTTTTCCTCTACCTGAGTAAATCGTACAGTCGGTTCCAAAAAATGGATTCTAAGACACTTTAAGGTGCACTTGGATCCTCCGAATTAATCAAACGAAGTATAATTTAAATGGCCGTTTCCTCGTGGTCCTACTATTTTTGTCCTACTGCCTTTCGAAGAAGCCCCGCCCTGGACGGGGGTCCAGGGCGGGGCTCCTACTTCTAGGTGGTTTTGCCCTTCGGGCATCTGAAGATACCTAACGAACCTAACCTACCTACTTTTACAACTATAATTAGTATTTAAGTAAGTGGAGGATCCAAGTGCACCTTAAAGTGTCTTAGAATCCATTATTTGGAACCGACTGGTACGATGGACTCAGGTGGAGGAAAAAGCGCACTAGGATCCATCAATGGAGCCATGCAATGGATCCAAGTGGACGGAACGGTAGTTATGACTACACTTTTCTTTCGTTGCAAATTACAACAACATATGGAACTTGTTCTGAAATAAATTTGAAAATAAATAAATAAATTCGGTTTGAAAGGAATAGAGAAACCCCGCTGTTTATTTTTCCTTTATATCTGCAATTTCATTTTTCGTAACTTTAACGTTGTTTCGATATATTTAATGGCGATTGTACATGTCTGGTAAAAATAAAAACGCAGCCTAACCCTTGTATACATTGAAAGTCGTAAATATGTACACGCCTATATACCACTAACAATAAGGTCTATGTATACATATAATTAACATGATGGCTGTACAGTCAAGGGCATAAATATATATATAAGTTTCCAAGACGTCGATGTATACTGTACTTAATAATATGATACATTAGTTCCAAATAAAACAGTCAAGTGAAAGTCAAAGCCTCGTACAGCAGTGGGTTCCCAAGCAGCACATTAGTGAATTTTGCAGCTTAACTTATAGCTTTATGTTCTAAATGAGTGCGAGTGCGAATTATAGCTTTAAACACAACTCAAAATCGTATACCAGTTCATCCTGTCACTTGTAGTTGCTTAGGAACGTTTTGTTTCTACTTTATGTATTACTTACATACATACATAACATCACGCCTTCATTCCCAGAGTGGGGTAGGCAGAGCTACAGAAACACCAACAACTCTAAAACAGCTTGTTAATAATTCTGTAACCACATTTTGCACAATCACGCCAAGAAGTTTACTAGTGTATTAGTGACAGGTTGCAAGCCCATCGCCTAACAGTACTACAAGCCCTTATTCCCTTAGTCGCCTCTTACGACACCCACGGGAAGACTTGGAGTGGCACTATTCTAACCCGGCAACCACACGGGCTCGGCAACCACACGGGCTATGTATTACTTATGGTTGGATAAAGTCGATTTTGCTGCTTAAAGTTGCATGAAGGTTTTAATTGTCACTAAATAAGAAGCAATAGTGCTATATAAGGCCCTAAAGACACTTATAAGCAACTTACATATAAGAGGGAACGTACCCTTATTTGGAACTTTAAATTCCAAATGGCCAGTATAATAGAGTAGTATATTACCCCAATAGTGGCTAAAGATATAATTTTACGAACCTTTTGGAACCTGGGTGATTGCAACTTTAAGGCCTAGAAGGGCCGTAAAATTATCTCTTTAGTCACTATTGGTAATTTACTATTCTATCATACTAGTCATTTGGAATTAAAAGTTCCAAATGAGGGTATATTTCCACTTATAGGTATGCAAAAGTTGCTTATAAGTGGCTTTAGGGGCTTATATAGCACTGTTGCTTCTTATTCAGTGAAAATTTAAGCCTGATAGTTTCAAATAGAGAACAAATAAGTGAAAAAAATGCAAGATCTTTTTTGTTTCGCAATGTTTACAAATTGGAGTCGATGAAAATTACTTATTTTAATCAGAATTTTATCACACTGACGCATAATCGCAGTCTTTTGATAGTTGTGACGATGTTACTTTAACATTGTACATAATCTACAGTCATAAGGTCAGGTTTTTAACAGGTTTATTTCTTATCTTAGCACTTACTTTTGAATATTCCTGGTCAAATCAAAGGCGCATCAAAATTTACAAAGATACCATACTATAGTTTCACGGTATTAAAACATTCGCAAGAATTTGGTCCTTATTTCAATGCGTGATCGTGAAGTTTTAATCACTCACAGACGTATAAATCTAAAATTAAAATGGCCGAACACATTCACTTTTAAAAAACACAACTTGTGTTTACTTAATTGTTGCCACGCCACTCGAAGGTACTTCGGCGTCGCAATTATCACTCATTAACCGAACTGAAATCATTATTCATCGTTCAATAAATGTCGTTCACTGCGCATAACTTTTACACATAGTTCTAATTGCCACTTAAGATAATCGTGAGATCTCTTGTGGATTCAATTGGGAACCAAAAATAGGCTGCAGTTTTTCTCCCCGTGGTTCTATATTTGTTGCCATTGTTCCACCTATATAGAACTTAGTCATGGCTACGTATCGTCACTACTTTGAAAAACCTCGTATCTCATAAATAAATAAATCACGGGACAATCTCACACAAATTGATCTAGTCGCAAACTAAGCTCTAGGCTTGTACAGTCAAGGTTATAAATATGTATACACTTTAGTACCTTGTTTAATTAACGTCATGTTTAAACTGTCATATGAAATTGTCCAGCGATTAAAGTGACACGGTACTAAAGTGTATACATATTTATGACCTTGACTGTACTATGGGTACTAGACAACGATAAAGTTACTTATGTATAGAAATATATACTTAAATACATAGAAAACATCCAATTAAGACTCAGGAACAAATACTCGCGCTCATCACACAAATGTCTGCCGTTACCGGGATTTGAACCCAGGACCCCTCCCCTAGCTTCAAAGGCAGGGTCACTACCAACTAGGCTAGCGTGTCGTCATATTTAGTGATGTACGATTTTATACTTATATCTCTTCATGTTTAAGTTTAAAATTGTCTGTCACAAAATATGAGATACGAGATTTTTTCACAGTAGTGACGATATTTCACTTAAGTATCTAAATAGATACGGACGGGTTGGGTTTCGTTCTTATACTGAACTAGTTTTTTCCGCGGAATTACGCCGGAGTCGCACAATAAGGCCTTCTGTTCCAGACTGCCCAAGAAGGAGGGTTATGTTTCTGAACTGTACCTATATGTGTATATAATTTTTGTTTGTGTGTATGGTTATTTGTCTCCTCGTAGAGCGTGAACGGATGACCTGATTTCGACAAACGAGGTATTTTGCTTCTCTTATAAAATGGTGGATTAAAAAAATATATATGACATGGATACCGCACCACTAAAATATAAAAACACTTATACTCAGCAAAAATATAAAAACAGGCATTTGGGTTTAGTAATCGCTTTTTGTTAACTTTTTGGTGTGCAACCTTGTTTAACACTATCGACGGGAATATCGGCATAACATGGTCAACGCCAGCAACGGATTAATCCGTCATGATCTTCAGCGCAATATTTCTTCGAGTTCGTGTTACGGGCTCGACGAGAACCGCTGATAATGAACTATAAACCCTCTTTGCAGCCGAAAAGCGCCACAGACCATCAGAATAGAAATAATGAATAATCGTCAAGATAAATTATTCTACACAAGCGTAATTAATATACTGAAAAACCAAATACCTCGTGCTCGTGTGGCTTCACCTTAAAAAAAAACACCGTGCACATAGACATTGATACGATTTTTAAACCATAAAAATTAAAGAGAAGGAGATTTAACAGTACCAACAACTTAAAATTTACATACACTTAGGTATAAACATGTGAAATCTTGTTGGGTACAGTAATCAAAAGCAGTTAGAGTTAATTTTAGTTTTTTTGTTCTTTAAGAGCGTACATGTTAAGTACATGAATTGGGAAATTTTACTTTTATGTTATCCTACGTTATCCCACTAACTGAACTCGAACAATGTGAATTTGTCTACGTATTCTATGTCGTGACTATTAATATAAATGTGAAGGTATGCTTGTTTGTTTATTTGTTCCCCCTTCCACGGTGCGATTGCCTTTATATTTGGTACAGATAGTTTATATACCAGAGACGGACATAGGCTACTTCTTATAGTTCCCGAGAGAACACCGACAAACGAAATTGATGCGGACGAAGTCGCGGGCAAAACCTACTAAGACAAAAAATGGCTTATCAGAGCATCGACTATACAAAACCGTTGGTTCACTTTTCCCTTTCGCCTTTTCTTCCGTGATATATCCTAAATTGCGCTTCCGTTCCGTCAGCGCGCGCCGTGGGAGCGCTTCCTGCAGCCGCCGGGAGTGGAACCCATGCTGCGCCCGCCCAGCACCTGGGAGCCCCGCCCGCCCGAGCCCGGCGGAGAGCGCGACCAGTCTTCCGTACTGAACGTATGAACGATATGAACTAACGGTTGCCCTTTTCGTGTGTCCTGAACTCAAAGTATCATATGCTTTCATCCATGGTCTACTTTAAATCTGTTCTAGCGTTTATCCGCGACGGATGAATATCCTCACAAACTTAATAAATATAACGCTTACCCGCGACTTCATCCGCTTAACTCGTTTATATAGAGTCTCTCCAGGAAACTATCAAAAAATACCCACAATACTTACAATTTATTCTGTTTAAATTCAGTACATGGATTATACTACTTACCTTTGTACCAAATATCATCCAAATCGATTTAGCGATTTAGGCGCGATTAACCTCTCATACGCTAGATCTGCTCACAAAATTTGGATATCTTTTAGTAATTTTTTTAGCACATTTTTTCTGGCTATACCGTAATCCGAAGAGAGTAGAACTTAGTAAACATTTTTTAATCTTCCGCATACGAGGGGTTAAGGGAATCCATCCAAATATCATTTAAATCTTTACATTACGATTACTGTAAGTTTACCACTGGCAGAGAGTTTGCCTTCATTTAATTTTCAACTTTAATTTCATACAAATAAAGCAATTTTCAGAATACTGTTACCCACGACAGCCGATTAAGTAATAACTATTTTATTTGTATAATATTAAAGCTGAAAATTAAATGAAGGCAAGCCATCTGTCAGTGGTAAACTCAAAATAATTCTACTGTAACATTTATAATATGAAGCAACCCGCCCGCGATTTCGCTAGCCTAGAACTCGTTCATCGTGTTTCCCTCGGGAACTGTCAAATTTCCATGGGTAAGGATAATCCTAAGTTTTACTTTTACTAGCATAAATTGCCTGCGTGCTAAATTTCATCCAAATCTGCTGAGCCGTGCTCGCGTGACCAACGTTCAAATACTATTAGAGGTACCTATGACTTTAACTTTTGAACGCAGTGGCAAAACAAAAATCAAGACTCGCGTAAATTAGATAAAACAAATGACAGTATATTTGGCATAGTCAAACGTGACGGATTTATCCGTCGATGGCGTGAACCTTTAGTGCCGATATAACCGTCGATGGTGGTGAACGGGTTAATAAGGGGCGTGCATGCAAATCTGATTAGCGGCGTATGCGGTAATAGACTCACAAGCGGTTAAATAGACAAACATACTCGTACTTACAAACATGTTAATTGCAAGAGGTCTTAAGAGGCCGTATACGAAATTATGCCAGTTTTGCTTATTTTCGTGATTTTACAGTTTAAATACTGCTTTTCTATAAGTTTTAATGCCGATCATGATATATCATTTCAGTTATGATCGAATAAATGAGTTACGAATGAATGAGCTACTTTTTTATCTGACTGATCTACTGAAGTTTATTACTGTTCTTTTAATTTTATGAACGAGTGTTTTAAGAAGCCGAAATTTAAAACTATTTTTTGTCCATTGTCTATAAACAATTACCAAGTTCATAATTTTTTACCCAAAAAAAATATATCAAGGTGGTAAAAAGTAATTCATACATTTTTTAGACAACTTTTACAGCAATCAATTGCTATTTTTTTATACCTTTAAGACGTCACAACGATTCGTGAATGTGCGATATTCTAAACCTCGTACAGCAAAACTCACGAAACAGTCGCCGGTTTCAGGTCGATTAATCAAAATTAAATTATAAAAACAAAAAAGTATTTCATACATTTGTTGAAAATCGAAATTATCTTTCGTGTTGCGCATTAAAATTTGAAAAAGTAAAGTATTTCAACAGTAAAATCACGAAAATCAGCGAAATCGGCAAAGTTTCGTGTACGGCCCCTTAAAAAGTGTTTCGGGCTTAAAAAGTGCTTAAAAAGAGCGATTCATACCCAAAATTACTAAACATAATTTTTGATATATGTGGAGCTTTTGTACATTGTAGATTCATCTAATTTGAACAATATGTTTAGACTGCCTTTTCACCAGAGCTGTGCGAGGTAGCGGAGCGGTGCTCGAGGAAAAAAACCACCAATAGGATTCCTAGTCTTGCTTAGCGTAGCGCTCCTATTGGTGGATTTTTCCTCGCACAGCGCTCCACTGCCTCGCACAGCTCTGGTGGAAACGCTGCTTTAAACACTTGACAGCTCGGAATAATCACACAATCGTATACATATTAAATATCGCTGTACATGTCATGCTGGGCCATGTAAATCAGTCGTCAACTCTGAAACTGTAAGACATACAAAGATCGATTTTTATTTTCTGCATTCATAGCTAAACACCCTATGATGGTAAAAAGTATTTGATATATTTTCATTTGACATTTGATATAATTTCAAAGGATATAATCAATATCATCACTCATTGTTTATAATTAACGATTGGTATAATATCAAAATATCTATTTTTATTTTACATAATTATCATTTGGCATATCACATATTTTACTATAATCATAGTTTGATATAAAAAAACATTGTATAACTATCATGTGATTTTTTAATTACCAAATTGCGTTTTATTGACCTAAACTAAACTACTTTTCTGGTAGCACTTACTTTTGTGCACGGGCAAGGGGTTGAAGGGCGAGTCAAAGGAGCCCCGCTTTCGCGGGGCTTCTATTACAGCTCTGTGGGGTCACAAGGTAACTAACGAACCTACACCGTTATTCTGTGTATAAAGCTCATAGCTTCATTACCATTTTCAATATGTTTCATTTTCATTTTCATTTTCAATATTTTTAAATAATAAAATATGATGTTTACATGAAGTGAAGTTTACAGCAAATTAATGATAATAGCACGTAATTTTAGATGTACGAGTTTAATAAAGCGAATGATTTTAAGAGAAACAATATGGACCCGTTTAACTAGCACCTCCGCGGCATGGCGGGTTAGTTTGTGTTTCTGATTCAAGCTATGTCTTGTCCCCAGTTCTCGACGTGTTCAGTGGTGATGAAGGACAAGAAGGAAGAGAAGAAGGAAGAGAAGAAGCCAGCGAAGAAAGCAGCAGCGGTGCATAAACCACCACCGTCTAAGGGAGGCGGCGCCACCGGCAGGATCATTGCAGGTGTTGCACCTAATACTGTAACCCTGTTCAGCACAAATTAAAAAAAAAGCGGGTTAGAGCATGTCGGACCTCGCTCAGTGCAGGGTTCTTAAGTACTACAAATATAAAAATCAACAAGTAATAACTAATTTTCTATTTAACCTTTTCAATTCTATGTCAAATACAAATCCAGAGAGAATGTCACCTTTGCCTCATAGATACTCAGGTCTATTTTGCGCTGTCAACTATGACGGCTATAGCCGTCTGTTAACGCCAGTCTTCGCCACGAGAGGGCCGCGCGACAAGCCGCCCGCGCCGCCCGCGCCGCCCGCGTGCCGCCAGCGGCCCAGGCCGCGCCCCTCCACTACTACGACGAGAGAACTCACGCCGAGCGCACGCTCCTTTATTTAAATCATTTACCTATTTTATATTTTTACGAGAAGCTGTAACATTATACTCTTCAACCATCGCCGTTGGTATTATTTATACATGCTTCGAGCCGGATCCATCAGAGTCGACGAGAAATACACGTCGAGGTTACCGTTAGCGACAAGACGACGCGACGTGGCAAGCCGCGCCGTGCACCGAGAACAAAGAACCCAGCGACGATAGATTTAAGAAGAGAGAAACCGGACGGCTTCTTGGAACTTTTCTAACGATTATTCGAATCTACAATATTATCTCCATCGACTGCACCGTGTCACGAACGAGATTTATACCACGGGGAGTGAGGTTTTGGTGAGTTCGTTCCATTATCTACGTAGTCCCTCTTCCCCCCGTAAATGTAATTTTTTTTCTTGAGGGCACCGCCATAGGAGCCATCTCATAATTTAAATTAAATACCGGCAACCGCCATAGGTGCGCCGATCCATCGAATTATTAATTTAGGGCACTCGCCATAGAGGCCAAACATTCTTAAAATTAGGATCCTTTAACGGCCATTAGGGGTCTAAAATTCCTTTCGCGAGCCAAGGTCCCATCATTTTTACAGGTTCTCGCCATAGGGGCCTGCGATCTCATTAGTTTCACAGGTTCTCGCCACAGGGGCCTGCTATTCTAGTATTTCACTTTAAATATAGATAGGTGCACTTATTCTGTTTTATTTTCATTTTCCCACGCTATTTTTTCCTATGTACTTACTCAGTTTAAACTCCTAATTAATTTTCAGTTGCCTAGTTTTCTTCTATCGCTTTGTCTGCCCAACAATTTTGTCATACTTATTTCGCTTGCTTTAGATTTGCGTACTTATCTACATTCCAGAACGTTCGACGCTCGGCCCGGCCGGCGGGCGCTCGCGCGCTCAGCTGACGAGGTCAACGACCGCGCCGACGCGACCGTTACAGTTGCGAGGTTTTGCCGCGCTTTGTTCGCTGCGCTTGCGCGCTGGATCTGCTTGCGTGATTTTCTGCTTGCATTCAAATTTAAGTACCTTCAACCTTTTTCTTTCTTCACTTTTATGTTATTTCTTTCTTGATTCTTTCCACATTTCATCAGGTTTCATCTTGGAAATGGATATAAGGGTGCTTAAAAGATCGAGAGGCACGCTTAAATCTAAAGTTACTATATTTAAACAGTTTTTAGATACGCTTTCATCGTGCGAAAGACTAAGCAGTTTGCAGAAAAGACAATTATCGTTGCGCTTGGATCTAATAAAACCTATATACGACGAATTTAATACCGTGCAAACTGACATAGAATCATTATGCCAACTTCCAGATGATGATTCAAAGGAACTGATGGAACGGGGCAACTTTGACGACGACTTCTGCACTGCAGTTGCTGTGGCAGAGGAGTTGCTGAGCCAGAATAGGACCCGGGCTGCATCTGAGGGCGACGACTCTTCTCAGGTGACGGGCTCTGGTACTGCTATCGCTAAAGGTGGGCCAACGTTAAAATTACCAACTATCCATTTACCGTCCTTTTCCGGAAACTATCATGATTGGTTAGGGTTCCGTGATACCTATACATCACTTATTCATAATAATGAAACCATTCAAAAAATTCATAAATTCCACTATTTGCGTGCGTCACTTAAGGATAGTGCAGCCTTAATTATTCAATCTCTTGATTTTTCTGTAGACAATTATGATATAGCTTGGCAATTGCTTTGTGATCGCTATCACAATGATCGAGTACTTATAAATAATCATATTCACTCGCTATTTAATATTGAACCTTTGACTCGAGAATCGGCAAGGTTACTACGAAACATGATGGATACGTTTACCAAAAATCTTAGAGCATTAAAAACCTTAAAGTTACCTACTGAACACTGGGATATTTTAATCATACACATGGTTACCAGTAAATTAGATTCCGTCACTGCTCGTGAATGGGAAGAAGAACGCAACAGAATTAAAACAATTCCCACTTTAGACAATTTATACACTTTCATTAAAGATCGCGCTAATCTATTGGAAACCATGGACGACTCGCGATACAAACAGCCACAATCACAAAACTCGCGTGTCCCACCGCGGAGGTACAATGACATTACGCATAATCGCCAAAAAACATTTATTGCGTCACCCACTGTGTCGAAATACTCGTGCCTTTTATGCAAAGGACACCATTCATTATATCAGTGTTATAGGTTCAAATCATTCCCACTAGAGATAAGATTAGAGAAGGCAAAGGAAATGAAATTATGCCTTAACTGTTTGCGTAAAGGTCATGACGTAAGCGCATGCACGTTAGGTCCGTGTAACATTTGTCATAAAAAACATAACTCTTTGTTACATATGGAAGAGAATAATAGGTCTGGCGCACGCAGTCTGCCGACGACTTCTAAATGCATTGTTCTACCCGCGTCAGAAAGTGTAACTAAATTAGAAACTCACACATCCATACCA
This sequence comes from Acleris holmiana, assembly GCA_949316455.1. NCBI lineage: Eukaryota > Metazoa > Arthropoda > Insecta > Lepidoptera > Tortricidae > Acleris > Acleris holmiana. Next base: position 3,676,178 of record OX438789.1, on the reverse strand, counting down.
GGAAATGTTACAATGTCATGTGCACATCAATCAGCTGTCTTGCTGTCCACCGCCATTATAGGTGTCGCTGACAGTTCTGGTAACATCTATCAAATACGTGCGTTACTTGATAACGGTAGCACTTCCAGTTTTATAACTGATAGTTTATATGCAAAACTTAATATTCCCGCTCATAAAACTCAAGTCTCAATACAGGGTCTTTATAACCAACATTCACAAATCACTAAACGTTGTAATGTGAATATTTCGTCACTTACAAAAAGCGGATACAATAAAAATATTAATTGCTTTATTGTTCCCGCCATAACACAGTTATTACCCACTCATAAAATCGATTATACCACTTTCGACATCCCTAGTCACATCCACCTTGCTGATCCCTCGTTTTATATGCCATCTGAGGTGCAGATGTTATTAGGGAGCGATCTTTTCTGGGAGGTAATAAAGAATAACAATATTTCCTTAGGGAAAAATAAACCAACTCTAACCGAAACAATGTTAGGTTGGTTAATTTCGGGTGCTGTACCCTCGCCTCAGAACACACACACAAAATCATTCAATAATAAAAACCATGCTTGCAATATGCATTCATGTCAGTGTTCAAGCGAAGAAGTACAGTCATGTAATTGCCAAAATACAGTCCATTGCCATTTCACCAGCTCTTCTGATACTGAGCTGCAACATAAATTAGACAATTATTTTGAGTGTGAATCTATTACCGACCCGCGTGTTCCGTCTAAGGACGAGCAGGAATGTGAAAAAATATTTACAGAAACGACTACTCGTCAGTCTGACGGTAGATTCGTGGTCAACATTCCTTTTAAAGAATCTCCCAAGTGTCTAGGGAATTCATATGATATGGCACTAGCTAGATTCTTTGCTTTAGAACGCAAATTTAATCAAAACTCCATTTTTAAACATAAGTACATTGAATTCATGAACGAATATATAAATCTAGGCCACATGTCGGAAAACTTAACGTTTAAAAATAATGAAATATCTTATTTTTTGCCGCATCACGGTGTGCTGCGAGATAACAGTCTAACAACTAAACTTCGCTCTGTTTTTGATGCCTCGATGGCTACCAGCTCGAGACTATCACTCAATGATATACAGCTGATTGGCCCAACTGTCCAAGACGATCTTTTAAGTATATTGTTGCGATTCAGACAGCATAAATACGTAGTAACTGCTGATATAGAAAAAATGTACAGAATGATACTTATCAACTCTGATCAAAGGCCATTACAGCAAATATTATGGCGTGACGACCCTACTGAAAAAATTAAAATCTTCTATTTAAACACAGTTACCTACGGAACTGCCTCAGCGCCGTTCCTGGCTACAAGATGTCTTGTTCAGTTGGGACATGACTGCATGAACAGAACCACATCACTTCATGATGAGCGTATTAGTCATACAAATTATAAATTGATAGGTACTTCAATCTTACACGATTTTTATGTCGATGACCTCGTGACAGGTCATGACGATAGGGATGTGTTAGTGACCATCAGTAAAGGCATTAACCATCAACTTAAAGGCGCTCACTTCAATTTGCGAAAATGGAATTCGAATTACTCAGACATACTGCACGACATACATAACGACGATGAGAGGAAAGGTGATCCTTTATTAATCATAAATAACGAAAGTAATTCAAAAATATTAGGTGTAAATTGGAACTGTCAACATGATTACCTTTCATTTTCATCGTCGATATCAGACTCACCCACACATAAAAAACCAACTAAGCGTCTAGTACTATCTACTATCGCTCAGATCTTTGATCCTCTCGGACTCATCAACCCATGCTTATTGCAAGCTAAAATTATACTTCAAAAAATATGGAAAAATAAATGTGCATGGGATGATGAAGTACCACTGGAACTCCAAATTTCATTCAATAAATTCCTTGAAACTTTACCTCACCTTAATTGCATTCAAATCCCACGCCGAGTGTTATGTGATTTTCCTATAACAATAGAACTACACACATTCAGTGACGCATCAAAACATGCTTACTCAGCGTGTGTGTATGTGCGTAGCGTATCCAGGGAAGGCGAGGTTCACGTACACCTACTTATCGGAAAATCTCGAGTTGCACCCTTTAAAAAGAACATGACAATTCCCCGGCTAGAATTAGAAGGGGCATTGCTAGCTACTCGATTTGCAAATAAAGGTATTCAACCAATAATGGGAAATCTACCAAAAGAGAGGCTCCATGCTGATTTTCCATTTCAAAATACAGCCGTCGACTACGCCGGACCTATCATGATAGCGGATAGGAAAGGACGAGGTTGCAAGCTTCTTAAGGCTTACATATGTGTGTTTGTGTGCCTGGCGATACGGGCAGTTCACATAGAGCTTGTCACCGAGCTCAGTACTAACGGTTTTCTTGCTTGTTTAAATAGATTCGTCGCCCGCAGAGGTAGACCGGAGACCATATTTTCGGATAACGGAAAAAACTTTGTAGGAGCCTGCAACGAATTATCCAGATTTCTTAGCTTGAACTCTGATGAAATGTCTAACTTTGCAGCAGAAAATCACATTAACTTTAAATTCAGTCCAGCATATAGCCCTCATTTTAACGGTCTAGTAGAAGGATCGGTAAAATCAATTAAATTTCACTTGAAACGTGTCTTAGGACTAGCAAACCTTACTTACGAGGAGATGACGACATTGTTGGTGCAGATAGAGTCTGTACTGAATTCTAGGCCGCTCACTCCTCTCTCTTCCGACCCTTCGGACCTTATTGCGCTTACTCCTTCACATTTTCTAATGGGACGAACAATTATGCTCACTCCCCAGGTACTTGCTGATGACGCCGAGACACGTATTAATACTCTGACGAGATACAAAAGAATAGAGTGTTTAAAAAATCACTTTTGGAATCGGTATTATACCGAGTATATTTCAGAACTGCAGAAGCGGAACAAATGGCGCAATGATGATGGAGACTTACACCTTGACCAAATGGTGATTGTCAAGGATGACCGCCTCCCACCCAACCGATGGATGCTCGGACGAGTTAAATGCCTGTACCCTGGCACCGACGGAGTTGCCCGGGTCGCCGATGTACTCACCAGTTCCGGGACGCTGCGGAGAGCCTTCAATAGGCTAGTTCCACTGTTGGAACATGATGTTCCAAGGCGGGCAGCATGTTAACGCCAGTCTTCGCCACGAGAGGGCCGCGCGACAAGCCGCCCGCGCCGCCCGCGTGCCGCCAGCGGCCCAGGCCGCGCCCCTCCACTACTACGACGAGAGAACTCACGCCGAGCGCACGCTCCTTTATTTAAATCATTTACCTATTTTATATTTTTACGAGAAGCTGTAACATTATACTCTTCAACCATCGCCGTTGGTATTATTTATACACCGTCAATGGCGATGAAAAGGTTAAAGTTATTTGGTGCCGTCTTAGATGATTTTAGTAGGCACTTTAATCGCCTGTATCTCAAGAACCAATTAAGGCTACTTAGTCGTGATAGTTTTTCTTATAAATTCGTTATAGCGGTTACATTTCAGTTTTTTTTCTGGTTTTTATTATTTGTAGTTTCGCCTGTACGGGGGATGACGAATCTTGACTCTATTAAATATTAGCGCCTTTAAGCATAATAGTTCGGATCCCTTAATCGAAAAATTGTTACTATAAACCCGTAATAATTTTGAAAGACCTACCCAACGACACCCCACACTATGGGGCAGACGATAAAACGAGCGAACACCCCAACCACCATGTACTCCACTGTACCAACCTACATATTTATTTAAATATATTATACAGGGTAATTTTTAATTTCAATATTTGCTTCGCTTTTGTTAATCAATAACACATGTTGTGTTATTTTTAGTCTAGCTTAAAAAGTATTAGAGATATTGCCGATTCAATGATTCCACTAACTTAACGATATTCATGGACCCTCTAATGCAGGGGTGCGAGGAGAGGGGAATGTTGTTAAGTAAGTTAATAAATTAATTTTCAAATTTAGAATATCAGTAGGAGGAGGGGCTTGTTGTCTGATAAGCTGTACATGAAATTTCAAATTTCGAATATCAATACAGTGTGTCGCATGCCTACAGCTTGACAACCCATGTCATCATTTCTAGTGTGACTTTGTGTCCACGCGAGAAGGTGAAAAAGAAATAATTTACAAAAAAAAAAAACGATACAAAATCATATGTTAAAATTTGTGCACTGATAAAAAAAAAGCCCTGTATGTGTTACAGATTTATATGTATATGTGTATTCAATTATGTTGATATTTATTCATTATTTTAGGTCTAAAATTTAGTTCACGCTGTATTGTAAACTTTATTTTTGTACTTACGTCTACTCGTTGCCAATAGCGTTTCTTGCCAAAGGTTAGCTACAAAAGCTCCCTTAACCTTTTCAACGCTATGTCAAATACAAAACCAGAGCGAATGTCAACCTTGCCGCACAGATACTCAGGTCTATTTGGCGCTGTCAACCACGACGGAAATATCCGTCAATGGCGTTGAAAAGGTTAAAGGGATAAGTTCGCCATAAATATAGTAAGTACAGTACATATTTTTTTATTGAAAACCACATACATGTTTGCATCAGTATACTTTTTAACATTTGAACATTTTGGCAAAGGGACGTTCGAACTTATTAAACATTTTAGTCTTTTAGGGTTCCGTAGTCAATTAGCTGTAGGTAATTTGGCATGGATATGCATATTAGTCACGCCAAAAAAGTGGTACAATAAAATGTAAAAAAAATATCTAGGTACCTCCCTTAGCGAGACTCTAGTACCCCCCGCCCCCCCCTCACAGCCAAAACTACAAATACTAAATATTGATTGAAAGAGCATATACCCAATTTTAAAGGAAAACTATCACGAACTGGGTGAATCAACTTTTAAGGTACTAGCCAACTTTCGACATGTCTCACTATGTCACCTTAATTTGGTAGGATGCAATTATTTTTTTTGATGTGGTCAATATATTGAATAAATGAGACAATTAAACTTACTTTCTAGCTGACAATTTTAAAAATTCTTCTATGATTTACACAAATATATCAGGTAACGCAGGGGACGACGTTGTCCCCGGGTTTTGTATGAAAAACGTGCATTTTCCACTGCGTTACCATGTTTTTACAAAATTATAGAATTGGTTTATGATTATGAATAGTGAAATCCGAAAATCTGATTATCTAATTTTAACATGTGTAAACCATTATCAATCTCACATATTCTAGTAAGTTTTTATTAGCGTGTAGAAAAGGAGGACTTTAAAAGTTGATTCACCCGACTATCATTGGTTCTTGAGATACAGGCGATTAAAGTGTTTATACCTACTAAAATCATCTAAGACGGCACCAATTGACTATAAACAGAAAATTACTTATTAATTGATGATTTTTATGTTTGTAGTACTTAACGGCTTCGGAACCCTACACTGAGCATGGTCCGACATGCTCTTGCCCGGTTTTATATATTCCTTTCTCCCTTCTCCAAACTGATACTTAAAGAATTCCCCATACTGACCCCTTTCAGAGGGCGCCGAGCGTCCAGTGGCGCCCTCATTAGATTTATTGTATTTTCTAATTAACTAAAGTATTATCCTAAAATCAAAGAGCGCTTTACTGTTGTACAAATGAATACACAATTTATAGAGAAGATGACATAAATTAACAACAATTGAACTATGAGTGAGCAACTTAACGGAAGAAAGTGGCCACCTTACTACTCGTACACAACCACTTAGGTTAAAGTTTATTAAACTGTGTCATGTATGCTATATATTGCATTTTAATTTGATTTTAATACAATACTTTAGTTTATTAGAAATCACAATAAAATTAATAGGGGCGCCACTGGACGCTCGGCGCCTCCTTCAATTTCTCCGCTGTATTCTGTGCTTAACACGACGTGTTTGTTGCAGTGATCGGCGCCGTGGTGGACTGTCAGTTCGAAAAGGAACTGCCTCTGATCCTGAACGCTCTGGAGGTCCCGGGTCGCAGTGAGTGGAATCAGACGCGACGTATACACATTAAAAATGTCCAGAGACATAATAGAGAACATGCATGAGAATCAGAATTAGGTTTCATAGATACGATTTAAGAGACAATGAAAAAAAAACATAAAACGCAATACACTAAGTTTTGACCCGTTTATTAAGATTTTATATAGATTGAATACTTGTTAAAACTTTAAAACTTCTTTTAACGTTTAGATTGTTTTTTTCGGCATCCTCATTTTATTTAAAGAAAGAAGAAAGAAAGAAAAATACATTTATTCACGGAACACAACGACACATAAAAGTAAAAACAGTAAACAGAGAAAGAAAAACATAGTGGTTGGTGTGTCTTCGTGGCAGTGAACCGGACACTGGCTCAGCATAATACTGAGTTGCTAGGCACCTGCAGCGCTGATTTTCAGCCAGCACCGAGTGTGACAAACGGACGGAACGTTGTACAAACTAGTAAATAAATGAAATGTAATTACTTATTATTAAACAAATAATACTCATAAAAAGATATTTAAGGGAATTAAATAAAACCTTTACATAAACATACTTTAAACAGAAAAGGTACCTACTTAGCTAGTATACAGCATTGGCAATTCAAGAAATAAAACTCAGATTTAGAGAAAAAGAAAAAGTGCTGGATTGGGATTAGGATTTTTGAAGCGTCAACAAATAACCCTTAAGCTTACGCTTCCAGGTGTACCTGAGAGGCGCTCCTTGGAGATCATTCCAGCACTTGGACGCCGCGAACCTGAAAATACCCCGAAATGCCGCGGTTCGGTGAAACGACACGATTGCCCTGCATTTATACCGGCGCACACTACTCGTAAAATGGACCTTTTTAAAGAGGTACGACGGGATCTCATGCTGCACTACACCGAACATAAGGGTCGCCAGGTGCATGCGCCTCCGCACAGACATGTTTAGCAGGTTAGCGGCGTTCAAATACGGAGTGATATGGGAGCGGGGAGGGACTCTAAAACAAAAACGAGCACATGCGTTTTGAACTCGTTGTATCAGACTCTTGGATCGACCAAGTATGCAACCACCATAAACGACATCGCAATAGTTTAACCTTGATAGTACAAGTGATTCACACGGGTGGACACGCAGATCAACACTGAGGTAATCACGAATATTATAAAGGATTTTGAGGCGGTAAAAGCAGTTGCTAACGACTCTAGCTACGTGGCTCTCAAAGCGCAGCTCACTGTCCATAAGCAGGCCAAGGTTACTTGCTTCGACCACCCGCTCTATCGGTTCGCCCATGATAGCTACATCCACGGTCGTCAGGCTATCCAGAGTTTTACGGGTTTGATGTTTCGATCCAAATATTAAATATTTGGACTTCTTTGGATTGAGGATGAGGCAGCTCCTCTCCGACCAAGACGTAACCCGGTCGAGGTCAGCATTGATGTTCCCTACGGCGGTGACTGTATCTGAGAGTGTGCTGGAAGTGTAGAGTTAAAGTTAAAGTCATCGGCGTAGAGGTAGTATTTACTGCTCCTTATACTGGAAACAATATCACCGCTATACAGTATAAAAAGCAGAGGACCCAGGATCGAACCCCGCGGTACTCCCCTGGTCACAGGACCAGGAGAGGACAGCATAGCACGGCCTGACACTGTGCGTAGCTCGCCTGTACAGGGTTCAGTCTAACAAGGATCTAAAGTACGATCATGAATAATGTATTTTCGCGTGCGAAAATTAAAACTTTATTCATATTCATACTCATGCTCATTCATTTAAATAACACCAAAAGATTACATTAGAGAAGATTATGAGATTTACTTTGGTGGAGAACACTATGTACACGCTTTAAGAAAAATGTATGTTTTAGTTGTGTAAAGTCTACTCCACAAGAAGCTTGTGAATCTTATAATGTAATCTTTTGGTGTTGAGCATGAGTATGAATATGAATAAAGTTTTAATTTTAATATCGACTCCATAGTTTTCTTTCATCTTACCGTGCGATGAAAAGTCCGAGCCCCACCAACTATGCTAATTGTTTCGTCAAACTTGTGTAATGCGACCTATATTCCTCACCAGCGCCCCGGCTGATCCTGGAGGTGGCTCAGCACTTGGGCGAGAGCTGCGTGCGCACCATCGCCATGGACGGCACGGAGGGGCTGGTGCGCGGGCAGCCCATCGTGGACACCGGCGCGCCCATCACCATCCCCGTGGGCGAGCCCACCCTGGGCCGCATCATTAACGTCATCGGGGAACCCATCGGTGAGAGATTTTCATCATCATCAAGAATTGTGAAGCTGAAATTTTCCATAAAAAATGCGATAACGTTTCTCTTTCCTTAACCTCTCGTCTGTCTTGACACAGATCAGTGCTTAAGGATAGCTTTTTGTTTTTTTTTACTTTTTTTTCCGTCTCCATCATTTTCCGAAAAAACTAGAACTTATTTTTTTTACCTTTGACAGACGAGGGGTTAAACCAAGTTTTTGAATATCGTCACTATTTTGACAAAACCTCGTATCTCATATTACGTGATGAACAATTTTTAAACTTATAATAAGTTTAAAATCGCACATCACGTAATATGACATACGAGGTTTTTTCAAAGTAATGACGATATGTTGTAATATGACAAACTAGTTCTCTACATTTTCGTCGTTTTTGTCGTTGGTAAACTAATGACGACCTACTCTCGTACCTGTCGATATATGGAGACAACAGTTTTTCAACGGCTAAGTCAGTTTGGCTGCCGGGTGCCACTTCATGTCTAAGGGAATAAGGGCTTGTTGTTAGGCGATGAGCTTCCAACCTGTCCTGTCACTAATACACTCTTAAACTTCTTGGCCTGATTGTGCAGAATGTGGTTACAGAGGTTTACCCTTGAAATTTCGACAAATGTTTAATCGAATTTCAGTTCAAAGCCAACGATACGCACTTTTTCATTTAATCGAATATTCATTGCACTGAAAATTTAAATGGTGTATTTTAATAACACCGATTTTTACCTTGTAGAAATATTATTTAGTATGTAGACTCGCCTGAGCCGTTATCTGGATCGGCCATAACGATTTACGTGGGTATTTGGGCGATTGGAAACGAAGTAATAGTCAAGTCGCAATCAAATGTTATTTTAATTCGGTAAGGTAACTTCTTTACAATAAATCAGCAAAATTAGTTAATAATCACTCACACCTAATCAAAATCCAATTACAATTAGTGGCATAAGTCATAAGATTACGCGGAACAATAGAGATTCGTCAGAGACGTGGTGCGCTAGCCGTTGACGTTTTAAGAGTGTCATGGCCGCGCTGACCATTCACCGACGCTCCGCTAGACCGACCGCCGTCAGTCTGGTTCCAGCGCAACCTAATAGATGGCGCTAGTGATGCGCCGTCACGGCCGGACTGACTTGAGACCGTCCTCGGGCGCTTTGTTTTGCAGTCCTGTAACAATCACACAGTTTTCTAAGGCCTAGACTGATACAAGTACACGCATAGTCCGCTCGTCCAACCTGACATTACTAGATTTGAAAGGCTATCATTACCACAAACAATTCTTAGACAGCTTAGTATAGTGGAAAGTGTGCGTCCCTTCGACCACGCATGGACCGGACGGCACCTTTCCTCTCAGCCTTAACGCAATTGACTTCAAACTGGACTAGTGTGTCCTTACGACCAATCACTTAGATTTGGACCGGACGACACTGTCATCTTAAAGCACTGTTCAACTAACGCGACTGGACCGGACGGGTGTGTCCTTTCGACCAGCCACAAGTGCTTGGCCCGGACGACACTGTCCCTTCGACCAGTGTAACTCCGTAACTCGTAATACATAAGCCTGGATCAGACGGATGTGTCCTCTCGACCAGCCGCTAGTGCATGGCCCGGACGACATTATCTTTTCGACCAGCTTTACACAAATCTAATCCTATCTGAAAGCGAATAAGCAGCTAATAAAATACACACAACACATACCTATTATTCATGGACTGTCTTGCTCAGCGTGAATTTGGACTTCGTGCTCAATGACATCATGATCAGAATTTATACTCAAAGTATCTGATCCTATCGTAATTGTATCAGAATCTGCAGTAACAGTTTCGGAGTCTACGGTTAACGTATCATAACTAGCTAATATGTCGGGGCATTCATTATTGACTTCTACATCTACCGGCGCCGTCACGGTCTCCTCTTCGTTCATTAAACTAGTACTAATTTCAATCAAGCCATCATGACCCTGAGGTACTGGACGTAAGTTTTCGTGCGCATATTTAAGAGTACGACGTGAACCGGATATGCTCTTTAGCTCGTAGCGATCGTTATCAAGTACAGCAGTTATCACGAAAGGACCCCTAAACTTTCTATCCAATTTAGTTTGGTTACGTTCGCTGCTTTTTATAAAAACGTAATCACCATTTGAGAATGGCTTAATAACCGCACGACCCCTGTTAAATCTTTCCGCATCGGATGCAGCTGCCCTTTGTATGTTAATAGAGGCATCATTTCGCACCGCATCTAAATCAAGTTGTTGAGCATTGTCAGGTCCCGAAGACCTAAGCTTTGATATTCCTAAAGATTGCGACCGAATGCCAAACATCAGTTCCGTTGGCGTGTATTTGGTGACGCTAGACATGGTACTATTGAGTGCCAACTGAACGTTTCCTAACTCTTGACGCCATGTTTTGTTGGGATCGTTTTCAATTATAGTAAGCAGACTTTTTAGAGTACGCATGACGCGCTCGACCTGGCCGTTTGCCCTGCTGGAGCCAGTTGCAATAAAATGCAGTTCAATATTATATTCTGCACAAAACGCTCTGAACTCTGAGCTGACATAGCACCTCCCTTGATCGGCGATAATGCGTTTAGGTGCTCCAAAAAGGCAAACAGCATTTTTAACGGCACGAACTGCACTAGCCGCGTCTAGAGAGGAGGTGTGCTCTAACAAAACATATTTTGTGAACGCGTCAATAATTACAGAACAGTACTCTTTGCGATCACTCTTGCCGCTCAACTTCCCAGTAAAGTCTATATGGATGGTGTGCCAGGGCACACACATTTTTGGGATGGAATGTAGCCGTACAGGTTGAGCTCCAGAGGGTCCTTTTGATGCTTTGCAAATTATACACGAGTCAATAAATTTTCTAACACACTTCGACATCTGAGGAAACCAATACTGTTCGTACAGCTTGTCCAGCGTCTTGTCACTGCCTAAATGTTGTAACTCATTATGGACATGACTAATCAAGGTCCAAATCAAAGAGCGGGGGACTACTGGCAGCCATGAAATAGTTTTGTTTCGTACAATCTTCCTATAAAGAATGCCATCCCTAACGTCATATGTTTGCCCAACAGTATCAGGAAAATCGTTATTTATGTGTTTGTTGATTAAATCTAGGATCTCCGCATCACGTTTCTGTTCTACAGAAAGCCAGCCTTGATGCAGTTCCACAAAATAAACCGTTTTAGCTGTTGGGACAGCAGAAGCTTGGGAGGTGGATGCACTGGGGTTTGGCAACGGATTTCTTGAAAAATAATCTGCGTGTTCCATTCCACTGCCCTTGCGATATATGATTTCAAAATCATACGCCTGTAGAAACGCCCACCAACGATGAACACGGGGGGTCAGATCCGTTTTGGATTTAGAAGCCTGAAGTGAATTACAATCCGTAAAGACTCTAAATCGACGACCATACAAGTAATGCCGAAAGTGTTCTACCGCTCGTACGACAGCCAGTGTTTCTAGTTCGTACGAGTGGTAGCGGGACTCAACTTCAGATGTACGTCGGCTAAAGTATTCTACGACATGGGGTAAACTGTCTTTTCTTTGTATAAGAATCGCTCCATACCCTTCAGAGCTGGCATCGCAATGCAATTCGACGGGTAATTCAGGGTCGAAGATGGTCAGAACAGGTTCAGAGGTTAGTACGCCTACTATAGTATTGCGGATCTCCTCATGCTTTTTGGTCCACTGAATAGGGCCCTTTAGTTTTGTTAAGGGATACAACGGGCCAACAATGTTTGTAAACCCAGGTATGAATCTTCGAAAGTATGAAGCAAGACCCAAAAACTGTCGGACTTGGGTAGCTGTTTTCGGTTGGGGGGAATCTACTAGAGCCTGTATTTTGCGGTAATTTGGCCTAACTTCGCCGCATTGGATAGAGTACCCTAAGAATTCAACTTTCTGCTTCATAAATTTACATTTATTTAAGTTAAATGAAAATCCAGCAGCAGATAAGGCGCCTAGGACTTCATCAAGGTGTTTTAAACCTTCAGATATGCCGCTGGAGTAACATAAAACGTCATCCATGTAAATTAAGGGCTTATCCTTCAGCTGCTGAACGGCCTTACTGATGCAACGCTGATATACAGATGGCGCGTTGCGTAAACCAAAGGGCATTGCAAGATACTCGTATTGCCCTTCGGGAGTAACGAAAGCCGTCTTCTCAACAGAATTCGGGTGGATCGGAATTTGGTGAAAACCAGAGGCCATATCAAGTGATGAAAAGTAATGTGCACCGCTTAGCTGATCTATTTGTTCGTCAATCCGAGGAAGAGGGTAATGCTCGGGTCGCGTGTTAGAATTTAGCTCTCGATAATCGACACACATCCTTTCAGTGTTATCCTTTTTTTTGACTAAAAGGATGGGGCTCGCGAAAGGTGATGAACTTTCCCGGATAACACCTGCGTCAAGGAGGTCTTGAACTTTTTCCCTAACTATTTGCTTTTCTACTGGAGCTAACCTATAAGGGCGCCTCTGAACAGTTTTGTGTGGGTCTACAAGCTCGATTTCTAGCTCTCCAGTTTTTACACGGTTACTGGGGACACCTTCTATAAAATTGACAGCGTATCGATTTAGTACCTCTATGAGCGCCTGTCTATTGTCACCTGTTAAATCCGTATCTACTTGTGAGAAATCTGGCTTAGTGACATTCAAGTCACAGACATTTGTCTGTTCTTTAAAGGAGAACACAAGTTCATCGTTATTAATTTGAACGTTAACTCCATTTTCTAAAATATCTCTCCCTATGATAACAGGATCGCTAAGACAGGAGTCATGAACTACGTGAAATGTCAATGTTTGTGAAACTTCATCAATGTTTATCTTACTTAAAATTTGAGTCCTACACTCTATTTCATCTCCACTAATACCAGCGAGATAAACAACATTATTACGCTCAGTACCTGGGAATTTACTAGCAAAGCTTTCTTTTAACAAAGAACAAGACGATCCACTATCGAACAAAAAGGAGACTGACTCACCGGATGATGTCCTCAGCGTACCTCTCGACATTCGCTGCTCACACAGATTAACCTCCTTATTATTTGCAGCTCCAACACTGGTCTTCTTTTCTGGGCAATTTGGTGCAAGGTGACCAAATTTGCCACAGGTATAGCACGTCACAGTTCTCTCGGGTGTACGTGCGGCACTTGAAATATCTACTAGCGATTTTGACGTCATCATTGAATTTTCCCGTCGCTTCCTGCACTCGGCTTGCCGATGTCCTGGTATTCCACACCAATGACATTTCCCGGGAAATCTATTAGTATCTGACAATCGAGCTCGCTTAAAGTCAGATTCTTGTGTCTCAGATACATCCAAACGCCGCTTCAAAGAAATGCCAGCAAGAATTCTAAATAACTGCGCCTTGGTCGTAATAGTGTGTGCATTCAATTCGCGGCGAACTAAACCATCTTTTTGACATAAAATTGATATCACAAAGCCTGTTATAACCTCTTCAGGCATTTGCGTCTTCGGTATGCGTTCAATCATAGTCCATAACCGTAAACCGGCTTCTGGGGCGGTTTCCTTAGTTCCGATTTGAAAACGAAGCACTTCATCAAAATAATCTTGAAATAATTTCGGCTGACAAAACCTGGCCATTAAACTTTCTTTTACTGTGTCCCATGTCAATTCGTCCAAATTTAGTTTAGTCAGACAAGAAGCTGCACGTCCTTTTAGTGCACTCGTAAGGGCCACAAGCAAATCGATACCCCCAAGGCATTTACTTTTGACAATAATTTCAGTAAATTTGCACCAACCTTCTATGTCCGCGTCTGTGTCATCTGGATTGAATTCCACCAATTTAACAGTGTTCGACTGTACACTTGTCCCTTTTGTCGCTGGTGTCGTTGCCAGCACTCGGGTAAGTAGTGCTTCCATAGTACTCAACAGATTCATGGCACTTTTTTCATTTGATAGTTGGTTCTCCGCCTGTTGTTGCCCATGGCATCCCACTTCTGATGTAGACTCGCCTGAGCCGTTATCTGGATCGGCCATAACGATTTACGTGGGTATTTGGGCGATTGGAAACGAAGTAATAGTCAAGTCGCAATCAAATGTTATTTTAATTCGGTAAGGTAACTTCTTTACAATAAATCAGCAAAATTAGTTAATAATCACTCACACCTAATCAAAATCCAATTACAATTAGTGGCATAAGTCATAAGATTACGCGGAACAATAGAGATTCGTCAGAGACGTGGTGCGCTAGCCGTTGACGTTTTAAGAGTGTCATGGCCGCGCTGACCATTCACCGACGCTCCGCTAGACCGACCGCCGTCAGTCTGGTTCCAGCGCAACCTAATAGATGGCGCTAGTGATGCGCCGTCAAGTATATACTTTATTTCACATATCTTTATTTAATATTTTATTATTTTGTATTAAATTTCTAATTTTCGAAAATCATTTAAACTTCAATTAATTATGTGAGGAACTAAACGCAATGCACTCGCCAACGGATGTGGGTAAATATTATGTTTTATGTGTGTACCCTTTTGTTTACGCTCTGTATTGAATTTGTTTGGTAATTGGTAGGCGAGCGATTCTAGTTGTTGCCTTGGTATTTACTTATATTCTGTACAAAATGAGTGATTTTCATTTTGCGCAGATAATTTACAGGTATTTTTTCTATTAATGACTACCTTTTTTGAAATTAGTTTTCTAGTTAGTAATACACCTAACACCGTAAGCCGTTTTGTTTTTAGGGGCATAAAAAAATAACCTTAACCTTACCTACCTAGTCTGCGAGTAATATAGCAATAGTAATTATATTAATAAATTGTCTATACTTGCTTGAGTTTGTTTTATTTTTTCTTAAAATAATGTAATTAAGTATTGTAACGAGCCAAAAAGTCACCTGTCCGGTTAATTACAGAAAGATTTCATTATTCAATAAAGAACAGCATTAAAATTAACAGATAAGGAAGTATGTTATGTAAGAGTTTAAGTAATGACAAAAGAAAACATAACTTACTATATATTTGACAAGATAAGATAGTTAAAGAGTTCATTCCATTTGTAATTCATTATAAAAAAATAGTCAAACAAATTATAATTTATAATTTAACAATTTAAATAATATACTAACATAATTAAACATTTAAAAAGAATAACGTAAATAATCAAATTAAAGTTATGAAAAGTATGGCAAAATAATGTACGCTAAATTCAATCTTAAAACATCAACTCGCTACTGCGCATGTCGAATTGAAGGCGTTGAAGCCGAAGACGACGATGAAGGCAAAGATGGCGATGAAGTACTTGAGATATTATATAAGCAGGTCGCCATTTTGGGGAGGAGGCTTTTCTCTTTGACACTCGTGACGTGCGGACGGTTGTTGCTCTGGGGTCGTACTTACGTTCGAAATTCATAATTACGAGAAATTAGACATCTAATTAGAATTTTATATTTTAGTAGTGGGATTTAGATAATTGAAGCTTTTGCACTTTGACACTCGTGACGTGCGGACGGTTGTTGCTCTGGGGTCATACTTACGTTCCGAACTCGGAAAATAAATACCTATTTAAATTTTTGTTGGGGTTGATTAAATGGGTTTCATACGGGAAAGTTAGACATTAAATTAAAGTTTATATTTTAGTATTGGGAATTACATAACTTGGGTTTAGAAAACTTTTCTTTGAAAATTATTGGTAAGATTATATTATATGTAATTATTTGTGTGTGGATTTGTTAATCTTTTCTGTTACAGATTATTAGAAGAAAGAAGTAGTCAGCAAATTTAGAAGATTTTTAGTTGACATTTGTGTCTGGCACGTTGTTTATTTAGTACATTCAGTTGGGGGTTTATGGGGGAAAGTTTTGTAATTGTTAAAGTCTTTGAGTTAAGCTAGATTAGCATATTTTCGTGCCAGAGCGGTGTCCAGGCTAACAGTTTGCCTGACAAATCACGCTGACCCTAACGGTGACAAATAGGCTTGGTTTGGAACTCTGTAGATTCTAAAAGAGGCCCGGGCAACCCTAGATGTACTCTCTTTACCAACATAGTCATCTATATAAGAGCCCACCATTCTCATTCGCCAGCCTGGAGTGGGATCGGGGTCCACAGGTTGGGCATGCAATCGCACCCGTGAAAGCTCTGGGAAGTTTGAAGATTGGTTCCTTAAAACTCTATATATTTATATACACTAAACCACACAATAGGGCGTCATACTCTCACCGTCTTGGACTTCGGTCTGTGTGAGGGGGGTGGCAATCACACGGGTGTTAGGTTGCTTTCTCAGCAGACCCGGCTGAACTTTACAGTTTACCTAGGGAACTAGCTAATTACGAGGATAAGGTAAGCCTCTAGGATGTAGTTCTTTGTAGAATAGGCCTTATAAGTAGAGTTAGGGTAGAATCAATTGACTAGGGAAAGTAGGGAATATTAGGATTTTATTCAAATAGGGAAATAGGTAATGTTTATTTTTATTCACTAAAATTTAGGTACAATCTGATAGCAATCAGTAATTAAATAAAGTTCATATTTAAAAACATTCTTAGGATCACTTAAGGGGATAAGTAGGTACCTAATAGGTAAAATATTTTATGATAGAGATAAAACTATACTTTTAAATTCTCTCTTCATATTGACTTAGATCAAATCATATGAATTGAATAATTTTCAGTAACAAATAAAACACTTTTCAGTAAACAAGTTTAATTAGGGACAATATAGGATTCAGTATGTATTTGATAAATAACTATCTATTTGAAATTTGAAGCCATAAATAGTTTCATGTCTAACAAAATTAAAGTATCATTCTAGATAAAAACTATACCTAATAAATCTAGTTTGAAATGAAGTAACTTTGAAGTAAGTATAAAAATGAGATCTTTGAATAGATTTTATAAATTGCATTAATATAAATAAAACTATTATATCAATATACTAAAGTGGCTTTATAATTGAGCTGTATATTTACTCTTACATAGCACAGAAAGCTATTATGAGGATTCAATCTAGCTAGAAGACAAAATGACTTCTGTATTACCTCTGTTTTACTATAAAAGATAAACACGTATACATGGTGAAAATTGAACATCTCATTATAGACTATAAAGATACTAGAGTCTAGATCATGGCTCATACAGTGAATTAAGCAATATCAAGCTAAAGACACTTTTGTAATAATAAATTTACAATTAGCATAAATAAATTTTATTCGAAGATCATTAGAATCAATTATATTGAATATTGAAATATAATTTTGCACCCTCTCAATTTGGTACTTTACTACTAACTGACTTATCATACAGTAAATAAAATAATTAACTATATATGGCAAGGAGTCTGCCCTGTCTCTGGAGGATGACTATTGGAACAGACTAAGGTCTGCGTGATAGCAATCACGACGGCGTAGGTGGAGCCGATTCCCCCTAAAAAGGGGCCATAACACTTATAATTTGATGGACATGAGATTTTTATGCATTGGTTTACCTAGATTATACTTTCCATACATTATAACTATTCTACGATAACTGCTTTTCTTCATAGTAGGTTAACTATAGAGGTGATTAGAAATTCTGAATTATATAGGATTATTTAAAGGTATATGAAGTTAAATATGTAGGTAATTTAATTCAATAGGTTAAATACAGGTTGTATTAGGTAGGTAATGTTAGGAATTAAAACAAAGACTTAAATAATTTTAGGGTTACTGTAGGTTTACAACTATTGGGTCCATTTTATCTGTTAGACGATCACGAGCCATATTTAATCTTCATTTAATCTTAGGTTGTTTCAATTAAATCAGAGTATGTAGTATTAGCTATGGGAGTACACTAACTGTCGGAGTTAGTTACATTAGGTTAGCTAGTAAAAATATGTAGGTAGGTAGATCTATAGATAGTTAGGCCCCCCCGTAGGAGGGTTAGGCTGGTTACAGTATGAAATGGATTAGTTGTATATTAATACATCGATGAAATAATATAAATTATTTGATGTTCTGTCTTTACAATAATCCATTATAAATGTTATTTTAAGCATTTAAAATTCCTTGGATCATTGCTCTAATAATTATTATAATATGTAATGAATAGTTGGGTGAATTTCAACAAGCGTCAAATTATCCTAATTTTGGTGGTATTTTTTATTTTCTTAGTAGGGTTTACAATTAAACGTTTAAGTGACGTCATTAGTCATTTTAAAAACAGTGTTAAAATGGCCCTTTATTATACTAAGTGTTTTTTAAGATATAACGATTTTACTAATTATGTACCACCAAAATTGTTACTATCCACCAAAATTACTTTTCTTAGAAAAACTCACGATCAATAATAACATATCGGGCTAATTAAAATATAATCGTTAGGGAATCTTCCTTGTTATTTTTGAAAATCCAAAACGTAAGTTTCTAATATAATAAATAATGATTATTTGTTGTTTAAATAATTTTGGTGGAGACCAGAAATTTTGATAATTTTGGTGTTTCGCAAAAGCCACCAAAATTGTACCACCAAAATTATAAAACTTAACATTTTTTTAAATTAAAAACAAATGTTTTAGTTTAACAAAAACTTAACTCGTTACAGTTAAAAAGACACCATAAACATACTTGAAAAAACTATCACACAACAAAACTTTTTGCGAAATAATGACTTATCTAAGTTATCACGATTAATAAAGTGTATTCCATACCCCCAAAATTAGATACTTATATGCTTAGCGGGAAGACGCAGAAAGATGGTACAAATCTTTCACCGTCTATTGCTGGAGTGAAACTGAACGAACAACTGACGCTATATTTGTTTGTTTAATCACGTTTCGTTCGATCATAAAATCAATTTCAATATTCACCACCAAAATTAACTATTTCGCTTGGACAGTTTTATTTACACTGCTCCCAGTTTCCTTTTACTTGCAAATGCAATAATTGATACATTTTAAAATACCTCAACTAATAAGGAATACAGATAACTAAAATATAAGTCTAGTTGAGGCTTAATAAGTTTGTACCACGACATATCAGTATATGCGGGAAGTACAGGACACGACACCAAAATTGATTTTGGATTGAAAATATTTTTTTACGATAAATATAATAAGTTAATAATAATTTTAACTTTGGCTCAATATGGTACTTTGAGTGAGATTATTTATAAAATAAATGGTTTTCCAATACATGTACTTTACACCCCAATTATCACGTCCGCCGCTCAAAAAATGTGGTTGAGATAATTACCCAGTTGATGAAGCCATAATACTCCAAAAGATAATGTTTATACTGAATATTCTATAAATCGTTTTCGATGAAATGAAATAAGATGAAAAGTTTGTCGAAATTTCAAGGGGCACCCGGTTACAGAATTATAAAAAAGCATTTTTTGATTTGTTGCTATTTCTGTAGCTCTGCCTACCGTACTCTGAGAATGAAGGCGTGATGTTACGTATGCATGTAAAGTATGTGTCAAAGTTTGTCCCTCAAACCAATTTTACATACCTACTTACAAGTTTGTTGCATGACCGGCTTTTTTTTCCATCCCTTAATATGATTGTTCGTCATTAGACGAGCGAGGGCCGGTGGAGACGGACGTGTTTGCACCCATACACGCGGACGCGCCGCCGTTCGTCGAGATGTCAGTCGAGCAGGAGATTCTCGTCACCGGGATCAAGGTCGTCGACCTGCTCGCGCCTTACGTCAAAGGTACATCAGCTGTTCGGTCACTACTTCACTAGACCAAAGGGTTTATAGACCGTTTGATGACTAGGCCAAAGATACGTAAGCTGATCGGTCACTAAGCCAAAGATACGTAAGCTGATCGGTCATCAAGCCAACAATACGTAAGCTGATCAGTAATTAAGCCAACGATACGTAAGCTGATCGGTCATTAAGCCAACGATACGTAAGCTGATCGGTCATTAAGCCAACGATACGTAAGCTGATCGGTCACTAAGCCAACGATACGTAAGCTGATCGGTCATTAAGCCAACGATACGTAAGCTGATCGGTCAAGCAACTAATGAGAGCGGAGGCGGCGCGTTCCCGCCCTTACTAAAATCGAACCCAAAGCGTGGCGGAGGCGTTTTTACTATACAAATACGCCGCACCGCGCTGCTTCCGTTCTCAGTGCGATACCATGCAGGCGTTCTCAGGTATAGTGGCCACATATGCTGCCACGCCCAAACAGAATCAAAAAGGAATGGCTTTATGTGCTTCCGCGCCAAGAACGTGAGATGGAGATAGTTTGCGCGTGCAACCTTCACGCTTGTTTAGGTACTAAAATGTCTTACCAGTATTAAATAAATACACAGCTATTCAATAATTTATCATCGTTCAAGGGTTTCGAAGATTCAACCAAAAATTTGCGAAAAAGGTGTCATGCTGCTGTCATGTTTGAAAAGTAAAACTATCGGGGATTTTGTTTCTAATCGTATTTAAGCGTTTAACAGTCTCAAGGAAATATTACCAAGTTTAATATATCCAAAGAACAGACGCATAGGCGTTATGGTTATCGTATTAGAGTTTAAAACAGTCTATCAGGGCTCTTTAGGATTCTACATTTGGACAGGCAGTTGGATTGCAGCTGCTAGTCTGTGGGACGCATTAGGGGGTTACTCTCAAAATTCTCTTTTCGCCAAATGACAATATAGCTCAAATTTTACTTTCGGTTAATTAGGTATTCAAATCACACGGACTATTTATATTTCCACACGTTTGGCTACTTGTTCATTTCAATTCTGTGACGTCCTGCTAAATTGCCACTTTTCTGACTGAGTATTCTACTTTCATATCATTCAGCTGAATTGACTGTTTGCTGACTGTGTATTTTACTCTTATGTTATCTAGCTGAAATGGTCCTTTGGCGA
The DNA here is from genome assembly GCA_949316455.1 of Acleris holmiana. Taxonomy (NCBI): domain Eukaryota; kingdom Metazoa; phylum Arthropoda; class Insecta; order Lepidoptera; family Tortricidae; genus Acleris; species Acleris holmiana. The sequence goes on along the minus strand of OX438789.1, from coordinate 3,655,128 downwards.
AAAGGGAATTTTTAGAGTAATCCGCTTTAGGTACATACTCATAAGTAGGATCCTTTAAGGCCTGTACACACTAGGATACTCGACCCCATGACATGGCTATGCTGGCTGTTTCCTGGTCTTAAAACTGAAAAACCGGACAGGCTAGCCAGCTTAGCCGGATATTTAGGCAAAAAAGCCGGACACACCCTTGATGCTTTAGTCTTATTAACAAGCCATTTATTATGAGTTAATAACTATCATTTACTATAATTTATCATGAAATCTTAACAACAATAAAATTTAATAAAGCCTATAAAAATCCGGACAGGCCGGACACCGTCTAATTTGGCCAGACGCTCAATCTAACTCTTGCTGACCGGCGTTGTCCGGACGTCTGGCAACCCTAGCTATGTAGTTTTATTTTACGGCGAGCGTAAAGGCTATAGCAGTTGTATAGCTCGGTCCTTTTCTCTCAGCGTAAAGTAAACTGTATAGCCATGTCATGGTAACCCTGGTCATAGATATAATACAATCTTATTCAAATTAACACGCATCGCGTTTGGTCGTGTTGCGAGGCGTTTCTATAGTGTGTTTCAGCCATTAGACTTTGTCATCAAATTCTTTTACATTTAATTAAGGGCTATTTAAGGGGGCGAGTGGTAGGACCCTGTGCAGGGTCCGTCCGGATCGCTACCACCATCTTATCTATTAACTTATCGCAAAACAGTAGTGTTCGCATTGTTGTGTTCCGGTTTGGGGATAAGACAGCCGGTGAAATAACTAGCATAGAGGCATTCCATTTTGGTCCTCAGGGTTGGCAACGCATTTTCAGTCTTAGGATTGCAGTCTTGTGAATGCGAATGTCTATGGGTCACAGTCTCCACTTACCATCAGGTGGCCTGTATGCTCGTTTGCCTTCTCAATGCAATAATAAAAAAAAACACCTTTAATTTGTTAACCGCCAAAACCGGCAAATACGTCATCGGATTTTTGTGCCGGGGACACCGTGTGCTCGGTACGCTCCATACATTTTGTATCGGCGCTGTTGCGGCATATGACGTCGTTGGCGTCAGGTGAACAAAAAGTTGCAGCCGGCCGTGGCGGTCAAAAGGTTAACCTAAAACCTTCCAAGAGTTTATATTACGATGGCGATTTGAAACGTTAATTGTACAATTTGGTAAGTATTTAGGTGAAGCAGTGGTTTGAATGGCAAAGTCGATCTTAAATGGGGTCATTCCCATCTTTCAACCTATCCAACCCAGGAATATGGAAATTTGCCATATACCTGGGTTGGATAGGTTGGAAGATGGGAATAACCCTCAAAAGTATGTTTTCAGGCGGTAAAATTGGCCTGTTCGGCGGCGCGGGAGTCGGCAAGACTGTGCTCATCATGGAGCTGATCAACAACGTGGCCAAGGCTCACGGAGGGTTCTCGGTACCAATTACATTCTATTTTATTAATCGCTTGCTACCATCACTCTTGCTCTCGCATGTTGCAGTATATGTGTCACTTTCTTGGAACGCGATGATAACGAAAGGTAAAAAAAAAAAACGTGTGGCACTCGGGGACTGCCGCGATAAAGCTATTGCATAGCATTTTTTATCAACTTATGCAATTATAATATACATACACGTTAAGGTTTAAATAGTCGCGGGCTCGAACTCACTCGTGAACGCGGCCAAAAAGCACGCTGTCTCACTTAGCATTGTGGCTAAAAGAGATAGAATCAGTTATGAGCAGTTGGCAGCTAGTCTACACGCATACGTCTAGTCGCACGCACACTAACACCGCGCCGAAGTCTGCCGAACTGAAACGACGTTTGACGATGCACGGCTTTCAACGCCGCTCCGCTGTGCCGGTCGGAGTGGGGGGTGTTAGGTTTATTTTCGTGCAAATTTTTGTTGAGTCAAGTTCAATTCGATTGAAATTCTCCCCTAGCGTCCTAAGTCCGAGGTCGGCCCAATAGGCATCCCGTCCGGGCGCCCTTAGGCATGCTAGTGTAAAACCCACTTATAGCGTGGACTCCCATCAGGAGTCCGCCCTCTCTCCGGCGAAGTAGTCAAAGCCATCAGACTCTAACTACGTAGGTCCCTCAAAAAAAAAAAAAAAAGTTGAGTCAAGTGTCCCCCCCCCCCCCTACAGCCAAAACTACAAATACTAAAAATCTGATAAAAATCTTAAATGAAAGCGCATATAACGAATTTAAAAGGAAAACTATCACGACTAAGTAGACATCATTGGTTCTTGAGATACAGGCGATTAAAGTGTTTATACCTACTAAAATAATTTAAGTCAGCACCAAATGACTTTAAATAGAAAATTTGTTGTTACTTGTTGATTTTATGTTTGTAGTAAGTACTTAACAGCTTCGAAACCCTACACTGAGCATGCTCCGACATGCACTTGCCCAGTTTTTAGGGTTCAAATATGATTAAAGATACGCGAAAGGTTACTTGCTCTGTAACTAGTTCCCAACATGTAACTTGGATATGTATGTATGACATTCCATGTTAAACCATCTAGATTATTGCGGCCACGAAAAGGGTTAAAGTGTAGTTCCGTTTTCAGGTGTTCGCGGGGGTGGGAGAGCGGACGCGCGAGGGTAACGACCTCTACAACGAGATGAAAGTAGGCGGGGTCATCAAGGAAGACTACAAGACTTCTAAGGTTAGGTCACATTGTGTATTATGCGGGGTGGAACAAAACGATTTTTTTAGGTTTTCTACTTTATTTTTCGCCAATGAACTATACTAATATTTCTAACAGTTTTAGAGATACAGCTTATTAAACATTAGTGCAAAATCTACACATTAGCAACCCTAGCATCCTCAACTCCAAGTCATCAAGGTGATGGCATGATAAGTGGTCACTGTTACTAATTTATATCGATAGGTTCTTGTGTATTTCTCATTAGTATATGTATATAAAGCAATTAAATTTAAAATTCTGATAGGTGATTTGGTGTAAGCCTGCTGTGAGCCTGTTATTGTGTAATAAAATAAATAAATAAATAAAGTGAAGTTGATGACATGTGTCGATATAAAATTTAAACAAATTTGAAGTAGTAGTAGTAGTAGGGTTGTCACTGATATTAAATTGTTTTTTTTTTTTTACTTTTAAGTACAGCTTTAAATTATAATAAATCGATTGTAGATCACTTAGATAACACTATCCTTTCAGCTCAGTCCCTCGTTATGTTCCACCCGGTATTTCTTTCCGTAAAGTACTAAATGTCTAGTATGTATAGTCGCTTGCGCCCTATTAGCGAGCTATAGCACTGTAAAAAATATTTATACAACGTGTTACAAAATAATCCGTAAAAAATAAATTACAAAAGTAGTGTCAACCCTTATTAAATAACGTCAGTTCAGTATCTTGGGTGTACAGTATACTAGGGTTGACACTACTTTCGTAATTTCTTTTTTACGGATTATTTTGTAACACGTTGTATGTATGCTTAGTTTAGAAGCTTTTATAATCATGTAAGCGAACCACGAGTAAAGCCAGGTTTAGACTGGCAATAAAAAAATTCAGAAGTTTATTGCTGTCAAATTTACGATTTGACACGTAATTTGCGGCCTGTCCCCTAGGTGGCGCTAGTGTACGGACAGATGAACGAGCCGCCCGGCGCGCGCGCACGCGTGGCGCTCACCGGGCTCACGGTGGCCGAGCACTTCCGGGACAAGGAAGGCCAGGACGTGCTGCTCTTCATCGACAACATCTTCCGTTTCACTCAGGCTGGGTCTGAGGTACCAACATGCATTCAAAGAGCATGCCGATATTGGCCTGTTAGCTCATGTTATTAGAAATGCTATCAGTTTCCTTACGGTTTACTTCACCGACACTTACTCTATAGAATGGGGCTCTTCGCAGTTATCCACACCCGCACATTTTTGCTGGCTTATTACAGTTGCATAAAGTTCAAAGTGGCAACAAAAAAACGCTGGGTGTGGAATTTTCATTTCGTCGACAGGCACCACGTGCAGGAGTTGTGGTTTTGTGTGGTCATAAGTCTAATGTAACCTAACCTAAGTACAATACAATGTACAATACAAATACTGTATATTGAATGCAAAAAAAAAAACGGAACTTGGAACAGTACATTTAAATCATAGGTGTAAAGGTAACCGAATGATGGACCAGATTATTATAAGTTATCTTTATTAAACTGATACACGAGGTACACACCCAAGTTGACCGCACACAAGTGACAGCAGCAAGTGATGTGCACGACAAATAGTGATGTACTACTACAACAATAGGTATACAACAAGCGGTCTTACCTCTAAATAGCGATCTCTTCCTCAACTAACTAAACTTAGAAACTCGTGCTTAAGATAACCTAAAAACAATAAGGTCTCAGCAGAAATCAGCTGTCGATGAAATTTGTGTCGGTTATTCAATATCCTGTTTCTTTACATTTAGTTTCTTTTACATACTACAGATAGGTACCTACATAATCTCCTATTTTCGGGTTCGGTCTCCCCTTTCCACTCTTATATACCTATCGATTTATGTCGAAATGTTACTTGTCTAAATTTAATACCTAGTAGTAGATATTGTTACGTACGTGGGGGTAGGTAACTGATAGAAATGCACGAACACACCGATAATTAAGAGCAGACTTTAATTAACACACTCACTTAATCGTTACAAACAATTATCGCACAATAAACTTAGATGATCGCTCGGTTCACTCGTAGGTACGCACTGTTCGCTCTCCAAGTAAGAAATGTATCCAATAGGCATGTCCTTGAGCCGGCGCGTCGATTCTAATTTACCTACCTACCAAACCATACCTACTCGTAACAATATTTTAGCGACATGTAATAACGCCTTTAACAACTTCACAATCCAGTGCTCCCATATATGTAGTCACGACACTCACGACCACAGATGGATGAATATAAGGAAACCGGACATACCGGTTGATTTGTATTGAGCACGCCAGTCGCAAGTTAGACAAAGCACGCACACATCTAAAGCACACACTTGTATACCGACGCTCTAATTGCACAGTACACGTGCATCATATCATTGTCATTTTGGGAAAAATCGTAATATTCCCTGTGAACAGCACGCGTGCACACTCGTTAAACGGAGGGCGAACTAGCGGCAGCGTATGCACATTGAGCTAACAACTGCGCGCGGCCGCCGGCGGCTTGTTCTCTCTAGTAAATATTCTATGCTCTCAGGTCACGACGAACTAGCCCGTGCCCCACGCGTGGGTCACTAAATAACGACCAGGTACGCACTTTTACGACGTGCTGGACGTACGAGGAAATTGAACCTTTTAGTATGGGGATTGTTAAGAGGACTGTGAAGCAAAAAAAATCCATACAAAATGCGATAACGTTTTTCTCCCCTTAAACGTTGTCCGATTTTTACGATTTTTGATAATGCTACTATAGATATCATGAAAAACTAAGTCTGTATGTTCTCCTTTCCAAGAAAATATTTGGAAAGAAAACAAAATAAATACACATAAGCGGAAACGTACAGACCTAGTTTTTCATAATATCTACAACATGTTCAAAAATCGTGGAAATCGGATTAGATTTAGGGGTGAGAGACGTTATCGCCCGGAGCTAAATTTGTATGAATTTTTTTTGACAGCTACGCGATTTAACAATCGCTTCACAATCCTCTTAACACACTTTTTTGATGTGTGATAGGTGTCTGCGTTGCTGGGCCGCATCCCGTCGGCGGTGGGCTACCAGCCCACGCTGGCGACGGACATGGGCACCATGCAGGAGCGGATTACCACCACCAAGGCCGGCTCCATCACCAGTGTGCAGGTCAGTAGTCGCCATGTGTACACTTGCTGACCTACTAGCCGTTGGGTTTGACTACTTTTGACATAGTTTTCAGCGGTGGTCGCTACCACCATCTTATCCATTAACCTACCGCCAAGCAGCAGTGTTCGCATTGTTGTTTTCCGGGATACGACAACCGTTGAAATTATTAGCATAGAAGCATTCCATCTTAGTCCGCAGGGTTGGCAACGAAAAGTTGCTTAATATTTTACGAGAACTTATTTATTATTTTACCAACAATCTACCACGCACGTTTTTGATTGTTTGCTCGCAAATGTGATGAAGAACATTGTGTTTATCGCCGTGCTTTCAGCGTCGAGCTTCTAATACTCTCGTTAATAATCCCCTTACTCTCCTTGGTGCACAGTGTACTTTAGCTATGTGTTCGGGCCCTCAGGCAGTATACGTGCCGGCGGACGACCTGACGGACCCGGCTCCCGCCACCACCTTCGCCCACTTGGACGCCACCACGGTGCTGTCCCGCGCCATCGCCGAGCTGGGCGTGTACCCCGCCGTGGACCCGCTCGACTCCACCTCCCGCGTCATGGACCCCAACATCATCGGCCACGAGCACTACGGCGTGGCGCGCGGCGTGCAGAAGATATTGCAGGTAAGGCGGCACTGGGGAGGGGGACCCAGGGGCCCATGCCACCCGTTGTTACCTTAAGGCGGGTTTACAATGTAGGTATATTATTGCCCCGAAGAGCCGCCACTCGCCGGTAGATGGCGCTAGTGTTGACAAAAAGGACACGGAAACTATGGACGAAAATATCGGTGAATTAAAAAATACAGGTTTCGATCAATATTTGAAATTATCAAAACTTTCTAGTACATAATTTATAACATATAATATAACATGTCGGAGGAATAACGCGCATTAAAACTCTATCTCTACTCAATTAATATTTTTTCCTAAGTATGTATTTAAGTATTTTGCCCCTCAAGATTTTTATACATAGATCAAAATAAATATAATGCTGTGTACATACATACATACATTAAATCACGCCTGTGTCCCAGAGGGGTAGGCAGAGACCACTTATTTCCACCTGCTGCGATCCTGACAAAGCTCTTTCGCTTCTTCCACATTCATACGTCGAGTCATGCATGCACGTCGGTTTCGGGTACTTAAGATTCGGCCCTTTTCCAGTATTTCCCCGATTTGATTCAAAAAAGTACGCCGTGTATGCTGTGTGACGACCATTAATAAATTAGGTACACAACCCGAACAAAACTCTTTACCCTGACCAATATTTTTTAACCTGTAATGCGAAAAAAGTCCTACAAAATAGAACTTTACAGTGCTTTGAACGTTATGTCAAATTTTCGAACATTTCAAATGACGGATACTTATTAAGAGGTAAACGCTGTGTTTATTTATTGGTCAACAATACGAGGGTCAAACTGAGTACTGAGACATTGAACACTGAAATAGGTGTCGACAAAATGGCCATTTTAAAGGCCTCCGCTGCTTCTTCCGGCGTCTGAAACCGCTGACCACGCAACTTATCCTTGATTTTGGGGAGATGTGAAAAAGTCATTGGGGCTTAACCATTTTCCAGGCAGAGCCTCTATATTGACGACATAGGTTTTGTTACAGTTTAAACCTTAGTACCTTAATTTAGGGTTCAAATCAAATTTTACTTGCCCTGAAATTTATTCGCAATACGTAAATAACTTGGATATTTATTTGAAAGAAAGAAAGAAAGAAATCAATTTATTTTATTTGCATTGTATCTTAAACCATCTAGATTGGTGTGGCCTGGAAAAGGGTTAAGTCGGGGCTGTATGGTGGATGGTCCAGTAAGTAGTCAACTTTGTCACCGTTCAGATACTCGATTGTTTACCGAGGAGTGGGATGCAAACATCGGCGTGGTGAAATATGGCCGGCGGCTAGGTTTTTTTTCGGGGTTTGCAATGATACTCGGCAAACAAATAGGTGTGTGGCAATTGACATTGACCGTTCTACGATGTTCTAGCAGCAAGCTGCTCGCGTGCCAAATTGTTACACATAAACATACGTGACATTTCAAAATGGCGACACGATGACAGCCGCGACTGCGTTTATCATAATTCACCGAATTATTAACAAAAAGAAGAAGAAAAAGCTTCGGTGGTTGAACGGCTCAGCAACTTTAACTTTATCAAATTGTACGCGCCTCGTTCACGGACAAGTTAGAACTGGTCGTTCTGCCCGCGGCACGCTCGGATTCACGTCCAAATTACACGAGGCACGCACACCGAGGCGCCTTAGAGCATGGTGAAAAGACCGGCTCTCGGCGGCTCGCCGCGCGCCGCTCGACCGCTGCTCGCGCACAGCGCGTGAGCGCGTACGAATTTCAGCAAAATAGGTGAGCCGTACGTGCCTCAACCCGAGGCTGCTCTAATTCGTAACCACCTTAAGGGGCTAAAATAGGGGAAGTAGCGGGAAACATATTTTACGCATACGAAGTCGCAGTCGTAGTTAATAATACAAAGAGCATAAATAACCTCGTAAAGAATCAAACACTTACGAGTATGCCCTCACTAACTTCACATGCTGCCATGGCTGAACAAGGTGATGGGTACCTACCTTATGATTTTATGTTACGTTAACACGATGTTTTACCATGTATAAGCAAATAAACTATGTCTAATAAAGCTACTAAAGCTAAACTAAACTTGTAAGATATTTATATAATGCAGTTATCTATCAGTGTTAAGTTTTGGAGACATAGTACGCCATCTGTGGTCGAATAGATTGACTACGACTATTTCCTACTTTCCACAAGATGACGCTACTAAACGTCATAAAGAATTCTAAAACAATTAATTTGACTGACCCCTGATATTGAAATAAGTCATGTCCGCCATCTTGAATTTCCTCATTAACAAAATTGGCATCACAAAAACCTAGTAAACGTTTCAACTTCCTTGAATGTAGGTATATAATTGTACCTAATTATACCGCCAGGCAAATAGCGATCGGTGATTCATTTTTTGACATTTGGTATTATTATGTATTTAAAAAAAAACTATGTTATTGTTTGTAAGCGTTAGTATTTTTTTGTAAGTAACAAACAATGTGTATTAGTAATTTATCGTTTTACTGTTGTGCATGTTTTTTATTTATTTATTTATTTATTATTTATTTATTTATTATTATTATAATTACAATTATAGGCTTACAGTATGGACCAAGGCGCCTACAATGTTATAGATTTACACATATAGAGACATTTACAAATATTATGTTTATAGAGAACAACAGAAGGAGTGAATTTTACATAACAATTGTTGCCAGTTGTCAACAAACACATCGACATCTTGGATCCGTGAAACAAACTCGTTAAGGAGCATCTGCGCGCGAGTGCTAGGTGCGTTGCCGGCGCGCAGCGTGCGCGACTGCGCCACCGCGAACAACCGGCGGAGGCGGCGTCCCGCGCGCGAGTAGCGCTCCGGTACAAATAGCCGGAATTGCTCAAGGGCATCAGGGTTGTCAATTTTGTTTCTCAATAAGAGACAGTAGTGCATTAGAAGATGCATCTTGCGCCGAGAGGTTAGGGTGTCGAGCCCCACCATACCTGATACGAAAAGGGATGGGTATAGGTATGGATAGAAGCCATATTCCTTTTTATAAAGGTATCTGGCAAACTTACGCTGGACCCGCTCTAACAGAAGTTGGTATTTGACCTCCAGCGGATCCCAGACAATAGAGCAGTATTCTAGTCCGCTGCGCACGAATGCATTGTAGAGTATGGTTGCTACATTCTTACCAGCAAACTGAGATGCCTTCCGCATTATAAATCCGAGTGTTTTGCTAGCCTTTTTTACTATCGAATCGATATGTTCGTGAAAGTTTAATTTTGCGTCCAGGTTGAGACCCAAGTCTCGAAAACTATCTACACGCTCGAGAGACTCGCCCTCTAGCTGATAATTAAATTCTAATATATTTTTCGCTCTACTGAATGTAATCACTTTACATTTCTTAACATTCAACGGTAATCTGTTCAACCAGCACCAGTTCAAAACAGCGTCTATATCAAGCTGCAGTAAATCGCAGTCAGATAATGAATTAACGGAAAAAAATAATTTTAAATCATCCGCGAATAGCAGGCATCGGGCGGTCGAAATAACTGAGGGGAGGTCGTTTATCATGACTAAAAATTGGGTCGGTCCGAGTGTGCTACCCTGACTGACGCCAGATCTGGTGAAGTACTCCTTTGACTGGTAACCATGCAATTGCACAAACTGTCTCCTATCCTTCAGATAGCTCGCAAAAAGCTTTAACAATCCCAAAGAGAAGCCAAAACTGGAGCACTTGCGTAACAGGAGATCATTGTCAACCAGATCAAATGCCTTCTGGAGATCAAAAAAGGTTACGTCAACCTGGTGGGCTTTATCCATTTGAAACAGCGTATAGTCAACAAAATTACAACTGTTCGTGACCGTCGATCTGCCCGCACGGAAGCCATGCTGAACGTCACTCAGTCTTCTCGAGATAAGAGGAGTGAGCCGATTATTAATGATACTTTCGAATATCTTGCCGAATACTGACAGAATGGCAATTGGCCTAAAAGTGGTTATATCGGACGACGCTCCATCTTTGGGTACAGGAGTCACTCTTGACACTTTCCAGGCAGTTGGATAAACACCTTCCTTTAGCACCAAATTAAAAACACAAAGTAAAGGCTGCTCGAGCACCGACAAACAGTCTTTTATTAGGAATGCAGGAATACCGTCGGGGCCTGGCGAGCTGGTCGCTTTTATCTTACGAACTACACGGCGAAGTTCATCCAAGGAAATGTTATTTATACTAATGCATGTAGAGTCGTTACCGATTTCCGCGTCCCGAGCAGCCACTTCGGCATCAAGGATTGGAGAACCCGCGTGAAATACAGAGCTAAAGTGCGCAGCGAAGGCATCAACCGTATCCTGTTTGGATAAGAATTCATTATTCCGCGTATAGTTATTTATTTGCCGAGCATTGCGATTGTCCTTAATATGTTTCCAAAATACTGCAGGGTCCTGACTAATGTCTTGTTCCAGTTTATTAAGATGTCGTTTATACGCGGCGTCTCTGAGTTCTTTAACGCGTGTTCTATAGTACCGAAATAATTCTTTATTAAACAATAGCCCATGAGATTTGAATTTCACAAGATGGAAATGCTTAGAACGAATACATTGGATTATCTCAGGTGAATACCAATCAGGATATTTGTAGCGACTTGAGCTTCTGCCAGAGCGCGTTCTCACGGGGACGCAGCGATCCAGCACATTGTTAATGTTATCATAGAGCACGTCGACAGCGCTGTCTACGTTTATGACACTGTACAAGAACGACCAGTCTGTGTTCGCTAAATCACTATACAAAGTGATTAGGTTAGCCTTTTTGAAGTTCCAGCGGAAGCTTCTCGGAACAGATTCATAAGCAGTGGAAGAGGCATCGGCACCCGTACGGCTACAGCGGGAGAATGTTAAGTTTACCAGAAGTGGAGGGTGGTAGGCATCCATGGGCACAAAAGCCTCCTTCCATTCCTCAACTATAACACGATCAGCACTCATATTTGTCAGCACAAGATCCAAGACGCCGCCATGTAGATTAGTAACATGATTGCACTGGCGTAGCTTACAAAATAGAGTAAATGAATCGAATTGAATTCGTACATGGTTACTGAAGGAATAGAGATTAAAGTCTCCTACTATTACAGCGTCTAAAGTGTCAAATTTACATATAGCGTTTTCGATAACATCTAAAACATGCATATACTGTTGCTGTTAACGCTCAATAGCGAAATGTTTATTTAATATTTATAAGTTTTTTATTTAATTAAGAGAAATTTAATATTTCTTTTGAGAACAATAAAATATCCTTAACCTTATTTAATTAGATCCGATCCGATGTGATCTTTGTTTGTAGTTGCATTAAAAATGTCTGCTTGCATGAATGATTTCAGGCCCTCTGTTCTACTGCGCTAACACGATATAGCGTTTGACTTTAGTATCGTTTTTAACTCGGCCGCCAAGAGTAGAAGAAGAAGAAGAAATATTTATTTATTTATTTATAAAACAAATTTGTACCTTAACAGCTAAAGCCAAAACAGCACAAAATTACAGCTAAGTACTTAGTCCAACTAAACTAAACTTACATCATTCTATCGTGGTCTTGGGCATTTCTCCTTCTATCACTCTCTTGCACTCTATCGTCAGTCGCCCAATCGGACTCGCAAACAGATCACACTGTAGCGCCGCCTCGAGCACGGAGTTGAGCACAAATACATTTATTCGCCAACCATAAGACACACATACATATAAAAAGGCTTAAAAGATTAAAGAAAATTTAGGCACTCAGAAGTGTGTCTGTGAACGGACACTGGCTCAGCAAAATGCTGAGTTGTCAGACACCTGCAGCGCTGATTTTCAGCCAGTACCGACGGTGACTCACGGAACGCTGTACTAACATACAATACCTGTAAACTACTTATATAATTTTAGCGGTAAAAAAATAGGTAATAAAAAATCTAATAATAAAACGCGTACATACTGATATACAGCCTTGATATAATAAAAAATAATATAAGGGTAATTTTAAAAGCAACAGGTTGAAATATTATCGTGGATGAGGGTTAGGATTTCTGGAGTGTCAACAAATAGCCCCTAAGCTTGCGCTTAATAGTGTACCTGCTAGACACTCCAAGGATAGGAGGCGGGAGATCGTTCCAGCACTTGGACGCCGCAAACCTGAAACTACCTCTGAATGCTGGGCTCGATAGCAACTGCCTTAAACCTGCGCGCAGAGAGAGGCCAACAGGAGTTATCAAAACGTTAACAATACGGAAACACGTCCGTTATGAGAACGAGTATCTTCCGTTCGTGTCTTGATTCTTACCAAAGATTCCGTTTTTTATTGCACACTGTAAATACAACATCAAGGTGTATGAAATATAAATGTAAGAGATGGGAAAAAAGCCCCCCTAAGTTTTTAATGACGATAGATTTATGGTAAGTCATGCCTTTTCTTACCTAAAATGGAATTTCTTGCACCGAATTGATTTTAATTGCGAATTACACGTCACATACATAAACATACATAAAATCACGCCTTTATTTCCTGAGTGGGGTAGGCAGAGCTACAGAAATACAAATATCTCTAAAAAGACTTGTTGATAATTCTGCAACCACATTTTACACAATCAGGCCAAGAAGTTTACTAGTGTATTAGTGACAGGTTGCAAGCCCATCGTCTAACAGTACTACAAGCCCTTATTCCCTTAGTTGCCTCTTACGACTTCCACGGGAAGATATGGAGTGGCACTATTCTAACCCGGCAACCACACGTCAATTAATAAATAAAACTTACATAAAATAAGCCTTTTTAATTTTTGTTTCTTGCTGTTATTTACACATTGTTTCATCGAATATAGCCATTATTAACAATTGTCACCGTCTATGATTGGACAGGACTAGCTCATCTTATGCCCAAGGCTATTGCCATTTTTTCCTGCCGATTGTGTACCTAAATCAATGGTGACGATTCTATCTGAGCGCGCCTACCCACACGCCGAGTAAAATCGAATACAAAGACAAAGATGCATAGCTGGGCAACTCGTTAATCCGTTAATCGTTAATTACCGTAAACTCGGGTTATTTTAGCCCTAGAGGGTAACATTGCCCACCCCAAAAACCATCTTTAATATTTAATTATTTTGTTAAATGATACATCAGGACTAAGCTACTTATATGGTTCTAAAAATATTTAACCAATTGAAGATGATGACCACTAAAATACTAATAGTTTTAAGGGTGGGCAATGTTACCCCCTAGGGCTAAAGTAACCCGAGTTTACGGTAACTAAGTTAAGATTTTGAGTAACGGATTAACTTTAAAGTTACCATTAAAACATCTAAACGGGCTCGTTTACTTCCGTTAAATTTACCCAAGGCCGTTAATCGTTCATTCAATACCTACTTTTTACTAAAAAGACACTGCACGCGTCGCGAGTCGCGACAACACGGTTAGCCTAGCTCTCAGACGAGAGCTTCAACATAATATATTATATTATATTATATCGACATAATGACAGATGACTAAATAACACACTTCAATTATACACGTCTTCTTTGGGGTTCTAACCTGTTTATTGCGTGTTAACATATTGACAATTAAAGTAAACTTGCGATAAATCTTTCAAAATTTAGCGCTTTAACGTATTACGAAGTTAACATTTTGTAACGGATTACCGATTAACGAAGTTAACTGTTTGATTAACGGTGCCTAGCTAAGCAAAGATGAATGCACTTTAGCACTGTGTAAATCACACATCTCCGCGCCATCGAGGTTTGTTACGATGTTCTTGACAGTTTAAGAACGCTCCGTTATGCTCTCGTCCAGGACTACAAGTCGCTGCAGGACATCATCGCCATCCTGGGCATGGACGAGCTGTCGGAGGACGACAAAATGACGGTGGCACGCGCACGCAAGATCCAGCGGTTCCTCTCGCAGCCCTTCCAGGTTAGAACTCCTTGTTCTACTCTTCCATCAAACCAGAGAGTCAAGATAACGCTAATTAAGCGATTTTCGAAATTGATGACAGATCGCTCGACCGCTTATGTCAACTAATTTCTAGTCGATAGAAAATAGAAACGTTAAGCGTCCGCATCTTGGCCTAGCCTGTGGGGACTTTGACGTTTTCAACGCTATTTCAAATACAAAACCAGAGCGAATGTCAACTTTACCTCATAGATATTCAGGTCTATTTTGCCCTGTCAACCATGACGGAAACATCCGTCAATGGCGTTGAAAAGGTTAAACTGCAGGGCGATTTTTGAAGCTCAGCGACGAGAAATTACTAAGTTTGAAATCAATTTGTGCAGCGTTCTAATCTACGAGCGGGCCCACCTTATGTATTTGATATCATTACGCCTTTACCATATCAAATCCAAAAGGTGGGCTTGCTCGTAGATAAAATCGCCGCACAAATTGTTTTTAAAGTTAATAATTTCTCTTCGGTGAGCTTCAAAAATTGCCCCCCCCTGGTTTTATTCCATACCGTATAGGTATGGGTGCCGCTTAATTTGTATATAAAAAGCATACATTCATTTAACTACGTCCGAAAAGCATAAAAATTACCAAATACCTCCAAACCAATTTAAATTTCATTGCATCGGATGAACGATATAGCAATAATAAAATACAAACAAACAACCATTGATTTTGATGAGTATGAGGAGAGATATCTTTATATATTCTCTACATAAAACAAAACAGTAGCTTCACGGAACGTTTGTATATACTTATAATAAAACCTAATTTAGTTTTGATTAAGTAAAAACTAACAATATTTTGCAACGAATCTAAATTATAGTAGTTATAGTTGTCTTTTATTCACACTTAAAACGCACTCACAAACACTTTCTTTTATACGCTGGCAAACATCTTAGCCTGACTGTGCAAAATGTGGTTACAGAATTACCAACAAGTTTAGAGTTGTTGGTATTCTGTTGCTCTGCCTTCCCACTCTGGGAATAAAGGCGTGACGTTATGTAGTTGTCTTTTATTCGTTTTTTTTTTCTAACTATTTAGAGGTTATACACTCGCCGACAAAAACACTCCCAACCTACTTAACTACGATAACTTCTTGAATACTTAACCAATTTTGTTGTAAATTGTAGTGTTTTGGTGGTCAAGGTCAATAAAGATCGTCACTTTTTCCAAGGGAACCCAAAAGATCCTAACATACATACATACATAAAGTCACGCCTTTATTCCCAGAGTGGGGTAGGCAGAGCTAAGAATTACCAACAACTCTAAAAAACTTGTTGATAATTCTGTAACCACATATTGCACAATCAGGCTAAGATGTTTGCTAGTGACAGGTTGCAGGCCCATCGCCTAACAGTACTACAAGCCCTTATTCCCTTAGTCGCCTCTTACGACATCCACGGGAAGACATGGAGTGGCACTATTCTAACCCGGCAACCACACGGAAATCGGCAATCTAAACTAGACATAAAGGCGTATGAAGAGAAATAATGAGTCTAATCGTAAGTCTCAACAAGCCGGTTAAAAAATGGGGCAGTATAGTATTTTTTATTGAAATAGGGCCAAATAGGTAGAATCTTGTTAGGCTGTATGTACGGTAAATTAATTGAGGCAGTCAGGTCGGGCCGGCTTTTTGATTACTTCCAACAGCTAAGTACCTATTTCGAAAACTGCTAAGCCTAAAGAAGAAACTATTTCAATTTCAAATAATAGCAATTTTAGTATTTTCTTAAAACGTCCTGCATACTTATTATTTAAACTGGGCCTTTCCTGTTAAAATTGACAAAACCCAATGGTCTCAATGTGTAAGGTTATTATGTTAGTTCGTTACTTGCAACTAGATGGCGTTAGCTGTAGATTAGATCGCACCATCGAAATGTCCCCCTGGAAACAAGGTATCATTTCGTTTAACAAAGCCTGACTAATGCCAATATCATCCTAAGTGATATTCCTTAGTCAATTTTTGAGCCGTGTGAATGCCACTTGGTATTTCACACTATAGAATAGAATTGTAATAGGTAGTTTGGTTGAATTATTTTCATTAGATTTGATTAGATAAGATTAAAATAAGGTGAAGTTTCTGTCTGAATGTGAATGTAGAATTGTAGATTCATAATCAGTTAGATTATGTTTAATAACTCGACGTGTTTTTTCTTGAATGTGAAATTGTAAGGAAGGATTGGATTAGTAATAATAATAAATTAACGGAGTGTTTGTACTGCTATTAACATTATAAACCATTCAGAAAGGACAATGTATCGAATGATGTGTTGGGTTAGGACATGAAATTAAAATGAGTTTGTATGAGCACTTCATTTCCAAAAAAAAAAGTGTAATATATATATCGCACTGCCAGATCAACACAGCATTAACTCAAAGTACAACTGTATTTAAAAATCGACTTTAATACATTCCCTTTGAACTTAAAACAAAACAAGCAAGTTTTTTGACATGATGTAGTGTTGGTCTGGTAGTGCGATATATGTATAGCACAATATACTTTCACATTTAAAATATTTCATTTTGATTTGAACGCGTGAGATGTATGAAATCCTGCGGCGCTTACAACTTTTTGAGCATTGGAGTGCTTCCGTACATTAAAATTACAAATGACGCAGATGTACATTATTAATCTTCTATAATATAAAAATGAATCGCAAAATGTGTTGGTAAGCGCATAACTCAACAACGCCTGGACCAATTTTACCAATTCTTTTTTTTTAATGTTCGTCGAAGTCCAAGGATGGTTTTTACGGCGAGAAAAAAATCGAATAATTTCCGGGAAAGTCAGACATTTGCAGCGGGCGATGCTGCTGGCGGGCCGCTAGTTTATTATAAAACATTAGAACAGAACAGATAGGTCGAGTGATGTGCCAAAAAAACAAGACCGTTTGGATTATAGAAATTCAATAAAATAAAATCCGAAATTACCTCACTTTATAAATCGGCATGGAACCTAAATCCTAGGAAGTCGTTATCTTGAATTCCAAAATGGACCTCAGTCAGGCATGGGATCGCAAGTCTCTTAGATAATAATATGTTATATTATTTCAGGAAAACACAATAATAAATGAAATTTCCGCCATCTTGAATTCTAAAACCTACCTCATTTTCAAAATCGGCATCCTAAGGTTCCATGGTTGACATGATAGAAAAAATCCATTGTCGCGCGGTTTAAGAAGAAAACAAAACAGTGCGGTAACGGGCTTAGTATACATTTTTACTGCTTCTAGAAGAAAAAGTACCGCTTGGTTATCTTTTAGTAGAGTTCCATGAAATTATTTCGTAGCTGGAAGTCAGGTCATGACGTATGACGTTGTATTCTATGGAGCAAGGTTAATTGGAAAGCTCTTGAAACTCAATTTAAAAGGTAGATCTAAAGACGCTGTTAGTTATAATATAAGTTATAAAAACAACAAATCAATATACTACTTCAAAATGGTTCGGATACATAATCATTTTATTATAAAGGGGCGCGAACGCCTGACCCAAGCGTCAGATAATTGTAGTGACAGAAGTTTTAATTCCTTCGCACTCTCTAGATGGCGCTGACTGTGAAATAAAACGCGCTAACGGAGTGTCCCCTCGAAAACATAGGGTCGATTGGAGTTTTCGCTATGGTATTTAAAAGATTATTTCAATATGACAATAGAAATTTATTTTTGGATATGTGATGATTGTGATGTATCGATTAGAAATCGTGAAGTAAATGATGATAAATGAATTTCTGATTTTGAATTCTCTGCTGTCTCGCTTTTGTTAGTCGCACGCTCTGCGCTCCCTCCATTCATCTCATGCTTGACATGATGCTAAAATAATAATAAATGAAATCTCCAAAATCGGACAGTTGTGAATAGTTTCTCATAAATAAATTTATAAATCAAATCAGTCGGTACGGTCCAGAGCAAGTATCATGAGTCCAAGGATCGTTAACTGCGAGCGAAATCCATTGAAGTACTAACTAGGGTTGCTACCCAGTCAAGTCAAGTCAAAGGCAAAAATTATTTATTTTGTTTGGATGAAGTTATGGCGGTGTTTACAAAATTTCAATGCAACCTTGATCATCGAGGTACCTTTGTTCTCCGCCTACCTAAAACGAATTGTGCCTATGTGGCTACAAAGTCTAAGTCGTACATAGTATAAAACGCTAACTTCCTAATTAGCAATATGCGTTCATCTCTGTTGAACTAATCGGTAATAAGACTAAATTGCTGTCAAGCTATATCGCGTTATGACTAACACGCATTTGGACTATAGTGGGATTAAGACTGAAATGCATTTAGACTGCATCAGGATTGAGACTAAAACGCATTATGCCTAAAACGAATAATCCCTAAAACGAAGTACTTAGTAGAAAGGGTGTAGAAAGCTACTCCCTTATCTTTTATTTATCAAGTGAAAAGTCCTGACTCACTCACTTACTGACTCATCCAGCAATTTTATACGTTTAGTGTCATTATTGAGCGATCATGGTGGCTTGATCAAGATGGCTTGAGTGACAAACAGGCGATCAGACCTCTTACTTACTCTCCATTGGTAATATTCAAGCAAAAAGTTGGAAAAAAGTTAAAAAAATATATGAAATGAAAAGCAACGTCAAATTAAAAACTATATTAACAATTTTGAGACACTTATTTTAAACAAAAAAATAACATTCTTCATAATAATGAAGTTTAGGGCAAAATGCGACTTAGTCAAATGGCGGAGTAGGTACATTACCGAAATAGACATTATACTCAATAGATCAACAGCGAAATAGACGAATTAACCATATAGCCTAAATCCTACCAAAGAATGAAGTTTAGGCAAAACGCGACAAAGGTATAATGCGTTTTAGGCCGACGTAGAACAAAGGGCTAATCAGAAACTACTGCACATAAAAGGACTGTATTATTTAATTTAATTATTTTGTTTGTCAGAAACGAAGTAATATTTTTCGATCTCCATAAAAACTTTAGATTTGTGGGATTACAAGCAATTAAGTCTTTTTTTTCAGGTAACTGCAAGGCTGATTGTATTATTTGTGTTGTTTCGCCATCGTATTTGCGAAAATTATTACTCACTGTCCCAAGTGAAAAATTTGGAGTTTAGGATAAAAATTGTAAATACAATACAAAAATTTACCATTTAACTGTAATAATAACATTACACTGAGATTCAGATTCTGTTCAGTTATATTTATTTGTATTATTTTAGTACATAATATTTTAGTTCATCAATTTAGAACCATCGCCATCCCTAACTGGTTGTCATACGTCATTTCAATGGATTTCGCTCGCAGTTAACGATCCTTGATCATGACTCATGACAATGCAGTTTAGTATTGTCATGTACCTACCACGACAGTCCAGATAGATGAAAGTGATTATTTAAATTATTATTATTTAGTAGATATTTCCTGTTATGGCTCGGTCGGACCCTACTCTAAAGTGAGACACGGCTCAACGTGACCTAATAATTGTGCTAACAAATCACCTCCCTATAGTTTTTACTGATCGGATTAGTGACGATTTGTTTATTAGTTATAATATAATTATTATTTATGTTGACGTTGACGGTATTAATGTAAATTAAAGTAATCTCGTATTTTTTTTCATGCAATGCAATTCGTTATACATGTAACGTTATGTGTAATAAATAAACTGAACTAAACAAAGTCGATTTTAATGATATTTATTATGCATTTGGCACATAATTTAAATATTATATACCGTTAGTTAGAACATAAAGAAAGATTAATCGTTATAATGAATAATAATATTTTCCCTTAAGTATTTCATGTCATTTTAATAATAATTGGATGAATAAGTTTTCTAGCGTGTTCCGTGTTTCTTGATACTTCGGCGTTGTAGGTGTTACTATTACTAAGTATTAGGTCTTGAATTAGTGCTCCGACATATTAGTAAAAGGCGGATGGCCTGAATTATTTGATCGCATTGGTTGACCATCGCTCATTGAATACAAAACGGGAACATTCCAAATACATTTGCTCTTCCATTGAGTACATTATATGAACAGCTTATAATAAAATGCAACACCGACTGATTTTGGAATGTGGCCGTTTTGTACTCGTTATTGGGAGTTACTAATTAATTGGATAACGACCTTTTCCCCGGTATCGGCATTAATGTACTATTATTTCTGTAGCAACTAAACATATCTAATCTTTGAATACTACTTATTTAGTGCGAGGTCATTTCAGTGGTCATCTATACCAGAGTATCGAAACCAAACTAAGAAAGAAAGAAAGGTACAAACAGGTTTCTACAAAGAAAGGTATCCAACCCTGTGCACAATAAAAGTGTCTTCGTTATTGCATACTCTTTGTTGTAGTAGGCGTCAGACGCAGTGAACCCCTTGTTCTCAAGGAGGACGTTTCGTTATCGCGATATAATCTACAGTTTACATCTAGCGGCAACTAACAGATTACAATAGAATAACGTTATTGCAGCATTATCACCCCTATTCACTTGAAATAAAGTTCAAGGTGCCCATAGATATAAAAATTGACAGATAAAGTAATTTTTAAATTAAGTCATTTAAATATTATAAGTTGCAGTAGCAAACAGGTAAATAAGTTTGGTTAGGTTAGGCTATATAATTTTGATTTTTCGAACTGATTCGCTTAAAAAAACGACTTATTAAGATTTATTTACGATACCAAGGAAGTAACCCACGGCACGCTGGTTTGACAAATGGCGACATGTTACGCCATCTGTTGTCGAATAGATTAACTATGATTATTTCCAACTTTTCACAAGATGACGCTAGTAAACGTCATAAAGAATTTAAAAACGGGAAATTTGTGTAACACTAACACTTGATTCAAATACTAATTCATCTCCGCCATCTTTGACGACGCGATAGCCTGGTTGTCACTACCAGCCATCATCAAACCTTGTAAACTAGTCCTATGACATGATACAAACAAGTATATCCCGCGATTTATGACGGTAATAAAACGGTACGGTAATGGATTTCGTATCAAACTTGATTTTGTATTGATCTATAGCAGAAAAGAGGCACGTAGTTCTGTATTAAGTGCGGTTACCATGGAATTACTTGGTTGAGGTATAGACACTGGGTTCGATTCAAACTTTTTTTTTTATTTGTCGAGGTCCGCGGCGTTTGTTGCAGGTGGCGGAGGTGTTCACGGGGCACATCGGCAAACTGGTGAAGCTCGAGGAGACCATCAAGGGGTTCCAGAGGGTGAGGAACTATCAAAAAACATTTGTCGACAGTTTGTGACCCTGACTTCGAAGCTAGTGGTTCCGGGTTCAAATCTCGGTAAGGGCAGATATTTGTGTGATGAGCGCGAGTATTTGTTCCTGAGGCTTGGATGTTTTCTTTGTATTTAAGTATTTATTAAGTATGTTTATCGTTGTCTGGTACCCATAGTACCACCCTAGAGCTTAATTTGGGACTAGATCAATTTGTGTTAGATTGTCCCCTCATATTTATTAATACAATCACAGTGCACTTTAAATACGCGGTGAGCCTTTTGATACCGGATAGCAATTTGTTAAAACGATACTATGATTTACGTAAGCGCTTTATTAAGCTGCATTAAAAAAGATTAATTTTGGGTTAAAATCTGTAACGATATTTAGTTATTTGGATCTGATATCATGTAGATATTACAGAATTTTGATGGCTATACTAGTAGGAAGGAAGACCAAAGAAACGATGGATGGACTGTGTGAAAGATGATATGGCTAGAAAGGGAGTGACTACCGAGATGGCGACTAATAGACAAGTATGGAAGAAAAAGACATGTTGCGTCGACCCCGAATAAGTTGGGATAAGGGCAGGAGAATGATGATGATAACAGAATTATGATTTCTTGGATTAATGTACGTACACTTTTTAACATTTCATTGCAAAGTATGCATCACCTACCGAAGATTAAACGAGTTTTAACTTTCACACCCGAAATATTTTGGAATAAATCTTTATTTCGGCAATGTTAAGCCCGCTTAGAATATTTTAGGAACACCTTTTCCTATTTTTGAATAACATTTTTTTGTATTCTATCAATATCAACAGAGATTTGAGTTTCTTGGCGCTTCTTCTCCGCAATGATGGTCTTATCCGAAGCGCTAGCAAATTCACTTCATATTACCGATGTGTTAAAGGGCCCTATGGTGGCCTATTTACTGAATAAATATTTTGATTTGATTTGAATCCACGACTTTATTTAATTTTGCGAATTACAGGGGCTCAATCTATAATATATTCTTTTAAATACATGGTAAAAAATCAAAGCTTATAGTTTCAATATAATATGGAAATTACTAATAGCAGTAGCAAATTTCCACACGCTTGTGTGGCGACCACCCATTGAGCGCCGTCACTTATTGAAACAATACTTATTCACATTATTCTTCTGTCAACTGTCATGAGTGTGCGCAAGTGCTCTTGAGGATCTCTTGTCTCTTTAATCTAAATCAGAGTGATTGTGCTTAAAAACATTACCAAAGTGAACATTAGTGTCTAAAACTTGTGTGTTTGTGTTATCTCACAATCTATTACCTGGAAAGTGTGAAAAAAATAGTGTTTAGATAAACGCCAGTGACACTTTACGATTTGTGAAATACTCGCCTACCCGCAATTTCTTTCTCGAAACATGGCCCTTCTATTATACCCTCCATAAATTTCTCAAAACAGTGTTGCCAGTAAAATAAAAATAAATCCCCCAAATAAAAACTCTACGGGTGCGGGTGACCAGGCACACGTAGTGGATGATGCTACTGGAAATACGAACTCCGCTCAACCAATTACCCAGAAACCCAAAGTCTATAGCCAACAAGTTTTTCATCGAAGCCTATTTGAAAATAGACCACGAAGTAACTCTTTTAATGGGGCAAATTCAACTGACACTCAAATAAATAACCAGGTGCCGTTCAATGATGCTGCTGATTCCTCTCAAGCTACTACATCATCTAATCCAGCAATCTCAAAAGCACCTATACCTCCACCTTGGCAACGTGTGCCGGAGATGAAAAGTAAGAAACGCAAAATTAGTGATTCACCACCATTAGACACCAACACTGCCAACACAGCTATCCCTATGCAGAATAGGTTTGGTGATCTTCCAATGGATCAAGTAGAGGACCCCGCTATCACTGATGCCAAGCTACCTAGCAAACCCCCACCAATTGTACTCTATGGAATTGAGGATCTAAATGAACTTACAAAATTAATTGAATCTATCATTTGCCCTGCGGAGTTTAAGTTCAGGATAGTCAATAAGAACCTTCTGCGACTTATGGTCAGCTCTATAGATAGTTACAAAAAGGTTATTAATCTTATTAGACAACAGGGACTAATCGGACACACATTCACCAGAAAAGACGAAAAATGCCATCGCATCGTCATAAGGAATCTGCATCACACCACGCCGCATGAAATTATTACTCAAGAAATTGAAAGAAGCGGTAACAAAGTAAGAGGTGAAATAATAAATGCTCGTTTTGGTCCGGAGAAAAAACCCACCTCCACTTTCTTCGTAAACCTGGAACCAGGTCCTCAAAACCAACTTGTTAAAGACATTCAATACATCCATCATCAACGTATAAAGATAGAAGATCCACGAAAATCCAAACATGTGGTTCAATGCCAGCGCTGTCAGCAATATGGACACAGCAAAAATAATTGTATGAGACCTTATAGATGTGTCAAGTGTGGTGAAGGTCACAAAAGCTCTGAATGTACCAAGACGGACAGAAATACACCTGCAAAATGTGCCCTGTGTCTTTGTGACCATCCAGCTAACTATAAAGGCTGCCAGGTCTATAAAGAGATATTGTCAAGAAAACTTTCCTCCAAAATGACTCCATTCAAAGTGTCTAGAATTCCTGCCACTACAAAACCTGTGGAAAACGAAAAAAATAATATAGCTCCCCCACCGAGAATGCAACGTAATACCCATCGAACATATGCTGATGCCACCAAAGAGCCTCTGCCGATTACCAGCCACACCCAACAAAATAGCACATTAGAACAGCTCCTAATAAAACAAAGTGAAAAAATAGACTCACTCATTCATCAAATCAGTACTCTAATGGGTCTGTTGACAACGGTAATTTCAAAACTACCATAAATGGCATCCTTGCGAATAGCAGCATGGAACATCAATGGATTAGCTCCCAACATAAATGAGTTAGAGGCAATAATAATTTCTAATAAGTTAGACGCAGTCCTTATATCTGAATCACATTCTACAATAAGAAGCTGCTTCCGCATCAAAGGCTACTGTACCTATACTACCTCGCATCCTGATGGTGGGGCACATGCTGGCTCAGCTCTTATAATTAGGTCTAATATTAAACACACACCCGAACATAAATTTTCTACTGCGCACCTACAAGCTACCACTGTAAGATTAGAAGATCGAGCTGGACCAATCACGCTCTCCTCCATATACTGTCCGCCTAGGCACAGAATAACTGCTGAAATGTTTAAAGATTACTTTCGCACCCTGGGATCAAGATTCATAGCCGGGGGCGACTGGAATGCTAAGCACATCTTTTGGGGCTCCCGCTGTACGAGTACTAGGGGTAGAAATCTTAAGCTATGTGTTGATAATGCTCACTTGAAACCCTTATCGACTGGTGAACCAACTTATTGGCCTGGTGATCCGCGGAAACTTCCTGATCTACTAGATTTCTTTGTTACTAAAGGATTGGGTTACCTACACACAGTCCTCGAATCGAGTTTGGATGGATCCTCAGATCATACTCCAGTCATTTTAACTATAAACACAAGTCCTTCAACTCGGAGACAACCTGAGTCTTTAACTAACAAAAGAACAGACTGGCAAGGTTTTAAGAGCTATCTCGAAGAAAATATTGTACTCGCTATCTCTCTCAAGAATCGGGACGAGGTAGACGAGGCATGCAGATACGTGACTAACCTTATCCAGGCAGCTGCTTGGGCTAATACACCGTTTCAAGAGGGCGACAACGTCGCAACTACCTCACCAGAAATACGAAATATGATCTTAAACAAACGACGGCTCAGAAGATCCTGGCACCTACATCGTCACCCCCAGGATAAGTCCAAACTAAACAAAGCAAGCAAGGAATTAAAGGCTATGTTGAAAACGTCGGCCAATGATACTGTTAAGCACAACCTTCAAATGATGTCCCCAACAGGTCATGGAGAGCACTCTCTTTGGAAGGCGACGAAAAGCATAGATCAACCTCAACGATCCTTTCCTCCAATTAGATCGCAGACTTCCTGGGCCAGAACTGATAAGGAGAAGGCCGAAGCATTTGCCTCGCATCTAGAAAATGTCTTCAAGCCAAACGAGAGCTCGACTGACGAGACCGATTTAAGTAATATCCTAGACGAAGACTTACAAATGTGTCTACCGATACAACCAACTTCACCAAGAGAAATTGCGAGAGAAATACGACATCTTGACTCTGGAAAAGCTCCGGGATTTGACTTAATAACTCCAACAGTTCTCAAAAACTTACCCCGGAAGTGCGTTACATTCCTTACATGTCTTTTCAACGCTATATTCAGAACTTCCCATTTCCCAATACACTGGAAAATCTCACAAGTGATAATGGTTCACAAAATAGGGAAACCAGAGCATGAAGCCTCGTCCTATAGGCCAATTAGCCTGACACCTGTACTTTCCAAACTATGGGAGAGGATATTCCTTAAAAGACTACAGCCAGCTATGGACAACCGCGCTGTCATACCTGACCATCAGTTCGGCTTCCGCAAATCACACTCTACTATTGAACAAGTCCACCGAGTCTATCACACTGCAAGACAAAGCTTTGAACGTAAAAAGTACTGCTCAGCAGCCTTCCTGGATGTCCAGCAGGCCTTTGACCGCGTGTGGCACAAAGGATTGCTCGTAAAGGTGAAGAAAAGCCTACCGCACTCGATGTTTCCTCTTATCGCATCTTATCTTTCAGAGCGGTCCTTCCAGGTTAAGCAGGGAGAAGCAAGATCAAATCTATGTAGTATTGAGGCTGGAGTACCTCAAGGTTCGGTGCTTGGACCCGTTCTATATAATTTGTTTACTTCAGACTTACCAGTTTGTAACGATGTTACTGCTGCTACATATGCAGATGATATGGCATTTTTAGCTGCCGATGACAATGCAACAACTGCTAGCGCTAAACTCCAGCGACAACTGGATGCAACACACACTTGGCTTAGCAAATGGCGCATACGTGCGAGTCCTTCCAAATCGAACCATATCACATTTGCACTGCGGAGGAATAACTGTCCACCCGTCACACTTGGAGACGACATCTTACCACATACTGACTGCGTAAAGTACCTGGGCTTTCACCTGGATAGAAAACTTACATGGAAATACCACATAAAACAAAAAAGGGACCAAGTTAACCACAAAGTCCGCAACCTGTACTGGCTAATGGGGAGAAACTCAGTACTGTCAGTGGACAACAAGCTTCTTATATACAACTCAGTTTTAAAACCCGTCTGGACATATGGGATCCAGCTGTGGGGCGTCGCGAGTAAATCAAACTACCTCTGCCTGCAGCGCCTACAGAACAGCATCCTTAGAGCAATAGTCAATGCTCCCTGGTTTACTTCAAATAATGAGATTCACGAGTACCTCAAAATCCCAACGGTTGCATCTGAAATTGAGCGGTACAAAATACAACACAAAAAACGCCTTGCCTTGCATATGAACCCTCTAGTTACCGAACTATTAGACGCGTCAAAAATGGTCAGAAGGTTGAAAAGGGACCACGTTTTCTGATTGGCAGGGGTGGCGCTGGCCGCACCTTGCCACATTGCCAATATACCCCCAAATTATTCGCTCATGGTCTGGCGACCGATCGCAAATGGATTTTTATACAATTAAAAAAAAAAAAAAAACATTATTCGTTATTCCCATTTATCCGCGTTCTTTTGTTGGAATTAGTGGGGTTTTTTCCCGTTGTCAGTTAGCTTTACAAGCAGCCAAGATTTACTGCGAACTAGTGGGACCTTGAGTGTGCAGACTGGTGGGGAAAGCCCATTTATATAAAGGTTGTTTCCAGATCCTGGCGGGGGAGCTGGACCACATCCCCGAGGCGGCGTTCTACATGGTGGGCACCATCGAGGACGTGGTCATTAAGTCGCAGGAGCTCGCCAAGAACGTGTAGACGCGGCCTGCATTCAGACAAGAGTCTCATTGATCGCGAAATTAAGATGAAAATTTAAAACTAGCAACATGGGGCGTAGCGTGCGAACAATAATCCCGTCAACGTACAGTCAGCAGCAGAAGTAGCTACGCAACTGATGAGCCCAAAATGATCTGCCGACTTTATTGTTAAGGGAATAGGTACTAATATTAGATCATTTTGAGGTTGTTATTCTGCTTAGCTACTTTTGATGCTGACTGTATAATCATTTATCTAGAATGTGTAAAGAACAAAATCGGACCAAGGTATAAGGCACCTGTTAGGGACAATGGTCCAGTGATGAGCATTAACCTTTTTTTTTAAAGTGAAAATGGCATTTCATTCTAATAGTGGTAATCCCGAATAATTTCAATATTATCTAATTGCAACGCTAAAAGCATTTTTGGTTTTGGTTTTGAACTCATACAGAAAGACAGGGTGTTGTAGGAAACATTAAGCCTTACGCCGAACAAACGGACCGTATCCATCTCGGAAGCTATCTCGAATAAAACTCCTGTCGCAATCACAACCTTGTTACCAAGGAACGAGGATCAAATCTACTTTGGCAATTGAATCTGACATACTGTTTATTAGCTTAGGTAGGCAGAATAGTAGTTTTTGGTTTTACCTTATATGATTTTTCTTATACAACTTAAAGTTACCTATAACTTACACCTGCATCCTGCGTTAATAGCGTTTTTGGAAAATATATATATTTGTATTTGTATTGGTTTAAGGACTACACTTGTAACTATAAGCCTGATTTTACATGATATTGTACTACCAGTTTCTTTTACGCTAGGGACGTTTTAAAAAAAGGGCAAAACAAAACTTAATTGGTTCCTTTGTGTAACGAGAGTTACCCATATACAGGGTGACTTCAAATTGGTAATACAAAATCAATGTTTTACACACATTTCCCCTAAACTTAGCCCCTCAATTAAGTCTCATACTTTTAAAATAATCAGAAGTATTTTTTATTTTATTTTTAAATTATCCCATTTTTGTTGGCTTAACATGGTTATCCTACCATAATAATTAACAAAGAAGTTTAAAGAATTTCAAATGAACACTTTCCTCTTTGGTTATCCGTCACCTGTCGCAATTTATGAAGAAAACGTGTTTTGATTAGTAATTGTCACTTATCAAAGAAAATAAGATTGTATTGTAAATGTAGTGTAACCACACTTTAGGACTTTTATTATTTGTTTTGTTCGAAAATTAGCATTAATTAAATACAGTTAAATTTAACAAAGGGGTTAATGTATTATACTGTGTGGCATTAACTAAGCCACAATCAAGTGTTTTGTGTTACCAATTTGAAGTCACCCTGTAGTTTGTATGACTAACTTTCGTAACACATTGCCTTTAACTAAGCACAATTATTTTGATAACGTCCCAAATATAAACGAAATTGGTAATACTTTTTGTGAAGAGCTTGCAGGACAATCAATGCCTCGTGATGCATCTTATTCTCTTTTGATTCGAGTCCAAATAATGAAATGAATCGCAAAAGATACACAAAGCGATAATGTAACTTGCAAATTAAACTTGAGTACTTGTAAATGGGTGCAGACCCACCGTACCCCTAAACCGTACCACTGACCCAAAAATTGTATCATAAATATGAGGTAGGTTTAGGTTATGTTAGTTCTTCAGCAGGCCCGGAGAGCCAAACTACCCAGAAATAGGAGCTCTGCGATAGCAGAGCTCCGTCGACAACGTTAAATTCGAACTTAATAGTAATAATTGGTCAAAGTACCACCAGTGGTACGGCCGAGGGGTACGGTGGGTCTGGAAGGCTTGTAAATCTAATGTGATGGGATGTTTAGAACTTGACATTGTTTTTTTTGATACGTGAAATAAATTTTATTTCCATGCGTTTTTGATTTTACCATCATTGCCATTTTAATAACAAAGGAAACGTACTTACCTATTTGGGTATTTTTCTAATTAATTGTACATAATTAAGGAGTAAAATTTATTTATTATTATAAGGTATTTTTTACACGTGAGTATCGAAAATTAACCAGATAAATGTATGCGTAATTTTCGTTACTTACATGTCAAAGTTATCGTTTCTTGATTTTACTCCTTAATTAAGTACAATTAATCTGAAAAATACCAATTTACTGTCGGGTGTGGGCTTTGTAGGCCGCACGTGAAATAATAACTTGACATCCATCTACGATATCGACGGACTAAGCTGCAACGAAACTGTTTTTTTGTTGTTTTACCTCTCGTATGCTTAAGACACGGGTCCGTGCTCAAAATTTGGGTATCTTTTTGTATTTTTTTAAACTTATTTTATGGACTATACCGTAATCAGAAGAGACTAGAACTTGGTATTTTTTTCACCTCCCGCATACGAGGGGTTAAAGAACTATGAGACGCAGTACGCCATCTATGGTCGAATAGATTCACTAAAATATTTTCTGCTTTCCAAAAGATGCCGCTACTAAACATAAATTGACCATTTTGTGCTAAAAAACCAACCGTGTACAGTGTATATATTGTAAGTTGTACTGCCATCCTTGGTATATTTGTAAGAAAAGTCATTTACAATTTCCGACTCCGACTGTCCTGAATTGGTAGCTCAGTTGCTGCGTCTGTATGTTCCCTCTCCAACTAGATTTGTTTTTCGACCGCGTTGTCGCCATCTGTTAGCAGCGCCGGTTGCGCGTACTGTGTCCCGCCGAAAATCTCCGCTAGTACGGGCTTTGCATCTGATAAACTCGCTCCTCGAATCAGCCTCAATCTGTGATTTGTTTGCAAGTAGATGGTCTAACGTGTGTGACGAATGTCTGAAGTTCTGCGAGAAGATGGATGTACGGCCTTCTTCTGTGATATTTTAAGTACCTCTTTCCTAACCTGTATTCGGTGTATTAAATTGTATTTTAGTTTCATAGTGCTTTGGTTAAACTGTTATGCTGTGAAATTTAATTTAATAATAAATAAAATAAATAAATAAATAAATAATTTATGATAAAACGACACGATACACAATGTCATAAAAAAATGAACTTTTTAGTGATCAATTGTTCATAATACGCTGTTACGTAGTCCCACTTCTTAGTTGATATAAAACTTTAAGTTATTTCAAGCGCGCCGCAAGGAACGCCGCGGCAAAGTCATATGTCGCGCATTTCATACGCGAGTCGTCGTAAAACAGTCGGTAAGTGTCAATCCGCTTTATGTCTATCTATTTATTGCAATGTGGTAACCCCGCTTTGTCTATGTTTTGACTTGAACTATTCTGTGCGTTGGCACTCTGGGACAGAATATGACGCCATGTGGAATGTACACTGGAACTTAACTTACTAACGAGCATGAGCAGTGGAGACCGGACTGCATGCAGGTGGGAAATGAGCGTATCCATGCGGTTACCAGAGATGACCCTGGTAAGTGTTCATATATATATATTATGCTTTATAATCGACATTAAGCCACGCTCGAGTAAATCCCGATTTAGCACCCTGGGCTCCCCTACTATTATGTGCGTAAAATTGTTTGATGAGTAACTTTGCGCGTCAGGAAATGTGTCGCTCTGGGCCTGTATTCTGCTGCATTATAACGATATCGCGTTTGACGTGTTTTAGAATCGTTTGTCAGTCACCATTAAAATTACATAAGAGCATAGCTGGGCATTAACTCGTTAATCCGTTAATCGTTAATTAACGAAGTTAACATTTTGATTAACGGATTAACTTTTAAGTTAACTTTTAAAAATGTTAACGGACACGTTAACTTCCGTTAATGTGCAGAAGTCCGTTAATCGTTAATCCAATGCCTACTATTTACCGCACGAAACCGCGGCGCGGCGCGATAAACAGGTTCAGACAAGTATGAAATGACAAGTGCCGGGCGGCGCGTGGCAGCGCGTGAAATAAAAACAAAACGAGATATATTTGGCCGGCGCGTGCGAGTGAGAAAACTGCGAAAAAATTTTTTTCGTTTGATCATTTCATTACTTAGAGCCGGTGCTTACAGTGACGAGTGTTTTGTTTGCGAGTGTAATTTAGTTAAAAATAGTGTATTGTGCAGTTTAGTAATTAAAACCGTATCATGGAAGATATGGAATCGAATTCCAGCAATGCTGATGAGAATCCATGGCCACATTTGACTGAGTATGTTTATTTTCCACGGGTAAAGACATTTTGACACCAAAAAGAGCCTCGCTTTCAGACGAGAACTTCAACATGTTAATGTTCATGAAGGGGAATATGCACCTTATGCCCGACGATTAAATTACACATTTGAATTATACAAGTATTTTGTTTTATTCATAACCTTTCTTTTAAGTTCACTAACGCAACGATATAAAAATGTAATTTTACACATATTAACGGATTAAAGATTAACGTTAACTTGCGTTAATTCTTCCGAAATGTAACGCTTTAACGTTTAACGAAGCTAACTTTTTTTGTAGCGGATTAACGATTAACGAAGTTAAATATTTGATTAACGGTGCCCAGCTTTGCATAAGAGTTATCAAAACGTTGACAATACGGAAACAGGTCAAAGACGATATCGTTATTACCGTGTAGAACAGCCCAGTTTAGAGGTAGAAATTATTCTATGAACTTGACATAAGCGCGAGGAGCTGACCCCATGCATGTGCTTCTGTTTAGTCCATAAGAGTAAACACTCTCACCGAACAGAGTGATTGCAAAAAACTTGACATTAGTTAACGCAATATACCCTGCCAAAACTAGGTGTTAAAAAAACACTTCTCTGTCATCATACGAAAGGAAACAGTTATATTTCGAGGTAAATTAAGCATTTTACTTAATTAAAGATGAACCGAGGAGAATATTGTTTTGGCAATAGCAACCCTAGAAGTGCAATTTATTAACATTGTGTAACAAACCGGTGGATACGTTGAGGCTATAAGCCACTAAGCTGGATTTCAGCGTTTTAAAAGCTATTGAAACCATAAAAGAACTAACAAAACCTAGACCTATCTCATGGTTTAGTAACAAGATGCCTACCATAACAAGTCAATTAAGTACGATAGTAGGCATCTCGCTTCATAGACATAGTACGCCATCTGTGGTCGAATAGATAAACTACGATTACTAGCTGTTTTTCACAAGATGGCGCTACTAAACGTCATGAACAATTCTTAAAACCATAATCAATTCCTCTCGGAATTCTTATAAGGCTTCCTACGTCTCTAGGTGTGTCTGTAAAAATCCTTACCGTCATCGGTGCAGGGGAGCTCGTTCAAAGCTGCTCTCTTCTTCGACGCCGGTAAAGGCGCGCTAGACTGCCGACGTATTGTGCTCACCGGGGGTACCACTCAGTCCCACTACTTCGTAACACTGTTCTTTTCGCTTTCGTCAGAAATCATTTTTATTCCGCAAAAGGTTAGGTAAGTTAGGCATCTTTAAAAGCCCGAAGGGCAAACCGCCCAGAAGTAGGGACCCTGCCCGGGAGGGCTGGTCGACTAGTGCAGTGGGACCCCGAGTGCGGAGAAAACCCCAGTGCTGTGGGTCGGTCAAGGTCGGCCATTGCCCGTGGTCCACCTAATTAAATATCCTGGACATTTTAGCACACCGTAACCGAGTCGACGGAGCTCCGCTATGGCGGAGCTCCTATTTCTGAGGTATTTTGGCCCTTCGGGTACCCCTGAAGAACTAACATAACCTAAACCTACTTATAGGTTTTAACCAGTTTAGTCTCCGCAATCCAAAGAGAACTTGTTAGGTGGACCACGGGCAATGACCCGTCAAGGTCACAGAACAGTACAGTCACCAGCAATAATATCCAACACTGGGCTCAAAAATATCTGAAGTCTTTATTACTGGAGGCACAAGCGCGTCAGATATTTTAAGCGCAATGTTGTTATATTACTGTTGACTATACTTATATGAACAAGAATATTTTTGTCACCCTGTTTGCAGCTTTTTGTAAATTATTTTAATGATTGTATTTGACATTATCTATGATGAAATTACCCATCTTGAATGAAAATTCGTCAGTTTTAAAGAACAAGTCATCAATGGCTGGGATAAGTAGGTACATATTTACTTTCAAATTACCTCATTTTAGTAATTAAAAGCGTGAAATGAATTGTAGATGTGACGAGTGATTTACGAAATGGTAAAGTCATTACTAAATAATTTGTTGCCTGATTTGTTTGTTTAACAACCAACATTCGCTTATAAAGCGGTAAAGAAACAAACTACTGTTTGTTTAGTTACCGGTACATCACTGCGTAGCCTACACCGCTGTTGAATTACGGCTCTAAACCTCAGAAAGACTATAAATAAAACCAAAGCGCTCTTTGTACAAATTACAATTTATTTCATCAACTATTTACAGTAGCTTTCGCCTACACAATAACATTTAAAATAAAGTATACATATCGAAATATACGATGCATCTATGACACGCTCACCACCTACCGGGATTGCTCCTGTACTACAAAACAATACAAGTGTACATTTTGCTAAATTGTAGTTTTCCTTGGAGGAGATGTACACTCGTAAAGTTTTGTGAGATAAGGGGCTAGTACCCTAAATGTACAGTACTGGTCAATTTGATTTGCGACTACCACGCGAGAAAATGGACCAACCGGCTTTCATTTTTTTATCGAGATGTTCAAATTACAGTTTTTATAGAAAATCTACGATTTAATGTTACTTTAATCACTCAATCCGAAAATACCTTTTTTATATTACATACTCTACCTTACCTAACTTTTGCTAACGCGTGAAGGTGACATATTTTTAAACATTTCTCATGGTGAAGGCAGCCGAAGAAAATTAATATTTTATCGCAGACACACGCCTTGAATTTGCGGTAGGATACCCCATTTGAGGATATCATCTGACAAAAAGTAAGATTACTAAACAAACATTTCGGAAATATGGGATCTCCTCTCTCCCCAAATAAGGCACGTTCAAAACAACTAATTACTAAATATTCATTAAGTAAATTATTCGGAAGCAAAATTACTACGATTTTCTATATAGCGATGTGATATTTGTTATAGACGTTGCGTGGTGGCGTTGGATATTTTTTATCCGTGTTTTATTTTAATATTTGGTATGTGGTATTCCACGAACCTTTCAAATATCCATTCACTGTACGAACCGATACCAAAACTGCGGCAAGATTAAATTTCGACAATTCCACTTTAACCTCGCCTGGTGTTTCATATCAGGTACATAATCATTATATTACAATTCAGTTTAAACTACATTTTAATGTGTACATTTCAATTTGTTACAAAATTGAAAATGACATTTAAAAGCAAACGTAATTGAACTTTATTTACAGGTAGTTTCAAATTCCCACATTCAAAATATCCATGGTTAAATGCAACTAGTGCAATGCACTTAGTTGACAGCTGTCAAAACGGGCCTCTTAAAACGACGGGAGTAAAAACCTATGTTTTCTCAACTTCAGCTCTTGAATCATGATAAAGTTATTAAATTTTATTCAGACATATCTCGAAGATCGCCCGAAAAACTACAAATTGTTGTTTTTGGTTGTCCCAGTACTCTACAAGTAAAAACAATATATATAAATATATAAATACTGCTTTAGGTACGATTTCCGTACATTCTACACGCACTATCTCTTTCTAACATGCTCAACAGACATCTCGACATTAATGACTCTGTATTGCTTTGTCTCAGTCTCTTACTTTAAATAACTCGATATAATTCAACAAAAGTTAAACATAATTCAATACGGTTTTAAAATGATCAAACGACCTTCTATCTTATTGATTTGTCTCTCCTGGGTCTCTTTTACACGTACACAGTGAAAGATGGACGAGCGACTAAAGATTGAAATCATAAACGATTTATCGTTTCGTCTATTGCCTTAGTTACTATATAAAAAAAAAAAAACTACATTATAAACTTACCACTCGCTCTTTCCTGTCACTTTTTCCTGACTTAATCGAAAGAAAGAGACAGCTATGGTTCGGTCAATGGTCATCCTCTGTGACAGCAGTGCTTCTTAGTTTCAACGCTTACAATAAAAGTATTTAAAAGTCGGCCATTAATTATTTCACCTCATGAGACCCGCTGCGCTATACGAAGTCCATAATCAAGGTAATTAAGTTTAAACTCTATTTTAATGATCATCAAGTACATTTTAATTTGTTGCAAACTCGAAAATGGCATTTAAGAGTAACTGAACTTTATTTCCTTGCAGGAAGGTTCAAATTCCCACTCGAATAAACTGTTTTTTAGCATGGTGCCCTCGCGAGGTTAAATAATCGAGCGGCGAGGGTTGCATCAAATTAGTAATTGGGTATTTTTCAAATTAATTGCACAGCCGAAATCATATGTTTACACTTTAGTACCTTGTCACTTTTACTTTCTTGTGACGAGGGGCCCTAGCCAAGATGCAAACGCTCCTAACGTTTTTCTTTTCTATCGGTCAAAATTTATGGGACGTCAGTCGACCACGTGGTTTATCGAAACGCACGAGAATGTCATCCCATACATTTTGAACGATAGAAAAGAAAAACGTTAGGAGCGTTTGCATCTTGGCTAGGGCCCAAGGTACTAAAGTGTAAATATATTTATGACTTCGACTGTGCAATTAATTTCCTCCAAACACTTTCCTCCCTAGCGATTCATCTGCTATCCTTAGTCATACAGGAGAGATGAAATTGTGCAGTTCTGGAAGCACATCAAAAAAAAAACAATACACCTAAGTGACAATAATAGGACTACATCTCTCTTGCTCAATTCTGATCTCCCACTCGTCTCACTGCTCCATATATTTTACCCTTAATTTATTACAAAAATTCCGAGCATCGGTGAC
Source organism: Acleris holmiana (assembly GCA_949316455.1). Taxonomy (NCBI): domain Eukaryota; kingdom Metazoa; phylum Arthropoda; class Insecta; order Lepidoptera; family Tortricidae; genus Acleris; species Acleris holmiana. Next base: position 3,618,859 of record OX438789.1, on the reverse strand, counting down.
GCGCCCTGTAAGTAGCATGACGTTTTTAAAATTCGTCTATGGCTCTTAATAATTATGTTCTCATACTGTCATAAAGTAAAATAATTAAGCTATATAGTCATAAACAGCTTTACATCAATTAACAAACATAAACCTAACCGGAAACAATGCCACTACATGAAATGATATCTTTCCCTATTTAATCTCCTTAATATCTATCCCGTTGACGTCAGCTGTGATATCACTATGAGAGCATTCCTGAAAATGGGAACTTCCTTTTTTGTATATATACAAATGTTTTGGGTCACATTAGAATATTATTTGAATTTTTAGTTTCATGCACTATGCCCTGTACCTGACACAATAAAACTCCCTGGCTGCCGCTTTCAATTTTTAACAGTACTATCTCGAATGCGTTGCCATTGCAATTTGAACCTTCTTCTTTAAGCGGTAAAGTAGCTATTTGTTATTTATGCGTTTCATTTTGCACTGCTAATTAGCGGTCAGAATTCACAATAGATAACAATGCCATTCATTGGAAGATAAGGTCTTAAGTAGATTTCGACCTTTTAAATAGATTCTACTATAGCAGGGCAAATAAAGGCTCCAATAGACCTAAACTGCCGAAATATCAAAGAAGGCGGTTAACTGCACAGTAGTAATCAAAGCATTCTGTACTCTATTAGTAACCACTATTATACTAACCTAATAAAACTGTTACGTTATGAAAACCTGTCCAGCCATGCATTATGTGATACCAGCTGTTGATATTTTAAATGTTTCACGTTTGTACTGCCAAGATTTATAGGGATTTTCACTACTTCTTAAAACAGAAAACTAGCACTATTGATGCTTCCATTTAGTTTATACTGTAAAGAATAATATTTTACCCTACATAATGAAACAGACAATTTTTACGTAAACATTAGTAATTTTTCAAATGGCATAAAATATTCCCGCCCGTTTTTCTTAAATAATCTATAACTTTAGTCAATATGTAGTCTCTTTGTGATGAGGAGTAGGTAAAACATAATCTAACATAAAAAAAACTGTGTGCAAGACCACCGAAGGGTCAAATTAAAAATTTGCATTTAAAAACTACTAGGAATTATACGTTACTTTGCTAAAAATAACATAAAAGTTAACCAAACCTAATCTAGTAGTAACACAACTTCCATTCCGTGATCAGCGCTACCCGAGAAACTTATAACCTGTGCTAGCTTCGACAACAATTAATAAAAGCTAGAAAAATTGCTCCATTTCTCTCTTTCTCCAGGAAGACAAAAGAAACAAACAATCTTTCGTCTGTTCTCTTTTTTATAAGGAGAAGGCACACGAGCACTCAGGCCACCTGATGTTAAGAATCTGAGACCCATAGACATATGAATTCTCAAGACTATAATGCGTTGCCAACCCTCAGGACCAAGATGGAATGCCTCTATGCTAGTAATTTCACCGGTCGTCTTATCCCCACACCGGAGCACAACAATGCGAACATTACAACGAAAGAAACACCAAGAAAAATCTAGAATTCCTAATGAAAGAGATGCAAAACCGACGTGATGTAATTGAAAGTTACATTGATGGTTAGCTCATTCTCCACAGTATATAAGCTTTCTAGCGCTAACGTTGAAAAAGGACAGGAAAGCTGCCAAGTTTCAGGCAGCGAGAGGGACAGAGCTATATCACTGCTATCTGTCTTTTTCACTGATTGGGCTTGGCCTACACACCTAGACGGTCATCATCCGACTCTTTCCAATCTTAAAGCCACAACAGAGACGGCACGAGCAAGGGCTTAGTATAACCAGTGGTCGGATTTCCGGATACAATTCGCGGGATATCGAGTTGTAATCCCAATATGGACGAGACTCTAATCCCGCGACCGCGTTCGTATAAAAATGCATAAGGGTTTTTTAAAATGCCTATAAATATTAAATATACAGCGAGAATTATAAATCACCGCCTTTTCACATTTTATAGCCAATAAAATATTTTCATATGGATGTGCAGACTTGCCTATGTTGTTACTTATGTACTTACTCGTGATGTTTTTTTGCATTTTTTTAAGTATGCGGGTCGTTTTAAAAAAAATTGTACACAGTTAAAGGCTTAATGAAAACAAAAATCACGATCGCGTCCTTTGTGTAACGAAAGTTAGTCATACAAACTTTTAAATTATAGCCCTTAACTATGTAAATTTTGTTTCATAACGACCCATGTACTTATTCCTAATTATTCTGTTAAAATTATAGTTTAACACAAATACATTATTTTTTTTGATAATGTAAACACTCAATTCAAAAGTTGACCTGTATTTTCAATTGACATCATCACTACATAGTATAAAACTAAGTCGCTTTTTCTGTCCCTATATCCCTATGTATGCTTAAATCTATAAAACTACGCAACGGATTTTGATGCGGTTTTTTTAAATAGATAGAGTGATTGAAGAGGAAGGTTTATATATCTATAATACTTTAATCCGGAGCGAAGCGAGGGCGGGTCGCTAGTTTAAAATAAAATAATAACCAACAACATGAGTTCATATTAGCATAACTTTTGAGGCCAAGCACTCCGTGTTGCACCGGGAACTCCGATCACTGGTTATAACCGAGAATATTCGAATACAAATGTCACCAATCAATCACACACGCTAAGCACGTTTCAGAAGCCATGTACAATTCAACTAAATGCAAAAGAAATAACGTATCTTTCAAACGTCCTGTGACAACTATAAGCGTCGGTGGCGTTGTAGACGCGACACGAGGCGTCGTTAACCTTGTCACAGCGATTGCTACAATTCATAAAACGACTCATTTACACTTCAAACTCTAAGCTATTAATACAACCATAACCGCCAACATACATGTCATACAAATCAAGTCGACAAGGTCTTAGAATAAATAATAATAGGTAATAGATCATTACTTTAGTATTTTGGCTAAATAGTTTGTCGGTAAAAGTCGCCAGTACGATCGCAACTCCAATTAGTAGCTTAATATCATATTCGCAAGACTATATTCCGAAAACATTATATTCGCAAAACATGATATTCTCAAAACATCATCATTAACAAGACATCAATTCTGCCCTCCTAAGCCAAAATGCAGTATGTCTGATTCAATGGCCAAAGCATATTCAATCCTAAGCCGTTCGTAATAAGGTTACATTTGCTATAGGAGTTTTGTCTGAGATACTGCCTTTTATGTTAGCAGGGCAGAATTAGATAGTGTCGACGGAGCTCCTATTTTTGGGCGGTTTGGCCCTCCGGGCCTGCTGTAGAACTATCATAACCTAAACCTACCTACGATTCTATAACCTAATTCCAATATTTGCAAATATCATGTTTTGCGAATATCATGTTTTGGCTGCCTTCTTCGGTATTAGGCTGCCCACCAGAGCTGTGCGAGGGAAAAAATCCAACAATAGGAGCGCTGCGCTGAACGAGGCCAGGAATCCTATTGGTGGATTTTTCCCTCGCACACCGCTCCGCTAGCTCGCACAGCTCTGGTGGAAACGCAGCCTTATACTAAAGAAAGCAGCGAATAGTATAAGCATTGTAAACTCTATTAAGAACCACATAAGATTTAAAATGCTTTACTATTACTATGCAATTAGAGGCCGCTTTGGTATTACGGCAGAATAGACAAGTACAATTTATGAATCGATGATTTCGGATGATTATTTGGCTCGTCTTAAATGGGTCATGTTTCAACTTTATTTGACAAGGCGAGCCGATTATTCGTTAACATACTTCGTTTGCATTAGGACGCGACCGCACGGGCAACTTTAAAACCGCTTGACGCGTCTATCTACATATACTAGGATGAAATAACAAATTATTTTCTGACATCTATGACGGTCGCTGTGACGCCGAATATTCGCCAGAGGTGGGGGAGGATTTAAAACGGTATAGTTAAACTTTGTGATAGATAATACGACTGTGGGACTACCGACGTTCCAGCCCTATATAATAACTAAGTAGTATAGATCAATTTGTGATAACTTTCACTCGTGCGAAACTTAAGCTAAGTTGGAGCAAGAACGACTTGGAAAAACTGACATGGGTGACTGAGAAAGCAGATCCTGTAGCATGAGAAAGTTGAAAGTCAACCATTTTATTGCATTTAACATTAAAAAATAGGCTCAATTTTCTTTTGAAATTAAAACCGACCTTGTGAAATTGTGACCTATGGTTAACAATGATTGTATAATCAGGCCATTATTACAGATCCCGCATGATGAAAATGCAATGCATTTCATTTTTATTTGTAACACCGATGAGTCTATTCGTCACTAGATGGCGTTGACAAGCAGCTAGACTGCGGTATTAGTTAGTACTAGCCACTAGATGGCGATGGTAAGCAGTTAAAAACTGCTATATTAGTTAATCCACCCGTCGCTAGATGGAGACACTATCTTATGTTCGCTCCCTAAGAATTCTGAACATATTTCTGAAGAAATTGCTAAGGTTCCTGCTCACGCATTCTATACCCCCTTTTTAGCCATTCATTGACTGGACTATGCGTCTACGTTTCATCTACGTTTTAATGTCAATAGTGACTTGACCATCAATGATCACGATTCACGAGTACTCTGGTCACGATCACGACTTCAGATGTATTCCCTTTCACAACGATTATACACGTTAACACATTGTCATTCTTCACACCCGGTTTTCCCGGGTTACATTTTAAATATTTATGATTTTGTATAAATATATAATTAATGTCATACTGAAAAATGAAGAGTGCCTTAAGTTGATACAACCGAAAAGGAAGCACTCAAATGAAAATGCCCATTTAGTAAGCCTTGCCCAAACTTAACTTAAAAATTATATACACGATACGAAAAAAAAAGAAAATTACGCAAGCGTATTTTCACGATAAAAAAATGTCACAACTTTTGAGCACAGATTCGTCTATGCTATGTAAAAATGTATTTTTCTACAGCCTACGTGAGAGTAAGGTATGGTTTCCATATTCGTTAGCTACTGACTATTTTAATTTTTAAAGTTTTAAATATAACATATTATTATCCGTCTCCAAACCGATATTTATAAAAAACTTGTTGACTTTGCATTGTGTACGCAAAATGTCACCGTCACCTATATTTGTGAAATAAGGGGCTGGTGCTTTTTCCGACCCGTTATAACCACCTGGGATATCTCGGGGCAAGTTGTAGGGATTTGATACCGATAAAAAAAGATGTCGATGTAATTAAATTAATGTGCATATTGAACATTGTCGATTACTATAAAGAGGTTCGATGTCATATCTGATATCGAGCCTGCAGGAACTGCAGTCTCCAAGATGCCAGATGACAGCATTGCAATAATAAAAAGAGTTAAAGCTGATTTATCGAAATTGTATGTGAAAAAAAATGGGAAAAGTATTTACAAATAAGTTAAGGATGGTTCTAGAAAATAATATTGGTTATGACACCATGAAAAAAGTTAACAGTCCTATAAAATGTGACGAAATTTCAATAACCAACATGAATGAGAAGTTGGCTTTGAGTTATTATAAATATTTTAAGAATGCCCGTTGACCACAGTGGACGTTTGAGAACATTTAGCAGTTTAAAACATATTGATAGTTTATTATTTTAAACTAAACATACAAATACACGTTTTAACTTGTTTATTTTTTATTTAAAAATTAGGAGAAAATACGTAATATTTATTTATGTCGAACAACATTCAGATTATGGTAGTAACATCGATATACTTTTTTGTCGATAAAATATTTTGCTACATCACTTTCATATAGATGCCCCGAGATATCCCAGGTATGGTTATAACCTACTATGTTATTGTATTGTCAATATTATGATAGATCTTACGTACTGAATAGTAATGGCCGAGTTAAAAACACATTCTTCCGGAAACCTTCGGGGAGGGAAGATGGCCGATTGAAAGATGTCCGGTTTTTGCTTTTGTTTTATTATGTTCACTGTTTTACTCTACTCACTTGACTGCCATTAATAAAAACAATACAGTAACATGTCAATAGCAATATCGATTTACCGAGCGGAATGGACCTACTATTTACTGCTAAATTCTAAACCAAAATAAAACGTACAAACAGCCACACAATTAACTGCCTATTAAAGACGGAAGTGAGAAAATGTAGAAAGAGATGAATATAGATTTTACATAAGAATCTCATGTGCACGACCAAGACAGTTTCTCTCTGTTTATCACTCAGCTGTGTGGGCGATTGTACAGGGAAAAGTGACAAATGTGCCTTACCCTCTTATCGATCAAATCCAACTTGTAAAATTTGAACTAAACAAGAAAAACTTCAAACGATTTCGTATGGAAACCGAACCTTATAATTCTACAAACAGATGCTAAACACTTCAGGAGTGCGTGTCATTTTAATATTTCCCTACAGACGATTTGAAGCGCAATCGTAAACTGTGCAGTAAATGCAGATATTGTGCAATTGCCCTGCAATATGCGGCCAACAAAATATGTATAACGCAAACCATGTAAGCCATAGAACAACAACTAAAGGCATAGAAGGAGCCTAAAAACGAAAGCATCAGATCCATACCAGTCTCGAAAATTTCAATATGAATGTTCAATAAGTTCAAAAAGGAAAGAGTATAGAGTTGTTGCTAAAACTAATTGTACACACCAAGGTGTTGTCAACTCGTGTAAACTGGTCTCCATGGTCGTAGATTATATTTGCAACAGTGTGCAACAGCAACAGTGTACCTCAAATATAAGTTACAACGATGTACCTGCCCAGAAAGCATTTTTTAGAAGGCGCGAAAACGTTTTGGCTAATTATAAGGCAGTACGTTTGCGCGGGTCAAACTTCGACGGCTATTGGTCAAATATTCGGCAGCCATTGCAGCGACGCCGTCGACCGCCATTTTATTTAGCGACGCGTCAGTGGTCATTCGTACACAAGCTGAGACGCACGAGCGCTAAGCGCTAATCGCTAATCGCCATGAGCGAGAAAGCACAAATTTAACTGTCATTTAATATTCTACCTTACGCGTAACACAACAAGGTTTGTATTGAATTGATTTTTACGCTCGTTTATCTTCGGCATTAGTGAGCACCTTTCTGCGTGGACCAAGATTGTCGGCGTATGTTATATTTGTGGTCTTACTGTACGACCATGATATTTTAGCTTAGAGAACTGCCTTTAATAAGACTGCACATCCACTATCTGTATGTTGCCTTTTATTTTATCGCTCCTTCTATGCCTTTAGTCCTTACACCCGTATTTATACACAAGAAAAGTAATTACTTGAGTAATAGTATTGTCAAATGTCATACTAAAATCGTTTCTTAAGTCATTACTTTAGCTAAAGTAATTACTTTTCGTGTCTATAAATACGGGTGTTATTCGAGGATGTAAACCATTTTCCAAAACTAAAATGCGCTCGACTCTAACGCCTGCGGGTTACGTCAAACATATTTAACCCCGACAAATAAAAATAGAGGTGATATAAGATAACGTATTTATCTGTGATGGGATCCCCTTGTAACAGACACTCATTACATCGAATTTATTGTTTCTAAGTCATCTTAAGAGGATTGTGAAGCGACGCTTAAATCGCGTAACTGTCAAAAATAACCCATACAAATTGAGCTCCGGGCGATAAGGTTTCCCACCCCCTAAATCTAATCCGATTTCCACAATTTTTCGTTTCTGCTTTTGTTTTTCATTTTTTCGTCTTTCCAATAAATATTTTCTTAGAAAGGAAAACGTACAGACCTACTCTTTCATAATATCTACAATATATTAAAAAAATCGTAATTTCAGACCTCTTTTTAGGAGAGAAAAACGTTATCTCATTTTGTATGTTTTTTTTTGCTTCACAGTTCTGCATGCAGCATAAGTAACTAAGCAGATTAACATGCTCAAAATGATCTATACACGCCTCCAGATCGAGTGCAGATCATTCTGAGCTCTTCGGTTGCGTAGCTACTTCTGCCATGACTGTAGGTTAGACCTGTGACCACCAAAAATAACTCCTGGAAATGCGTGTCGATGAAATTAAAACGCGGTATCGTAGTTTCAAACGGGCCGATTTGGAAGCGGTTTTGTTTTTAGAGAGTTCACAATCAAGACAATTTAGTTTGAAATTTATTCCCCTAACTATAAAGTTAATTTTTATTGGTTTCAAAGTTAGAAATGGCATTTGAACAAAGGTAATTGAACTTTATTCTCTTGATGTTAGACTCAAATTTCCCCACTTCCAAAAATTACTCTGTAATATGGTGGGCGTCACGTTTTTAAGGTGTCATGAAAATACGGTCGGGACGCATATTAGCTCTGAAAGGTACGCGATTTCAATGGGGGGGGGGCATCAGGTTTATACATATTTAATAGCTATCGACAACGTTCTCAGAATGCATCTTGACTAGGAGTACAATGCAGACCAGTCACAATGACGTCACACTGCAAGCTTCCTTATTACCTTACATTAAAGTTACGTGCCTATGATGTAGGTAACTGCGGCTACCAAGTGTTGGTGGCTGGAGTGACCGAGTGGGAACAGGTCGGCGTCTAGGAGGTCATCATGTCGTTGCAGGCTGCGGAGTTCACCGCGCCCTTGAATAGCTCATTGATGTCGCGGCGGAACATTGACAGGTTCTGGGTGAATCTGAAATTAATAAAACACGTTCAGTTGAAGGGATGGGACAATTGCCACAAATTGACTTAGTCCCAAACTAGGCTTGTTCTATGGGCACTGGACAACGATAAAAACACTTATACATACCGGGAATCGAACCCGGGACCGCTAGCTTCATAGGCAGGGTCACTACCAACTGGGCTAAACGCGTCGTCGATTGTTATGCATACGAAAGACTAATTTTATTATTAAGGGGACAGGTAGGGCAACGTTTTCCCAGACTGACTTTGTGCAGGTTTTTTTGTAATGATACTTTAATTTTGGCTTGATTAGTGCACAGTGTAATATTTGGAAATTTTCTACAAAATTAAATGAAATACAAATAAAGGGACGTTTTAAAAAAAACATAGTTAAGGACTTTAATTAAAACAAAACTTAATTGATTCGTTTGACCCATATAGATTGTATGACTAACTTTCGTTACACAAAGGACGCGATCGTGATTTTGTTTTCATTAAGCCTTTAAAATAATATACAACAATCTAAGTTTCAGGTAAACGCATTACTTGAAGAGATATTAACAAACCTCGAAGTCGCGGTGGCAATAACGTCAATTAACTAGGGACTTCCTTCCGATATAAATTTTATCGATAACTGAATGCTTATTTGGAAGTGACACTTCATATTAGCTGTAAAGTTTACCTACAGAATAATTGAAAATTAACTAAAATGTGATGATTACTACCCGTCAATGTTTTTACCTAATTCATAATTCCTAATTCTCCATTGATACAGTTCTGTATAAATAAACAAAAATTTGTATTATCTAATTGATGCCACACAATGTTACATGTTACCAAGAATTTTGTTAATTCCATATAAAACGAACGATTTTTCATGTGGGTGCCTTTAATGTGTGTTTCAATATTCAAATGCTTCTTGACATTATATTTCTTAGCTACGAGGCTTATCTCACATTTAGTACAAAATACCTTAGATCCACGTATGCGTAAATCCGGAGAGTTTTTTAGCCAAGAACGTAATACATTTTCACGACACTGTTTTCTAGGTGGCATTTAACGCGTAAAATTAATTCTATCGATTCTCTGACAAGATTGTCATATTATGTCAACGTCACGTCTATACCTACATCCATAAAGTATGAAAACAGTTATCTTCCTTAATCGATCTTTACGGACTTCAATCTTCATACTGTAGGTATAAATGATACAGTTTAATAGGTATTGCAAGTTGCATATTAATAACATACGTCATCTCATAGTCATAACATAACTATTGTCATAAAAGAAAGTCCAATTTATCGATGAAATAATATCGCGTTGAAGTCTCAGCAAAATTTTATTCGTGCCACCGCGACTTCGAGGTTTGGATATTAAATATATCCATGATGGTAATATCGATTTTGAACCACTACAAAAATGAAAAACATGCAAAAAGTTAGTGTGAAAGACGATTGCCCTACTCGTTGTCTGAGCTGAGCTTCAGCGTTCTTCAACTGACTTCTACACAATCAACTGTTTGGTCAATTCGATGGACAACCCCAGCAGGTATGACGATGGAGACGGAAGGTGACCATAGGAATTTCTCAATGGCCAATGCTCCGTTGGTATGCTTAATAAACTGCTGGTCCCGCGGCTGGCGGCGAGCACGTCGGCCTCGCGGCTGCGAGAGGCTCGGAGAGATAGTTACTTGTCCCGGTTCTTGGTGAGCAGGTTGGGCTCGATGCCCTGCATGAGCCCGCTGACCCACTGCTGGACCCGCGGCTGGTGGCGAGCACGTCGGCCTCGCGGCTGCGAGAGGCTCGGAGAGATAGTTACTTGTCCCGGTTCTTGGTGAGCAGGTTGGGCTCGATGCCCTGCATGAGCCCGCTGACCCACTGCTGGACCCGCGGCTGGTGGCGAGCACGTCGGCCTCGCGGCTGCGAGAGGCTCGGAGAGATAGTTACTTGTCCCGGTTCTTGGTGAGCAGGTTGGGCTCGATGCCCTGCATGAGCCCGCTGACCCACTGCTGGACCCGCGGCTGGTGGCGAGCACGTCGGCCTCGCGGCTGCGAGAGGCTCGGAGAGATAGTTACTTGTCCCGGTTCTTGGTGAGCAGGTTGGGCTCGATGCCCTGCATGAGCCCGCTGACCCACTGCTGGACCCGCGGCTGGTGGCGAGCACGTCGGCCTCGCGGCTGCGAGAGGCTCGGAGAGATAGTTACTTGTCCCGGTTCTTGGTGAGCAGGTTGGGCTCGATGCCCTGCATGAGCCCGCTGACCCACTGCTGGATCCGCGGCTGGTGGCGAGCACGTCGGCCTCGCGGCTGCGAGAGGCTCGGAGAGATAGTTACTTGTCCCGGTTCTTGGTGAGCAGGTTGGGCTCGATGCCCTGCATGAGCCCGCTGACCCACTGCTGGACCCGCGGCTGGTGGCGAGCACGTCGGCCTCGCGGCTGCGAGAGGCTCGGAGAGATAGTTACTTGTCCCGGTTCTTGGTGAGCAGGTTGGGCTCGATGCCCTGCATGAGCCCGCTGACCCACTGCTGGTCCCGCGGCTGGTGGCGAGCACGTCGGCCTCGCGGCTGCGAGAGGCTCGGAGAGATAGTTACTTGTCCCGGTTCTTGGTGAGCAGGTTGGGCTCGATGCCCTGCATGAGCCCGCTGACCCACTGCTGGTCCCGCGGCTGGTGGCGAGCACGTCGGCCTCGCGGCTGCGAGAGGCTCGGAGAGATAGTTACTTGTCCCGGTTCTTGGTGAGCAGGTTGGGCTCGATGCCCTGCATGAGCCCGCTGACCCACTGCTGGTCCCGCGGCTGGTGGCGAGCACGTCGGCCTCGCGGCTGCGAGAGGCTCGGAGAGATAGTTACTTGTCCCGGTTCTTGGTGAGCAGGTTGGGCTCGATGCCCTGCATGAGCCCGCTGACCCACTGCTGGACCCGCGGCTGGTGGCGAGCACGTCGGCCTCGCGGCTGCGAGAGGCTCGGAGAGATAGTTACTTGTCCCGGTTCTTGGTGAGCAGGTTGGGCTCGATGCCCTGCATGAGCCCGCTGACCCACTGCTGGACCCGCGGCTGGTGGCGAGCACGTCGGCCTCGCGGCTGCGAGAGGCTCGGAGAGATAGTTACTTGTCCCGGTTCTTGGTGAGCAGGTTGGGCTCGATGCCCTGCATGAGCCCGCTGACCCACTGCTGGACCCGCGGCTGGTGGCGAGCACGTCGGCCTCGCGGCTGCGAGAGGCTCGGAGAGATAGTTACTTGTCCCGGTTCTTGGTGAGCAGGTTGGGCTCGATGCCCTGCATGAGCCCGCTGACCCACTGCTGGACCCGCGGCTGGTGGCGAGCACGTCGGCCTCGCGGCTGCGAGAGGCTCGGAGAGATAGTTACTTGTCCCGGTTCTTGGTGAGCAGGTTGGGCTCGATGCCCTGCATGAGCCCGCTGAACCACTGCGCGAGCTGCGGCTGCTTGTCCCGCGCCTGCTGCGCGATCATGTCGGAGCGGATGCGCGCGAACTGCTCCTCGTTCAGCAGGATCAGCCCGAGCAGCGGCCGCGACATGGACCACTGGTTGCAGCAGTCCTCGAACATTATCACGTTTAGTACCTGGTGGAGACGCACACGCTTTAGACATTTTTGCAAGGAGCTACCTCCATGATCACACTGTCGCATTGGGTTGGGTTAGGAGATCCGGTGAAAACGGTGTAGTCATTCTGTGGCCGGAAGGGACAAGGGAGGTGATATTTTGTCAAAGAGAAGGGTCAGGGGGACTCGTTTATCCAAGGGGATACATAGCGAGGTCACTTTGACATAGCGAGGCCGAGGAGACGAGGAGACTCGTTTGTCATAGGGAGGAGTCGAGGGAAGAAATCGAGGAGGGTGTCATCTCATCGATGGGGCTGAGGCGAGGGTCGTCTGTTGGAGGGTGGAGACTAGCTGTACAGTCAAGGAATTTAATTTCCAACCCACCTTTTGGGGAATAAGGGAAAATAAGAAAAGCAAAAAGTGTCAGACATAAGTACAAAGCAAAGTTATTATTATGTGTGAATGTTGTGGGGACTGACGGTGGCCAGCAGCTGCTGCATGATCTCCGGGCGGCGCTGCAGCACCTGGATGAACATGTTGCTCGCCTCGCGCGGTGGGTGGCGCGGGTGCGTCACGTTGTTATTCGCTGCGAACAACACATATTGATATATCTTTCACAGCTGATATCTCCAACAGCCCAACGAATTTTCCTAATACCTAGCTAAGAACATACATACACACATAACATCACGCCTTCCTTAACAGAGTGGGGTAGGCAGAGCTACAGAAATACCAACAACTCTAAAAAGACTTGATGATAATTCTGTAACTTCATTTTGCACAAACAGGCTAAAACATTTGTCGTGCATTAGTGACAGGTTGCAAGTCCATCGTCTATCAGTACTACAAGCCCTTAGCCCTTATTCCCTTGGTCGCCTCTTACGACATCCACGGGAGACATGGAGTGGCACTATTCTAACCCGGCAACCACACGGCAAAAATCGCGTCCAAATCGGTCCATCCGTTTGGAATGCTACATCCAGACAGGCACACACGTTAGCCTCGGGAGGCCCACCACACCACAAACAAGAAGTGGGAAGTTGAATCTACTACTAAGGAAATAAAGTTCAATTACCTTTGCTCTTAAATTCAATTTTCATTTTTAAAACTAATTATTATAAACTTTAAACGTGTTGAAATAAAGTTGAGACTAAATTGCGTTGATTACCTACTGTAGAACACCGGGTCTCAAGAGGTTTAACTTATAACCAGGGCCTCTATTTAACTGCGTTATAACGATATCGTGTTTGACGTGTTTTAGAATCGTTTATGTCACAGTCGCCATTATTGTAAATGACATAAGAGTTATAAAAACGTTGACAATACGGAAACACGTCAAATACGATATCGTTATTACCGCGTAGAATACTAGCCCAGAGATCGGAAATTCGGTACAATATATACCTAAAGTTGGCAAACGCCCAAATGCAATATATATGAATATTATTCTAATTTGTACCGGGATTCCGGGATTGCATAAGACGATATGAGCAGGTAAAAATACACAAAGTTGTTAAGCGTTTGGCTGTGTATGACTAGACTAGTTAGTTGAATGAGTCGCAGATAAACTAAATTCAATACTTCTGCGTAGAAAATAACTTAAAATAAATAAGCAATAAGCTTTTATAAATACTTAAATATGCATTGTGGACGCCTAGTTACTAAATTCACAAATCCCGGGAATTTTATGAGAAAAAAATCAAATTGGCTCACTTCATCTCCATACCGTTCACGCCGCCCGATTTTAGGCAAATATCGAGCCGAATTTCAGACCCCTGCTTATAACACCCTTCTTTTTTTGTAAGGGTTTTAACCCTCTGCGACTGACGTGACGTCTATCTAACACCGCCAAAAAAAATCGCTTTATAGCGTGAAATAGGTCTGTATCGCTCAGCAACCTCTCCTAAAGACTCGGGGCATTATAAACTAACCTATGTTAAAAACTTGTACAAGTTAATGTCATTTTTTTTATTTAGAAGCCCATATACATGCTTATTATAAATTCCATATGAAAATTAAATAATCATGCTATACACTTAATAAACAATACTTATCATTGACCCATTAGTATTTTTTCTATGTTTTATCAAAAATGACGTCTGACAGACTCCACCTCAGTAGAATGTTTCTAAAAAAGTCACCACAGTTGCAGAGGGTTAAAACCTATGAATAATAAAAACATGTCGACTTACTTTTCTGTACTAATTGCCTAAATAGATATGTGACTATGTGGTCGAGCGTCGCGCAGCAGCCCGTGCACACGCTCGTATCTGAAACAAACCAAACATATACATACATAACGTCACACCTTTATTCCCAGAATACCTAAGTTCCAGATATTTATATTTTTTTTCATTGTATTATGTACAATACAATTTCGTATTATTCGGATTATTGTTAAACTATTTTCACTAGCAGCATTGACACTGAACTGCCCAGTTATTGTCGATTTTCCCTATGCCGCAAATAAAATAAGGATGCCGCTAAAAACAATCTAAACCTTCAGAGAAGTTATAAATTATCAACCAGTTTTGATTCTATATAAAATCTTAACAAACGGGTCAAAACTTAGTGTATTGCGTTTTATAGGTTTAAAAAAAACTTCCTAAATCGTAGGGGGGCGTCCATAAATTACGTGAGATGTTTAAGGGGGGGAGGGGGTCGAGTCAAATCTCATCTAATCTTACGTTGGAGAGAGGGGGGGCCTCGGCATATATCACGCAATTTTTTTTCTGATTGAAACAAAAATAAAATACTTTTTTGGTCTTATCCAGATTGTACATGCATAACATTTAATCTTAAGCGTAAAGCGCCCCCTTTAAAATTAAGAGGGCGCTGAGCGTCCAGGGGCCCCACATTACCTGTATTGTGATTTCTAATAAACTAAAGTATTATCTTAAAATCAAAGAGCACTTTATTGTTGTACAAATAAATAAACAATTTATAGAGAAAATATCATAACTTAACAACAATTGAACTATGAGTGAGCAACTTAACGGAAAAGTGACCACCTTTTTCCGTCAAGTTGACTACACGAAGGTTAAAGATTATTAGACTGTGTCACATATGCTATATATTGCTTATTTGATTTTAAGATAATACTTTAGTTTATTACAAAGCACAACCAAAGTAAAGAGGGCGCCACTGGACGTTTATTTCTTCATTTATTTAGGAAACCAACCAGCCTTATCTAACTATAATGAATTTTACACAGATTTAGTCTTAGGGCGAATTATAGGTTACCACAGTTTATACACTTTTCCATATTAAAGAGCAGAAGAACAGTTCACAACGTTAGTGTGCAGTTGTGTACGTGGGTGTATATATGTATATACATAAATTGTAGGGGCACGTGAGCGCGCGCGTGCGTGCGTGCGTGCGTGCGTGCGTGTGTGTGTGTGTGTGTGTGTTTTAGTGTATGTGTTTATTTCAATAAATAAATATCAGGGGACAATCCCAACTAGGACAAAGTGTTGTCAATTTATCTGGTTAATTCTCGTTACTCACATGTAGAAGTAACCGTTTCTTAATTGTAGTCCTTAATTGGGTACAATAAATAAATCACAGGACAATGTCACACAAATCGACCTAGTCCCAAACTAAGCTCTAGGCTTGGACTATGGGTACCAGACAACGATAAACGTATTTAAATAGAGAAATACATAGAAAACATTCTAGACTCAGGAACAAATACTCGCGCTCATCACACAAATATCTGTCCTTACCGGTATATGAGCCCAGCACGGCTAGCACATGACGGCGCGCGAGTTATGTCGCCCGCGGATAGACTACTTGTCTTTTTCTGACCGTTCTAATTAGACAATGACGGGTAGTCTATCTCGAGCGCGACGTAACTCACGCGCCGTCATGTGCTAGCCGTGCAGGACGGTTCTCTGCTTTTACGCCGACAAATCTTTGACAAATGCATCGTTTCGCAACCTATTCATTAGCCAACCCGCTTTTTCTGTAACTACAAATATTTCAGGATTTTTATAAAACTAACCTAACCTAACCTAATCTATAGGGTTCTACACGATGGTCCTGTAATAAATCCAGAATCATTTTCAGTTTCGGAAAAAAGCGGGTTGTCAAATGATATGTTTATGAAATGAATCATTTGTGAAACTTTTGTTATGAAATTATAGGATCCCACCCAGGACCCCTAGCTTTGAAGGCTAACTACCAACTAGGCCAACGTGTCATTATTGATGTGAAACATCTATAGCCGAGGTATGAAACTGATCGTTGGCGTGGCGACGCTTGCCGTGGCGACGCGTCGCCACTCAATAAAAGAATGGAGTTGTCGTAATTAGAATTAAATTTGTAATTTTTTTATTTTGTATTTTGTTTTTAATAAAAATGCATAATTTTGTAATAAATAATCATTATTTTATAAAAAATATTTATAATGCTTTATCATTTCATTGTGTCATATATAATTACTGTCGTAAAATGTTCTGCTATGCATATAACTTGTACAAAGTAATTTCGATGTTTCACATCTGCCAGGCGTCCCGTGACGGCTCACATTTTTTTTTTAAAACTACCCATCAATGAAAGTCAATTCTGTTTTTCATGCATGTTCCCTGTATGAATGATCGCGCTCACCTAACGCCGTGAGTCCCTCGGAGATGGAGGACAGGATGTAGAGCGTGGCCTCGGGCTGCAGGGAGGCCAGGTACGGCATGTGGTCCTGCGCGAGCCGCTCCAGCAGCACGTAGTACGTCTGCGATAGCTTCGGGTAGTCCTGGGACAACATAATGAGGGTGCAGCAGCGGCAATAGTATATTATTGCACAGGCCGGGAAATAGGCCGTTGCAGGGCCGATTCGCATATTGTCTACAGGATAATTTTTTAATAGGTGCACATATTTTAATATTTGCTTCGCTATTGTTAATCAATAACACATGTTGTGTTATTTTTACTCTAGCTTAAACATTATTAGAGATATTGCCGATTAAATGATTCCACTAACTTAACGATATTCATGGACCCTCTAATGCAGGGGTGCGAGGAGAGGGGTGTTGTTAAGTTAATAAATGAAATTTCAAATTTAAAATATCAGTAGGAGAGAGGCTTGTTGTCTGATAAGAGTGATAAGTTATACATGAAATAATTTCGAATATCAACACAGTGTATAGCATACCTACAGCTTGACAACCCATGTCATCATTTCTAGTGTGACTTTGTGTCCACACGAGAAGGTAAAAGAGAGATAATTTGCAACAAAAAAATAAATTTTGAACTCGTTTTATTGTCGTAATATATTATATTAACGATACAAAATCTTATGTTAAAATTTGTGCACTGATAAAAAATTACCCTGTATAGGAAATGATTGTTATTTATGAAGATGCGTACGCATGCGAAAGGAGAATAGATGTGTACGCATCTTCATACTAAGTAGCTCTTTTGTGTTGCTTTTCTCCAACAATGCGAGAAAATATAAACAAAAAAAATGCTTAAAATTATATTTTATACACTGTACAAAAATTAAAAAAATTGAAAGAATTTTCATTGTACGAGTGTTTGGGTGTTTGGAGTTAGTTACCCTAGTCTAAACATGGTTTTAAAAAGTTAAAAAACGCGATGGTCATGAATAACTTTTTTTATTTGGTTGTGGCCTGGAACACAGGACTTCGCGGGCAGTTTTTACAACAAATAGTAAGGTACAAAATTCCGAGCAAGTAGGAGAAAAATAATATTGTTAAATATTTAACGACTTTCTATATTAAAAACACTTACAAGGAGGTCGCTCTGCGGTATGCTGAGCAGCAGTTTAACGAACATGCCAAGTGCGTTGTCCAGCGACTCGTCTCCATATAGCCTGAGGTCAAACATTTTTATGTGATTTAGGATTCAGATAAAACTATAAGAGCGAGAAATACACGCTGAAAGATTTTATAGCGTATCCCTTCATTTTCTATCATAATTTCATTTGAGACATTTTTTCTGAAATCGTAAACCAATCAGGTAATTTTTACATGCCATCGTATAGAGCCCAATAGGTTAGCTTAGGTTTGTTTTATTATTACAATTCTGAATAGTTCACGATTACAGAAAAAATGCCTTCATGGCAAATGTATATTATGGCACATGATTGTTATAGCAAATGAAATTATTGCATATGAAATTCGGTCAAACGATAGAGAACCGTTTTAAAGACTTGTGGAGTGGGGATCAGACAACCCGTGATATTACTAGCACAGAGGCATACCATCTTGACGACACGGTGGCCTAGTTGGGAGTGACCCTGCCTCCGAAGCCAGCGGTCCTGGGTTCAGATCCCGGTAAGGGCAGATATTTGTGTGATGAGCGCGAATATTTGTTCCAGAGTCTTGGATGTTTTCTATGTATTTAAGTATTTATTTCTCTATATAAGTATGTTTATCGTTGTCTAGTACCCATAGTGCAAGTCTAGAGCTTAGTTGGGACTAGGTCGATTTGTGTGACATTGTCCTGTGATTTATTTATTGTACCCAATTAAGGACTACAATTAAGAAACGGTTACTTTTACATGTGAGTAACGAGAATTAACAAGATAAATTGACAACACTTTGTCCTAGTTGGGATTGTCCCCTGATATTTATTTATTGATTTATTTAAATGTATTTCACATTTATTTCAGAAATTACTATTTTATTTAAGTTTAAACCAAGAAGTTTCAAAATTTCAACATATTATTTTGATTCTATACAAAATCTTAATAAACGCGTCAATACTTAGTGTATTGCGAGGTTTTTTTTTACATTTGCTCCTAAATCGTATCAATGAAACTCAATTAGTTTTTCATGCTTTCCTATTTATAAAAACTCCATGCCTGTTACCAGTCTGTAGGAAAACAAAGATGGGATCCAAGCTGGATGGGGGCGTCGCCGGGAAAGTAATCTACGGCTCAACCAAGGGGAACAATTCGCATCGACGCAACCCTAACGCCCGAACGGCAATAGGTATCAGAAACTCCCAAAGTGCCGGAGACCACCTACTTAAAAACTCCACGGGGGAAGGTGGAAAAGCCTTTTAATTATATGAAATACCTAAACACGCCGAAGTTGGCGTAGTTCCCGCATAGCGCCGCCTTCAGGATGCTGAAGCAGAGCGAGATGCCTTTGAGCTTCATCGCGTACATCTGTTTCTTGCTGACGTCTATCGTGAGTATTCTGCTGCCTGCAACAAACAATCACAATTCTCGATTTTAGACACTTATTTAAAATAAAAGTAATATGAATAATCTAAATAACTTCTCTTCAAATTGTAATAGGCTATTGGTTAAATAAATTGTGGGACACCAACCATACAATTCCACTGACCCATTATTACCATTTAAAAATAAGTTTTTTAATACTTTTTAGTGATCATAATCCCACTTAGCAATGAATAAGAACCACAGGATATTTCTCGCTCGCCGCAAGCAATGCCACGGGAAAGTCATAGTGCAAATAGGTACCATTGAGGAGTTCCAGTGACAATCAGTGGTCTTCATTTCATCATCGGTTTCACTTCACCAAATGATACTTTAAGAGAATGCTAGACTTGTTACTGAAAATACGAAAATTGCTAGATCAAAACAGCATCAACTCAAAATAAAACTGTATTTTTAAACCAACTTTATGCCAATGTGTTTTACTTTGGACTTGAAAAATCTAACAGTTTTTTTGAGTTGATACTGTTTTGATCTAGCAGTGCGATATGTATGCCTATAATATTTGAGGAGTTATCTCAATTCCTCACGGATCCCCTCGTCAGATACCAACTAAGTGGAAATGGGACCACACCTCGGGAGTACACGCTATCAAACAACAAAATAATTATCAAAATCGATCCACAATTGACGGAGTAATCGCGTAACCAACACACTAAAATAAACAGTCGAATTGATAACCTCCTCTTTTTTGGAAGTCGGTTAGAAAGAAACTGACTGATTCACTGGCTGACATATCAACGCACATCCCAAACCGCTGGGTGCAGAGATTCCAAATTTGGCATGTAGGTTCCTTGAGGGCTAGAGGTGCACTAAGAAAGGATTTTTGGAAATCATCCCCTAAGGGGTTATATTTTACGCGTACGAAGTCGCGGGCGCACGCGATATAATAGTGACCCCTTCTGTGAGAGCTTATGTGTCATGTTCATGAAACTAGCTAACAACTATCCCGATAAAGCTTCCTTTCGATCTATTCGTTTGGGAGCTACGATACCACAGACAGACGCGCAGACTGTATCATACACACGTTCTTAAATCACTGCTCACGTGATGCCCTCATAAGCTAATAGCAGTATCTCAAAATCAATTGCCAAAGCAGATTCAATCCTATCCTGTTGGTAATAAGGTTGCATTTGCTACAGGAGGTTTAGCTGAGATACTGACATTTGTCTTAAGAGGCAGCGTGGTCCGGCTACGTGGTCCGGTTACCAATCTTTCACTTACCAACACAATCTAAACCTACCACATATTTATGACACTATAATCGGCAGACATAGAAGTTTTTGTGGCACGAATAAAATTGTCCTAGGGACTTCCGAACGATGTTAATTTATCGATAAATTGTACTTTCTTATGACAGTTATGACTATGACATAACGTATAATATGAACATGCAATTTCGATACACCGTAACTCAAAACTTAAAATTGGCATGAACATAACGATAAAAATAAATGATTATCTACCTATAATAGATTTTAAGTTAGAGTCCTTTCCAAAAACTGAGTAGGTAAGGATTATATCACAATGTCATAGAATTTACCTTAATATGCCTTTTTTTTTTTCAGTTAATTTTGTATGGAAATCGATTGAGTAGCATTAAAAGAAGTTATTGTGTAAGAAAACAATCGATGGGTAGTGATCAGCATTTAAGTCAATTTCTATTTTATCCGGTGAACGATACCTATCTACTAAGAAATGTCACATTGAAATAAGTATGTGAATTGAAACAATTATCGATAATTTTAATATCGGAAGGAAGTCCCTAGTTAATTGACGCTCCTGCACAAAAACTTCTATGTCTGAATATCGGTCAGCCGGACCACGGGTGATACAACCTTAAAAGACCACTCTTTTGCTGTTGGTGATAAAAAAAAACAGGAATCAAAACACAAACGCACGCACACACAAACACAAACACTCGCTCGTTGCACATGCAGGTCGAGCACTGACCGTACGCGTTGATGATGTTGGACAGCTCCCGGAACAGCAGGATCCCGTTGGGCGAGGACACGTCGAAGTGCAGCCGCTGGTTCCTGTTCTGCGCCAGCTCGGCCGTCAGCTTGAGCACCGGCGTCGTCAGCGCCGGCTCCGCGAACCACACCTCGATGCCGCGCAGCAACACTTTCATGTACACCGGGTAGCTGGAAAAGTACAATTAACACCAAAACTGATTTTAATTAAAAAATATAACAGCTAGTAAATATGAAAGGCCATACAGATCTTTGTACTGATGTACAATGATCTTCTGTTAAGTGTAGGGAAAAATTTATAACTCTGTATGAACGCTAAAGATTTTGAACGATTCGTTTTTAAGAGATAAATTGTACATCATAGATAAGATCATTTATTTATCATTATCAATTAAGTGTAACTAACAATAACATGGTGATTGGTGGTAAAAAATAAAAAAATGTCTTGTTAAATATGTACACAGGTGTTCACATAATTAGAGACTATTGCGCTTTTTTTCTGATGCACTCTCCTAATATATATATGTGTACATATTTAACAAGTCCTAACTTATTTATAAGTATCTGTCAAAATCTAATCTCCTGTATAAGTTCCTTAGTCTCGGATGTTTTCTATGTATTTAATTATATATTTATCTATGCAAGTTTATCGTTGTCTATTACCCATAGTACAGTCACCAGAAATAATATATACAACATTGCGCTTAAAAATAACTGACATGCTCTTATGCCGCCAGTAATAAAGTCGTGTCAGATATTTTCGAGCCCAATGTTGGATAATAATTATTGCTACTGTACAAGCCTAGAGCTTAGTTTGGGACTACGTCAAGTTGTGTTACATTGTCCTGTGACATATATCACTACGTAGGTATAAAACAAATTAGCTTCCCTCTGTCTGTCCCTATGTATGCTTAGATCTTTAAAACAGGTGCCCTTCGCTTGGTCTAAAATTTTGTTCTAAAATGTTTAGTATAATATCTAATGGTATACTTATTCTTTAGCATAAAGAAGTTTATACAAACATATTTTTTGTCCTAATACATGACTAAAGGTTTAAAGTATAATATTGTTAGGTATAATTATTCTTTAGCCTAACATAAAACCTCCTAAAACCCATATGCTGAAGCGAGCGAGCAAGACCTTCCGGGGCACCAACGTACGTCTCCCGCCTTAGACTTATTATTGTCGCGCCTTCGAGCAAACAATGTTATTCCATACAAATGTTAAGAGTAAACAATTTTCGGCCAAAAAAAATTATGCGAAACAATTTTCGACATAAAAATCAATCGAAAAAATATTATTACGCCAAAGCATGTCCCGAAAAAAATATCGGGCAAAAAATTTTTTAGTCCAAGATCGGATATCTTTAAAAGTACGCACGCAAAGGATTAGATGTGTTTTTTTTTTATAGATAGAGTGATTCAAGAGGAAGGTTTATATGTATACTACTTTAACCCGGAGCGAAGCGAGGGCGGGTCGCTATTTTATTATAAAATTTTGAATGCATTATAGTTAGTTAGCTAACTTTAATTTTTAGTGAAATTAAACCTTGTAATAATAAATACAACGTCCTCACATCCAGTCGAACAGCATCATATAGGTCGTTTTGGTGTTGAACGCGAACGCGAGCCCCCTGAGGTCCCGCGCCAGTCCTATCAGCGTCTTCTTGGCGACCTGCGACTGGAACATGGTGCTCTCCGGCGGCCCCAGGAGATTGACTAGACTTTCAAACGCCGCTACAAACAAATATATCATTTTATTGATAATTAAGTAATGGTGGTGTTGGGAGTGACCCTGCCTACGAAGCTAGCGATTCCAGGTTCAAATCCCGGTAGGGGCAGATATTTGTGTGATGAGCACGAATATTTGTGAGTGTGGTTGGGTGTTTTCTATATTTAAGTATGTATTTCTGTATGTAAGTATGTTTGACGACACGCTAGCCTAAGTAGTTGGTAGTGACTCTGCCTTCGAAGCTAGGAGTCCTGGGTTCAAATCCTGGTAAGAGCAGACATTTGTGTGATGAGCACGAGTGTTTATTCCTGAGTCTTGGATGTTTACTATGTATTTAAGTATAAATTTCTATCTAAGTAAGTTTATTGTTGTCTAGTACCCATAGTACAAGCCTTGAGCTTAGTTTGGGAGTAGGTCAATTTGTGTGACCTCCATTGAATGTTGGCGTCGAAGTAAGTTTTTGTTTTATATTTTTATTCTTATCCAAGATTGCCACAAAACAGAGGTGTGGAAATCAAGGGAGGAGGCGTTTGCTCAGCAGTGAGACACTATATAATGCATTTTTTTTTTGTATTAATTCATTCATTCTCACGTTGAGGGGGAGATGCGGGCTGAAGAACCTGTGTAGACCCCATTCTCACAGCATATGCGGAGTTCTGAACCTTTTACCATAACATTGATAAGACTTTTTTTTTAGTGCGTGTATATCTTGAGGAATATGTAAAACTGCTGTGTTATACTTTAATGAGTTGCAATAATTTGCTGATTCTGATTCTGATACACGAAATACATTAAATCACGCCCGTGTCCCAGAGGGGTAGGCAGAGACCACTTCTTTCCACCAGCTGCGATCCTGACAAATCTCTTTCGCTTCTTCCACATTCATACATCGAGTCATGCAGGCAAGTCGGTTTCGGGTACTTAAGATTTCCTGTTCCAGTATGTCTCCAATCTAATCAGATCGGAAAAAGTACGCCAAGGGCGGCCGCTTCCGACCCTTCCACTAGCACTGAATACCTCTTTCGTATTCTGACATATATTTATTTATATATACAGAGTGTTTTTTTTAAATGGGACAGTATGGGGAAATCCGAATCTAAAGGAAATAGAGGAAAAGTCTCCTTGGAGGAGACATTAGGTGTTTTTTTATGTAAACAAATTTGGCTCATTAAAATTTTTGGTCAAGCGTGAGTTGTTCTTAAAAAATTATAAAGTTGGTAATTTTTTTTTTTGACGCGGGTCGACTCTGTTTCATGTAAGGATTATTTCATTGTATGGAAAGAAAAAAATCTGAACAGTAGAAGTTGGTCAAATTTAATGAAAACTAATCTTCATACAATTGCAGTATTCGCCTTTTAATATTGTCACAAGTGCCTAGGCGTGTAAAAAAATATTTAAAATTATTCCATTTTTAAATTTCGATAATCGATAAGAGCTCCAGATGATTCAAGAGAAGAAAATTTTTTTTAATCTTCGTAAACATCATGGCACGCGATAGTCTTGAAATTATAAAAAAAAGAATTCAAATTTGGAACGTAAGTTATTTCTGCAGCAAAGAATTCAAATTTGGAACGTAAGTTATTTCTGCAGCTGTGATTTTGTTTCCAATCAGTTCATGCTTGTAATTTTATTCATCATGGCGTTAACTAATTCACATAAAGTTGATTTGATTGAGGCGTATTTTCTTAATTATCGCAGTAGAGATAATGCACTTAAGTGGTATCAAGAACGCTATCCTGACCGTGTAGTACCGAATCGCAAGATATTTGATAGTTTAATAAAGAACCTAAGACAGGAAGGCTGTTTCAAACCTAAGCGTAAAAGGCCGACGATAGTCAATAGTGAGTTCATAACTATTGCCGTATTGGGATATTTTGAAGCATATCCAAAAGCTTCGTTACGGGAAGCAGCTGAAACTATCGGTATTCATAAATCAACTGTAAGGAAGATATTGAAGGCTCATAAATACAAGTGTTACATAGAAGGTCGACTTGTACAAGCGTTACTACCTGGAGATAAAGACCGCAGGTTACATTTCTGTAATTGGTATGTGGCTCAGACTATTAGAAATAGATGTTTTCCTAATTTTATTATTTGGACTGATGAATGCAACTTTTCGAACAATGGCATGTACAACAGGAGAAATAACCATTACTGGTCAAAAATAAATCCGCTAAGAACTACAGAAACCCACAACCAAATCCGATTTTCTTTTAATTGTTGGTGTGCGATATTACATAACAGAATTTTTGCTATCAAAATTTACCAAGGAACGCTAAATAGTGAAAAATATCAGGAAATCTTGAACATGGCTGCAGATTTAGTAGATGAGACTATTAGCTTAAGGAACTTTTATAAGATAATCTACCAACAAGATGGTGCACCAGCCCACAACAGTAGGGCAAGTAAACTGTGTTTGGACGAGCAGTTTCCAAACCGTTGGATGGGTACATATGGGCCGATAAAGTGGCCCCCACGATCGCCCGACTTAACGCCATTAGATTTTTTCTTATGGGGTTACCTTAAGGGTCGAATTTATGAATCCCGATACAACTCCGTACAAGAATTAAAAGATGCTGTTTACAACACTTTAAACACAATTCACCATAAGTCTCTGTTAAATGCAACTAGAAGTGTCTTGAAGCGTGCTCGTACCTGCATAAGACAAGACGGCGGCCACATCGAACATTTACTCAAGTAATAAACCAACTGTATGAAGATTAGTTTTCATTAAATTTTTTACACGCCTAGGCACTTGTAACAATATTAAAAGGCGAATACTGCAATTGTATGAAGATTAGTTTTCATTAAATTTGACCAACTTCTGCTGTTCAGATTTTTTTCTTTCCATACAATGAAATAATCCTTACATGAAACAGAGTCGACCCGCGTCAAAAAAAAAATTGACCAACTTTATAATTTTTTAAGAACAACTCACGCTTGACCAAAAATTTTAATGAGCCAAATTTGTTTACATAAAAAAACACCTAATGTCTCCTTGGACACGTTTCCTCTATCTCCTTTAGATTCGGATTTCCCCATACTGTCCCATTTAAAAAAAACACTCTGTATATGTAAATTAATCCCTATTTCACTTGGTCACGGCATCACGCGTGAACGGCTGGACCGATTTCGCCAAGGGGAAAAGCCTTACAAGGGAAAAAGTTAAGGAAGTTTCGGGAAAAAATGTTAAATAATAATTTAATAATGCATCTGTTTTCAACGATATTTGCAGAGCGCATCAATGGTGCCAACTGTCAGACGACTCACAGAAATGTGTTTAGAATTTAATAAACAAAATATTACAATTTGAATTCAATATTCCAAGTTAAGACAGAACAACAACTGTCGGATCAGCTAGTTTTGAATAAAGTCAAAACACAATTAAGGGCTTGTAGTACTGTTAGGCGATGGGCTTGCAACTTGTCACTAATACACTAGTAAACTTCTTGGCCTGATTATGCAAAATGTGGTTACAGAATTATCAACAAGTTTTTTTAGAGTTGTTGGTATTTCTGTAGCTCTACCTACCCGACTCTGGGAATAAAGGCGTGATGTTATATATGTATGTACAATTAAATCTCTATTTGGGCGGACCCGTCACACAGCAGCTGAGAGGGGTCGGGACGGATATGGGACCGTACCAAGGGTACGTACCTGTGAGTGGCATCATGAAGGCAAGGAACCGCTCCTCGTCCTCGCCGAGCTCCACCATCAGGAGTCTGCCGAGCGCGGTGTACAGCATGGTGCGACATCGCATCTCCGTGGTCCCCACCCCAGTTATACCCAGGAATGGGAAATGTTCCGCCTGGAATTAGAGACATTCAGGTTTATTTTTCGTCGGTCCACCTTGTGGAAGGCCCGCCGACACTTCGTCTTCCGGTTCACTTTGATAATGGTGGATGACAGCAGCAGAGGACCGGTCGTTGTGGAAAACCTTGGGGAAGGCCTTTGTCCAGCAGAGGACGATGATGAAGTTTATTTTTATCGATCTATACTATTGGGAGCAGGGACCCGCCCACCCATTCCCCGATAAAAGCCTTTGAAAGACTAACCTCTCAATAAAATACCCCACTAAAAGAATAACCTCTTGGAACGTAATATACGACCAAGTTATTTGTTAAACTAACCATTCACTATAAGGGAAACCTTAACAGCTAAAGCACAGAAAACTCTTATAAATAGCGTTTTTAAAAGCATATCGAACGGCTTTTCTAAGTAAAACCCCTATAAAAACCCATTCGAATCCCCTTGGATGGGATAGCGGGTTTTAAAAGCATATCGAACGGCTTTTTTAAGTAAAACCCTTATAAAAACCCATTCGAAACCCCTTGAATGGGATAGCGGGCCGGTCCCTGATGGGGAGATTGTTATGAGCACACATAGGATTTTCTAGAGTGCTATCATTTAACAAGTAGTGATTTCGTTTATCGATAAAATGATTCACCTATCGATACGAGGCCCGTATTATAGTCAAAGCTTCCCACACTCTGTACCTGCCAGAAAGTGACGAATGATTTACCCGCGCTTAGTCACGCGATCGAGACATGTTGTGACAAAGTGGAAGTTGAAATGGAGGGATTAAGTGAAACCAGCCATACTAACCGAAGCGTATTCGGAAGTTCCAGTATTAAGAAGAAACTTATAAACTAGTATTTGTATCTAATTAGTGCTTTCTTATTATTTCATACAATTACGTGCGTCACACGTCGATGGGTGTAACCAAAGATTACTATTGTATACTAGGGTATAGACTGGTAACTCTGCTCTTTTTTCTGTTCTTGCGATACGTGCTGCCATCTAGTTCGTCTAGTAGAAAGCTCAACTATGCCTATGTGTGCGTAGGCACGTGCTTATACATAACCACGTACGTAAGTTATTCGCTGACCCCTTTATTCATACAATATCACAACAGTATTTAAAGACCACTAATAGTTAAGATGCGTTGTTGGCACTCGTTAACTATTATAGGTTTAAGCACTGTTAAGATATTTTATGAAAAAGAGGTTAAAGGTTGATTTAGTGTAAGTAATACAAAAAATAACATATCAGGCGTGATCAAAATATGCTACTGGTTCGTTCATGTTCTGTCAAACGTCAAATCTGTCAAGTGGCAGTTGAGTGGGTCAGTGTTGCGCACCCAAAAAAATGATTAGGACCATAATCGCACTAAAAATACGTCTTTGAACGCATTTGTTCTAAACTGCCTGCAGTGATAGCTGCCCCCCCTCACCCCTAATTTTATAAATAACAATAGTAAATAAATTTCCTGTTTTGCGTTATTATTCAGTATTTCATGCTTCCTAAAGAGTGTTTTTTTTTAAATCATCAGCAACACTAAAGTTTTAGGCAAGTCCATGCAATACTAAAATATTATTCGCATAGTAGGGTAGATGGCGCCCCCGGCCCCACTTCAGCGGGGTCGAAGGAGAGGTTGAGACGTACGGGGGGCGAACCAGCACTAATGTACTAAGTTGCCATAGCATGGGTGTAACGTTATGTTACTGTTAATGTGTTAAGTCGGCGTATAGTACACGATAAACACGGCCATGATAAGCTCCCAGGACGCGTGAGCTAGTATACACTCGTGTCCATATTATCTGCTATAGTAAGGTTCTATAATAAGCTCCCAAGTAATGTTACTGAACTATCAGTAAATAAATTTAAGAGTTACGTTAAGCGTAAACTAATTTCTAAAGCATATTATAGTATTAAAGACTATATTAATGATAACAATGCTTGGGACTGAATTGCTTGTAATAAAATGTTTAGTCCTTAAGACAAAAGGTTGCGAACGTCGAAAAAAAAGACATCCGACAGAGTTTCTTACAGGTTCTTCTCTGATCGGTCGCGATTTGACCCTGCAGTCAAATTAGGCTAAGTCGCTACTATGACGTTTCAAAAGAGTTTATTATTTGTAAACCTACTTGAATAAAGATTATTCTGATTCTGATTCTGATTCTATATTATTTCTTGCGTTGTTGGAGAAAGGCACTATACAAGCTTCGGCCGGTAAGGGCGGTTGCTGGACTCGTATAACACGCGGCCTTGAGCGGCTAAGTCATACTAGTCCCGCAACGGCCGTTTTCCCGGTGTCTGCAGTAATGAAGTAAAATTGACGATTATGAAAGAGCGCGATGTGAAAATCTGCTACTTTAAAGAAATGCTTTCGTGAAAATTATCTAATTTAAAAAAAAATACGTTGCTAAAAGAATACTTAAGAATAATAGTTAATGAAGGAAAAAAATATAGCTGCAGATAACTTTTCATTAAACTTTAACATTTATTAACACGTAAAAAGTTAGTATTGTTACGAGTAGGTATGGTTAGGTAGGTAGGTAGATTAGAATCGACGCGCCGGCTCAAGGACGTGCCTATTGTTAACGGGTTTAATCGAAGCAAAGGCCGTCGCTATTGTAATACGAGGCCTCAATGAGAAAAACCTTCCATTATCGAACGTCCCCGGCGGGTCAAGGTCAGTTGAGAAGGCATTCTTGAACATTCGGCGATCGGGAGTATAAAAGGCGAGGCGCGCGTGCGGCGATTCATTCCTTACTTGGAGAGCGAAGAATGCGTACGAGTGAACCCAGCGACCATCAAGTTTATTGTGCGATAATTGTTTGTAACGATTAAGTGAGTGTGTTAATAAAGTCTAGCTCTTAATTATCGGTGTGTTCGTGCATTTCTATCAGTTACCTACCCCCATGTACGTGACAATATGTTTGCCAAAAATAATATGTATCTTTTCCCACAATTTCCGACCGCAAAATTTACGTCCAAGAACTGAGTTGCCTGCTAAAATAAATAACATACCATCCATGTTTCAGTGTAGAATTTTGCAATGTTGTCAGAGAGATATCCTATAAGACTGCTGTGACTAACAGGGTTCATGTTTGGACCTTATAATATCTAACACTAGCGACCCGCCCTCGCTTGGCTCCGGATTAAAGTATTATACATATAAACCTTCCTCTTCAATCACTCTATCTATTAAAAAAAATCGCATCAAAATCCGTTGCGTAGTTTTAAAGATTTAAGCATACATAGGGATATAGGGACAGAAAAAGCGACTTTGTTTTATACTATGTAGTGATGATAAGACCTGTCGTACAACTTGATCGCAATAAACGTTTTAATTTGATTTTATGCCAAAATCGCCTCGCACAATAAATGGACTTGCTATACAGGGTGGGAAGGAGAATAGCGACAGATTTTAACCATCGATTCTAGAGCCTGCTTGGAGTATATTATGTCGTATAACATGTAGTTATTATTTAAAAAACAATTCCATAGTTACTTAAATTCGAACTGTCTCATTAACCTCAAGCATTGACGAAATTTGATCCTGAATGTAAGTCGGAGTCCATGCAGTGGATTGAGAAGGGTGAAAGGCCGCCGAAGAAGTTTAAAGTGCTAAGATCGGTCTCTAAGCTAATGGCTACGGTGTTTTGGGACGCGGATGGAATTCTTTTAATAGATTATTTAGCAAAAGGCTCTACAGTAAATGCAACTTACTATTCGGAGCTATTGAGACAAGTGCGTCAAACCATACTAGAAAAAAGAAGGGGCAAAATCAGTAAAGACGTTTTGTTTTGGCAAGACAACGTCCCCGTTCATACCGCGCGTGTTGCAAGACTAGCTCTGAAGGAAATCGGCTTCGAAGAAATTTACCACCCTCCGTAGAGTCCAGATTTAGCCCCTAGCGACTATTTTCTGTTCAGTAATTTAAAGAAAACCCTAAGAGAAAAGCGATTTGGAAGTGATGAAGAAATGAAGGCAGTAGAAGAGCATTTTCAAGGCCAAAGCAAAGATATTTTTTTTACATCATAAAAACATTATACTGGGTGATTTAGGGGTCATGATCCGGAATGGCCGAAAGTGAATAAGATGGTCATACTGAACAACCTTTCCGATGGGCTCAGGCCTGAAATATGCGTTTTCCTAAAATGTCCAATTGTCAAAACGTCTGCGTTCTCACAATGTTAGCACTTCTATTTTGTTAGCTTTTTCAAATTGACTGGTATTTAAAATGTGTACAGTCTCAGGAAGCCGTCTATTCATAATGGTTACATTCCTATAATATTAACATTACCATAAGTTTTCCTTTTCCGTTATGTTCACTTTTGTATATACGCTATCATCTTATTATGTTTGATTTCCTATAATGTCTGCTTTATTTTAAATCAATGTTCTAAATTGAAAGGGTTGATTTCTTGGCATACTTACTCTTTGATAAATATCTATTATTACTGTGCAGTATTATTGATATTATTATGATAATTGTTATTTAAAATGCCCCCTTTCTTGTTGTTGAAAAACCAAAAAGGAAAAGATTGTAAATGTGGCGTGCATGATTGCAGACATTTTGGGAATTAGGCTTTTATGGAATGTAAAAATTGTAAGAAGGCAGATATTTTGAGGTTGCAGACATTTTGAGAATAAACATTATCTGAAAAGCGAACATTATATGAAAACTGACATTCTCGGAGACAGACATTATAAGAAGCAGACATTTTGAGAAGCTGAAATTATGGAAAAGACATGCTGACATTATAGAAAACAGACATTTTGGGAAAAATACATTTTAGGAAAACGCATATTATAAACAGCTGTTCCATACATTAACGGTGAATTAATTGAGAGTTAATGTATGGAACAGCTGGTTTTTTTTTGGCGATTTCATGACTCCAAAATCACCCAGTATAGTAATTGTACGAAATGCATCAAATAAGAGGGGGATTAAAACTTAAATTTTCAAATTACTTTTTTCCACCTTAGGCTTAGAAATTTTCAGCCGCCCCTCGTACATGGTGTCCGCGGGGGTTCGAACTCAGTACCTTACGATCACGAGTCGACCCCGAAAACCACTAGGCCACCGATGCTCTCGGTGTAGTAGGTATGCGGGCGCCAGCACTCACCGTGTGGTGAGTCAGCATGAACTGCACCTCCTCCAGCTTGACCAGCTTGCGCACGCACGAGTAGCCGCCGCTCAGGTCGCTCAGCAGCCCGAGGGTCTTCGAGATGATCTGCTCGCAGGTGCCCCAATATTTCAGGTTCGTTATACTGGAACAGGAAAGAACAGAGTCAAATGGTCAAGTTCGATTGAAATTCTCCCCTAGCGTGCTAAGTCCGAGATCGGCCCAATAGGGGTTTTTACACTAGCATGCTAGTGTAAAAACTCTTTACTGCGTGGGCTCCCATCAGGAGCCCGCCCTCTCTCCGGTGAAGTAGTCAAAGCCATCAAACGTACGTCCCTCGTAGGTCCCTCAAAAAAAAACTACAAAAATAGAGAAAGTACATAACATCACGCCTTCATTCCCAAACTGGAGTATATAGAGTTACAGAAATGCCCAACACGTGGAAGTGAAATGACACGGGGTGAGTCACCCAATTTTCCTACTATCAATCTAGAAAGAAAATCAAAAGTGTTCAGTACATATTATGTACTCTAAGACAGACTATGGACTTGACATAATGCGACATTGGTCTCGATTATTATTAGTGGTCTTTATTTCACAGAGTGATTGCCGGATTTAAGTAGTGCCACTCCATGTCTTCCCGTGGACGTCGTAAGACGCGACTGAGGGAATAAGAGCTTGTAGTACTGTTAGGCTTGCAACCTGTCACTAATACACTAGTAAATATCTTAACCTGATTCTGCGAAATGTGGATACAGAATTATAATTAACTAAGTCTTCTTTTTAGAGTTGTTGATATTTCTGTAGCTCTGACTACCCCATTCCGGGGCTAAATGCGTGATGTTATGTAATGTATGTATGTATGTATGTAAGAGAATATAAACCGGGCAAGAGCATGTCGGCCCATGCTCATTGTAGGGTTCCGAAGCCGTTAAGTACTACAAACATAAAAATCTACAAGTAATAACTAATTTTCTATTTAAAGTCAATTGGTACCGTCTTAGATGATTTTAGTAGGTATAAACACTTTAATCGCCTGTAGTTCAAGAACCAATGATGTCTACACACAGTTTTTTAATTTGTAGTTTTGGCTAAAGGGGGGGGGGGGGGGTACACTTGGGTCTAACAAAAATTTGCGCTTTAAAGCTTAATATTTCATAAACGGATTACTTAATCGAAAAACTGTCTTCACAAACCCGTAATATTTTTGAAAGATATAGCCAACGTGTCCCACACTATAGGATGACGAGAAAAAAAATACATCCCCACGTAACGTATAGGGGAAGTACCCTAAAAAAAATATTTTATTTACATTTTATTGTACCACTTTGTTGGCGTGACTAATATGCATATTCATGCCAAATTGCAGCTTTCTAGTACTAAGAGTCTCTGCGCTAGGCTGCGGACGGACGGACGGACATGGCGAAACTATAATGCTTCCTAGTTTGACTACGGAACCCTAAAAATGTATGAAAAAATCTATTATAGAACGAATTCTTCCCGTCCAAGTCGCTGACAACATCTAGTATAGGGTAACCCACATCTTCCTCATCAGCACGCTGAGCAGCCGGCTCTCGTCGCTGAGCCCAAGCACCTCGGACAGGCGGCGGTACACCTTGCTG
This sequence comes from Acleris holmiana, assembly GCA_949316455.1. Lineage (NCBI taxonomy): Eukaryota > Metazoa > Arthropoda > Insecta > Lepidoptera > Tortricidae > Acleris > Acleris holmiana. Next base: position 3,585,266 of record OX438789.1, on the reverse strand, counting down.
TTCTTCTGCACCTGCTCGCCGACGTATATCTTGCGGAACTGCTCGAAGAACGACAGCATGGCAAGCTCCATCTTTTCGCAACCGCCCTGGAAGTGATCAAACCACTTCAATTAAGTGAACTAAAACTTTCACCAGAAACAGGCAGGTTTGGGTGCGCATTTTCTGACAAAACTTTTCAAGTCCTATTATCAGAAGTCCGAAAACATTTCTCATACCACTTTACATCGTAATGATCACTCTTTAAAATCAATATTAATCATGCACCTGTTCACTTTCAGGGTTTTAAAAATATTCAACTGGGAAATAAGGTTAGGTTAGGTTAGGTTAGGTTTGTTTTATAAACATCCTTAAGTCAGAACGGTTTCAGTAAAATTCAATTTAGGAGTTGCGATGACTAGAACAGATTACGAAATAAAAGTATTAGGAAAGAAATATGAAGAGTGATTATTATGAATACAAATCGGTAGTAAAAAGAAAAATAGGTTTAAGAGTTTTATATGACCCCAATATGGATTCGGCAGATTTTCCTGTTTAAAGGCAGAAAGCAAAATTCGATATTGCCGCGAGCGTGAGACAAACCAACTTCTTTTTTCGGAACACATCGGGAGCGTCGTGCGAACGCGACCGAAGCTCCACGACACGCAGCATAAAAAAAAAAAAAAAAAAAAAACAGCATATTATACTTTAAATATATGAAAGATAAATTGTGGTCATTAAAGATAATAATAATAATTAAATTATCGCGCTTATACAATAAGCCCTCCTCTCTCCTAATGGTGCTGCGCCCTCCAGGGTTCATGGTGTTACTGTAATTTCTTAGGTTAGGCATGTGACATTATGAAAATACAATAAATTGAATTTGAATTTGAATTTAAATAGTATTCTACTGTAACAGTATGTAATTTGATGGGGTTCATTTCATTCATTTCCCAAACATATCATTTCATCAAACTGATTGACTTCCGAGAGTTTAAGGATTTTTCTAAAACTAACCTAACTTAACTTATAGGATTCTCAACATGGTCAGGAAATAAATCCTAAAATATTCACAGATTCGGAAAAAGAAACGATTTGGTCAAATTATATGTTTATCTTATCTTATGCCTACATACATACATACATACATACATACATACATAAAGTCACACCTTCATTCCCAGAATGGGGTAGGCAGAGCTACAGAATTACCAACAACTCTAAAAAACTTGTTGATAATTCTGTAACCACATTTTGCACAATCAATCAATCTTATGCCTAATAACCTATATTAACTGATAACTTACACAAATTTAAACATAAATTACTGAAGTCAATTAGGAATTAAATTTTTCTTAGTATAAATTTTGCCTTAGGTTACCTACTTTTCATAATTTCGAATGTTTAGAAAGTGTAATAAAAATATAACAATGTGAACCGCGCACTAGAAATTTGAATGCTGTACACGCCGCCTGTACGAGGCTTACATACAATGAACAATGTTGTCAGGCTTGATTATGAAATGAATGATCGATATGTATGCTGGTGGCATGTCTTTAATAAATAAATAAATAAATAAATCTTATCTTATCTAGTCTTTTAGTGGTGGTAGGACCCTGTGCAGGGTCCGTCCGGATCGCTACCATCTTATCCATTAACCACCCGCCAAGCAGCAGTGTTCGCATTGTTGTGTTCCGGTGTGGGGATAAGACAACCGGTGAAATTACTAGCATAGAGGCATTCCACCTTAGTCCTCAGGGTTGGCAACGCATTTGGGGTCTTAGGATTATAGTCTTGAGAATACAAAAGTGTATGGGTCTCAGATTCCACTTAACATCAGGTGGCCTGAGCGCTCGTATGCCTTCACCTTAACATAAAAAAAAAAACTAATAGATAAGCACTTCGACCCCTTTAGGATCTTTTGTGCAATTACCTTCTTACACTCAGCTGTTCGAATGTGCAGATTTCCTCATGATGTTTTTCCTTCACCGTCAGAGCATCGGGTCAAGTACTTACTAATGATATGTTTAGGAAATTAAACATTTATTGTGTGCTAAAAGGCGAACTCAATCAATCAGATGAATCAGTTTGGCAAAAACATTTTGATGAAACGAAAGGCTCCCAATTCGATGTGCATTAAATGATTTGAACTTGAACACCCCTACGTTGCGTGGGGGGGTCAAGGTCGTCCCACTCACAATGGCCAGCTGCGAGTCGGTGAGGTCCATGAGCTGCAGCACGCGGCAGACCAGCTCGCCGTCCATGGCGTCGTTGTCCTCGCACACGTTGACGGAGGCGCGCCCGCCGATCGCCGCGCCGATGATGTACACCAACCAGCTTAACTGACCTGCGCGCCGACACACCGAGTTAGCGTGGAGAGATCTCATCGATTACTAATATTCCAGCCAGCGGTCTCTGATTTTTAATTTGAAATTATTTATTTTATACTCAATTAAATAATACATTATATAGCACCGTTAAACCACGGAGCGGTTAGTCTCGATGCCTGAGCCAAGTATGTTAGATAAGTAACACATACGAATTTTAATCAGGATAAACTACAGCTACCTACTAGTTAAAATTGGTTCGATTCCCGGTGTGGGCATATATTTGTGTGATGACTGATGAGCGCCAGTGTTTGTTTCTATGTATTCATTTCTTTATATAAGTACTAGCGACCCGCCAGCGGCTTCGCCCGCTGCAATATATTTTTTTGCACTTAGGGGTATGAAAAATAGATTTTGGCCGATTCTCAGACCTACCCGATATGCACACCAAATTTCATAAGAATCGGTCGAGCCGTTACAGAGGAGTTCAATAACGTACAGCGTGACACGAGAATTTTATATATTAGATTTATATCGTAGTCTAGTACCCATAGTACAAGCCTAGCTTATTTTGGGACTAGGTCAGTTTATGTAAAACTGTGCCCTGGTATTTATTTACTTATTTATTTATTCCGTGGAAAAAATAAAATTAATCATTTAATAGTAAAACCCGATCTTTTTTGATGATTTTCATTTTGTATGAAAAGTCAGGATTTTCGAACTTCTATAACACCAACAAATGATGGTTCTAGAGTTTACATGTCATATAATGAAACGCCCAGAGCAATGTTCCGATTAGATTAAATAGTAGATTGTACAACAAGGGCATAAAACACCATTTTATCCAAGACTTATGGTATCCATCCGAGCCGGTAGCCGAGGTTGGATAATTATGTCGAGGATAAAATGGGTTTTAAGATCGAGTTATACACTCTGCTTATCACTTCGATTACGAGGAAATAAAACAGTGACAATGTAAAAAAACTTTTTTTTGTTTTAGGCGGCAATGTCTGTTCAATAAGATATTGTGTATTTTTTTCCATTAGTGTTAGGTGTGAGAATTATTTCCTCTTTACTTGACGACATTTTAATTATATTCCGTAACACAACAGGTTTTGCAAAAAAAAACAACTAATGAATAGTCCAAAACGAGATTAACTCTTTCCCGTCAGTTTTTTTTAATTTTTGGTTTGTCATTTTTAACTTAGGTCGAACGTAATACTGTCAAGCCATATACTTTGATAATGTAATGTTTCTGATGATAATGCTTGTTTTCATTACTTTTAAATTTATTTTTGTTATATGCAACATAGAAGGCACATTTATTAAAGTAAACGCATTCAAATAACAAATTTATTTTGTGCAGTCACCTCGTCTGTTTGGCTGTAGAGCTTTATTGTCTTAGTCTAGATGACGACAAGACTTTCTGCACTAGTGCAAAAAATGTGATTTTATGCAGCCTATACCCAGCATAAAGAAGGACTTTACAAGCATGAGAAATGAAAAAAAATTTTATTCGTTGGCCGGCACTTTGGGCCCAAAATGAATGGTCTCCTTTTCGTAATTAACTGATTATCAATGATCGGAATAGGTAGTGCCATTTCGGGTGAATGACCTTAAACATTGTACGTAACATGGATAAGTCTTGGGATTCCGGGACTCGTATTTATCACAGATTTCTTTCTTGACATGTCTTTAATTGAAGCATGTTATATAAGAAAAGGCATAAATATTAGATATTATCATTATAAATAATGATTTAGAACAACCTAAATCTCACGTTACACCACATAAAAAAGTAGGGCATTCATTCGTAACTTATTTATTCGATCATAACTGAAATGATATTTCATGTTGTGCATTAAAACGTATACAAAAACAGTATTTTAACTGAAAAACACGAAAAAAACAAAAGACCGAAAAGTTTCATATACGGTCTCTTAAGAATGCCCTTTGAAAATAACACGTGAATACATAAAGATACGACATACGATTTGATTTTATTGTTGGCATTAACGCCATAATCTACGCCAGCAAAATAATTGTAAAATTATACATTAATAACATTTCCGAACCAAACCCAAACTTAAAACTTGTCGTATGAAACTCCGGGATTAAAAGTTATATCCATACTAAGCTTACGCACCGAAGTCCCGTGAAATGGCACTACCTAATCCGATTACTGCTGATTATACGACATATGTATATTCATCGATTTTTAGTTTAGTCTCATTTGTTTGTGATCAGTTGATCACTGAATGAAATCCGCCCGGGTCTGAAAGGGATAAATGTACAATAACGCCCAAACCTTGTTCTTCCATTCATGCAGACTTGTAGAACCCGACTGTAATGTACTATTTTATCAGTTTTATCACTCATGCTCGGAAAGGGTGTCATAACACGCAGGCGTATAGGGCAGTTATAGTTTATTTACCTCCCAAGGGAGTAATGGGTTTAATTTTAGAATATAGAACCCACTAGTACATCATATCAGACTAAGGAGGTGTAAAATCAGCCAAGATTTATTTCCTATATTGAAAACTTGGCTACAATCCAATTTCACTGTATATAAAACTTATACGGTACATTTAAATGCATTATAATAATATTTTACTATTATTTCAGAGACATTTGCAATTATTTATATTAAGTTTTACATTGATAATCGGTACAATCCGGCAGTATGGCCTGTCAAGTTTGAAAACTAATGGCAGTTCTTAGCTTTATCTGTGGAAGACGAGAGAAGAGATGTTGCTATGCCCAACAGGGTCCATAATTAAGTTATTATTAATGACCACTGTATTAACTTAAGTTAGCCTAACATCTATGGAATGCAATAAACATTTGAGTATTTGAGTATTTGAAGACTACTATTGGAAAAAGACACACCAAAATACGCCTTATGAGCAGCCTGGTTTTCCCGATCTTTCTTTATGGAGCGGAAACCTGGACATTAAGGATGCAAGACCGAAGAAAGATCGATGCCCTGGAAATGTGGTGCTGGAGACGCATGCTCAAAATAAGCTGGACTGCCCATCGGACTAACGTGTCCATACTTAAGGAACTAAACATTAAACAAAGACTGTCGTCGCTTGTGCAATTACGAATTCTCAGGTTCTTTGGGCACGTTAGCCGCAAAAATAACGCAATGGAGCGACTGGTGATTCAGGGCAGAGTTGAGGGCAAGAGACCACGTGGTCGATCACCAACCCGGTGGACAGATACCATCAAATCTGTTACCGAGACCCCTGTGGTAGAGTGCGCTCGCCAGGCAGCCAACAGAGACCGGTGGAGAAGGATCGCGAAGGCGGCAACCGCAATGGGGAGCGACCCCTCATGACCACGACCATTCTGTCAAGAGTGAACGACTCAGAAGAAGAGATTGGAAAAAGTTGAGTTGTCATGCTGACCATCTCTTTTAGCGATTCGAGTGCCATTCATTTTTGATCGTTGTTTTCTTTAATAGGTGTCGTTGCAAATGTGATCAAAAACATGTGCATGTATATCACGGGCATACATACATACATAACATCACGCCTTCATTCCCAGAGTGGGGTAGGCAGAGCTACTGAAATACCAACAACTCTAAAAAGACTTGTTGATAATTCTGTAACCACATTTTGCACATTCAGGCCAAGAAGTTTACTAGTGTATTAGTGACTGGTTGCAAGCCCATCGCCTAACAGTACTACAAGCCCTTATTCCCTTAGTCGCCTCTTACGACATCCACGGGAAGACATGGAGTGGCACTATTCTAACCCGGCAACCACACGGGCTGTAAGGGGATAAAAAACTAGAGTCATTAAAATTCTCGTTAGTTATCCCCTTGATGTTTGCTTGGTGCTTAGTGGTGGTAGGACCTTGTGCAGGGTCCATCCGGATCGCTACCACCATCTTATCCATTAACCACTCGCCAAGCAACAGTGTTCGCATTGTTGTGTCCCGGGTGTGGGGATAAGACAACCGGTGAAATTACTAGCATAGAGGCATTCCATCTTAGTCCTCAGGGTTGGCAACGTTTAGGATCATAGTTTTGAGAATTCAAATGTCTATGGGTCTCAGATTCCACTTACCATCAGGTGGCCTGAGTGCTCGTGTACCTTCTCCTTAACATAAAAAAAAACGATTGTCAATCAATAGGACGGACGCCTCAGTATGGAGAGCTGGTGGGGGTTGTTCCCCTCGAGGGTGTAGGCGGCGGCGGCGCGGTCGAAGTGCCCCACGAGCAGCTGGCACGTCTTGCCGTACTCGCAGCGCCCGATCACCGACAGCTGCTCCAGCTGCTGCTGCAGCGTGCCCGCCTCGTCCAGCGGGTCCTCCAGCGAGTCCCTACCGCGCAAACACAAACGTAACATCACGCCTTCATACTCGTATGTATACCGGGTGTACAATCCAAATGGGTCAGTATGGTGAAGTCGGAAACTATGAGAGATAGCGAGATCTGTTCTTAGGAACCATGACGTCGATTTTAGATTTAATAATAATTACATTCAAACTTTTTTATTAACTCTCATACATAACCGGGAATTGAACCTGGTCAAAATCAATGTGTATAAATTCTGCAAGTCGCAAGAAGCACAACAAAATTAAATATTAAAAATATATATTCAATATATATTTTCATTTTTATTATTATTAAATCTAAAATCGACGTCATGGTTCCTTTGAACAGATCTCGCTATCTCTCATAGTTTCCGACTTCACCATACTGACCCATTTGGATTGTACACCCGGTATATTGCATTATGTTGTACATGAGATCTTACAAATACATTAGGTAGTTACAACATAAACCCTGCAAGGTCACTGCTACAGGACACTTAATGTCTATTTAGAAACACACTCGTCACTACATAAATAATACACTATAAGATGAATTAGTATTATTATTTAGATATGATTCATTCCCAAACTCGGGTAGGTAGAGCTACAGAAATACCAACAACTCTAAAGACTTACTGATATTTCTGTAACCACATTTTGCACTAACAGGCTAAGAGGTTTACTAGTGTATTAGTGACAGGTTGCAAGCCCATCGCCTAACAGTACTACAAGCCCTTATTCCCTTAGTCGCCTCTTACGACATCCACGGGAAGACATAGAGTGGCACTATTCTAACCCGGCAACCACACAAATATAATTTTGCTATCAAAATGGTTCTTGAAAATTATCTAAACTGGTTTTCATTAAATTGTCAAAAACTAAAAACATGGAGTGGCACTATTCTAACCCGGCAACCACTAGGGGGAATGAAGATATAAGATGAATTAGTATTATTATTTAGATATGATTCATTCCCAGAGTGGGGTAGGTAGAGCTACAGAAATACCAACAACTCTAAAAGAACTAAATAATTCTGTAAACACATTTTGCACAATCAGGCCAAGAAGTTTACTAGTGTATTAGTGGCAGGTTGCAAGCCCATCGCCTAACAGTACTACAAGCCCTTATTCCCTTAGTCGCCTCTTACGACATCCGCGGGATGACATGGAGTGGCACAATAATTATGGGTCCCTACAATACAATTAAAAAAAAAACGAAATCAGTGTGGTGGAACTCTCGGTTGGAACGAAGTTGTAGCTCGTTCACGGGCACGCCCCGACTTTTGTCGAATGATGCCGCCGCGTAAACAAAGTTTGTTAGCGGGTACCCCCGCAAGGGAATTAGGCAGTTTACATCGAATTAAATTCGTATTTTATTACAATAACCACAACTGCGTGCGGGTGTAGCGACACTATCTAAGCGAATGGAATGTTTACAAATATTTAAAAAGTAGCCAAGTGCGAGTCAGATTCGCGCAAGAAAGGTTCCATACCATTATCTATACAACATTGGACTCGCAAGGAATTATACATATTGATTACTTACAAAAAGGAAAAACGATAACAGGGCAATACTACGCAAATTTATTGGGTGAATTTGATTCTGTTTCAAGGAATAAACGACCGCATTTAAGAAAGAAAAAGTTATTTTCCACCATGACAATGCACCAGCTCACTTGTCCAAAATCGCAGGGACAAAATTATAAAAAAATACACACCTCTTTTTATGCTGATAGTACGAGAAAATAGAAAATTCAAATATAGAATGCCCGTAAACATACAATACTACTACATGTCGACGGTTCTGTGACTCAACCTCGTATATTTAATTAGGTCCAGTATAAACTGACACGCACTAAATATGTACTCGCGTACTTAGTGAGTGTCATTTTATACTGGACAATATTCTATATACGAGGTTGAGTCACAGAACCGTCGATATGCAATTCCATGCTCTCGTTAATTTATCTATACGTTCAGTAATGTGGTGCCTGGGTAGAAGCGGTAAGTTAGTACCTCACTACTACAGTGGCGGAGTCCAGCCGGGAGCCTATGTAGGCGGCGGTGACGCTGGGCGCGTACGTCTCCAGCAGGTGCGGCTCCGTCGCCTTCACGTAAGTTAGTACCTCACTACTACAGTGGCGGAGTCCAGCCGGGAGCCTATGTAGGCGGCGGTGACGCTGAGCGCGTACGTCTCCAGCAGGTGCGGCTCCGTCGCCTTCACGTAAGTTAGTACCTCACTACTACAGTGGCGGAGTCCAGCCGGGAGCCTATGTAGGCGGCGGTGACGCTGGGCGCGTACGTCTCCAGCAGGTGCGGCTCCGTCGCCTTCACGTAAGTTAGTACCTCACTACTACAGTGGCGGAGTCCAGCCGGGAGCCTATGTAGGCGGCGGTGACGCTGGGCGCGTACGTCTCCAGCAGGTGCGGCTCCGTCGCCTTCACGTAAGTTAGTACCTCACTACTACAGTGGCGGAGTCCAGCCGGGAGCCTATGTAGGCGGCGGTGACGCTGGGCGCGTAAGTCTCCAGCAGGTGCGGCTCCGTCGCCTTCACGTAAGTTAGTACCTCACTACTACAGTGGCGGAGTCCAGCCGGGAGCCTATGTAGGCGGCGGTGACGCTGGGCGCGTACGTCTCCAGCAGGTGCGGCTCCGTCGCCTTCACGTAAGTTAGTACCTCACTACTACAGTGGCGGAGTCCAGCCGGGAGCCTATGTAGGCGGCGGTGACGCTGGGCGCGTACGTCTCCAGCAGGTGCGGCTCCGTCGCCTTCACGTAAGTTAGTACCTCACTACTACAGTGGCGGAGTCCAGCCGGGAGCCTATGTAGGCGGCGGTGACGCTGGGCGCGTACGTCTCCAGCAGGTGCGGCTCCGTCGCCTTCACGTAAGTTAGTACCTCACTACTACAGTGGCGGAGTCCAGCCGGGAGCCTATGTAGGCGGCGGTGACGCTGGGCGCGTACGTCTCCAGCAGGTGCGGCTCCGTCGCCTTCACGTAAGTTAGTACCTCACTACTACAGTGGCGGAGTCCAGCCGGGAGCCTATGTAGGCGGCGGTGACGCTGGGCGCGTACGTCTCCAGCAGGTGCGGCTCCGTCGCCTTCACGTAAGTTAGTACCTCACTACTACAGTGGCGGAGTCCAGCCGGGAGCCTATGTAGGCGGCGGTGACGCTGGGCGCGTACGTCTCCAGCAGGTGCGGCTCCGTCGCCTTCACGTAAGTTAGTACCTCACTACTACAGTGGCGGAGTCCAGCCGGGAGCCTATGTAGGCGGCGGTGACGCTGGGCGCGTAAGTCTCCAGCAGGTGCGGCTCCGTCGCCTTCACGTAAGTTAGTACCTCACTACTACAGTGGCGGAGTCCAGCCGGGAGCCTATGTAGGCGGCGGTGACGCTGGGCGCGTACGTCTCCAGCAGGTGCGGCTCCGTCGCCTTCACGTAAGTTAGTACCTCACTACTACAGTGGCGGAGTCCAGCCGGGAGCCTATGTAGGCGGCGGTGACGCTGGGCGCGTACGTCTCCAGCAGGTGCGGCTCCGTCGCCTTCACGTAAGTTAGTACCTCACTACTACAGTGGCGGAGTCCAGCCGGGAGCCTATGTAGGCGGCGGTGACGCTGGGCGCGTACGTCTCCAGCAGGTGCGGCTCCGTCGCCTTCACGTAAGTTAGTACCTCACTACTACAGTGGCGGAGTCCAGCCGGGAGCCTATGTAGGCGGCGGTGACGCTGGGCGCGTACGTCTCCAGCAGGTGCGGCTCCGTCGCCTTCACGTAAGTTAGTACCTCACTACTACAGTGGCGGAGTCCAGCCGGGAGCCTATGTAGGCGGCGGTGACGCTGGGCGCGTACGTCTCCAGCAGGTGCGGCTCCGTCGCCTTCACGTAAGTTAGTACCTCACTACTACAGTGGCGGAGTCCAGCCGGGAGCCTATGTAGGCGGCGGTGACGCTGGGCGCGTACGTCTCCAGCAGGTGCGGCTCCGTCGCCTTCACGTAAGTTAGTACCTCACTACTACAGTGGCGGAGTCCAGCCGGGAGCCTATGTAGGCGGCGGTGACGCTGGGCGCGTACGTCTCCAGCAGGTGCGGCTCCGTCGCCTTCACGTAAGTTAGTACCTCACTACTACAGTGGCGGAGTCCAGCCGGGAGCCTATGTAGGCGGCGGTGACGCTGGGCGCGTACGTCTCCAGCAGGTGCGGCTCCGTCGCCTTCACGTAAGTTAGTACCTCACTACTACAGTGGCGGAGTCCAGCCGGGAGCCTATGTAGGCGGCGGTGACGCTGGGCGCGTACGTCTCCAGCAGGTGCGGCTCCGTCGCCTTCACGTAAGTTAGTACCTCACTACTACAGTGGCGGAGTCCAGCCGGGAGCCTATGTAGGCGGCGGTGACGCTGGGCGCGTACGTCTCCAGCAGGTGCGGCTCCGTCGCCTTCACGTAAGTTAGTACCTCACTACTACAGTGGCGGAGTCCAGCCGGGAGCCTATGTAGGCGGCGGTGACGCTGGGCGCGTACGTCTCCAGCAGGTGCGGCTCCGTCGCCTTCACGTAAGTTAGTACCTCACTACTACAGTGGCGGAGTCCAGCCGGGAGCCTATGTAGGCGGCGGTGACGCTGGGCGCGTACGTCTCCAGCAGGTGCGGCTCCGTCGCCTTCACGTAAGTTAGTACCTCACTACTACAGTGGCGGAGTCCAGCCGGGAGCCTATGTAGGCGGCGGTGACGCTGGGCGCGTACGTCTCCAGCAGGTGCGGCTCCGTCGCCTTCACGTAAGTTAGTACCTCACTACTACAGTGGCGGAGTCCAGCCGGGAGCCTATGTAGGCGGCGGTGACGCTGGGCGCGTACGTCTCCAGCAGGTGCGGCTCCGTCGCCTTCACGTAAGTTAGTACCTCACTACTACAGTGGCGGAGTCCAGCCGGGAGCCTATGTAGGCGGCGGTGACGCTGGGCGCGTACGTCTCCAGCAGGTGCGGCTCCGTCGCCTTCACGTAAGTTAGTACCTCACTACTACAGTGGCGGAGTCCAGCCGGGAGCCTATGTAGGCGGCGGTGACGCTGGGCGCGTACGTCTCCAGCAGGTGCGGCTCCGTCGCCTTCACGTAAGTTAGTACCTCACTACTACAGTGGCGGAGTCCAGCCGGGAGCCTATGTAGGCGGCGGTGACGCTGGGCGCGTACGTCTCCAGCAGGTGCGGCTCCGTCGCCTTCACGTAAGTTAGTACCTCACTACTACAGTGGCGGAGTCCAGCCGGGAGCCTATGTAGGCGGCGGTGACGCTGGGCGCGTACGTCTCCAGCAGGTGCGGCTCCGTCGCCTTCACGTAAGTTAGTACCTCACTACTACAGTGGCGGAGTCCAGCCGGGAGCCTATGTAGGCGGCGGTGACGCTGGGCGCGTACGTCTCCAGCAGGTGCGGCTCCGTCGCCTTCACGTAAGTTAGTACCTCACTACTACAGTGGCGGAGTCCAGCCGGGAGCCTATGTAGGCGGCGGTGACGCTGGGCGCGTAAGTCTCCAGCAGGTGCGGCTCCGTCGCCTTCACGTAAGTTAGTACCTCACTACTACAGTGGCGGAGTCCAGCCGGGAGCCTATGTAGGCGGCGGTGACGCTGGGCGCGTACGTCTCCAGCAGGTGCGGCTCCGTCGCCTTCACGTACGGCACCGACGCCACCATGCGCTGCCACAGCGACAGCAGGTAGTGCACCGAGTTCGGCGCGAACTGCCACATCTGGAACACCACCCACCAACCACCATTAACCACCCGCCAAGCAACAATGTTCGCATTCTTGTGTTCCGGTGTGGGGATAACACAACCGGTGAAATTACTAGCATAGAGGCATTCCATCTTAGTCCTCAGGGTTGGCAACGCATTTGAGGTCTTAGGATTATAGTCTTGAGAATTCAAATGTCTATGGGTCTCAGATTCCACTTACCATCAGGTGGCCTGAGTGCTCGGGTGCCTTCTCCTTAACATAAAAAAAAAAACTTACTATGTTGCATCTGTTGAGGTTCGGTCACTTCCATAAATAGGCAAAATCCACGACAGTTAATTTATTATTTTACAAGTGGAAGGTATACACAAAGTATTAGCTTAAGGGACGTGCGGTAAGTGCAATGGCTAATGACGACTAGGCTACTTTTTTTTAAGGACAGTAAACTTTTGGGCGTACCGTCCCCTAGCTTTGACAAATAGTTTTAAGTAATAAAACTAACACTATTAGGTCGTTAACAGCACCCTTAAAGGGACATTTTGTTACTTAACCTTATCAAAGCTATGTCAACAAAAGTCGTCACCAGAGGTTGAGTTTTCGTGGCACTTTACAATAACGCTAGTGACTTCCCGTTTATCGACTTCCGTTATACAAATTAACAAATGTTGCTACGTTTATAGAGTAGAAACGATCCGATAGATCTTAGATCAATTTAATGTTACTATTACACCCGGTATAGAGAAATATATACTTAAATACATAGAAAACGACCACTAATCCTAGAGATAGTTCAAGTTAATAAAATATTAATAAAATTAATAAATATCACAGAACAATTTCACACAAATTGACCTAGTGCCAAACTAAGCTCTAAGCTTGTATGTACTATGGGTACTAGACAACAATAAACTTACTCATCTAGAGAAATACATAATTAAATCCATAGAAAACATCCAAGACTCCGGAACAAATACTCGCGCTCATCACACAAATATTGTTGAACCCGGGACCGCTAGCTTCGTAGGTCATCACTAACTCACTACCAACTAGGCCAACGTGTCGTCAAGTTACCTGTAAGCTCTGGACGGTGAATTTGGCGATGAGCTCTATAAGGCGAGCGTAGTTGTCGACCATCACGAGCTCCCCCAGCTGGTAGTTCGACTTGAGCCGCGCCAGCAGGCGACAGAACTCGTGGTAATTTGACGGGTCTGATAAACCCTGGAATAAAACGTTTTTTAAATAAGAAGCCAATTAAAACACGTTACTCTCAGGAGCGCTGTGCGTGTAGCGGAGAATCCACCAATAGGAGAGCTGCGCTGAACGAGGCCAGGAATCCTATTGGTGGATGTTTTCCTCGAGCACCGCTCCGCTACCTCGCACAGCTCTGGTGGAAACGCAGCCTTAAGCCGGAATTCCAAGGACTGCTTCATTGTTTTCCTCCTAGAGCACGCAACTGACGGATTTATTGTGCACAAATATAGACGTGCCAGAGCAACCTTTAAAAAAAAATTGACACCCCTAATTATAACAATGTAATTTTTGGACACAAAAATGAACATCAATAAAATACCCTTTATAACGATTACGACTGTTGGCACACAGGCTACTTTTCATCCCGGAAAATTTAAAAGTTCCCGAATAATCGAAACATATTATGTGGAGCTGATGCCAGTTTATAATATTATTTATTAGCATTTAGCTGAAGCCCACGACTTCATTCACGTACATTTCAATTATCGTTTTTCGTTCGGGATTTTTTAATTAATTCGGAATAAAAAGCAGCCAATGCGTTAATCCAGGGTATTGGCTATCTCCATTCCAAATTTCATCCAAACCTGTCCAGCCGTTACAGTGTGAAAGAGTAACAAACATCCACACATCTATACATACAAAGTTTCACGTTTAACCCTCTGCGACAGACACCGCCAAAAAAACACCTTATAGCGTGTAATAGATCTGTATCGCTCAGTTACTTCTTCTAAACACTCGGGGAATGTAAGTTAACCTATGTAAAAAAAACCTATTTTTTTTTCTTATTTAAGTTAATTATAATTTTTTATTGAAAAGCCCATATACATGTTAAGTATAATTTCCACATGAAAAGTGAATAGTCATGCTATACACCAAGGGCCTGTTGTTTGATCAGTAGTAAAACTAACCAATTGTTAAGAATCATTTATAACTAATGGTTAAATTTGAAAGAAATGTCAAATTTTCGATTCTTTTTTCGAATTTTAACGATTAGTTCAGTTAACTACTAATTAAACAACTCAGCCTAAATAAACAATACTTATCATGGACCAATTAGTATTTTTTTCATATTTTATCCAAAAATGACGTCTGATAGACTCCACCTCAGTAGAATGTTCTAAATCACCTTAGTTGCAGCCGGTTATAACCCCCCCGCTAAACCCTCTAACCCTCCCTTCCCTGTAACCGTGTTTAAACAAATGTCAGGCAACCTGTGTATTTTCCAATATCCTGAGCACCCCATGCGCCAGCCGGTTGAGGAACTTGGACCGCTCGGTGTTGCCGAAGAGCGAGCGGCGCACGGAGGCGAGCTGCACGAGGCACGCCAGCGCCAGCCCCGCCAGCCCGCCGCCGCCCAGCGTCTGCTGCAGCTCGAAGAACAGCTCCAGCGTGCCGCCGCCCAGGAACGAGCCGCGCCACGACGTCGGGATCTAAGCACATCGTTACTTTACTACATAACATCTCCTTGGGATGTAACACACATTGATCTAGTCTCAAACTAAGCTCTAGGCTGTTACTTTTGGTGTTAGATAACGATAATAAATCTGTCGCCCAGTAATTGAACTATTGCAATGTGTATATTTATTTATTCATTTGTGCAAAATGTGGTTACAGACCGATCAACAAAATTAGAGTTGTTGGTATTTCTGTAGCTCTACCTACCCCACTCTGAGAATGAAGGCGTGACGCTATGTATGTATGTATGTATGTATTTATATTAATATGTAAGTGTATATGTACAGTTAGACCTGTTAGACGGTATGTTGCACCGCTAAAACAATCTCTGGTTTGAAGGTCAACAGGTAGAGAAGCTTTTGTGTATTAGGTGTATTCTTTTGAGCAGAAAAAAATAAACAAATGAAAAATACATACGTAAATAGGTAGAAAACATAAAAACTCAAAAGCAAATTCATCTCACAAATATTTCCATATACCAAGAATCGAATATCGCTAAAGTCTGGGTCGGAGTCAAACAACATCACTTATATTAAAAGACCCAAAATAATTTTGGCTATGGGGGCATTTCACGTTTTTGGAGTTGCAACGCATTTGCAGTTTAAAAATTGCGATCTTGTGATGTCTATGGGACTCCAATCCACTTACTATCTGTGTAGTTGATGTCGTTCTCTTTGCCGTAGCCATGCCATTTGCGAGTGGCCAAGTGGTCATGAGCGCGACTAACACGACTAGAGACCGACCTGCACGGTGCACAGGTCGTCGGAGCACTCGTCGACGGCGGTCCCGATGAAGTCGTAGGTGAGGCAGTGGTGCGCCAGGCGCAGCAGCGTGCTCATGAGACTAGAGACCGACCTGCACGGTGCACAGGTCGTCGGAGCACTCGTCGACGGCGGTCCCGATGAAGTCGTAGGTGAGGCAGTGGTGCGCCAGGCGCAGCAGCGTGCTCATGAGACTAGAGACCGACCTGCACGGTGCACAGGTCGTCGGAGCACTCGTCGACGGCGGTCCCGATGAAGTCGTAGGTGAGGCAGTGGTGCGCCAGGCGCAGCAGCGTGCTCATGAGACTAGAGACCGACCTGCACGGTGCACAGGTCGTCGGAGCACTCGTCGACGGCGGTCCCGATGAAGTCGTAGGTGAGGCAGTGGTGCGCCAGGCGCAGCAGCGTGCTCATGAGACTAGAGACCGACCTGCACGGTGCACAGGTCGTCGGAGCACTCGTCGACGGCGGTCCCGATGAAGTCGTAGGTGAGGCAGTGGTGCGCCAGGCGCAGCAGCGTGCTCATGAGACTAGAGACCGACCTGCACGGTGCACAGGTCGTCGGAGCACTCGTCGACGGCGGTCCCGATGAAGTCGTAGGTGAGGCAGTGGTGCGCCAGGCGCAGCAGCGTGCTCATGAGACTAGAGACCGACCTGCACGGTGCACAGGTCGTCGGAGCACTCGTCGACGGCGGTCCCGATGAAGTCGTAGGTGAGGCAGTGGTGCGCCAGGCGCAGCAGCGTGCTCATGAGACTAGAGACCGACCTGCACGGTGCACAGGTCGTCGGAGCACTCGTCGACGGCGGTCCCGATGAAGTCGTAGGTGAGGCAGTGGTGCGCCAGGCGCAGCAGCGTGCTCATGAGACTAGAGACCGACCTGCACGGTGCACAGGTCGTCGGAGCACTCGTCGACGGCGGTCCCGATGAAGTCGTAGGTGAGGCAGTGGTGCGCCAGGCGCAGCAGCGTGCTCATGAGACTAGAGACCGACCTGCACGGTGCACAGGTCGTCGGAGCACTCGTCGACGGCGGTCCCGATGAAGTCGTAGGTGAGGCAGTGGTGCGCCAGGCGCAGCAGCGTGCTCATGAGACTAGAGACCGACCTGCACGGTGCACAGGTCGTCGGAGCACTCGTCGACGGCGGTCCCGATGAAGTCGTAGGTGAGGCAGTGGTGCGCCAGGCGCAGCAGCGTGCTCATGAGACTAGAGACCGACCTGCACGGTGCACAGGTCGTCGGAGCACTCGTCGACGGCGGTCCCGATGAAGTCGTAGGTGAGGCAGTGGTGCGCCAGGCGCAGCAGCGTGCTCATGAGACTAGAGACCGACCTGCACGGTGCACAGGTCGTCGGAGCACTCGTCGACGGCGGTCCCGATGAAGTCGTAGGTGAGGCAGTGGTGCGCCAGGCGCAGCAGCGTGCTCATGAGACTAGAGACCGACCTGCACGGTGCACAGGTCGTCGGAGCACTCGTCGACGGCGGTCCCGATGAAGTCGTAGGTGAGGCAGTGGTGCGCCAGGCGCAGCAGCGTGCTCATGAGACTAGAGACCGACCTGCACGGTGCACAGGTCGTCGGAGCACTCGTCGACGGCGGTCCCGATGAAGTCGTAGGTGAGGCAGTGGTGCGCCAGGCGCAGCAGCGTGCTCATGAGACTAGAGACCGACCTGCACGGTGCACAGGTCGTCGGAGCACTCGTCGACGGCGGTCCCGATGAAGTCGTAGGTGAGGCAGTGGTGCGCCAGGCGCAGCAGCGTGCTCATGAGACTAGAGACCGACCTGCACGGTGCACAGGTCGTCGGAGCACTCGTCGACGGCGGTCCCGATGAAGTCGTAGGTGAGGCAGTGGTGCGCCAGGCGCAGCAGCGTGCTCATGAGACTAGAGACCGACCTGCACGGTGCACAGGTCGTCGGAGCACTCGTCGACGGCGGTCCCGATGAAGTCGTAGGTGAGGCAGTGGTGCGCCAGGCGCAGCAGCGTGCTCATGAGACTAGAGACCGACCTGCACGGTGCACAGGTCGTCGGAGCACTCGTCGACGGCGGTCCCGATGAAGTCGTAGGTGAGGCAGTGGTGCGCCAGGCGCAGCAGCGTGCTCATGAGACTAGAGACCGACCTGCACGGTGCACAGGTCGTCGGAGCACTCGTCGACGGCGGTCCCGATGAAGTCGTAGGTGAGGCAGTGGTGCGCCAGGCGCAGCAGCGTGCTCATGAGACTAGAGACCGACCTGCACGGTGCACAGGTCGTCGGAGCACTCGTCGACGGCGGTCCCGATGAAGTCGTAGGTGAGGCAGTGGTGCGCCAGGCGCAGCAGCGTGCTCATGAGACTAGAGACCGACCTGCACGGTGCACAGGTCGTCGGAGCACTCGTCGACGGCGGTCCCGATGAAGTCGTAGGTGAGGCAGTGGTGCGCCAGGCGCAGCAGCGTGCTCATGAGACTAGAGACCGACCTGCACGGTGCACAGGTCGTCGGAGCACTCGTCGACGGCGGTCCCGATGAAGTCGTAGGTGAGGCAGTGGTGCGCCAGGCGCAGCAGCGTGCTCATGAGACTAGAGACCGACCTGCACGGTGCACAGGTCGTCGGAGCACTCGTCGACGGCGGTCCCGATGAAGTCGTAGGTGAGGCAGTGGTGCGCCAGGCGCAGCAGCGTGCTCATGAGACTAGAGACCGACCTGCACGGTGCACAGGTCGTCGGAGCACTCGTCGACGGCGGTCCCGATGAAGTCGTAGGTGAGGCAGTGGTGCGCCAGGCGCAGCAGCGTGCTCATGAGCGCGTGCTGCGCGGGGTCGAGCGGGCCGGGCGCCTTGTCGCGCGCCGCCGCCAGCAGCGAGCACGACAGCCGGAACGTCTCGAACAGCTGCGTGTCCCTGGAAACCAAAATATCAGTAACTAAGCGAAGGCGATCAGTTGCATCCCGAAACAGTTAGCCACGAGCAAGTGCGTCTATAGGTAGGTACGAGTTAGAGCAGCCTCGGGTTGAGGCACGCACAGCTCACCATATTTTGCTCAAATTCGTACGCGCTCACGCGCTGTGCGCGAGCAGCCCGCGAGCGGCGCGCGGCGAGCCGCCGGGAGTAGGTCTTTTGTACGTGCTCAAAGGCGCCTCAGTGTGCGTGCCTCGCGTAATTTGGACGTGTATCAGAACGTGCCGCGGGCAGAACGATAAGTTCTAACTTGTTTGTGGACGAGGCGCATACAAATTTGAAAAGTTGCTAACCCGTTCCACCACCGAGGCGATTTCTTCTTCTTTTGTTAATAATTCGGTGAATTAAGCCGCTCAGATTCGTGCCCAGCTTGTTCAAGGGTGTAATTGATTATTTCTCCCGAGTAAACACTAAATGAATAAATATCAAGAGACAATCTCACACAAATTGATTTAGTCCCAAACTAAGCTCTAAGCTTGTACTATGGGTACCAGACAACGATAAACATACTTATATAGACAATTACAACCTTAAATACATAAAAAACATCCAAGACTCAGAACAGCAGCCCTCCTCCCGAAGCCAAGCCTAAAGTATCTCAGATTCAAATGCCAAAATAAATTCAATCCTCTCCTCTTAGTAATGAATGACACAGTAGGTATAGTATACTCGTAGCTAAAGGAGTAAAGAAGCTAGGCCTACTTTTCAAGGTAAATGGGTGAATCAACTTTTAAAGAACTCCTTTTCTTTTGTAGTATTAAAACTTTTCAGGTGACTTATGGTTAGAAAAAAATTAAAAAACTTAGACAATCCAATTTACAGACCTCACTCTTTAAACGCTTCAAATTTTTTTTATCTTTGATGTGGTAACTCAGGGAAAAATACACATTTTTCATACAAAAATATGGTTCTCTTAAATTTACTAAATTGAAAAATAAAAAGTTTATTGTAACTCGGCTAGTTAGTGCAAAATCGATTCCAACGAATCCGTTAACAGATGGAGAAAAAGTTGCCTCCATCCTTAACTTTTTAGTTGTTCGACGGATTGCTTCCGAAATCGATATCTGGAGATCTGTGCGATCTCTAACAAAGAATCTGTTAACAGAATTTCAAAAAGTAGCCGCCATTTTTAACTTTTTTATTATTCAAGTGATTGCTTCCAAAATCGATATGTAGGGATCTGTGGGGTCTCCCAACAACAAATCCGTTGACAGAATGAGAAAGAGTTGCCGCCATCTTGAACGTTTTAGTTATTCGACTGACACATAACATCATCACGCCTTCATTCCCAGAGTGAGGTAGGCAGAGCTAAAGAAATACCAACAAATCTAAAAAGACTTGTTGGTAATTCTGTATCCACATTTTGCACAACCAGGATCAGATGTTCACCAGTGTATAGTGACAGGTTGCAAGCCCATCGCCTAACAGTACCACAAGCCCTTATTCCCCTAGTCGCGTCTTACGACATCCGCGGGAAGACATGGAGTGGCACTATTCTAACCCGGCAACCACACGGGCATTCGACTGATTGCTTCCGAAATCGATGATGCAGAATGAGAGACCTTAAAATACGAGTGTGTTTAATGGCCAAATTTATGTACAGTTGCATACAGTTTGTCTACACACATCCATAACACAAACAACTTGACAATACAAAAAAATTGATTCTAGTTATATGGGAAGTATCCTATAAATGTTGATGACCTTGGGAGTGTCGAAATCATACGTTTTTTGCGGCATAAATGTATATTTTTTTACGTTAACTTGAAAGTTTGATATTTTCACAGCTTTTTGTGAACTTTAGTACCTATATGGTTTTAATTTCTAGAGATAAAGGGTCTTGACAGACAGACAGGCGAAAGGACAGCGAAGTCATCCCACAAGGATCCGTTTTTTTCTTTCGAGGTACGGAAACCTAAAAGACCGTGTCCGAATCGGTCTACCCATTTGGGAGCTGATGCCAAAGACGCAGATACACAATGTTAAACGAGTCTATATTGTCTGCCATAAATATCTTCAGTCATAATTATTGCAAGTTATAACTAATTTTTTTAAAAAGCTTAGATGTTACTTATTCAGGATTTTTATAAATCAAACCTAACCTAACCTTGTGGACACGTTAGATATTTAAGAAACTATGAAAAGTTAACTGTTTCAGCGCTCTAAAAAATCATGACTATCAATAATTATGTCAACAATGACATTATGACCAAACAAATTATGGGATACAGCGGGCTCCCATGTTAAACCTATAATATCGCAGCAGAAGGTGGTTTAAAAATAGCTTACCTGAAGGAAGCCGCGATTTTCCTGTGCTTGGCGAGCGAGCGGTTGGCGTCCGCCTCCGACACCTGGTTCATCTCCACGACGAGCTGCGACAGCAGCTGCACTCCAATGGTGCACATTTCTGCTGAACCCTGAAACAAAAAAAAATATACACATACATACATAACATCACGCCTTCATTCCCAGAGTGGGGTAGGCAGTGCTACAGAAGTACTAACAACTTTAAAAAGACTTGTTGATAATTCTGTAACCACATTTTGCACAATCAGGCCAAGAAGTTTACTAGTGTATTAGTGATAGGTTGCAAGCCCATCGCCTAACAATACTACAACCCCTTATTCCTTTAGTCGCCTCTTACGACATCCACGGGAAGACATGGAGTGGCACTATTCTGACCCGGCACCCACACGGGCTAAAAAAATATATTTTAATAATTAAAGGCACTTTTACACGTCAAACTCTATATTCCTCCCCACCATACTGGTTTTGTCTAACTCGTTCGCCCTTAAGGCCATCCGTCTCTGGAATGAGCTCCCACTAAGCATCAGACCAGCCCCAAGCAAGTTATCTTCCAAGCGGATGCTTCACAAGTACCTGCTAGAACAAGCGCAGTCGTAACCTTGTTTAAACTCGCATCGCCTTATCTGTTTATTTATATATTTTATTATATTTATATAAGTACTAGCAACCTGCCAGCGGCTTCGCCCGCTGCTTTTTTTTTTCTTTTATGTCACTTAGGGGTATGAAAAATAGATGTTGGCCGATTCTCAAACCTACCCGATATGCACACAAAATTTCATAAGAATCGGTCAAGCCGTTTCGGAGGAGTATGGGAACTAACACTGTGACACGAGAATTTTATATATTAGAAGTATTAATATTATTAGATGTCTGTATGTACGACCCTGGCTTTTTTTCTGTTTCTCCTACTTACGTAGTCTGGTAGAGAATGCCATTGGGCATTAAGTCGGCCATTTGTACTGTATTGTTTTGTGCGAACAAGTTTAAATAAATAAATAAAATTCTACCAGCGCTTCCCAAGAGACCACTGCTGAGAAGAAACGCCGCAAAAAATACGACTGGTATTTTTGAAACATTGCTTACTAGCTGTTGCCCGCGAGTCATAAAACATAGCCTATGTAAATCTGGAATAATGTAGCATTCAATTAGTGAAAGGATTTTTGCAATCGCCCCCGTAGTTTTGTCTTCTGTGTAATACACACAGGGGCAAAATTAGCGGAGCAGAGTGCGTTTTCCCACTCTGTTCCGCTAATTTTGCCCCCCAGTGTATTAGTATAGATAAAAAAAAATATCAGGGACAATCTCACACAAATTGACCTAGTCCCAAACTAAGCTCTAGGCTTGTACTATGGGTACTAGACAACGATAAACATACTAGATTAGTTCTATCAGTTACCTACCCCCTACGTACGTAACTCTTTTTATGCGTCCTTCGTCTATTATCGCTTTTAAGGCAGAGGACCTGTGGGCTAGCCCCACAGGTCCAAAATTTTATGGAATTGGCGTAAGCCATACATTTGTATTCCACACATTTGTCTATCGAAACATAATCGCTAACGATTGTCGAATGCTACTTGTCTAGCGCCACTGAATTGCAAAAGCATTTACCTGGAGGAAGCTGCCGACGTCGTTCACGACGTTGTGGAACACGAACTCCTCCTTGACCATGTCGAACCATCCCAGTTTGGTGATTCGCGCGAAGAGCGCCACCAGCGCCTGCAACATTAGCAAGAATAAAATAAAATTAATCACGACTACGTACACTTGATTAGCTCTTGAGATACAAGCTTCGATCAACAATACACAACTAGATAACGGGTCAGAGAACAAAACACGGCACAGCTAATACATACTCGCTTCAAATTGGGAGTTTATTTGAATTTAGTTCGTTGTCAACTACGCCAACAGTGACACGTGTTACAATGCCTCAGTAAGTTTTCAGAAACTGTAATTATAATCACCGTAACAAAAAAAATAAAGACGAAATATCATACTTTCGGTGAGGAAATTTATTTTAGTTTCCGACCAACAATTGTCAATTTTTTATTTTATTTCTCATGTCCTAAGAGGCGACTCAGGGAATAAGGGCTTGTAAGGACCGTATCGTTAATTATGGAAACAAGTTTGAATTGCTCTAAAAAAAAGTTGCCGTGTGGTGTCGGTCGAGAATAGCACCACCCCATCTCTTCCCGTGGGTGTCGTAAGAGGCGACTAAGGGATAAACCGGGGGATGGGCAGCGGCGTCCTCCGCGAACTACCAGGTATTACTGCGGTCGCCAACCCGCCTGCCAAGCGTGGCGACTATGGCATTTTCCCCCCAAATTAAAAAAAAAAAAAAATGAATCCACAATATCGGCCCAGACCCCTAGTCCCCGGCGGCCCTGCTATTCCTGGCTCCGGTAGCGGCCATGGTAACGGTGGGGCAGGGGGTGCTTCAGTGAATCACCGGCAGAGACCCGGCTACCAAAAACGACGACCTTTGGCCCTGGCAACATACAACTGCCGAACACTGCGGACCGACGAAAGATTACTGGAACTGGAGGAAGAATTGAGCAGGTTGCGATGGGGAATCATAGGGTTATCAGAAGTCCGTAGAGAGGGCGAGGACATGATAACCCTGAAGTCCGGGAACCTGCTCTATTTCCGGGAGGGCGACCAACAGTCCCAGGGAGGTGTCGGGTTTATCGTCCACAAGTCCCTCGTAAACAACGTGGTGAAGATCGAGAGTGTGTCGAGCAGGGTAGCGTGCCTTGTACTAAGAATGACTCAACGTTATTCGTTGAAGGTCATACAGGTATACGCTCCGACCTCGAGGCACTCCGACGATGAGGTGGAGGCTGTGTATGAGGATGTTTCCAGAGCCATGCACAGCTCCAGAACTCACTTCACGGTTGTTATGGGGGACTTCAACGCAAAGCTGGGCAAACGAGACGGTGAAGAGCTGAGAGTGGGGAAATTTAGAGTGGGGCGTAGGAATCACCGGGGTCACCTACTGGCCAGTTTTATGGAGAAGGAGGGACTCTATATGATGAACTCCTTCTTCAGAAAACGTGAGCATAGGAAGTGGACCTGGATGAGCCCTGATGGTGTAACGAGGAACGAGATAGACTTTATCATGTCGACGAAGAAGCACATATTCAATGATGTCTCCGTGATCAGTGCGGTTAAAACCGGGAGTGATCACCGTATGGTACGAGGCTCATTGAATATCCAGTTCAAGCTTGAAAGGTCTCGACTGATGAAGTCTACGCTCCGCCCGGTACCCGCCCAGCTCCAAAACCCCGAGAGCTTCCAGCTCGAACTCCAAAACCGTTTCGAATGCCTAGGAAGTGACGTGGACGATTTCAACGACGGGTTCGTGGAAGCTGTCCATGCGGTTGGGTCTAAGTACTTTAAGATCCGCCGTGCCAGAACTAAGAAGCTCTCGGACTCCACCCTTAGCCTCATGGAAGTTAGGCGCGAGATGGTTTTGCAGTCCTCTGGTGATGCTTGTCGCTATCGGCAGCTCAACAGACAGATATCAAAGTCTCTGAAGCGCGATATACGCCGATTTAATACTAAAAGTATTGAAGAGGCTATTGAGCGTAACAGGGGCTCTAAGGTTTTTACCAGAGATTTGTCTGTTGGCCAAAGCCAATTGATGAAGCTGAAGACCGACGACGGCAGGATCGTTTCATCCAGACCTGAGGTACTGGGGGAAATCGAGAGGTTTTATGGGCAACTCTACACGACAACCCGAACACCCGTTGAAAATCTAGCCAAAGACCCGAGGGCTAGACTAACCCGGCACTATACCGACGATATTCCGGACGTCAGCCTGTACGAGATTAGTATGGCTCTCAAACAGCTTAAGAATGGCAAGGCCCCAGGTGACGATGGAATTACAGCCGAACTCCTGAAGGCGGGTGGTAAACCAGTTCTTAAAGGCCTTCAGACGCTGTTTAGTTCCGTCCTCCACGAAGGGAGAACGCCAAAAGCATGGAACAGAAGTGTGGTGGTGCTCTTCTTCAAAAAAGGTGATAACACCTTGCTGAAGAATTACAGACCCATCTCACTTCTGAGCCATGTTTACAAGCTGTTTTCGAGAGTCATCACGAATCGTCTCGCGCGCAGGTTTGACGTCTTCCAGCCTCCCGAACAAGCCGGCTTCCGAAAAGGCTACAGTACCGTAGACCACATACATGCGTTGCGGCAGGTTATACAGAAGACTGAAGAGTATAACCTCCCTCTTTGCCTTGCATTTGTGGACTACGAGAAAGCCTTCGATTCGATCGAGACCTGGGCTGTGCTGCAGTCTCTCCAGCGGTGCCAAGTTGACTACCGATATATCGAAGTGTTGAAGTGTCTGTACGAAAACGCCACTATGTCCGTCCGACTACAGGACCAGAGCACAAAGCCTATTCCTCTGCAGCGAGGAGTCAGACAAGGGGATATGATATCTCCGAAACTGTTCACCGCTGCATTGGAGGATGCTTTTAAGGTTCTGGACTGGAAAGGACGAGGCATCATCATTAATGGCGAGTACATCACTCACCTTCGATTTGCCGACGATATCGTAGTCATGGCTGAAACCATGGAGGACCTCAGTGCTATGCTCGCTGACCTCAGCAGAGTTTCCGACCAAGTTGGCCTGAAAATGAACATGGACAAGACGAAAGTCATGTCTAATGTCCATGTTGTGCCAACTCCCGTGATTGTCGGAGGCTCTGCACTCGAAGTTGTTGACGACTATGTATACCTGGGACAAACGGTCCAGTTAGGTAGGTCCAACTTCGAGAAAGAGGTCACTCGTCGAATCCGACTCGGCTGGGCAGCGTTCGGGAAGCTTCGCAGTGTCTTTTCGTCCAAATTACCGCAGTGTTTGAAGTCAAAAGTCTTTGACCAGTGTGTGTTGCCGGTGATGACTTACGGATCTGAGACGTGGGCGCTAACGATGGGCCTCATAAGAAAGCTCAGAGTCACTCAGAGGGCTATGGAGAGAGCTATGCTCGGGGTTTCTCTGCGGGATAGAATCAGAAATGATGATATCCGCAGTAGAACTAAGGTTACCGACATAGCCCGAAGAATAGCGAAACTTAAGTGGCAGTGGGCGGGGCACATTGCTCGCAGGACTGATGGCCGATGGGGCCAGAAAGTTCTCGAATGGCGTCCACGGACCGGGAGACGAGCTGTTGGTAGGCCTCCAACAAGATGGAGCGACGACCTCGTAAAGATGGCGGGATCGCGATGGATGCGGAAGGCACAAGACCGGTCTAAGTGGAGAGCCTTGGGGGAGGCCTATGTCCAGCAGTGGACGTCTTTCGGCTGATATGATGATGATAATGATGAAAAAAAAGTTACAATATTTTGTCTTTTCTGCCATATGTCAATCTGTTAATTGTATAATTCGTATACATTGCAAGATGAAGGGTCTCTCAGAGTAAAAACGACATTCAATTGTGACCAAATACTGTAAAGAATCAGGTATAACTATGAGAAAGATTGCTTCAGAAGAAAGGGTTAGCCTGAAAGCTGTTTACAATACGATAAAAAGGTTTAGTATGAATAATAATTTAAAAGATTTACCTGGTCGAGGTAGAAAACGAGGCCCTTCATGTCCTAATTTGGACAAAAAGATATGCGAATATTTTTCTCAAAAAAAAGAGATATCGATTCGGGATTTTGCGAAAAAATGTCGTACTTCTATAGCAATGGTTCAGCGTGCCAAGGAATGTAAGTTACATGTACGTACATACGCTTGTAACGTATAAAAAGCAAAAACAGCCTAAACGCAGCAAAACCCAGGAGTCTTCTGTCAAAACTCGGGCTCGGAAATTGTACGACCGAATTTTAACTAAAAATGAACAATGTATTATAATGGACGATGAAACCTATGTCAAACTTGACTATAAAACCCTACCCGGACCGCAGTTTTACACCGTAATAAAAGGTACGAAGGTCTCTAAAGACGACAAATCCATTTTTTGCGAGAAATTTGGGAAAAAAGTGATGGTTTGGCAAGCTATTTGTTAATGCGGCATGAAACGTCTCCGTTTTTCGTAACGGGAAACTTAAATTCGGATGTGTACAGGAAGGAATGCCTTCAAAAACGGGTACTACCACTCATTCGAAAGCACAGGAGTCGTACATTATTCTGGCCTGATTTAGCTGCGTGTCACTATGCTCGCCATGTGTTGAACTGGTATCGAGGGAATAATGTCGAATTTGTCGCGAAATCATTAAATCCCCCGAATTGCCCTGAGATCAGGCCCATCGAGAAATTTTGGGCTCTGATGAAGGCAAAGCTACGAAAACAAGCTAAACCAACAGATAACATGGACCAATTAAAAAAAGACTGGATCCGTACCCACAAAACTTTCAAAACAGTCGAAGTCCAAGGGCTAATGAAGAGCATCAAAAGCAAAGTGAGAAAACTGGCAAAGGGGATCAATAAATAACTAAAAGTAGTTTTTATGGTTCACTTTGAAGATCTAAGAATCGCGTAGTTTAAGTTTTTTTTTTGTAATAAAAAGTATTTATACAGATTACACCATTTTATTTGTTTCCATAATTAACGATACGGTCCTTAGTATTGTTAGGCGATGGGCTTTCAACCTGTCACTAATACACTAGTAAACTTCTTGGCCTGATTGTGCAAAAAGTGGTTACAGAAGTATCAACAAGTCTTTTTAGAGTTGTTGGTATTTCTGTAGCTCTGCCTACCTCACTCTGGGAATTAAGGCGTGATGTTATGTATGTATGTATGTAATTGTCAATATTTGGTTGTTGCAGAACAGTGCATCTATGGAGGGATATAACACTTTATATTTTTAGCAGTCATAAATTTCATATTAATTTGTAGATTTCCTGGTGATCCATTTCAATGTGCCATTTGGAATGGTATGTTCGATACATTTCGACAAATTTGATGTCGTAGAAAATTCGCAAAGACGTCGATTGCGTAAAACAGCTAAAACAGCATGCTATTTATCATTCTTTTTATGACGTGGAACTGAAGCTAAGTATATCACTAATATCATAAATGATTAAAAACAGATTCTACCACTAGTGTATGGCCTACAAATGTATGGCTAATTTTCGTGTCACGACGGAAAAGTTTCATAGAAAATTTACTTGAGTGAGTTAGCGTGGCCAACGTATTGGTCCTTACCTATATTCGCGCTCATCACACAAATACCGGGATTTGAACCCAGGACCGCAGGCTTCGGAGACAGGGTCACTCCCAACTAGGCCAACGTGTCGTCGACGTATCAATGAAACTCAATTCT
This sequence comes from Acleris holmiana, assembly GCA_949316455.1. Lineage (NCBI taxonomy): Eukaryota > Metazoa > Arthropoda > Insecta > Lepidoptera > Tortricidae > Acleris > Acleris holmiana. Next base: position 3,556,984 of record OX438789.1, on the reverse strand, counting down.
GTTTTTCATGCATGTTCCCTATTCAATGGAATGGGCCTCTCAAAATAGCCGCATACAATTATAATAATTCCGTATAGAACGCGTAACAGTTCCCTACAAACGCACCTGTACGACAAAGTTCGCGAGCTTGGGGCGCGTGGCGAGATAGTTGAGCACATAGTTGCGTATGTCCAACCGCTGCTGGACTGTCAGGCTGGATGTGGATCTGAAAATACATAAATCGGGCATTGTGTCTTCTTTATAAGATTTTCCTTCGGTAACCCCAACTCCTATAACCGTCCGAGTGGTTGCTGTCATGTTATTACTTTATAAACATGTGGCGGGTAGTTGTATGTGTAAAGCTGGGTACGAATCTGAGCGGCTCAGCCTGAGGCATGCTCGCTCCGCGCGGCAAGCTGCTCGCGATCCAAATGGATGCACAAAAACATGCGCGGGTGAGGCAGCGTGCTCGCCGGGAGCCAATATTTCAAAATGGCGTCAGACACGATGACGATGGCTGCGTTTATCATAATTCACCGAATTCGCCTCGATGGTGGAACGGCTCAGCAACTTAATCAAATTTGTAAGCGCCTCGCCACTTGTCGTTCTGCCCGCGGCACGCTCGGATACACGTCCAAATTACGCGAGGCACGTACACTGAGGCGCCTAAGAGCACGGGCAAAATACCGACTCTCGACGGCTCGCCGCGCGCTGCTAGCCCGCTGCTCGCGCACGGCGCGTCAGCGCGTACGAATTTGAGCAGAATAGGTGAGCCGTGCGTGCCTCATCCCGAGGCTGCTCTAATTCGTACCCACCTTAGGGTAGGCCTGTGCAACGAGCTTGGAAAATATAAATGAGTCTCGAATCAGCTGGTGGTTTCATTGGACACGTCCCTAATACATAACATGGCGCAGCCGGTAGGATACGAACCTACGTTCCCAAAGGGAAGCTGATTTCGAATCAGAAATCAAGCGGGTCGGGTCGGAAGGTCAGGATGGGGTTAGAATAGTACCACTACACGTCTTCTTGTGGATGTCGTAAGAGGCGACTAAGGGAATAAGGGCTTGTAGTACGACGACGATGGGCTTGCAACCTGTCACTAATACACTGGTAAACATCTTAGCTTTATTGTGCAAAATGTGGTTGCAGAGTTATCAACAGGCTTAGAAGTTGTTCGTATTTTGTAGCTCTGCCTATCCCGCTCTGGTAATCAAGGCGTGATGTTATGTGTATGTAACCGCAATGATAATGTTAAGTAAGTACTTTAGTGCATTGTCATAATAAACTTCAAACCATCAAACGACAAGCATGATAGTGACAATGACATTCACAATGTTGTCATTGTCACTAAGGTTCTAAGTATGCTTAACTTTTTTATTGGGTGATTATATCTATGTGTGTCATGTTCTTTAATAGGGTTCCGTTTCAGAAGAGTATCAAACGAAACCCTATTACGAAGCCTACGCTGTCTATCCGTCTATCCTAGCTTTAAAGAACTTTATCTTTTGAACCAATGGAGATAGTGGATTGATTTTTTCCAGAATTACTTGTTTAAAAACCAGGATCTAACACCCAGCCATGTGGCAGCCAACAGCTGCGAGTAGCTGAAGTCGGCGCGCTCCAACAGAGCTTCGCAACTGGTGAGAAACGTCCAGGGGCCAGGGTTAGCAGACTCATCTACTGATGAGCTTGGCAAGGGTAGTGGCAGCCAGCAGCTGCGAGTAGCTGGAGTCAGCGCGCTCCAACAGAGCTTGGCAACTGGTGAGAATCGTCCAGGGGCCAGGGTTAGCAGACTCACCTACTGATGAGCTTGGCAAGGGTAGTGGCAGCCAGCAGCTGCGAGTAGCTGGAGTCAGCGCGCTCCAACAGAGCTTGGCAACTGGTGAGAATCGTCCAGGGGCCAGGGTTAGCAGACTCACCTACTGATGAGCTTGGCAAGGGTAGTGGCAGCCAGCAGCTGCGAGTAGCTGGAGTCAGCGCGCTCCAACAGAGCTTGGCAACTGGTGAGAATCGTCCAGGGGCCAGGGTTAGCAGACTCACCTACTGATGAGCTTGGCAAGGGTAGTGGCAGCCAGCAACTGCGAGTAGCTGGAGTCAGCGCGCTCCAACAGAGCTTGGCAACTGGTGAGAATCGTCCAGGGGCCAGGGTTAGCAGACTCACCTACTGATGAGCTTGGCAAGGGTAGTGGCAGCCAGCAGCTGCGAGTAGCTGGAGTCAGCGCGCTCCAACAGAGCTTGGCAACTGGTGAGAATCGTCCAGGGGCCAGGGTTAGCAGACTCACCTACTGATGAGCTTGGCAAGGGTAGTGGCAGCCAGCAACTGCGAGTAGCTGGAGTCAGCGCGCTCCAACAGAGCTTGGCAACTGGTGAGAATCGTCCAGGGGCCAGGGTTAGCAGACTCACCTACTGATGAGCTTGGCAAGGGTAGTGGCAGCCAGCAACTGCGAGTAGCTGGAGTCAGCGCGCTCCAACAGAGCTTGGCAACTGGTAAGAATCGTCCAGGGGCCAGGGTTAGCAGACTCACCTACTGATGAGCTTGGCAAGGGTAGTGGCAGCCAGCAGCTGCGAGTAGCTGGAGTCAGCGCGCTCCAACAGAGCTTGGCATTTGCTCAGCGTGTCCGGGGCCTCCTGAAATAACCATAACTCAATTTGTAGCTTTACTTTAATCTAGGCTGAGGAAGTACAAGCTTGACTTTTGTTCCTGATCTAAGGACCTGAAGGTATGTTAATATGTTTGGAGTTGCAGTAGCTTTTTCTGTCTCTTTTAATCGCGTAATATCTGTAAATATGCAGGTTACATGCGCGAGCAGTATGCTCAACCTTAAGTGAACTGTGAAGCAAATAACTTCCATAGAAAATCCGATAGCGTTTTTCTCTCCTTAAACGTGGTCCGATTTGTACGATTTTTGAATACGTTATAGATATGATGAAAAACTATTTCTGTACGTTTTCCTTTCCAAAAAAATATTTATTGGAATGAAAAAAAAACGTAAACGTACTGACCTAGTTTTACATAATATCTACAACATATTCAAAAATCTTGGAAATCTGATTAGATTTATGGGGTTTAAAACGTTATCGCCCGGAGCTAAATTTGTATGGATAATTTTTGACAGCTACGCGATTTAAGCATCCCTTCACAATCCTCTTAACGCAACATACTCGAGTCACTGGGACCCGCACACTGTACCCTTACCATGAGTTGCAATTGCCGTACTCGCTAGCGAGTCGAATGCTCTGTCCCTCACAGTATTGTAGTAGAGTGAGAGGGACACAGCATTAGAATCTCTAGCGAGTATCCTGTAACTCATGGTAATGGTACTGCTCTCTACTATAACACTATTTACACAATGCATTTTAACCTGCGCAAGTGCTTCAATATGCGCAAGCTACCTTCTCTAGTGGTAGACCCTTAGATGAAAACAAAAAGAGGAAGATATGTGACCAGGCGCGCGGGGCTTGAGCGCCTAATGCTAGCCAGTTCTCCCGTTCCCCGGCCACCACCGATCAGTCAACACGTCTTTGAGCAAGATAGCGTAATATAAAATTTTACGCGAGTAACACGATCGCGTATACGCGTCCTGACATCTTTCGCGTCGTCATTGCGAGATGTTTATTTATTTAAATTTTATTGCACCTGTTCCATACATTAACGGTGAATTTATTGAGTTAATGTATAGAACAGCTGGATTTTTTTTTGCGATTTCGTGGTTGGTCCCATCGGAAAAGTTGTTCGGTATGACCATCTTATTCACTTCTGGCCATTCCTGATCATGGCTCCAAAATCACCCAGTATATATGAGGATAAGCAAAAGATAATACAGATAAAGCAATCATAATATCAGGATGATGACAATTCTACCTGCTAAGAAATTCGCGAACTTTCTTTTAAAGGAATACTTGTTTGGAGCTTGCTTAATTTTAAAGGGTCTCACTTACGCAACGATGTTAGCCATCAATTTGACTCTGTTGCTCCTTAGTACATGTATATGCCATTCTTTTACAGCTCTTCGTGTGGAATTTGTGAATGAAGGTGTCACATCACGCATTACTTTAGGATTCTGTAAATTTTTGTATGGCGACAACATGTCTTCCCCTTTTGCTCAAGTCTAAAGATAGAAATTGGAAATAACTCAAAAGTAGGCACACCTGAAAAGCAACAACAGCCTTCTCAGCCTGCTCCCTAACCACCGGGTCCTGCGACTCGTACAGCTGCTTGCACAGCAATTCTATTTGAATCACCTCCTGCAACAAACACACAAAAACTCATTACATTCATTATATCTCAGCTAAACCTTTTTCAAAAGAAAAATCTATTCAATCACAAGCTTTGTTTACCAGTACCTGTATACTGATAATTACATGCATACATAACAACATGCCGTAATTCCCAGACTAGGGTAGGCAGAGCTACAGAATACCAACAACTCTAAACTTGTTGATAATTCTGTAACCACATCTATACTAATATTATAAATAGGAAAGATTTGTATGTATGTGTGTATGTAACACTACCAGCCCTTATTCCCTTATGTCCGGTTCCTATATTCAAACCGTGGATAGATTAGGTTATTTAGAGTCAATATTTGACAGTTGCCACGCACAAAATGTGTCAAATTTTAACTAGAAGTAACCTAATCTATCCACGGTTTGAATATAGAAACCGGACATAAGGGAACAAGAGCGGTTTGAATATATGAGCTGAGATATTTTGTCAGCACTTTATATTATGTCCCAATAAAAGAAAAGGCATGTTTTCAACCGTATTACACTGTACATCATCAGTTTATTTAATCCTTAGTTAAAGAAAAGTGATGAAATGGGACGACATTGAACTAAAATTAAAACATTTAACTAAAAGAAAGTAGATAATGGACGAAAAAAAATGGGTCAGACAATATTTAGCAAGTTGCGGGCTTACTGTGCATAAGGTTAGCAAGAGACCAGATTTACGCTGGAGGAGGCAACTATGTTTAAACAGGCTAAGTAGGGGTCTAATGTGCTGTGATATCTTCATATAATATCATCAATATCATACTCTGTTATTACTTAATAAAAGGCTTTTTGAAATTGAAATATAGATTTGGAGTAAATTATAACTAGCAAATAAATTGGTCAAGTCAAAGTGGATTAATAATTGAAATTAATGACCATTCATGCAGGTGTCCGTCCAATGATATATGAAATTAAATTTAAGAACAAGTAACAAGAATCATCCTAAATTGACCCACGTTTAGTTGGGGACCATTAAGGCTCTGTTTCATTGGTCAATAGCCCTGCTTGTAGCAATCCATTGACGAGTTGTAACAACACTATTGAGCCAAGAGCAAATGCAGCGATGCAATGTATCACGAAAAGCACGCAGTCTATGGAGCAATATTTTAGAGAAACAAGTCCATGGATACCACACGAGACGACAATTGTTTGGACTGTGTTGGAGTAATTTAAGCACATGGGGTTAGCTTCACACACTTCCGTCATTCCACAGCACTGTTTACTATTTACTTTCCAAATTTGAAATTAGCAGAATTAACAAAACATAGGGCCTATACGGCCAAAAATGCATTAAACTAACTTATTTTGACAACCAGCACTGCTTATAACCTGACAGTCCCCAGGTTTGATGCTTGAGGACATAATGCCCAACATAATAGGCACCCTTTAATTTATATGACAAGGTTGCAACTATTTTTACAAGGTTATTACTAAAATATATAATAATAATAATAACAATAATATCACGGGACAATGTCACACAAATTGACCTAGTCCCAAACTAAGCTCTAGGCTTGTACTATGGGTACTAGACAACGATAAACATACTTAGATAGAGAAATACATACTTAAATACATAGAAAACATCCAAGACTCAGGAACAAATACTCATGCTTATCACACAAATATTTGCCCTTACCGGGATTAGAACCCAGGACCTCCAGCTTCGAAGGCAGGGTCACTACCAACGAGGCTAGCGTGTCGTCAAATATACCTATTACGAGGATAAAATGCGTGACTAGTTTTAATATTACATATAAAACTGGGAAATTAATGTCAGCGCAATGTCTCCAAATTCACTGTATCCTATGTTTTACCCATCCTTTTAAGTTTTATTATTATGCATTCAGTCAAAAAGATTGTAGTGTTGCAGTGTGTTTTTTAGCAAAAAAAAATTCGAGTCAGTTTCATAATCTTAAAATTTTATTGTATGGAATTTTGTCCACTTATAAAAAGATTCTGCTACATATTGTAAAGTTTACTGGTGAAATGATTTCCATGACTATTATGTGACCAAATAACAATGTTAAAGAAACTTAGTTCTGTCTACGTGTTTGCCCTGACGAAACGTTATAATGAAGAACATCAAATCAAAAACATTGACAAGTAAAATTCAAGGGTACGGATATATCAAATACGTCAACAACCAATAACAAAATATAACCAAAACGCCGGTATAAGGAACACGAGTTACATATTTATCTATAATGACGCGTAACAGTAACCCATACAATCGTGTATAATAGGTAAATAACACTAAACTTTACAGCGAAAACTGTGTCAGCCGTGGTTTGGAGTCCAGAAATGCAGTCGACTAAGATCATTAAGTTGGACATGAACATTGGAAATAAGTTTATAAACTGATTACAAGGCTATCGTTAAGCTACTTAGATGTTTTAATAAAACCTAATTAAGTTAAAATTGCATAAAAATCGCAATATTTTGGTACTCACCTGTTCTTCGGCCATCTTTGTTATTTTCTCGCATTTGAAATGACGTTTCGGCTTTGCTTTGGTTTTGTTATGCCAAAAGAAGTGCGCATTACAGCTGGCCCGATCTCGATTCCTCAAAGATAGGCATTACGGTCAAAACAATATACATAAAAGATCATTCGGCCTATCTTTTCAGTATAAGTATAAATCTAATATTAAAATATCATCAAAAGTTTCTGGTAAGAAGATTTTGTTTTTATTGTGATCATAACGCAATTGCGGATGCGTTCAAGAGGGTTTTTTCCGAAAGCTAGCTGTTAAATACCAAACACTAACGCCTTTTTAAAAAAAGCCGTCAACCTAGCCCTCTACACCAAAGAGAATATAATCACAACGTTTTACTCTACACTTCAACCCTGTTGGTTACTCAGTTAACGAAATGTGCCTAGTTTCCTCTCGAGGTGTACCATTCGCCGTAAGCCGCGGCACTCACGAGCACCTTTTTTTGTATTCGCTACAGTTTTGTCTCTCGCGTTAAGATTGCGTTTGTACGAAAATGCGCGCACGTTGCGACGCGACGGCCAGAAGACTTCATTGTCTGTGCGTATGGAGATAAAACCAGGACGGCGACGAAACATGATTAAATAGTTGCAGCCGTTACCGACCAGTACCAGACAGTAACTAACTAACCGTTGTAGACAATAAAAGCGACGTTTGCATAATAAGAGCACCGTACACCGTCAATTTATCGATGTAGACCATGTAGGGATAAAAATGTTGCTCTATAGGAAAGTTGATTCAAAGCCCCTATAGCTAAATAAATGAAGATAAAAAAAAGATGATTGTCCGCGTCGGTCGGCCCTTACTCTCAAAATACGATTTTAAATGACTTTGATTCTAATGTCGGGTAATACTCTAAAGAGAACAAACGCCTTGTAATCAAGATCGAATCCAACATTCTGTCTTCTCCCTACACAAATGCTCTTAGATAAAGCGCGGTGACAAGGTGGGCACCCAATACGAAGACTTTTGTGCATAGGGATTGTATGATCATAATATTAGGCCGGATTTTTAATGCAAACACACGCTAATGTTGGCATTAGGTACTTGTACTTGTTTGTACCTCATCACTTTTACTCTTCATTCAAGACTAATGGAGAGAAAGAAGCGGAGATGAAGTTACTTCGAACTTCAAAGAACTTCGACGATATTCAAAGTCGACGCCGTCCTTTTCTTGGTCATATCAATGAAAAGGACAGAGCTATGATCTATTGTCAGTAAGTGCTGCAGATTGTGAAGCAGGCCCTTAAAGCAGTTAAGTTACTGGCCAGAAGAATTATCACATAATTTTAAAGAGTAAATTAAGAGAACGACAGTGTATCTCGAAACAAAAGTGCGAATGACAAAGCACACGGTTTTCAAGAATCACCTTCTATAAAATAAAATGTAATACTTTATTTTCGCTGATTATCGTAATTCAAAATTATTAATGTGCAATATAATATGACGCTCTTGAGAATATCGAAGATCAAAAGGGTATGCGTCATGCATTTGGCCCCCCGGATGTTTCGGAGTGTTGGAGGCGCACCCGGGAAATTTCACAGACGTAAGTTTACTTTTAATTTGTAGTATTTTAAGAGGTCCATCTTTTTTGCCCAAGTTATTTGGATATCGAAGTAAAAAGGTCAGTTTTTTTTGATTACTTAATCATTCCCAAAAGTTTCACAGTTTATGTAAAGCGAACAAAGATGGGCCCTTTTAGTTGTGAGCACACAGATGCGTTACCTGTGTGGTGCATGCTGTCACTTTTGCGCGTTATACTATCAGATGAGGTAGAGCATAAGCTGAAATGCAACCAGGCGTGAACAAAACAAAACACAATCAGAATATTATCGTATACAGGGGAATCAAATCAGGACCGCAGTAGATGGAAGATAAGTCAATCGTGATCTTGCTAATATTATAAATGCGAAAGTTTGGATGTTTCTTGGTCAATCACGCAAGACCGATTGAACTGATCAATTCAATTCAATTCAAATTTTATTTCCCAATATAAAGTCACAGTATAAATTGCACAGCATGACAAATTATAAGTTATTACATTGAGATCGTCAGAAATTAAAATTAGAAATAAATTATAAAATATCTGGTACAAAGTTAGCACAGTTTATAGTCTGCAATACCATAGGCGAAAAATCGGGTTAAACGAGTTCTAAGCGGTTCTTCCTTTCACTGTATAGTGTTTTAAGCCCAAGGAGTCTCGCCCCACGCTACCTTAGGTTTTACGTAGGTACCTACATTGTTGCAATGTGCAATGTCGATTTGGGCGGCGGTGTACGACTTGGTAGATTGATTGAAAGCACAACCACTCTCGAATCACGCTCTCGTGTCGGTTGCTACTTGCCAAGCAACCAATCAACATGCAGCATTAGTAGGCACGATTTCTGTCAAGTGGTACCTATTCAATGTAATGTATAAAGTGGCATTTGCGCTTAATACGAAATGAACATTAACTACCTGAATCAAATTGTAAAAAATCATTATTCTGACCGTTCTGAACAATGCTGAAGAATAAAAGTGCGTCTAAAGGTGGGTACGAATTAGAGCAGCCTCGGGTTGAGGCACGCATGGCTCACCTATTTTACTCAAATTCGTACGCGCTCACGCGCTGTGCGCGAGCAGCGGGCGAGCGGCGCGCGGCGAGCCTTCGAGAGTCGGTCTTTTGACCGTGCTCAAAGGCGCCTCGGTGTGCGTGCCTCGCGTAATTTTGACGTGTATCCGAACGTGCCGCGGGCAGAACAACAAGTTCTAACTTGTTTGTGGGCGTGGCGCGTACAAATTTGATAAAGTTGCTGGGCCGTTCCGATTCGATTCCGAGGCGATTTTTTATTCTTTTTGCTTTGATTATTTACTCTCTAGATAGAGTGTGGCCCTGTAATCACTACGAAAGAAACAGGCCAGTTTTTGTATGCTTGTGTGCGTGACTTCTTTGTCTGACACTCGCAAAACGTCATTCTATTTATCTCTGTGGGCATACATGGGGATGCCAGCTAAAGACATATTTGCTAATTTACAGGGAAAACTGATCATAGTAAGGTTTAGTTATTGTGAAGTGTTTGAAAAACTAAAAATATAGGTATCGATTCGAATTGGAATGGGTTGACTTTAATGTTTTCAATTCATAAAATACACTCACCGGCAAATTTACCCGAACAAAATAAAAGGAAGACATTGGGAAAAAGTTATTTTTTGCCCGAGTAAAATGTTTTATAATTTGTTAAAAAAAAACTGGTAAGACGTCATTAATTAAGTGTAATAAAAAATAAATATTGTTGTATTTGTGAAACAAAACTATTGCGTTAGAAATGTAGACTTTTCATTTATGTTCCGCTTAATATGCCGTGAGTAAAGTGGGATAGAAGGTATAACAGAGAAATACAATTTTGCACAAAACTTAAATTTTATTCGTATTGTATTCTCTATCAGTTTTGTTTGTATAATCTTCTCCACGACTGCTTCTTATAATGTCTACCCATCGATTGTGCATTATAGGATCACTAGGTATTCTATAAATAAATAATGTATTGTAAGGCAAATTTATTATTGACCCATGAAACATAATACATTTTCATATGGACTGTACCATTCTCGGCTCGCACTTGACCTATTTCTGATTATATTATTTATGCATTCATACAAATCTTATGTTTCAAAATGAAAATAAGTTATTTACAAAATCGTTTATTCTCCACTCACACTTAGCCGTTTTCAAATTGTTTTATTTCAATAAGCTACATGTGAAATGATCTGACCCCATCTCAAATTTCCAGTTTGAAAGTCAAAATTTATTTTTATCAATTTCCACTATTCTCGACTTACACTTGGCAGTTTTCTATTATTAACTTTATATATACTCGTAAATATCCTAACGTAACTTCCATACTTCGACACACACCAGTAGGGACTAGGGAATTTCGTATTACAAAACTGGCAATACCAACAATAATGCCAAGATGGAATCGTATTAATTAGACATATTAAACTGATGGATTTTTGAAATAAATACTATGAATTCTGAATTACTTACCGGTGGTAGGTCACTTTGCTGTTTGATTTCATACGTCCTTTGTAATTTCGACAAAGTTTAATAACACAACTCGTCATTTTAGTGCCTTTTTAGCAATATAAATTAAGACACGTAACACGACCGTATCCCTTGACAACATAATTGACACTAAGGAGCGGAAAGCTACTTATAGGCTAACAGTTAGCTGATAATTTTTTCGACGCATTCATGTCATTGAAGTTCTATTTAGAGAGTAAATAATCAAAGTCTTTTTGTTAATAATTCGGTGAATTATGATAAACGCAGCCGCGGTTGTCATCGTGTCAGACGCCATTTTGAAATGACGGCTCGCGTCAAGTATGCTGCCTCACGCGCGCATGTTTATATGCAACAATTTGGGTCGCGAGCATCTCGCCGCGGAGGGCGAGCATGCCTCAGGCTGAGCCGCTCAGATTCGTAACCAGCTTAAAATATAAAATACTAGCGACCCGCCCTCGCTTCGCTCCGGATTAAAGTATTATACATATAAACCTTCCTCTTCAATCACTCTATTTAAAAAAACCGCATCAAAATCCGTTGCAGTTTTAAAGATTTAAGCATAGGTACAAAGGGATATAGGGACAGAAAAAACGACTTTGTTTTATACTATGTAGTGAAGTGACAGCCCTGGCCGTTGTAGCGTGGGCGGAGTTGGTACCTAGGTAGTTATGACGCGCAAGGGAGTTTCACTTCTGTTTAAACATCTCTTCCTTATTCTTATTATACCTATAGTTAACGTAAAACAGCATTGTGCCGCTACCGCCTTGTGTAATTATACCTATGCAATAAATAACGAAATAATTAGTTATTACTGCACGGTAGATAAAGTTAAAAATGGATTGGAACTATTTGACATTATGTTAGTGGAAATTAAATATTCTTGTTGAAAGGGTGATTTTAGTGTTGATAAAATGCAAAAATTCGGTCTAAGGTATTATAATATTGTTATACTAAATTATGTTTAATGTTTAGTTTTAAGAATACCATAGTTTTTAAGACTCTTTTTTTCTCTGCAATGTTAATTCAGACACAATCATGTACGAATTTATTAATAAAAAATACTATCTATGTAGGTACCTACAACATTCATAATGATCTTGTTGATTGACACTGGGCTTCTAAGTAAGCACCACTTTTAAAGTTTTAAAGCCTTTTTGATGGCAGCACAGGCGCCCTCGGCTACCATAGAAAAGAGCAAGATACCAGTACTTACCGTTCACAAATTGCCACAAAAAGTTCGTTAACCAGCTCCTAGTTTTAACTGAAAATGGCGAACAAAGTCCATGTTTTTTTTTCTCGACAACTTGAAGCATATTTTTAAGGTACTTGTGCGAATGTCAATTTCGCTACTATGTAAATACTCAAGTTTCGACGTAATACTCATGGTTTTTTTCCGCCATTTTCAGTCAATTACGTCACGATATGGAATGGCCATGACCGTGATGGCGCCGATGACGGACGCAAGATATGTAAACTGGTCTTGTTCCCGTCCCAGCCCTTCTGCCACGTAGGAAAACATAAGATGCTGTACGAAATCTTGCCATACACGAAAGTGAATACAAAGGCAATAATGCATAAGCATTTAAATACGACAAGAATTAGCGAAAATAAACTTAAAAATGAAACAAAGACTACTTACCCAGCAGATGAAGAAGGTAACTCTGAGATGCCTCTTGAGGGAGTGAGAAATGATGCTTTAGAAGAAGCTAAGTCTAACGTGCTCCTACGTGCTCGAAATATCATTACAATATTAGCTTGTCGTGATAAACAGGAGACTAAATTGCAAGCTAATATAATAAAGGTTAGAGAACAGGCTTCTGAAATTAAATTGGAAAAGGTTGATTATTGTGATGTGACAACAAAACATTGTACCGTAGAATGTAATGCGGGACCGGAAAGAAATGGCAAAGCCGCGGCAATAACAAAGACGAATGAAAATCATTTGATTTATTGTCGTAAAAGTGACGAAAACGAAACGCAATATAATATTTCATTTAATGATATCATGTCATGCATAAGATCACCAAATACATTACTCGTTAAATCAACTAAAACGCAAGAAAAGAAAAAAAAGGATAGGAAAAGTAAAGAAAAGAACAAAATGACACGAGACAAAGATTTGACACTGCAAGCAACAATAGCTAGTAAGGAAAATGAAGTGTTTTATGATTACTTTGCCGGGGGAGTTTTAGTAAATTCAATACCAACTGAATTAAGAAGTTCCGGCTTAGAAAGTAAGAGCTCTGTTAAAAAGGAGCTAAAGGAGCCGGTGCCAAATATCAAAACAGCAGAAGAAATAGCGCGGAGGTATATTCAGGCTCAGGCTTTTCCCGACGAACATGTCGGGGATCCTCATATTATTATTTTCGAAGATCCTTTGCCCTATATCAATTTACGAGATGAAGCTGTTCCGCTAAGTGAGTTACTTCAGCGCGTAAGAGAGCACAGTAGGATTATGTACTGCCGTGAAGTCGGTCGGCATCTGGCGGTGCAAATGAAAACTTTGACGTCTAAATCCCTGCTACCTTCAACTAAATGCCTGGCAGCTTCGAGCAAGTGTCCACCACCGTGTCCTCCAATTTGCCCACCAATGTGCCCGCCGCCGCCGATGTGTCCGCCGCCGTGCCCACCGCCGTGCCCACCACCGTGCCCACCACCGTGTCCCCCGCCAGAATGCCCGGCACCTTGCGGTCCCAAGTTGTTCCCTCCGCCATGCCCGCCACCCATGACCCCGCCGAAGTGCCCTCCACCATTCACCTTTCCTACGCCTAAATGCAAGTGCCCTAAATGCCCGCCACCCTGCCCTCCACCCAAGTGCCCGCCACCCTGCCCTCCGCCAAAGTGTCCACCACCCTGCCCTCCACCCAAGTGCCCCCCACCCTGCCCTCCGCCAAAGTGTCCACCACCCTGCCCTCCACTCAAGTGCCCCCCACCCTGCCCTCCACCCAAGTGCCCCCCACCCTGCCCTCCGCCAAAGTGTCCACCACCCTGCCCTACACCCAAGTGCCCCCCACCCTGCCCTCCGCCAAAGTGTCCACCACCCTGCCCTCCACCCAAGTGCCCACCACCCTGCCCTCCACCCAAGTGCCCACCACCCTGCCCTCCACCCTGCCCGCCGCGCAAGCCCTCACCACTTAGCCCTAAGCCCAAGTGCCCCCCACCCTGCCCTCCGCCCTGCCCCCCACCACCTTGCTGCCCACCGCCCTGCGCCTGCCCACCGCCGTGTCCTCCACCCAAGTGCCCTCCTCCGCCAAAGTGCCCTCCACCCTGCCCTCCCTGCCCTCCACCACCCTGCTGCCCTCCGCCATGCGCCTGCCCTCCAGCCTGCCCTCCACCGCCCAAGTGCCCTCCGCCGTGCCCTCCACCGCCCAAGTGCCCTCCGCCGTGCCCTCCACCGCCCAAGTGCCCTCCGCCATGCCCTCCACCGCCAAAGTGCCCCCCGCCGTGCCCGCCACCTCCACCGAAATGCCCCCCACCGTGCCCTCCACCCAAGTGCCCCCTGCCGTGCCCGCCGCCGGAGTGCCCACGACCTCCACGCAAGTGCCCACCAGGTTCCCCTCCAAAGTGCAAGCCACCTCGGCCCAAGTGTCCTCGACCTCCGCGCAAGTGCCCGCCACCTCCGCGACCGCCGCCCAAATGCCCGCAGCCCACGAAACCGCCGCCCAAATGCCCACCGCCCAAGAGCGCGCCGCAGCCGAAATGCTGCGTTAAAGACGCGGTCTCCCTCGCAATACACCTGAACCCTGTAGAAAACTCCCCCAAGAATGTGACGCTGCCTGTGCTATGGATCCGTTCTCAACCGAATTTCTGCAGTCTCAAACACAGGAGCGATATGACAATTGCTCTGCAGACGTCAGGAGACTATCTACGTTACATCATCGCATCGTTACTGAAGAAATTAATGAGATCATGACTGGTGTCATGAAACCTATTTTCTTCGTGACAGTTTCAACAGTAATATATTCTTGCAGTGTCCTGAAAACGGCTTCTGAACAGCCTTACGCCGAATTATACTTTAAATTTGTAATTGTGAAATTCTTAAAATGATAAGCAGCGTTAATAAATTGTTACAAAATAAATTGTGTTTGTTTTAAGTAAAAATAAAAGATAGATTTAGAACCAAAGTAGGGTACAGTCACCAGCAGTACTGACACGTACGTCAGCTGTTTTTAATTTAAATACCTATATTAATTCCGACTGTTGTAATCATAACCACTGTATAAATGTATGAAAATGTCTATTAAATATATTTAAGAAATAAATATCAGACAACCTCACGCAACAATACAATACAAATACTCTTTATTGAACACCAAAAAAATAAAATAAAAACAGAACACGGAACAGTACATTTAAATCATAGGTATACAACAGGCGGTCTTACCGCTAAATAGTGATCTATTCCAGAAAACCTTGTAAGAGAAATAACTGAGGATACAAATTCATGGCAGGCGGTGTAAACTAATTCGTCGCAACTTGACCTAGTCCCGAACTAAGCTCTAGGCTTTTACCCAATTAGTATGTTAAACAGCATATTCTCGAAACACGATATTCGCAAAACATGATATTCGCAAAAGACGATATTTGGAAACATCATATTCGCAAAACATGATATTCTCAAAACATAAGACAGTCAATTATCAATCGGACAGTGTCGACGGAGCTCCGCGGTAGCTCCTGTTTCTGGGTGGTTTGGCCCTCCGGGCATACTGTATCTAACATAACCTAAACCTACCTACAATTCTATAACCTAATTCCACTATTTGATAATATCACGTTTTGCGAACATGATATTCTGTGAAGTATGGCTTTAACCATGGGTACTAGATAACAATACTTATGAAGAAATACATAGAAAACGTCCAATATTCGAGGACAAATACTCAAGCTGACCACACAAATAATTTTTCGAGCTTCGTAGGCAGGGTCATCATCGACGAGGCTAATCGTTTCGTCAGTAGAAGTCAAACTTTGTACCTACGTTTCATAATCTGACCACGGCATAGTTGCTTTATCTTACCCTTTTGTGGCTAACTGCCACAAAGTTAAACAGGTGTTAGTTCTTCTTTTATTTTGATGGCGGCCCATCGCGATATTCCGCAGTGATTTCGCCAATGCCAAGTGAATAGAGTAAATCAGTGAAGAGAATAAATCAAAAGTATAAGCCAGAAATCTTTCAATCAGCCATCTTCCTTCCCCGAAGGTTACCGGAAGACCCAGTTTTTAGCATTGCGTACTCAAACTAGGAACCCTCATAGTTTCGCCATGTCCGTCCGTCCGCAGCCTAGCGCAGAGACCTTTAGTACTAGAAAGCTGCAATTTGTTATAAATATGCATATTAGTCAAGCCGACAAAGTGGTACAATAAAATGTAAAAAAAAAATATTTTAAAGAATAAAGAATAAAGGCGAATAAAGAGAATCGGTCCAAGGATTTATCCCTGGGGAACTCCTCTAATAATAGAAGCCAGGTCAGAAGCCACGGGGGTCCCATTAGCACCACTTACCTCAATCATCTGTTAACGCCCGCTTAAGTAGCTAGAAAACCAAGCGACCGCACTGGGTTCGAAACCATAATACGAAAACTTGGAAAGCAGGAGCGTAGTGTTTATGGTATCAAACGCTCGACAAAAGTCTAGCAGAACGAGGATAGAACCCTCCCCTACATCTTGGGCGGCCAGGATATCATCAACAACATCTAGAAGAGCTGTAGCAGTACTACGTTTTTTGCAGAATCCTGATTGTTTGCCAGGAAGCAGTTCATTTTCGATGAGCTTAGACAAAACGGGGAGAATACTGATGGGCCTATAGTCAGTGGGGGAGGAAGTTTTAGGGACAGGTTTAACAATAGCAGCCTTACAGGCTTCGGGGAAAACATTCGTCCTCAACGACTGGTTAATTATTGCAGTTAACACATGTAACGTACGCGGCAGAGTAAGGAGTAACATCTCCAGAGAAATGCCGTCAAGTCCCTGGGCCTTCGTTTTTATGGACATAATAATATTCCCAACAACATGCTCTGAGACAGGCTCTAATGTGAATCTTGCCGGACCGTACTTATGGAATTCGAAATAAGTATTGGGATAAATCGTCTGTGCCTTTTCCGGGTACATCAAGAAAATATGCATTCATTTATTGATTGATTAATTTGTGCTACCAGGTCCGGCTTCTTCTCTCTAAAGTCGGCCACATTTCGCTTCATATTTTTCCACAATGTGCGAGGGTTATTTGCCCCAGACACTAAAAAGACGCTGACTTTTCCGTATGTAAGGCATTTGCAACTACGTTTTTAAGAGATTTTTATCTTCGTTTGTGTGAATAGACCCAGTACGTTTGTATCGATCATGGAACTCGTCCCGGGTCCTCATAATTTCCCTAATATTGTACGTTAACCACGGATATGGGTCATACTTATCTTTTTGGTCTTGAAATTTGAACCAGTTTGTAGAAAAGAGCACGTTGCAAGCTTAGGCGTAGCCATCTGCCGACGATATCGGGAATATTAGGCGTTAGGGAGGGTCGAAACTGTTTTCCAATGGAAACTTGAACCTGAAAAACAAGTCGATTATGTTTGGCCATTGAGAGAGACAGCTGCGAGTTGTATCATAAGATTGGGTCTTATCAGCTTTTAAATAAGTTTCAAGGTACGATTTTTAATAAACTCAATCAATACCTAATACTTGTCAATATTTACTTAATGATTCCGAGTAAAAATATTATTAGTTTGAAATGCTGCAGAGGGAACTAACTATACTGTATAGGAAACTTACATGGAAACACCACATAAAACAAAACGGGACCAAGTTAACCGCAAAGTCCGCAACCTGTACTGGCTAATGAGGGGTAACTCAGTACTGTCAAACAAACTTCGATTATGTACAACTCAGTTTTAAAACCCGTCTGGACATATGGGATCCAGCTGTGGCGCGTCGCGAGTAAATCATACTACCTCTGTCTGCAGCGACTACAGAACAGTATCCTTAGGGCAATAGTTCCCTGGTTCACTAAAAATAATGAGATTCACGAGTACCTCAAAATCCCGAAAGTTGCATCTGAAATTGAGCGACGCCTGGACCTGCATATGAATTCTCTAGTTACCGAACTATTAGACGCGTCAAAAATGGTCAGAAGGTTTGAAAGGGACCACGTATTCTGATTGGCAGGGGTAGCGCTGGCCGCACCTTGGCCACATTGCCAATATACTCCCAAATTATTCACTCATGGTCTGGCGACCCATCGCAAATGGAATTTTATACATACAATTAAAAACAAAGTTTAAATCCCTGTCGCTTTTGATGTGTGATTTAGTAGAGCGAAAAAGATTAGGCTAACGTTTCTTCTAACTCCGATGATTGAATTGACGTAATTAGTGTTTCCTTCGATGACCAGTAAATACAAACTAATTTTAGCGGATTCAAATCAGTATGTTTAACACTAAAATGTTAGTTGAGTAACGCTTCCATTTCGTTGCCCGATGCGTTATACTCATGGTTTTTTTCGCCATTTTCAGTAAATTACGTGACGATACGGAAAGGCCATGACCGCGATGGCGAAGATAACAGACGCAGGAGATGTAAACAGGTCTTACCTCAGGTTAGGACCTCCCGTCACTCACGCCTCGTAGGAGGAAAATATAAGACGTCTCACAAAAACGTGGCTCGTATGAAACTTATAAAGCCAACAATGTTACAGCATAAGCAAATTAGCAAAAATGAACATAATACTTCAACAGAGACGACTAACGTTACTAACAAGGTACGTAATACTCATTTAAAGGATGTCGAAACTAAAGCTTTAGCTGAAGCCAAGTGTACTGCGCTACTATGTGTTCCTGAAACCAATTTGATATTAGCTTATCAAAACAAACGAAAGAAAAAGGATCAAGCTAATCAAACTAATGTTGGATACTTAGCAGTATCAGTACAGGCTGCTCAAGCAAAATTAACAGAACAACGTTCTGATGATATTGAAACTGGAAACGTTACACTGGATTTGGATGCAGGGTCAGAAAAAAATGAAAAACCCTTTGCGATACAACGGGTTATTAAAGTCAATGAAATAGAGAATGTTGTAACGAAAAAAAATAATCAGGGAATACGATGTGAAAAGAAATGTAAAGGAGAATTAGAATTTAATAAGATAATGTTAACATCCGAAACTTGCAAAAAAAGCTCATCATCATTTAAACCAACAAATGAAAACGAAGATTTAAGATTGCAAGCAACAATAGCCAGTAAGAAAGGGGGAAAATTGGATAGGGTTTCACATAAAGCAGATGAGGCAATGAGGAGAATTGAAACTGGCCCCAATTTTCATGTTGCCAGAATTGCATCAGTAAAACAAATAAAAACAATTGGTAAGAGTCTTGATGAAAACCGATGCCAAGTGTTTAAGGAACGCCTAAATTTAAAAGTAGGGGCAGTGAGTGACATAAAAATTGTATGGGTAATGGATAAAAGAATTGGGTTTAGTAGAGTGTCTGAGGATTCTGCGGAGAACTGTGAAAGTATGAAATTTAGAGGTACAAATGGACAATCAATTCAAGATATGAAGAGTTTAGATGGTCAGTCTAATTTGAAAGTCAATGTAACGGGTGAACTCAACAGTGAAGTAAATTACGATCAGCAATTACGTGCACCCTTTAATCAAGATTTGCAAATGCAAGCGAATGTGGCATTCATGGGCATAGATGGACGGCTAAGTAAAATTACGAATCCTTTAGCTGACTCAACAGTTGAGGCAAAGAGTGACATCATGAGTGGTGCAAAGGATAGAGAATTTATTCACAGTCAGCAATCACATGCACCCTTCCATTATAAACAAATGCAAATGGAAGCGGATGCAGTCAACGGCCTCTCTCGGGAACACAAGGAGTCGAACCGGCCAAATCTGGCTGCTCATTTAATTTCGACACCCAGGTCAGATAGTTGGAGTGTTATGCACAAGGATTCATTCCACGGACCATTAAATAAATTCACAATGGAATCAAAAGAAAATTTAACAACGTCACAGTCGCCTCAACCACAACTGCCATATTATGTTGCAAAGAGAAGTTCAGTAAAGCCATGTGAATCTAAAAGTTCCAAATCAGTAAATGAGGGCTCTGTTGATAAGGAACTTAAAGAGCCGGTGCAAATGAGTCAAATAACAGATGAAATAACTCAGAGGTTTGTTCAGGCTTACACTTTACTAATCGAAAAACAGCTGTTAGCCCCACATAGTGTCCCTATCGAAGATTTGTTGCACGGTATCAAATTAAATGATGATACTATTTCGCTTACTGAGCTACTTCGACGCGTTAGAGAGCGAAATAAGATTATGTATTGCCGTGAAGTCGCCCAGCAGCTGGCGTCGCACAAGGCAACTTTGATTCCAAAGGGGAAGTGTCGAAGCCGTAAAAAGCCTCCATGCCCGCCGCGTCAGCCCAGGTGCCCCGCTCCTGAGCCTCTGTGTCCGCCGCGGAAGCCGCCTAACCATCCCTTTTGCCCAGGGTCTCCTGCTTGCACCCCACCCCGACCCAAACCAAGAAAAAGTCCATATAAAAGCCCAAAATGCAGTGATGCAAGCAGGAATGAAGACGCGGTCTCCCTCCCGATTCATTTAGGACCGGTAGTAAACTGCTCCGAGAAAGTCATTCCGCCTGCGTATGGCTCTGCTAAGAGTGCTAACGTCGATTCCGGTTTGTTCAAAAATAACGACTATATGAGTATGAGATGGCCGACGGTAACATACGTACATTACGTGATCGGACTATTAATGAAAATGTTTACAAAACCGTAACTGCTACAGACTATATTCTTTCCAAATTCTTGTAACAAAAATTGTTTAAAGTTCTCTTCAAAAGTATTTGCGTATGAAATAAAAATATGTTTTGCGAGTCTTACCTTTATTTTTTTATTGGGAAAAAAGCTTAGGTAAATATAAATTAACAGTAACAGTAAAAATATATTCGGACATCGGATTGTAAGTTTTTCCAAAGATTTTCAAACTTGACAAATCGATTTTTGCACTCGAATAACCATGTCCACGTAGTGCTATTGGCTATGTTCGCGAAGAAGGTAACCAAAGAAAACAGAGACGATGCGAATGAGTACGGAGTATGAGAGACAACCAACCGAATGTTACCAAAGGCAAAGAAGCCAGTAATACCTACGTCCACCGCTATCGATGCAACTGCCGCAACCGTAGTCTACGTGTCTGCCGCCCAACTCAATTTTTCCGTTAACCTTTCGTATGCGGTAACCATGAAAAACGGCGATGCGGGTCACGTGACGTCAGAAACAAAACTACGGGCATACAACCCCATTGGGTACGCCCTTGAGCTTACAGCTCGAACAAAGCATGTGTCAGATTTTTAATATGTTACTCGATTAATATTGGAACCGTAGATAATAGTTATTTGTGCAACAAGAAAGCAAAGTTGTTTTTTGCTGCGAGTGTTGATTTTGAATCCCGAGCAAGCGAAGGATTCTAGAATTGAATCACGAGCGTAGCGAGTGATTCTAGGTTAGAATCTTGAGTGCAGCGAGAGATTCAAAGACAAGAGATGCAAATAACTTTAGTCTTGTGTTGCACATACAATGTTTCACCTTAACAGCGACAAAATATAACCTTTATCTACACAAATCATAAACCCTCAATGATGCGTTCAAAAACCGCAAATGACTTACGACTAGCATAAAGATAAACTGTTTTGTTAGGACCCATTTATGTTTTGTAAAAATGTTATTATTGCTTAATAATAAGATCAAATTCGACATCATTATTACAGTCAAATTTCGAACATCTTTAAAAAACAAAGCACCTAACTCAGTACTTGACCTCGATTCTAATGTCACTCGACACTTTATTCGAAATGAAATTTCAATTGCATTCAATTTTGACAAATCTCTAAAATGATATGACAGTGGCGGCCGACTCTAGTTTGTCTCTGAATTTAAAAGAAAACTACGGGTGCCGCCATTTTTGACGTTCCAGTTGTCTTGTCGCAAAAAATAGTTTAGTTTCTTTTGTTTTTTTATAATAATATATGAATGTAGATAAATAATTGCATGTAACTGTACATAATTAGGCATTAAATCACTCGTGTGATGTTATTATGTAACAGTCACATAAACTACTATAAGGTAAAAAAACAACATGGTAAAAATAAAACGACAGCCCCAAGCCGCACGTGCGCCGCACCACGGCCACCTTTATATTGTGAACAAAAAAGTTACTTTGTCTCACGCTCGCAGCAAAATCGAATTTTGCCCAAACTCAACAGCAAAAACACCCTTTTGAGGTGCTGAGGTGAAAATTAATTTGTTTTCAATGAAAAAGGGAAAGAAAAACATTTATTCACAAAAATAATTTATTACTTATTTATTGTAAATTTTATTATTTCCTTTAGACAGTTTTGACGTTACTAAAAAATTGAATTATTTTTTGTACTAAACACTGACTTAATGTGTTTTACTTAACAATGTTTGAGTAACATAGTGTTACGAGTAGGTATGGTTAGGTAGGTAGGTAAATTAGAATCGACGCGCCGGCTCAAGGACATGCCTATTGTTAACGGGTACAATCGAGTTCAAGGCCAAGGCCGTCGCTATTATAATACAAGGCCGCAATGAGTAGAACCTTCCATTATCGAACGTTCCCGGCGGGTCAAGGCCCATCGGTCATTCGAGAAGGCAACCTGGAACGTTCGGCTATTGGATGTATAAACATTCCTTACTTGGAGAGCGAACAGTGCGTACCTACGAGTGAACCGAGCGATCATCTAAGTTTATTGTGCGATAGTTGTTTGTAACGATTAAGTGAGTGTGTTAATTAAAGTCTGCTCTTAATTATCGGTGTGTTCGTACATTTCTATCAGTTACCTACCCCCCCGTACGTAACAATATGAAAGAAAACGCCCGAGACTCGGAAACAAATACTCGCGCTTGTCACACAAGTATTTGATCCTGACAAGGAATCGAACCCGGGACGGCTAGCTTCGTAGGCAGGGCCACTACTAAATAGGCGTCGTCTATGGCTAAGCTCTCCTAACTTAGCCTTATCCTTTTACGAATCAGGTTCATAATAAAATGACATATTTAATCACATTCATAATGTAATCCACTGATTAAACAATAAAAAAACTGTAAAGTAATATCCGAAATTCTGATAAGAAGATCTTTAACTAAATAAACACTGATATTTTTACTACGATTTTCTAATTGAATATAATCCAAGACTCAAAAAATATGCGTCAGCAATCGAAGCCAAATATCCGCTACAGGACAATGGGCATTTATTTCCCGCTCGATAGCAATCATGGTAGTGTCACACAGGATCAGCAATTGGAAATAAGCGCCGGTTACCTTTCCTCTATTTACAAATAACTTTCCATTGATATGTAAATTGTATCCATTGGGCTGGGTACCACGTTCCATTATTTTTGCACAATGACCTTTTTTTAAACACACCGTTCGCATCGTCGTAAAAAACTAATTTCCATTTAGGAGCGTCCCCACTCAGAGCATTCGAGTGGTGTGGACGTTGAGCCGAGCGTTACTGTGGTCCACACCCCTTGAATATTCGACACCGAATGCTCATTTCACGCGAAAGCTCTCAGTGAGGACGCTCCTTTTGACAATGGAATATTAAGAGCTGTATATGAAAGCTGTCAGTTCTCCATATGGTGCCTTTAATATTCCAGTTATAGAGTAAATATGTTAATCAAATAAATTAACGTTTACATAAACATATGTTAATATTTTAAGTTTTGTGTTATCAATATGGGTTTTTTATTGAAAATGGCGAACAAGTCATTCTCGCTTTATTTCTTTAGGCAATAGGTATAACACTCGCTACTTATGTAATTAAAAGTTTCGACCACTAAGTAAAAGAAAAACTAGTCTGGTCAATTATGGTGGCTGTTGTTTCTTGTTTTGAAATTGAATGCTTCGTAGTAGTTTGTTCTCTTTCTAAGACTAACTTCGTGGTGCAACCTTCTGCGGGAGAGATGACGATCCCACGAATCTGAATCTTGGTATTTGGGGAACATTAGACGATAAAGCATTTGCTGCCGACCCTGTGCAAAGGAAGCCTACTTAGTCAATATGCAAACGCTGTTTCTGTTTTCTATATATTTGAAATGCGGAGTTGACGCGATCTGTCATCTACAATTCATTACATTTGGTCCATCATGAATATGTTTACTTAGCGTCAGCTAAGATGCGTGGCGCTAACAATAAAAAAAATCAAAAAGTAACATTGCATGTAAGCTGACTATTCTATCGCGTCAGCTGCTCACGAGCACACTATCCACTGTCAATTTTAGAAAATAGCTATCTTTAGTGTTATGCGTCATGACACTCATGACTCTGGCAATAGGTGCTGCTTCTTTTATTTCCCGTAGGTATACACTTACTCGTTCAAACTACTAGATGCTCGTAAGTCGGGAACCTCTTGAATTCGTTGCCGGCAGTGAATGCGTTAAGGATGATTAAGCGGTTGAAACTTTATTCCATTCCTTTACCCTGAAGGCACCAGCCATACTTATCTGACCATAGAGACGCTGATGTGTGTTGATGCTAAGAGTGAGTGAAAATGCGACGTACTATTTGGAAATAGTCACATATGTTAGAATCAGAATCAGAATAATCTTTATTCAAGTAGGTTTACAAATAATAAACTCTTTTGAAACGTCATAGTAGCGACTTAGCCTAAATTGACTGCAGGTTCAAATTGCGACCGAACAGAGAAGAACCTGTAAGAAACTCTGTCGGATGTCTTTTTTTTTTCGACGTTCGCAACCTTTTGTCATAAGGATTAAACATTTTGTAACAATTTCTGAATCCAAATATTGGGAACGAAACAATTTTAGTTAATCACTCGACGAGTCTGCTTCGATTTGTGACTTTAAGGCTCTTGATGTTTGAACTGGGACCCTGCGAAGCATAAGAGATCTAATGCGCTGCAAAGTGTTCCCCAGTTAATTGTTGCCTCCCTTAACTCTTACTTCTCTCTGATTGGTCAGATAACACAAAATACTTATAGCGGATTTAAAAAGTTAATGTTAAGATTGATAGCCGAGGAGCGCTAATACTTCGTTACCGATGCGTTATACTCATGGTTTTTTTTCGCCATTTTCAGTAAATTACGTGACGATACGGAAAGGCCATGACCGCGATGGCGAAGATAACAGACGCAGGAGATGTAAACAGGTCTTACCTCAGGTTAGATCCTCCCAACACTCACGCCCCGTAGGAAAACATAACGTACTTTACAAAAACATGGCAGCACATATCAAACCACGTACAATGGCTGCATTTGTACAACTAAAGGATTTAGAAAATATTCAAATTAGTAATAACGGACAAGAAGATCGGTGGATGTACTTTCCCGAATCAAATCAAATTAAAGAAGAAAATAAAAAAGAACTTGTATTTAATGACACTGAAAAAAAAGAGATGAGCGGAGTATCACCTGCTACAATAAAGGTTGGAACGGACACCACTTTTCCTTTTACACGGAACGCATTAGATAATCTTTTTACAGCGTTAGCGAAGAGGTTTTTGGATAAGGAACAGGTAGAAACCGGTGGAAATGTGATAAAGTATGTTGAACAAACAGACTCAAAAGTCAAGGAAAAGAGCGACATCCAAAGTGGCACAGAGGATCGAAGTATTCTGTCCAGTCAGCAAGTACTCCCTGTTCCCTTGGTTGATCAATATGAGCAAACAGAAGGATCACAAACGGGAGTTAAGGGTATAGACATGGAAGAACACAAATCAGAATCGATCCGACCTACAGCGAAAGATAATGAACCAGTAAGTGAGGTTTCTATAGAAAAAGAGGAAAAAGAGCTAGCGCTAACAGGTCAAACTACAGAAGAAAGTGTGGTTTCTACAGAAAAAGAGGAAAAGGAGCCTGCGCCAATAGTTCAAATTGTAGAGGAAAATACGGTTTCTATACAAAAAGAGGAAAAAGATCCAGCGCCAATAGTTCAAATTGCACAAGAAAGTAACTTTTTTATACAAAAAGAGGAAAATAATCTAGCGCCAATAGTTCAAACTGCAGGAGAAAATAAGGTTTTTATACATAAAGAGGAGAAGGAGCCGGCACCAATAGTTCAAACAGCATTAGGAAGTGAGGTTTTTATACAAAAGGAAGAAAAGGAGCCAGCGCTGATAGTTCAAACTGCAGAGGAAAGCGTTTCTATAGAAAAAGAGGAAAAGGAGCTATCGCCAATTGGTCAAACTGCAGAGGAAAATCAAGTTTCTGTAGAAAAAGAGGAAAAGGAGCCAATGCCAACAGTTCAAACTGCAGAAGAAAATCAGGTTTCTATAGAAAAAGAGGAAAAGGAGCCAATGCCAACAGTCCAAACTGCAGAAGAAAGTAAGGTTTCTTTAGAAGAAGAGGAAAAGGAGCTAACGCTAATAATTCAAAATGCAGAACAAAATGAAGTTTCTCTAGAAAAAGTGGAGAAGAAACCAGCTTCAACTGCACAAGAAATTGAGGCGTTGCCCGATGAACAGCAAGATGCAGTACAACAGTTTGAGGAGGCATACAATTTCCTGTTTCAATATCCACTGCCTGATATAAATGATGAAACAGTTCCACTTACTGAGATACTTCGGCGCGTTAGAGAGCGTAATATGATTTTATATTGCCGCGAAGTTTGCCGCGATATGGCATTACATATGGTTTCTTTGAATTCAAAGGGGAAAGATGGGAAGTGTGGACCTTTTAACCCTCCATGCCCGACCAAACAGCCCGCGTGTCCGACACCGGAGTTCGTCAAGCCTAAATGCCCTGATATTCCGCCCTGCCTCAAACCGCGGAAGGCTCCGCCTAAACCCAAAGGTCCTCCAACATGCGAGAATTGCAGTGATGGAAGTAAAACTGCAGTAAACTTGTCCAAAGCAGTCTTGCCTGTGGAGTTGTTACTCTGTCGCAAGTTACAAAGCGGATTTTTGCTGTCCTGAAAATAGTGATGATTTGAGAATGCGACTGCTTCTGCTACGAAACTATTTTAATTTTTGCTACGTAATTCTCGCACTGTTAAAGATATTAAATTTATGTAAATTGAAGTCTGTCATTGACATAGATCGTTATCGCGGGAGCAAAAACAAATCTGTTATAGAACACATATAACAGAGTGTCTGTTTGGTAAAAAAGGAATATTATGCCTACGCATTCTAAACCTCTAAGAAGTTCTTCATATCTTACACGACGTTTTCTCTGAATAGACATAGTTGGTCAAAGAAAATTTAATAATAAGCCAGCAATGTGTTTTTTTTTAAATGGTTTCATTTAGCTTCACCGCGTAGGTATATTTGTTTGTTAGTGGCTGTTAGCTACAAATCTTGCAATCAATTTAACATACACGCATTGAGACTCCGTGACCATGCAGAATTACGATACCTTCGATCTTTAATTCCTGATGCTGTAGATGGTGCTGCTTAGCTTAATGACATTGATACTAGATGATTCATAAGAGGTTTTAAAACCCGTTTTTCACTTATTTTAATTGAGGTTATGATACTCAGTATTTAAAGTTATCGACTTTGTATTTTTTAAGGCACCTAGTCATACCTTTCCCATAGAGACGCGCCACTAT
Source organism: Acleris holmiana (assembly GCA_949316455.1). Taxonomy (NCBI): domain Eukaryota; kingdom Metazoa; phylum Arthropoda; class Insecta; order Lepidoptera; family Tortricidae; genus Acleris; species Acleris holmiana. The sequence continues at coordinate 3,529,601 of OX438789.1, read as the reverse complement.
GCGAGTGTCGCTTCTGTTATTGCCTACTTATCATAATCTTTGAGTACTGTCAAATCGTATTTGCTCCCGCGATAACGATGTATGGACTCATTGAATAAGAGTAAATCATTGCATTGCCGACGGATACCTCTGCTACGCTGAACTGCGTTTGCCAAATTCCATGTCTGATTTCTTAAGGGAATTTCTGTCTGATATGGTTTCAGGGATAAGCAGCGGTAATAAATTGTTCGAAACAAAATTGTGTTCGTTTTTAAGAGAATATTAAGAATTCGTCAGTTAAATTCAGCTTAACTACTGAACAAACGCTACTGTGAATTGACACGCACACGAGATTGTACACAATATTGTGTGGTATTTGCGATTTAGCTACCAGGGGCCTTAGAACATCTGCAATCGCCATGCAAGTTTATCTCTTCTATCACTCAAAATCTATAGGATGATATTCTCGTGCGTTTCGATAATCCACGTGGTGAACTATCATACCATGCATTGTCTGATAGAAAAAAAAACAGTGGGACATGTAACCTGTTAAATTATCAAGTTATCTATCATATTATTGTTTACGATACAGCCACCTTTACTTTAATATTACATATCTATCATAACTCCATAACTGTCTAGTCTGTTACATTTGGTTTATGGAACAAGTATGTTTTATAGACTTAATTTTATAATAAGCACCAACTGTTACCAATACGTCTAGATCGAGTTAACTTTTACGTCCAGTCAACGCATTCACTGCCAGCAACGCATATAAGCGTTCTCCTAACTTGCACCTAGTGCTTTAATCGCATACGCATGGTATACCTCGCGGTTACTCGGTATCGGATTTTGCTGTTTAGTGCTCTTGAAGGATTATGAAACTCACCGGACATAGAACACTTGCACAATGTTGCAAACTAACACACACGCACACTTACAAGTATCACACGTAAATGCACGCACAAGCACGCCAATGCATGACAGTATGTTTTTGAAATATTATTATCTTGTTCTTTCCGTCTATAAATTTGCTTGTTGTAGCTCTGTCGCTCCTCGGGGTTGTGGCAGGATATCAGCGTTTTGCTCATCATGAGCAAAGCTATACGCTGAGCCATTTCCTTTTTGCACTGCTGCAACGCACACATTCTTGTGGCAACTTTTTGAGTATTTTTAATGTAATTGTGTTGTTTTTAATTACCTTTGTCAATTGTGTGTGTGTGATATCTATCTATCTATCTATCATACGTGCGCTTTATCAATATGCAAGCTCCGTATAAAACAAAAGATAAGGCGAAAGTTCGATAAAAGATTCCGGCACTAAATGGGTTAAGAGACCAAGACAAAATCAGCCGGTTAGCACTTACCTCTATACATATTCGTAGTATTTCGTGGAAACCTCAACCCTTAATTTGATAGTAGGTATCCAATATACCTACTTGACATAACATAATGTTCACTTGTAAAAAAACGTTTTTATTATGCTGGATCAAAATCGAATAGGGTTTGAATTCGGGGGTAAGTCAGTAAGTTAATAATAAATTACATGTAGTTTGTGTTTTCATGTTTTTCCCCTATTTAAACGATAAAAGACAAATACTTACTGATAGAAAACTAAGCTAACATCAAACCTAATCCAAGATATAACAAATATCTTAGTTTCACTACGAGTAATTATACGAGTAATACTTCAAATTGATTAGATTGGATTAGAATATTGTTTGCTTTATATAAAATTACGTTGCAAATTGCACATGTCAAGTTATAAGATTTTAGAAGGTCGTCATAAATAAAATAACAATACATAAAATATGGAAAAAATAGTTCTTTAAAGCTTAATATTTCATAAGTGGATTAAGTACTTAATCAAAAAACTGATTGGACAAACCCGTAATGTTTTTGAAAGACCTATCCAACGACAGCCCACACTTTAGGGTAGACGAGAAATAAAAATACATCCGCACGTTACGTGTAGGGGAGGTAGCATTTTTTTTTACATTTTATTATACCACTTTGTTGGCGTGACTAATATGCATATTCATGCCAAATTACAGCTTTCTAGTACTAAGAGTCTCTGCGCTAGGCTGCGGACGGACGGACGGACATGGCGAAACTATAAGGGTTCCTAGTTTGACTACGGAACCTTAAAAACGACAATCAATTAATGCTTTTCCGTGTAAGTACTCATTAACTGAATACAACGTGTTAGTCAATATAATAAGGGTCTCAAGTTTGCGCCTAAACGAATCGTCTTTGAGTGCGGAGTGTAGGTAAGTACACCTATTGGGAATTTTCTTTTAATTATTTCTAATAGGATAGGAATTATGTAAAAGTCGTGTCAACATGTTCACAATTGTACGTGCTACTAGCACGAGATCCGGTATTAGTAATGGGTGTGTAATGATCGGTATAAACATAATTCATATAATTTCATTTGATATAATAACATTTGATATAATTTTTAAGGATATAATCACTCATTTTATATAATAAACGATTGGTATATTATCAAAATATCTATTTTTATTTACTATAATTATCATTTGGTATATCATTTATTTATTATAAACATCATTTGGTATAATCATCATTTTGTATAAAAATCATATTGTATAACTATCATGCGGTATATTATTTTTTATTGCCACATATTTAAAATAATTTTAACGCCTATGATTATTTACGTAGCAAAGACTTTTAGATTTTTTGGTACAACGCTGACCGTGAGGCAAAGTCGACGGAGCTCCGCTTTGCGGAGCTCCTATTCCGCGTAGTTATGGCGCTTCGCGCCTTGACACAATTCTAACCTAACCTAACCTATATATTAGTTGAGACCTAGGAGTTACCGCTCTGTAGGGTCACAATAGGTAACTAACAAACCGACCCTTGTGGTTGGACACGAGTTAGTATAGACAGTATTTTTTTATACCAACTGTACTTTATATGAAATTAACTTTATATCATAAGTTGATTATAGTAAATATGCATTATACTTAAGCATGTTATATAAAATATTTTTAGAACAAATGATCGTTATATAAAATGATAATTATATCATATTTAAATATATTAAATGTTGTTATATGATTCAATACTTATATCAAATGAGCGTTATATCGACTGATATTATAGAAAATATTTTTATATCGATCGTTACGCACCCGATGACAAACACTTTATGTTAGAAAATTCATGCATTGATTAATCGAAAATGAGTTGCCTAGCTACCTATATCGCGTGTCGATGTTGTTATAGTAGATATCGTCGTCTTACTTACTCAAACTCATATCTGCATATTTTGTTTGCCGTTGGTAAACTTATTGCCTCTAAGTATTTCTGAACGAAAATGAAATTACCAACCGCAAAAAAAATATGCAGATATGAGTTTGAGTAAGTAAGACGACGGTATTTCATTAAGGGACAAAGTAAGCCATTATTAAAATATTGGACTTTTTAGTTATTGTCCTTTTGGGAAGTGGCCATTTTCGGAATTGTTCTTTTGGGAATTGTCTTTTAGGGAATGGACCTTTTGGGTTTTGGGAAGTGGTCCTTATCCTTATGCTCGGGTGTTATGGCTTTTTAGTCTCGAATTAAAAACTCTACTTATCACTTCGATTGAGTGAAAAATAAATCTTTAGTTATAATCGTTTTAACATAGACACTTAAAAAATTACAACTTAATAGCGCTATCTATATTACTCTCAACTCGTTACTGTTATGCAGAAAGAGGCAACAAGACGATTGTTGGGGTTAGAACATAGCAAATAGTCCAACGACAACATTTCCGAATCGAAGACTGAGGCGGTGGAGGTTGTGCTGGGCATACAACCTCCACCGCTTCCACCGCGCACTCCGACGACAAAGGCACTATCATTAAATGGCAACATGTATCTGGCTGTTTGTGGTTTTCTAGATCTTTTACTTATAAGGAAATGAAAAAGAAAAAACACTTTAGTTCCCAGGGAGTAAAGTGTCACCTTAGTCCCTATGAATTAAGTACATCGCTTTTGTCCGTCTATACCTGGCTATTGTGAGTCATTGTTTGCTGATTGTTACTGTTATCATATTGACGGAAAAATATGACATTATTTTGTTTTTTTTTTACTAAAATAGCGAAAAAAGTCTATGCGTAATTTATTTCTGAACACAGCAACAGTTTTGAGGCAATTGCTCTAATGAGATCCGCTACCACTTGATACGCAGGAGATTCGCCGCTTGTCGATAAAATAATAGTGAAAGGGGTCGCAAAGCATAGTCAAAGAATATGCGGGCAACCAACAGCGCTATTTATTGTTAAAATTTAATTCTCTTAACGCTCTCAATAAAATAATTAAAAAGGAGATAAGTCAATCCTGACATCAGATATATCAGTGCATAAATTACACCATTGTTCTCATAAGGACAGGTTCTCAAAGGACAGGTTCTCAAAGGACAGGTTCTCAAAGGACAGGTTCTCAAAGGACAGGTTCTCAAAGGACAGGTTCTCAAAGGACAGGTTCTCAAAGGACAGGTTCTCAAAGGACAGGTTCTCAAAGGACAGGTTCTCAAAGGACAGGTTCTCAAAGGACAGGTTCTCAAAGGACAGGTTCTCAAAGGACAGGTTCTCAAAGGACAGGTTCTCAAAGGACAGGTTCTCAAAAGGAAAAAGGCTGAAAAATAAATGTAGGTATGTAATTGATTTCTTACTTTAAAAGCGATAATATAATGTAACTAGCGACCTGCCCTCGCTTCGCTTTGGGTTAAAGTATTAAATATATATAAACCTCCCTCTTGAATCACTGGATAAAAAGTAGCCTATGTTCATCAGGGATAATGTCGGCTTTTAATGGTAAATGTAATTTTTCAAAACAGTTGGTTTCGGAGCCTATTCGAAACAAAAAACAAACAAATCTTTCCTCTTTATAATATTATAGTATAGATAAGTAGGTAGTTTTAGGTTATGTTAGCCTTGCAGCAGGCCCCGAGGGCCAAACCACCTACAAATAGGAACTCCACGGAAGCGGAGCTCCGTCGGCTCTGTCTAATTTCAAATCAATAAGTATCGACAGAGTTCCTAGAGTTCCTAGTTCTGGGTGGTATATATCATTTTTTTATTAATAATCTCACTCATCTCAATGTGCTAGTATGTAAGTAAGTGCAACGTTCTTATTAAGGTCAGTATGGGGAACTAGGTATAATCTCTGTCCTTATGAGAATACCTATATGTCCTAATGAGTACCTACAAAGGAGATGAACCTCAAACCTAAGAATGGTGATATGAGTATGAGAGTATAAACTGGTGACACAGGTTTTACTCCGTATTTTTATTATTTTCTTATTGAGAGCTTAATACCAAATTATTTTTCTACATTCGGGAACAAGGCACTGAGAAAAATATACAACGTCGCAGCGGTCGAAACTCCTGTCGCCACTAACCAGTTTTGTGTGACTATTTAAGAGTGGTCTTACAAAAGTTGTGCTGGCAGAATCGCTAGTTTATTAGTTTCATTTCGTTCATAACAATCATAACACAGTCAATAATTCATATTTTTTGAAAAGAACCCACTCCACGACAAAACGATTGCATCTTGCATCACACTAGGTTTACTTACTGGTGTCAGAATAGCATACAACTACAAGCCACGTCATGACGAAATTTTGCATTATACTTGAATATGCACTTAGTTAGTATTTACATTTGAGAATTTAACTCGATTCACTTTAATAATCATGAAAAACGTAAACTACGACGTTGGCAGCCTAGCTTTGTAAGAACCCTCTTAAGAGAGAAAGCCAAGCTTGAGAGAATTCTGTTCTATTCATTAGCATGGAATGAGCCTATTTTCATAGTAGGTAACTCTGCAGGTGATGCTCTCAAAGTTGGTGAAGTCGACGCAAAAAGTTTTTCCGAGGTATTACACCTTTCTACGCGTACCACCTACCTTCAGAAAAAACCGGGTAGCGGACTCAAACAAGTTGTTGATCCTATCATCAGAAATGTTGCCGATACGTGATAATCATGGATTTTTTTCGCAATTTTCAGTAATAGCCCACAAGGGCAGAAGCCCTGACAGCGATAGCGAAGAAATCAGGAGTAAAAGATGTGCTAAAATCTTAGAGCAGGTTTTTGGACCGCCTGAACTTTACAACGAAATCACAGTTCTAGATACTTTAAGAAGTAAGGCTTTGGCAGAAGTTCAAGCTAATTTGGCTATATGTGTTCGAGACATTGAGATGATACTAGCTTTCATTCGAAAAAAAGACAAAGAATTACAACTTAAGAAAGGCAAAGGGCAACGCGAAGAACATGCTGCAGTCGTACTACGTAGTACTTCTGCCAGCCTAGGCAATGATCAATCGACAGCTATGACAAAAGAAAGCGGTAAAGGCTATACCATTTTTCGCAAAACTTCGTCTATGGATAAGTCAGGATTTAAGTATAATGATAAATCTCAAATTGCAGAGCAAAATATTGAAATTGAGAAGCCAGCAACAACAGTTGAAGGTTTGATACTAAAAGCAACAACATCAAGCAAAGAACACGAAGAAGAAACGCTTACTCAAAAACTTGAAGATATTCGCGAAGTACCACTTGTCGAGGCGGAACCTAAATATGATATACTGAATCCACCCAAGACTCTAGGGCCTCCGACCTTAAATGCCACAATTTTCGAGTTACCCGGGACTAATTTTGACGCCAAGAGTGGAACAGATGAACTAGCGAGAAAGTATCTACAGGAAATTACGGAAATCCAAGGGCAAATTATTAAAGATATGGAGCTCTTAGGTATTTCGTGTGACAAGCGTGGTACAAAATACAAGGGAGTTTTATATAAGACTGTTTTGGAACGGAATTTAGGAGCGCTCTCCGAGGAAATTAATTTGCAAAAGGAAACTGTTGCAGGCAGTGAGACTAAAGTTCGTAAGGAAAACCAACCTGTATCAATCGGAGCAGCCAAGGCTCGGGTAGAGGCAGCTTTTACCAAACATCCAAAAACCATGTCCTTTGACTTAAAGGACTGGAAATACTTTAATGATTCCTTCAGGCACCACTATACAGAATACACCAAGAATTTTTGCATTGATAAAGATGAGGTCTCACAATCTCCCTGTAGTCGTATTTTTTTGCAAGATCATTTGCATGCGTACAATTGCCAAATGGCAGAGGTCGGATTAGAAAAAGATTTGGAGGATCCAGCGGGAATTTTTTTTCGAGCTCAGGCTTTCTCCGAAGATCAGGCAACTATACAAAATGAACCTCTGCGCTCTGTTCAGATCTTTATCGATGAATCGTTATCTAAACTCAACTTAAATAACGAAACAGCTGCTGAGTCACTTCGGCGAATGCGGGAACAAGATAGAATTATATACTGTCGCGAAATCGGGCGTCAGATGGCAAAAAACTTGGCGGTTTTGAATCTTTGTCCCCCCCGAAAATCTGGCTCTGGCCCGTGCAAGAAAGTCGACCCCAGATGCAGGCCCAAATGCCCACCACCTAGAAATCCGTGCCCGTCACCAGTAAAAGCTCCGTGCATACCAGACCCGCCCAAGCCACCACCAAAGCCGAGACCACCACCGTGCCCATGCCCCCCACCTGCGTGCCCATGTCCACCGCTCCCCAAACCCCCTCCGGTTACCTTTAAGTGCCCACCGGCTGCAAAGCCATGCCCTCCAGCTGAGTGCCCGTGTCCAGGCCCGTGCGCTGCGGCTCCAGAGAAACAGTCCCAATCTAAAAAGCCGCCACAGGTCAAACCACAATGTCCCTCGAAACAATCGCCGGATACGAGCACGTGCACCTGTCCTCCCACCCCCAAGGTCACGTGCCCTCCGCTGCCCCAGGGGCCAAGCAATGGCAAGAGCCCGCTGTGCGGACCCACATGTTCGCCACCCAAACCCCCGAGCCCATCTACGCCACCCAGGAAAAGCCCGCTGTCCGATACATGCCAACGCCCGGCCGCGCCCAAAAAGAAGTGTCCTAAATTTCCACCGCATCCTCAATCAACTGATATACCAGGGGTCCCAGAGTGCAACCCACCGTCACTAAAATGCCCACCACCGCCATCTGTATGCCCACCGTGCCCAACACCCAAACCCAAGTGTCCACCAACCGCAACAAAATCGCCCGATACGAAACCTAGTGCCAAGCCCTGGAAGGGTCCTAAATGTCCTTGGACTAAACCGTGCGGGGGCCCCCCGTTTTGCAGTTTCGTCGGTATCCCGCGTGGCATCGCTCTGCGATGGACTCCTTCAGAGGATTTCTCCAAGAAAAGCTTACTGCCTGTACTGCCTAAGAATTACTGCATTATCACAAAAACTGGTGCAAATTCGAGGAGTCCACTGGTAGCACAGCATTACACATTCGCGTTTCAGTTAGAAGATATATATGTGGTGAGGATGATGGGACCGAAGGACTACACGCCATGGAGTCCTATTCCTTCGTGGCCGTATCCGGTCAAGCAGAAGAAAAGGCGTTTGCAGTGCCCTAAGGAGGGTTGTCCGATCCCCCTGCCGCCACGAGTGCGTCCGCGATGCCTTCAGTTCCCTTGCCCAGGGTTCCCTAAACGATTGTCAAAATTTACTAAAATTGAGTGATTCTTTAACCCTAATGCACTAACCGATATGATAAGCAGCGAAAATAAATGTTCAAAAAAAGTCTTTTTTCACTAAATAATTATACTTAGCAGTTTCAACTCGTAATTACAAAATAACAAAAATCTCGTATACATTTATTTTCAATGTAATAAAATGTCATAATGACGTTCGCATATTACAATTATATCCGATACCCAAAACGTATAAGTAGTTGTTATAATGAACAATTCCTAATACCGAATTATTATTAAGACTGAAGGTGAAAATGCAGTAGTTTCATAATTTCCAAAAAATCAACAATACCTTTAGTTGACAGGCACAAAGATCAAAAAATGAAAGTCACTGTTGCATAATAAGTACCTAAAATTTTAACTGAGTACATTACATACATAACAATTTAAAACCTTTTTTGGACTAACACAATAGCGGTTCTGACTTCTGTACTACCTACCTAGCAAAATATTTAATTTAATTTACAAATAAACCACTACTGCGTAACGTTTTGTCACTTTTCCATAGGTTACGGAGTTTTAGACATTTTGAGATATATTTGAATTTAAAATTTGTCAAAACTTGATATAGTCCATTTGAATTTAGTAATAAGAGTATTTAGTATTTTAAGAAGGAGTAAGTAATTTCAAGTCTTAGACATTTCGGAAATAATCTGTTTTGACATTACGACGTAGTATGAACATGGTATTTGGATATCTGGTTGTAGCGAACCGGAAACTAAACTAAAACAAATGAGATTTTATACTGCCAGCCACTTCCCCTGAAAGGCACTTTTTTAATCAGACTCTCTCGTTTATGAATTCGTTGATTGGTTCCGTTGCTTCAGAAACACATTATCTAGGGTAGGTAATTTTTAAAAACGATCGCTTGGTATGTTACACAATTGCTTCAGTATTATACACCGTGTTTTTTTTGATTTACGATAACTTTAAGGGCACGTTCTTCAAGTCAAATTAAGCTAATTTTCCGAAGACAGACATATGATAACTCGTACGGTTATAAAGATATTCAATTATTAAAATTAATCAGTTAATCACGTTAAACTAATGTAAAAGGCTCTTAATTGATACCTAACAATTTTCTTTTAATTACCTATTATGAGTAAAGAGTTTTCAATTGTTAGGTCGTGCACCTGTCAAGTGTTATCTTTACTGGTGTGTGTGTATGTCACGCTGACTTGACGTATTTGACACTAACTATGAGTTAACTCTAAAGACCCTTTTAGAATGATTGAAGACACAACATTTAATTACTTTGTTCTAAACAATTTTTTTTTTTTTTTTTTGCAATATTTTAAAATCTAATGTACCACGTAGTTTCTATACGTGTACCTAACAATATGCCGAAGTTATCGTAAATCAAAAAAAACACGGTGTATATGAGTTAAGTCCCTAACTACCATTATATAAGATCTCATTTTTATATTAACATTAACACGTCAACAGTCCCCATTAAATGTTTTTATTTCTTCGTATGTCCAGCACGTCGTAAAATGCGTACCCGAGGCCCGGCCAAGTTGCGTTCGCTAACTAGCGTTTCTATTCGTAGTTTTTAAACCAATCGCGCCACTGTTAGCTCACCTTGGTTTAAAAACAAAACGAATAGAAACGCTAGTTAGCGAACGCATCTTGACAAGGGCCTCTGGTCGTTTGTAATAGTGACCCATAGTGGGGCAGGAAGTTGTTGAGCTATTTCGTCGTGACCCATATACTTATGTGGAATTAGACTATAAAAGTGTTCATAAAAACACAATTGCTCCAACTCCATTTCTTCCCTAATTTTTCCGAGAGTCTGATAGTATTATCATACGGTAAATGGTTTTGTGCGATTTTTATATGCATTATCTGCTTACCATAAGGGTGTCTATCATTTCATCTAAACGCCTTTCATCAAATGTATCATTTCATCGAATTTCATTTCATGGAACGCTATTTTCTGAAATAATAATGTTTTCAGGGTATCTTAAACATGTAACCCCAAACCTAACCTACGTAATCAATGTTTGATACCCAGAAAATAGCGTATCAGACATTAATAAAGGTTTCAGCAGAAAATAGCGTTTGATGAAATGAAATTCGATGAAATGATACATTCAATGAAGTGAAATTCGATGAATTGATTACCTTACCATAATCATATCAATTGCTAAGATTAGCTTCGTTTAAAATATAATCATGATTACTTGGAATTCGACCGGCTCCTACCGGCTGACCGAGTAGCTACGAACCTCCCGTGTTCCTATCGGGAGGCGTTCGTGCGTAGAGCACACATAACAGAAAAAAACTATTCCGTGGTAGAGCGGCGCGGGTTTTTGACGAATTAGTACTGTATAGAATTGGGCAACCTGGCAATACATTACTGCATGTATAATGGAAAGTGTTCCTAGGCAATTCCTCCGGCTAAGTTCCTTCACCGTGTCTGTCCAACCCACCCCCACGACGGATGGCAGTCTGCCTTTGTGCGTTTTCTACAGAACTTATTCCCGCGCACCACAGTTCGACGCAATTCACAGATACACACGCAGATACACACGCAGACACACACGTTAAAGTTATAATTATAACCCCACTTTTTTGCCGTTAGTTAAGAAATAACGTGGACATAAAAGGTATATTTTACGATGTCAATGTTGACGGATCTACCATCAATGGCGTGAACCCGAGGTGAAGCAAAATGGCGTTAACCTCAACGCTAAAAGTTGTCGCTCACACGCCATTGACAGCTCAACACCAGAGCTAATGACAACTTTACCTAATAGACAATCAGGTCTATTTCCACTGTCAACCATCACGGATATATCGTCACACCCATGCTAAATTCGCAAATCTGTAATTTGACTTCAAAAGACAATGACGGAAACTCCACTTGGAAAAACAGCGAATTTGCTATTATTATTTTGAATCAAAGTGCAGATTCGCGACTTTGGCATGGGTGTGACGTGATATTAGTGTTTGGCGTTGAACCTGCGGTGCTGATATATGGGTAGTCTTGAAAAAAATTGTACCTAATTAAGGACTAAAATTAAGAAACGATAACTTTTATATGTGAGTAACGAAAATGGGTTTGACGGTTGGTGACCACTTCTCGTTTCGTCCACTTCTGGTTATGACCACCTCGCAGTTGGACCACTTCTGGTTCTGGCCACTTCTGAAAATGACCACTTCTTGTTTCGACCTATTCTGGTTTTGACCACTTCTGGATTGGACCAGTTCTTGATTTGACTACTTCTTGATTTGACCACTTCTTTTTAGACTAATTCTTGTTTGGACCACATCTGCATTTGACCACTTCTTGATTTGACCAGCCTTTGTACAGTAAGTAAACAAAAAAATGGGTAAGTAATACGAGATATAAGAACTTATCATGTAACAGTCAGAGAGTTTTTGCGAGAGTTTTTGTGTTTACTGTACAAAGACTGATCAAATCAAGGAGTGGTCAAATGCAGATGTGGTCAAAACAAGAACTAGTCTAAAAAAGAAGTCGTCAAATCAAGAAGTAGTCAAATCAAGAACTGGTCCAATCCAGAAGTGATCAAAACCAGAATAGGTCGAAACAAGAGGCCAGAACCAGAAGTGGTCAAACTGCTAGGTGGTCATTACCAGAAGTGGACGAAACGAGAAGTGGTCACCAACCGTCAGAAGGACGAAAATTAGTCGTTTATTTGTATAGTTAATTTTTGTGACTCACATGTAAATGTTACCTTTTTTTTTTGTACTTAATTAGGTAATTTTTTTTTGAGCAATACCCTTAGGTCTAGGTTTTTAGCGACGAAAAGGTTAAATAATATTCTCTAATATTTCAAACTATACTATATTTACGTATATCTACATAGCATATCTAGCATAGTATTCTAAATAGTAAAAGCAAGAATTCATGCAAGAACACAATCATTGAGTACGGGGTAGTTTTATTCCGTATTTTTTTTTATACTTCTAGACTAGGTAGTGTTATTTAGAGTACCTACTCTTTTAAGTATTATATAGTTGGGTCATAGTTAAAAGCTTGTGGGCATATAAGTTTTGTTTTTATATGATAGGTCTTAAGCAGTCCAGGAGGGCTAGCACAAGTGGTCCGCGACTTGTTTGTCGCTCGGATCTCCTTTTTTATCCAATCTGTAACGATAGAGGCGCACTGAGCGGCTTTTCCGCCTCTAGTCAAACGAGTGATTAGTCAAAATACGCTTTTTGTCAAAGGCTCGTTTTGTCAAACAAGCAATTTGCCAAAGTCGCATTTCGTCAAAACGTTTTTGTCAAAGGCTCATTTGGTCAAAGGTGGGTTTTGCCAAAGACGCGATTTGTCAAAGGTGTTATTTTTGTCCTTTTGTCCGGGTCTGCCTAAAACGCACTCTGACTAATTCGCGTTATGCCTAGACCAATTGAGAAATAGTCGAAATAAGACTTAGGCGTAATGAGTTTTTGTCCTAAAGCGAACTTGGCACATTGAGAATCGGATGTATTGAGATTTAGTGCAAAAGCGAATTTGTCAGTGTGAGAATAAGACTTATTACGTATTGGTCTAAAAGCGAATAGTTAACCGGAAGTCCACATTGTTCAAATTTATTAATCAATTGCGTAAAGAAGGAATTCACTACAATTATGAAATCCGTAAAAGCGAAGTATATTACGATGTTAAAAAAAGATCTAGAACTAGCGTTCTCTACGACGAAAGCTTGAACAAACTGATAAAAGATTATTGCGATGGGAAGATAGGCGTAATAAAATGTTTGAAAAAAATTGTCACGTTAAGATGGATCCAATATAATAAGTATGATCAATAGAAAACAGAGTGTTTTATTTCTTTCTAATATGGCATGTATTCATTTGTACAGTCAGATAAATATTGTCATCACATGGTATAGTGAGCATCATATAGTTGGTAGGTAGCATCCAAAGTAGCCAAATAGTTCGGTACACCATAGATTTTATATGTAGTAGACAAACTATTTGACTACTTTGAATGCTACGTACTATATGACGCTGACTGTACAGTGGGGTTCAAAATTGCATGGACAGTTTATGAATGAATTCATTCATAAATTGTCCAAGCAATTCTGAACGCCACTGTAAATCAGATAGATATTGTCGGTCAAGAGTAGCCGAATATATCTTAACACGACTTTATCCCGATAGCACCAAAGGCGTGTTAAGATAAATTTGGCTACTTTATGTGGTCTATCTATCTGATTATGACTGCAAATAAATACACAAATAAACTGATGGTAAAGAAATATTTGACGAAACGCACCTTTGACAAACGTAGTTTGACCACACGCACCTTTGGCAAAAAGGACATTTTGACGAATCGCACTTTTGACAAAACCATGTTTGACCAAACGAGCCTTTGACAAAAAGCGTATTTTGACTAATCACTCGTTTGACTAGAGGCGGAAAAGCCCACTGAGCGACAAGCGAGAAAATACAACTTGTGCTACCCGTACTGACGCCGTTTATGCGGGAATTGGCTTAGCCAAAAAATTAGGCCTTAAAAATGTTAACTTCCGGTGTGGCCACAGGAAGCGCGCCAACCTAAATCTGTCTATGACCCAGGGCCTCTATTCTACTGCGTTATAACGATATCGCGTTTGACTGGTTTATGAATCGTTTATGTCACAGTCGCTATTATTGTAAATGACATAAGAGTTATCAAAACGTTGACAATACGGAAAAACGTCAAAGACGATATCGTTATTACCGAGTAGAATCCCAGCCCAGTTATGTTGTGAGTGAGAAGAGTTCAATCGTGCTACATATAAACCTCTCACAGGTTTCGGTAGAGCTTCTTTTTGCTTGTATAAATGCGTTTATATACTAATTTAAATTAAACCATTGGTTAACCACTGTTACTGATGAATCAATGTTTTTTGAATATTACATTTTGACTAACTAAAATTTTCTGAAAATGGCGAAAAAAATCTGTGGTTTATTTACGAAGCATTTGTTTGAATTTGATCCGCTACCAAGGGAATGTTTAAAAAGTTTTAACCGCTGCCCGTAAAAATGTTGAGAATAGAAAATAAAACATGGTAGGTTTCAATCCTACTTCAATTGTAAAAGAAAATATTAAAAGTAACTTGGAAGTTAGTTTGCGGGCAAAACATTTACCGGAGTAGCGAAAGTAACGACGCAGCGGTCAAAACTGATTCCAATCTGTATAGTTGCCTGACCATTGACTAAATACGCTATGCGTGTAATGAAAAGCATCGATTTTGTTCTCGACCTTGGTAAACTTTGAAGTGAAGTGCTTAACGGGGTGGCGATTTTCTTTTTAGTGGCCGCGCTCTTATGGTCAGACAATTCCATCCACTGGTAGCAGATCCAAACTTTAGCCGAGAAACGTTGCTTATTACCAATACTCATGGATTTTTTTCGCAATTTTCAGTAAATTACGTCGCGGTACGAACAGTACACAAGGGCCGAAACCCTGTCGATGAAGGTGAAGATTACCGCACCAGCTATAAACATCTCGTAGATCACGCTTGTGGAAGGCCCCTAGGAGCAGTAAGGTCGCCAAGAACCCTCATGGGCAGGATAATACGTGCAAAGAGCGCAACAGCAAAGGATATAAGGAATTTCAGTTTGAATAAAGGTCATGTTAAGGACCCTGGTACTGAAAACGAATTGCAACGCACCATTTTTTTGCCGGCCCCAAAAAGTATTACGAAAATCAGCGAAAAACTACAATGTGAAGGTCATGACCAACTGCCTGCTACACATCTAGAGGATTTGAGAAGCACGGTTCTAGCGAAAGCTAAAACGGATGCGCTTCTTCGTGCTCATGATATTAGCCTAATATTACCCTTATTAGAAAAAAAAACTAAAGAAAAGCATATTGAAAAACCTAAATGGAAAAAAATTGTAAAATGCAGACATACTAACCAGGTGAAAGAAAGTGAATATATGAGACTGCATGCTACTATTGATAGCAGGGTTCACAAAGAACATCTTACGCAAAAACTAGAAGAAATTTGCGAAGTGCCCGTTGCCGAGGCAGAACCTAGCATTGACATGTTACATCCATCCAAGGATTACCGCTCAGCTTTTTTTAATAGGCGCAGCCAAACGCAAGAATTTAAATCGCGTTACGATGATCTAGCAAGAAAGTACCTACGAGAAGCTACACAAAAAATTGATGCAAAATTAGTGAAAGATATGGAACGCTTTGCCCCTTCATATGAAACAAAAGACGGAGCGGAGAGTGGTAATACAGTTGGGATAAATAATAAAGTAAATGCAGCCGTTGATACACTTTTAGATCAGAAATCCGTTGCCGCTGAGAACATCCCTACCCACGAAAAAACAACAATTAATACTGCTAAAGCAAATTCCAGTTTAGTTGCAGTCCCCGCACAACAGCATGTTTTTACAAGGGACTTGATTTCCGAAAATTTAGACCATGAAATGAAAAAGATCGAAATTGTCCCAATGGAACAGCACAACGCAGAACAACCGCAACCTCTGCTTCCCGCTCAATACAAAAAATACGAACTCGGTATTGTAAATCCCCAATCAGATGTAGACGTCGACATTGATTTAGACGTTGATATTCAGAACCTAGAACAGAAAACGATCAGTGCTGCTGAAAATGAATCTCATTTAGCTAAACCACTTGAACCAGATTGGCGTATTTCACTCAGAGACTATATTCTCCATTCAGAGAAGATGCATTTAAAAGTAAAAGAAGAACTAGCAAAGTTTGAGGATAAAGAGCTGCCTGGTTATCTCAAAAAACTTTTAACGCAATTGACAAATTCGACTGATGAAGTTATTGGCAAAAATCAAGACATTATTGGGACTAAAAATGAGAAACAGGAGACAGCGGCAGTAACTCCAATAGAAATGGCACAGAGTGTAGATCAGGCGAAGCAAATGTCCTTAGGGAAAGATGATTCATCGCCTTGCAATCAAGAAGAAGAAGAAGAAGAAAAGGCAAAATGGGAGACAGAGGCGACACAGCCTGCTCAAACTGCTGATTCGATTCCGACCCTCACCCCAAGTTGGCTTGTTTCGCACAGAGATGATATTTCTAGCAATAAGCAGAGCATCGATGAAGCGAATCAACAGCCGTCAGATCAAATCCCTCAAAACAACTTATTGTCTAATAATCAAGAAGAAGAAAATGCTAAAGGGGAGATTGTGGCGATTGCTCAATCATCAGTAGACGGAAGTCAGAGTATTGTTGAGGCTGAGCAACTGCCCAAGGAGCAACATATTGGAGACCAGGCAGACCTCTCTTGGAAACAAGAGTCGGAGTCAATACAGCCTGCTGAAGCTGTCGATTTGTTTCCTGGGCTCGCCCCAGATAGTTGGCGTGTTTCGCACAGGGATATTAACGGAGCTATCACTGAATTTAGTTTGGGTGAAGAAAACTTAACATTGCTACAGCCACCTCAAACGCAACCACCTCATTACTTTTCTGGGAGAAGTCTAGAAAATCCAGCAAATGAAACTGAATTACCGTGTAGTGAATTAGTAAATGAAAGCTCTATTGAAAGAGAGGAAAAGGAGCCTGTGGTGGTAGCTGAATCAGTAGTAGAAATAGCGCAGAGTGCTATTCAACATCAGGCCTCGACAAACTTAACAAACAATCAAAACTTTGAGATTAAAGTCGAGACAGCGAGGGTGGCTCCAACACCAATAGAAATGGCACAGAGTGGTTTTCAATTTGAGTCTTTGCCCGAGAACCAGCTAGACACCAACCAGGCAAACAATTTGCCTTCCAATTCGATGCAACCGTGGCAAAATACGCAGTATCTGTCTTCCGATCAAATATCTCAAGGAAATTCCTGGCAATGCAATCAGGTAAAGGAGCCTGAGACAGAGGCTCAATCACCTGTAAAAGCAACGGACCCTGTTGTTCATGCTCATTCCTTACCCATGTATCAGCAGGGCGCTGACGAAAAGCAGTATCAGCCTTCAGATCAAACATGTTATTACAATTCGTGGAATTTTAATAAAGAGATTTTAATTGAAAATCAGGAAAAGGGCACTGTATTTGAGACTCGATCAGCTTTACCCATGGATCAGCAAGGTGCCGACCAAGCGCAATGTCTGCCTTCAGATCACATATCTAAAGGAAATTCGTGGCAATCTAATCAGGAAAAAGAGCCTGAGGTGGAGGTAAAGGCTGGATCACTACTTAAAATGACGAAGAGTGTTGTTCATGATCATGCTTTATCCAAAAATCATCAGAGCACCAATCGAGAGCAGTTTTGGCCCTCGGATCTAATATCTAAAGAGAATTCGTGGCAATCAAATCAGGAAAAAGAGTCTGAAGTGGAGGCACGATCACCAGAAAAAACACTTGAGGGTGTTTTTTATGATCATGCCTTACCTGAGGTTCAACAGAGCACTAACCAAAAGCAGAATTTGCTGTCAGATCAAATATCTAAAGGTGATTCGTGGCAATCAAATCAGGAAAAGGAGCCTAAAGTAGGAGCACGATCACTAGTAAACATTACGAAGAGTGATCATGCTTTACCCGAGCTTCAGCAGAGAACTAACCATGAGTGGATTTTATCTTCAGATCTAATATCTAAAGATAATTCGTGGCAATCAAATCAGGGAAAGGAGCCTAAAGTGGAAGGCCGATCACCAGAAGAAATACTGGAAGGTGTTGTTCATGATCATGCTTTAACACTGGATCAGCAGAGCACTAACCAAGAGCAGAATTTGCCGTCAGATCAAATATGTAAAGGTGATTCGTGGCAATCAAATCCAGAAAAGGAGCCTAAAGTGGAGGTTCGATCACCAGAAGAAATACCGAAGGGTGTTTTTCATGATCATGCTTTACCACAGGATCAGCAGAGCACTAACCAAGAGCAGAATGTGCCGTTGGATGAAATATCTAAAGAGGATTCGTGGCAATCAAATCAGGGGAAGGAATCAAAAGTAGAGGTTCGATCACCAGAAGAAATCCAAGAGCAGAATTTGCCATCAGATGAAATACCTAAAGACAATTCGTGGCAATCAAATCAAGAAAAGGAGGCTAAAGTGGACGCACAATGTCTAGTAAAAAAGACGGACAGCGTTGTTCATGATCATGCCTTACCCAACTTTCAGCAGAGCACCAACCAAGAGCAGAATTTGACTTCAGATCAAATATCTGAAGATAATTCATTGCAATCAAATCAGGGAAAGGAGCCTGAATTGGAGGCTCGATCACCAGAAGAAATACTGGAAGGTGTTGTTCAGGCTCCTGCCTTACCCATGGATCAGCAAGGCGCCGACCAGGCGAAGTGTTTGCCTTCAGATAAAATATCTAAAGGAAATTCGTGGCAATCAAATCGGGTAAAGGAGCCTGAGGTTGACGTTCGGTCACTAGTAAAAAATATGAAGAGTGCTGGTCATGATCATACCTTACCCAAGGTTCAGCAGAGCACTGAAATAGAGCGGAAATTGCCTTCAGATAAAAAAAATAAAAGCAAGTTATCGCAAGATCATTCATTTGCAATTCGAGAAAATGAGCCTGCATTTCTGGCTCACACCTTGTCTAAGGGTAGAGACAACCAGGAGCTTTTAATTGAAAAGGTGTCTTCATCGCCAGTAAAAAAGATTAGACGGTTTTCTAATAAACAGCAGAGCGTGAAACAAGCGCCCAAAGAAAATGTATTGTCTAGTAATGAAGACGTCCCTGATGTTATAGTGAAAAGGGAGCTAGCAGGTGAAACATCATCGCCAGTAGAAATGGGAACGATTGCAACTAAAGCTATACAGTTGCCAAAGCACGTGCCGCACCCAGTTCAGACTTCAACAGACTATTTGTTTCTAAAAGGTAACGAGGATAAAACAGAAAAAAATAAAAAGAAGCCCGCGGTTTTGGCTCAACCACCAGTAATAATGGCACAGAGTATTATTCAAGCGCAGACCTTGCCTAAGGATCGGGAGAGTAGCAATCTAAACACAATTTCAGATCAAATATCTAAACAAAATTCGTTACTTGACAATAAAGAGGTTTCCATTGAAAGTCTGAAAAGAAAACCTGCAGTCGTGGCTGCATCACCAGCAGAAATAGCACAGACTGTCGTCCATGCTCAGATGTTGCCCAAAGAAAAGCAGAACACACATCAAGCGCAGCCTCCTCCTGTTGCTCAAGCCATTGAGAGCAGTGATACAGATTTAAGTGATGAATCACTTCCACTCATGGAGCTGCTTCGACGCGTTCGTAAAAGGAATGAAAAAGCGCGCGATAAAAAAGACATTCCCCCTTCTCCGTGAACAAAACGACACTCTAGACGAGAGCAGGCTACATCTATTAAGCTAAGGTTCCCATCATCATTTTTGTCTAACAAAATCTTACTGCGTATAATAACTATTATATAGCTAGTTCACCTTGTGCAAATTGGATCACTCCCAAAAGCGGCATTAACAGATCATGGCTAATCCGAAGATATCATATGAGATGTGGACAGATGCAAGTTGTCATGGACTTTACACTCTTCCCATCCAAGTTTACAAACGATTTACTGATTACAACGGTAACAGAATAATATTAATTTCTCATTTGTTTTTTTTTAAATTTCGATATTTAAGTAAACTTTTTAAAAACTATCGCGGTTGTTATTAATTGCTGTGACCCAACACCATGGCCCGGTGACTACGGCATTGTCAGGGTGTTCACGGTTTGGCGATTATTAATTTTAATTAATAAATACTTGTGGTTGCCGGGTTACAATAGTGCCACTCCATGTCTTCCCGTGGATGTCACAAGAGGTGACTTAAGGGAATAAGGGCTTATAGTACTGTTGGCGATAGGCTTGCAACCTGTCACTAATACGCTAGTAAACTTCTTGGCCTGACTGTGCAAAGTGTGGTTATAGAATTATAAAAAAGTCTTTTTAGATTTGTTGGTATTTCCGTAGCTCTGCCTACCCCACTCTAGGAATAAGGAGTAATGTTATGTATGTAATAAATACTTGTACCTTTACTCTCTAACAAAACTGTAGCAAAAAGTTGGTAGCAAAAAAATATTCCTTCACGTAGACGTAACGTAAGGAATGCTTCATATTGTTGTAGTTCTTGGTTTGGCGAGTCAGGGCCAAGCTCCCCACCGTCACGTAACCATTGGTTCTCCTTACTCTCTTAATTGAGGTTAGCTGTAGATGCGCGTAGGGTAGACGGTATGCATGAATGGCCAAATGTAGTAATGTTTTGCTACTTCGTGTATTGTTGAAGTATCTATTTACTCGTGTATTTCTGAAATGCAAGTATACCAGGGTATACTGGATATGACCGGAACCCAACTGCAGCGTACGCTATGCACGCACACGCTAGACACGGCGCCAACGTGGGCCCATTGGTCTAGCTGCGTGTGTCATAATTTCCACAGCAACTAATGCACCACACGCTAGACACGGCGCCCACGTAGGTCCTTTGGTCTAGCTGCGTGTGTCAACATTCTCCACTGCGGCGCATGTGGCTCACGTTACGGACGAACCGGACCATGTGGGCCGCGCGCGCTGTAGTGACGTTAATCGGCATTCGTCTGTAGCGTGGACAGCGTGCGCCACAGTGGGGTGGGGTTTCGCCACCACGCGCGCTGGCGTCTGCGTGGGTAACACCTCTGAGCAGACTATGTGTGTATCAGTGACGTCGTTTCGTGAGCAGCGTGCTCGTGTGCTGCTACAGTCGAGTTCTCAGGTATGTATCCATTTTTGCACCTTATTCCACTGAAATAGGTGCAAAAGAATATACATAATTTAAGTACTCGACCCACATGCGTGCCATATGCGTGTGCAGCAGTGGGGCTCCGGATCTAAGATGTTGTTTTGGGCTCCTTGAGCACTATCAATGTTAGTGCTCGAGATTTTGAAAAGTCTTTCGGTTTTGGGTTAAGGCCGTTAGACTCTCTTTTAGCCTTTTAAACCATCACCGCAGGTTCAGCGCCAACAACAGATATATCTGTCAAGGTTGACAGTGGAAAATAGACCTGATTGTCTATAAGGTAAAGTTGACATTAGCTCTGGTGTTGAGCTGTCAATGACGTTTGAAAGCGTCGAAATCGGTCCAGCCGTTCATGCGTGATGCCGTGACCAAGGGAAATAGGGATTCATTTTTGTATATACAACGTGTTACAAAATAATCCGTGAAAAAGAAATTACAAAAGTAGTGTCAACCCTTATTAAATAACGTCAGTTCAGTACAGGGATTGCAAAACCGGTTTTATTGAATACCTGTATTTAAATTGTCAAATTATTACCGCTAAAAAAATAATACCTATATTCGAATTAGAGGTATTGTTGTCATTCCGCTTTTGTTTTTATCGCTATGTATACACTATTTACAATATTAAATACCGGTATTCAATACCGCTATTCAATGCACCTGATAAAAAAGACGTCAATTTGACATTATTACTAAAGCATACCAAGTGTAACAGGGTACGTCGCGCGATGACATTATTGTGCATGGCTGGTTAACTAGTCTACTAGAACCTGGATAAGTAAATTGATTGTGTGTATTTTGATTTACATAATAGATTTAAAAACTTTTACGAGAACAAATAAACAAGTATATTGACACTGACAGGTATTACCGGTAATGCTTTTTATGGGTAAAGTATCAAATAGAGGTATTGTTGTCAGTTGCCTAAACCGATCATCTACTCGAATACCGGTATTGATTATACCGCTAATCAGAGCTTTAGCGGTAAAAATAGTGAAATGCCATTATAACCGGTTATACCTCATTTTAAACCGGTACTCAGAATACCGGTAACGATCCCTGGTTCAGTATCTTAGGTATACATTATACTAGGGTTGACACTACTTTCGTAATTTCTTTTTTACGGATTATTTTGTTGTATAGATTGTACGCGTTTTCTAAATAATACCTGGATTGAAAAAAAAAATCTTTCATGCTTACTTACCTTTATACCTATAGAAGACTAAAAAAACATTCCTTCTTTACCTGCATGGGACGTAACGGAAAGAGATTTTTTTACAATATTTTGTTTCACAACTTTGTTGGCACGATTAATACAGGGTGCTTTTTTGGTCGACAACTTCCAAAACAGGAGAGATAGTACAATTAATGCTGAATCCGAAAATCTTATTAAAAAATTAAAAAACCTAAGGAGGTCATAGAAATATCATTTTCAATTTTTCCTATTATTTTACTGAATTGTGGTTACCATTCGCCGTGTTTACAGAGACTTTAATGACGTAATCAGCGTGCACAATGTTATGATTCATCTTTCCCTTCATACTTGTTACGGGCTTAGGACCGACAAAGATTACAAACCGAGAATAGTCTGCTTAACATCCACTGCAAGTCTACTTGAGCATGGCGTGGCGTTTCAAAAGTACCCCACTCGTAAAGGTGGTATCGTCTTGGGTCGTCCCATTCGTTTTTTGTCAAGTTTTTAATTCGTCTCATTCTGCGTTCGTCATCCATTCTTCATTCGTCACATTCGCTGGTAGTCTTTGTCGTCTTTTGTCATATTTGTTTTTTGTCTTGATCTTATTCAGGTTCATTCGATGTTCGTCACTTCTTCTTTTGACATGTTCGGTGTTAGTCTCTTTACGTTTTAGTCTCATTCGTTACTCGTCACTTTATTTTCGTCACGTTCGTTGTTGGTCCCATTGGCAATAAGTCACATTCGTTTTTAGGCCCATTCATAATTCGTCTTGTTCGGTTTTCGTCTCAATGCCCGCTTTAGTTATACGTTATTTTTTTATGAGAATATGTTTTTTTTTTTATTTTACAGATGAATGAATATTTTAACTTTAATTAGCAAAATAAACCTTTTTTAAATACTAATTTCTTTTTCTGTTGTTTATGCTGTAAAACTGCACTATTTATAGCGAAAAAGGATTTATCTGAATTTGTCACTTTCATACATTCTGTCGATAACAAATTTCGACAACGGATATCGAAGCGTTTTGTCTAGAACCCCAGATCACTATTTACTAGGAGCCGAATTTGCTCGTACAAAGGAGTATAACCCCCTGACTAAGTACCTATGATAGACATTTTTTTTTTACTTCATAATTTTCATTATTTCTCTTTTCGTGATTTTCTTGATTCTAGTTGCCTGAAAGAAAACAAGTAAAATTGTGAATATCAAACGGGGCAAATAGAGAATGTGTCCAATAAAGAATGAGATCAATTTCTAAAGAGACCAATGTAACCACCCCCCCCTCGACTACTAAATAATTTAATACTCTAATACTTATCTTAATATTTTTAATTTAAATATTTAAACTCCTAATGAATAAAATATTCTAATTTGATATATTTAATTGGCCTTTTGATCGTCTAGTGTCAGAATCCTACATTGCACCGCAGCACCCATGTCTTTTATATGGAGCATAGTCAGATTTGGAATTCTTTTAATTCTACGAGCCCTAATGATTCTCCTATATTTTTTAAAATATAATTATATAAACTACCGTTCCTTTATTAATCTCACTCCTAATTAACCTACCCTGACCCTTTACTTTATCTAATGTCTTTTTATAATATTTAATTACTAGCTGTTACCCGAATACCTAACATGTAATATTATTCCCTACCTATGTGTTTAAGAGAAACAATATAATTATATTTGCCCTACCTAAACCCCTACCTTGAAATGAGGCCGGTTACAGCGAGAACCTATTTGATCTTAGGTTCACTACTCTTATGGTATGGTATGGTATGGTACTATGGTATTTAATAATTATTTGAACAGAAATCTAAAATCAAATTAGTCCTTTCTTTGGATGGGGTCTGGCCTCACTAAAACGACCTATGACAGCGTTATGTGTATATTTTTACACTTAAGATTTCCTTGGGAATGGCGTGATGTTTCAATTCCGAAACACTAGCTGATGCCCTTAGACAGTGACGACTGAGTACCTACGTGACTCGGTAGTTTTCCTAGTTAAGTATATTTAAATAACAATTTCTAATTTATTACAGTAAAGTTTTCCAGTCATTTAACTATTTAATTAATACAAGTAGGTACTTTAATATAGACGGGGAGACCTCTTTCAACGTTACGTGTATATTTTTACACTTTAGATTCCCTTGGGAATGGCGTGATGTTTCAACCGAAAAACACTAGCCGATGCCCTTAGACAGTGACGGCCGAGTCGTAACCCAGTATTATGACGGAGAAAACAACAGCCGTAGAAGAAGACAGTCCAACCCATAAATATTACCTGAATTTTACTAAATGCAGAAAGTCTACAACTGGAAATATTTACTTCCTGTCAAACTTATATATAATACAAATGGTCAAATAAAATGTGATAATCTGAGAACTTCTCAGAATAAAATCCTGTGAAAATATAGTTAATTCCCCAGTCTATATTTATGACGATTATTAGATTAAATTGAACTTCTATTTATATGCAGTGGCAGTACAAGACCAAACGTTAACAAGTTTAAAGGCTAATTTTTAGCGCATCCTAAACTATTCCTAAATAAAATCCTACTGATTAAATACCTAAATCCCTAATTCCCTAGACAATTGAATCTACCCTAACTCTACTTTTTAGGCCTATTCTGAGCTAAACCGGAGGCTTACCATCCTCAAATTTTGCTAACATCCCTAAGGTAAACTGTAAAGTTCAGCTGAGTCGGCTGAAGTAGGCAACCTAACACTCGTGTTGTGTGTACCTCCCCCCTCACAGACCGCAGTCCAAGACGTGAGAGTAAGGCGCCCTATTGTGTATATAACATATAAATGGTTGTACGTTATTTTACAGACAGAAGTTGTTTAGAATTTCATTTCTTGTACATTTTTTCTCGTATTATCATTTCATAGAATAGTCAATTTATAGAATAATTACTTTGAAGACATTTAAATCATCAATTTTTATTTCAAATAAATTTCAATGTTTCTTTTTTCATATCATATAATAGCAAATTACATATTCTTTGTTCTCATGTTATTTAGTTAATATATAACTTAAGAACTATAAAATCATTTTACAGTGTACGTTATTTTACAGACAGAAGTTGTTTAGAATTTCATGTCATGTAATTTTTTTCTCGTATTTTCATTGCAATTTTTTTCGCATAGTTTATTTAAGAGATGTAAAAAAAAATAACCTCGAAGGCAAGGCGGGAGCTTGCTTCGCTTCGCTCCCGCCTTAGCCTTCTAACCTAACCTATTCAAGTCGGTTCTGCCCAGAGAGGTCATGGTCGCTCACTCATATTTATATCATACTGTAGTATTTAGCTTATAACCCTTATACTTAAAGATAATTTGTATTATGTTGTAATTGATTTTGTTATTATTGGTGTACCCTTACTCTCCAAATAGTAATTTCGTAGAATAGTGTTTCACAAAAATTATTCACAGAATATTGAGTTTCCCACGACTTTGTATACTGTTGTCGTTAGTGTCCTCTTCTTTTACAGAACATTATTTCATAGAACGTATTACTTCGCAGAATTTTCATTACTTAGAAATCTAATTTCTAAAAAAAAATGAAAATTCTACGAAGTGATACGGTCTATGAAAAAATATTCTGTAAAAGAAGGTATCGTTAAAAAATAATTATATTGTTTGATAGGTTTGTTTAATGAAAAAATTAAATTATAAAATTCATTGAATTGATTTTCTGTGGAATTTTTTTCTTTCAAATAAATAGTTTTAAAAAAAATATATTCGAAACAAAAATACTAGAACCGAATAGTATATGAAACATTTTCTGTGAAACAAAATTCTGTAAATTTTCTGTCTGTAAAACAAGGGACACCCATATAAATATTTAAAGTTTTATGGGGAACCAATACTCAAAACCCTCAAAGCTTTCACTGGTGCAGTTGCGTGCCCAACCTGTGGACCCAGCTACGACTCAAGGATGACAATGAATATGGTGGGCTCTTATACAGATGTCTGTGTTGGTAAAAAGATCATCTGGGCTTGCCCGAGGCTCTTTTAGAATTTAATAGTTCCGAACCAGACCCGTTTGTCACCGTTATAAGTTAGATATAGTTCGTCAGACACACTGTTTGTCTAGTCATAGTTCTAGCGCGAATAATGCTAATCTAGCTTAATACAAATAGCAAAACAACCTCCCCACAAGAAAATGACACATTAATCCCACACTAAATTTATTAATATTGCAACGCGCTAGACACTAATGACAAGCAAGAATTAGTCCACCCGCAACTCCAAAGTTAGGCTCCCTCCTAATAAACTTCCTATTTTTTTTAACAATTAAATAAAACGAATAAACAAAATCTTCGCGACTATAACTCAAATGCAACGCAAAACTACCTATTTCCTCATAAAATAAACCGAGGATATACGATCCCTATTAATTTCGAAACTAAGAAACCGTATTTTAAAACAACTTGAACAATTAACTTTAACCATAAATGCTTTGAACTAGCCGTATTTTATTGTAGGTATTCCAACTAAACTAAAATAAAAATCGACACAAATCGTTAAAACCGCAACTAAATGTATGAAACTCAACCTTTGAATAATATAATAATGAAGTTAATTATGTATCAAACTTAACCCGAAAAGAATCTTATTTTAATAACCCGCACGCACAAAACCGTAAGAAAACATTATTAGAACAATATAAAATTTCACTAAAAACAAAATGAACGAGTTAAAAGTTAAACCGTGAACGCACTTCTATTACCCGTTAAATACCGTGTCTATCTATGCAGCCTTATACAGGATTATAAGCAATTAATCGATGCAACACGATATTAAATACAAACATGACTTTAGCACAACATAAAAAAATAAGCACGTAACCGAACCGTAAACACCTAGATACCCCTTATAAACTACGCAACTCCGATCCTAACACGACAGAACCCTTCTCCGACGTAAGCTTTAGGAAAATAGACCCCGAATCTCACTAGGTATGAACACTATAAACAACGTTAAAGTTAAACCGTGAACGTAACTTGTTTCTATTATCCGTTCATTACCGCGGCTATGTATCCTTACAATAAGCACTATAACGACCGACGTTATAAATTAAACCGTAAACGTAACGCACTTCTATTTCCGTTAAATACCGTGACTATGTATTCCTACACAAGATAATTATAAACTATGATCAAATGAATCAACGTAACACGATAATAAAATCAAACGTGAATTTAACACAACGTAAATAATAAGCACGTAAACGAACAGCAAAATACCTAAGTATCGATTTAAGCGAACGTGAGGAAGCCCTTCTCTGACGACAGTTGTTGATCTTCTGGACCCCGATTTGCGACTGACATCCCCTTTTATAACCTTCGTAATTGTGGAAAAGTCCAGAAATTCCACAAGATTACCTTTTTTCATCCGTACCTGTTATTGCGCAACAATAATAGAAATTGCCTTATATGGGCATGCATTCGATATCAAAGGAAAGTCTCCAAAAAGCACGAATTTGCATTCGAAAGTGAACTATATATCTTTAACCGTAAAGCTCAAAAACAAAAAGTAGCGCGCCCTGTTGCGAAGTAGCTGAACTTCTAACTAACGTTGTAACGACAAGTAACGCCACTCGCCGCCAAATAACAGTGCGCCACTAACATATGGAAAACACGAAGCTGTACTCTATTTGACAACAGATGGTATTGTTAATAGCGGTGAATATTTTAGGACCACGCGAATATTCTAGATCCCGGAAATGGAATGTTGACAGAATAACTTCCGCCCACTTTCTTTTGTCCGCTGTATTAGTAATAACGTTGTTTTTGTTCTGCAAATTCCTCTGGTCGGTACCTTAGGTCGAGCCTCTCTTATTTATACTATTTTTTTATGCAGTTTTTATCTTCTAAAGTGTGTTTTTCGAGATTTCGAACTATACCTACTGAACGCAGAACATGAGTTTTCTTTCTCGAAATCACACCTAACTAACATTAAATGGTTTTAACATAATACCTAGATTATCCAGGAGCCCTAATTGTGTCCCCGAAGGCCTATCATCTCCAGTGCAATCTATCGGTGCGTAGCGTACTAATGTGAACTACTCGACATGTTGATAGGTGTCGCTTTTCACTTACTAATGATTACTAATATAAACGCCATCTATCGCTTTCTGTGTCAACTATTAGCCTATGTTCAATACGTAGCTTACTTAAATCCTTCCCTCGCAACAATGTATTGTAATTAGTTCTAGATATAACCGCTAGATTGCGCTGCAACCAAATCTCTATGATGTTACCCTTTGTGTATAAGATACAGATGCTCCCCCATTACGATAGCCTTTATAATGCTACTTTATTACTTATTACAAATAGAGTTTGTATACTAAACAACAGTGTTGCCTCACTGTGGTTAGTTACACCAAATAAGAAAAATACGAACTTAGAATAAGACCAAAGACGATAGGACGAATAGCGAATGAGACTAGAAAAGAGATAGACTAACATCGAACATGTCCAAAGAAGATGATGACGAATACCGGAATGAGCCTGAATAAGAAAAAGACAAACTACAAATATAACCATAGACGACAAAGACTACCAACGAAAGTGACGAATGAAGAATGGATGACAAAAGCAGAATGAGACGAATTAAGAACTTGACAAAAAACGAATGGGACGACCCAAGACGATACCGTAAAGGTTGCTAACGATAGACCTTACAGTGTAGCGCGTAATGGCCTGCCGATTAGGAAATCGTTCAGTCCAAATCCTAACGGTGTCAGCAATGTTTTGACCACTCACAAAGTAAATGTTCACAACATCAAACATTTCACGATTGTCCAGAAGTAAAATTTCTCGCCGAGTCATTTTTTTTAATCAATTAAATGATGTAACACTTTACTTAACAAGCACTCACTTCGAAACAAAGACGGAACTGACGTCGCTTGCGCAATTTTGTGAGGGTAGTATCAAACAATTACATTGTGACGATAAGCGGCCTACCCCCTTCGTAGCTACAGAAACGAGAGACCATGATTTATAAAATAGCGAGGACATTCTGTCGACTTTTGACGAAAAAAAAGTAATTAAAATTATTATTTTTTGGGCTCAGAAACATGAATATAGTAACCCCTATTGTGGAAGTTGCTGACCGAAAAAACACCCTGTAGGTATGTACTTGTATAACCAATAACCATATCCAAATTACAGCTTTTTTAATACCAAGAGTCTTTGGTAAACCACCAACAGACGCCGCAATTATAACTATAGCTCGAATAGCGTGTCATAGGTCCACGTACTATGAGCGTCTACCCGCCAAACTTAATAATGTACAATCCGACGAAGCATTTAAACATCAGCTGAGAAACCTTTGTACTCCGTGGATGAATATATGGAACTCAAATTGTAAAATTATTATTGTATTGACATTTATTAATCTATGTATACCTATTGATTGACATCGGATAAGTGACCATTTACTAGATATTTAATAGTTGTTGTTTTGATTATTTTAATGTTATTTTTTAATTCTTTGATTATTAGTATTTACGTCGACAATCTCAATGTAATTTCATATTTTTTGTCATTTAATGCAATTTATATTGTAATATTACATTGATGAATATATAAACTAAACTATAGTGGAAAAGGAATTGCAGGCGGAGACTGTACCAGTAAAAGCTTGTTGCAATGTCTTTTTTTTACAGAAATTTATTGTGATCATATTACTGACATTTAGACAGCTCTTACTTGTCCTGATCCTGGCTGGGCGTTTGCGGTTATTTTGCCTTCCTAAATATATTTCCTATAGTGGTGATACGTGACGCAAGGCGTATGGTTTTAGTACTTTTAGTATCTACTGCACGGCTAGCACATGACGGCGCGCGAGTTATGTCGCCTGCGATATAGACTACTTGTCTTTTTCTGACCGTTCCAATTAGACAATGACGGGTACTCTATCTCGCGCGCGACGTAACTCGCGCGCCGTCATGTGCTAAGGCACCTGGTCCGCCCCTTCCGCGTACGTTTGGAGCCTTTCCCTCGCAATGTCTTTCAAAAATCGTCTATGATTCCAGTGTACAATGAGGACTCCCCTGTGCCCACGAGGAGCTTCTGCAGGACCGACTGGACCAAGCCCAAGTTCGTCACCAAGCCGTACTCTGAAGTGCGCCAGGAGTCCACCCCGGACACTCAGGACGACAACCCCGCAGAATTGGGGACGCTATGCGCTGATTGTAGGTTTTTATTTCTATTTTTAACGTTTAGTAACTTTACACGTTCGCTGTCTAACAGTGCACTTACACGGACAATAAATGCCAGTCAACAGTACGGGCATCTCATTCTATTAGAGAAAGACGGCTTATTTTGACGAGCAAAAACTGCCCGTGTAAGTGTACCTTAAGAGGCCACACATGATCAGGGGATTCAGGGGGTTGATTCTCTTAACACAGCGCTGCACCGAACCAAACGAAAAGGTTTTTTTTTTTTTTTTGATGGTAAGTGGAATCTGAGACCCATAGACATTTGAATTCTCAAGACTATAATCCTAAGACCTCAAATGCGTTGCCAACCCTAAAGACTAAGATGGAATGCCTCTATGCTAGTAATTTCACCGGTTGTCTTATCCCCACACCGGAACACAACAATGCGAGCATTGTTGCTTGGCGGCAGGTTAATGGATAAGATGGTGGTAGCAATCCGGACGGACCCTGCACAGGGTCCTACCACCACTATAGTAACGTAAAGCTCCGCTGGGCGACCGAGCTCTGCTGCCTTATTGAGAAGGCACGCGCTAAAATGCGTTTTGTACGCTCCGGCGGGACTACATACTCAACTTGCAGGATAAACGTTCACCTTTGCGTTCTACGCAGCGCTGTGTTAAGAGAACCACCCCCACGTAGCACATAGTGCTCAGCTAACTGGATCTCAATAAGGATAACGCCTATAGCTCTGTTTTTTTTGGATATAACTATTAAACTTAATAATATTTATTTTGAATTAGGTCACTATAATTCTAAAAGTGCGATTTGTACCTTAATAATCCTGGTAAATCCATGAGCTTTAAACGAGTCTACACGACTTTGTCCGACCCCAAAAATATCTATTGTCCGCGTGGCAGTCGTTTATCGCTATTCCTTCAGGAACCGTCCAATTTTTCAGGATAAAAGGGTCCTATTCCAGACTATAATCTATCTCTGTGACAAAT
The DNA here is from genome assembly GCA_949316455.1 of Acleris holmiana. Taxonomy (NCBI): domain Eukaryota; kingdom Metazoa; phylum Arthropoda; class Insecta; order Lepidoptera; family Tortricidae; genus Acleris; species Acleris holmiana. Next base: position 3,498,008 of record OX438789.1, on the reverse strand, counting down.
TTCATCTAGATCCGTTCAGCCATTCTGGCATGATTCATCCATCCATCCGAACTTTCTCATTTATAAATAGTACATATGTAGTAAGATTAGGTGCATTTACATTCAAGGCTGGACCATATAAGCAGACAAATATAACGCGTTTAACGCTAAAAGGAAATTACTTATAACTTACATAATTCCGTCGTGTACGTCCCTTGACGCCTTGCGCACACGAGGGTATCCGCATCGTACCAAAATGGGTGTCTATCATTTCATCGAATTTAATTTCATCGAACGCTTTTTTCTACTGAAAACATAATGTTTTCAGGGTATCTTAAACATCTAACCTAACCTAATCTACGTCATTAATAAAATAAGTTTTATTTACCGTTACCATTAATGTTTAGGATACCCTGAAAACATTATGGTTTCAGTAGAAAATAGCGTTCGAGGAAATTAAATTCTATGAAATGATACATTCGATGAAGTGAATAAAGTGATGAGTTACCAATAAAAAAATATGTGAATAGCGTGTGTTCATGCAGTGGTATTCCGGCTTTACCGTCTCCTCTAACTACAAAGTCGCTCCACTGCCTTATGCGAAATAACTGCTGTAGAAAGCGGTACATTTATCATCTAATAGTTTACACATACTTACGGAGATAGCGAAAGAAGTCAAGAGTTATAATTGTTAAATCATGTCAGCTTACTTCTGTCTAACACGACAAACTATTGTTACAATTCTTATGTATTACCGTCGTTTGGAAAGGTCACATATTTTTAATTCTAGCGCGTTATGAAGTCATCATCCTATTACTCATTATTAAAATGATCACATCCACTTATTGCAAGTCATGATATGATTCCTTTACACTGAACATAAAAATATACATAACAAGCCTGTTCTGATCCGGAAATGTCATCACTATTTGGTCCTTTTTTTTAGCTCTTTAAATATATAGCGACAGTTTGCTTTCTGATTCTTGTCATGTAACATGTAACACGAAAGGATATCTTAGAAAAAAGTGATCCAATACACCACAGGAACCAAATTACGCCACTTTCAAATCCCAATTTAACCATAGAAAATTACCGCATATCACTCCAACGCTAAAATTACTTACTCAAACTCAATTGTTTCCTATTCGCTCGTATTTTTCTTGATGAAACTCATGGCTTTTTTCGCTATTTTCAGTAAATTACGACGCGGGTTGCAAAATAGCGGCAAACCAAGCCCTAAACCCCGATGTGTTGCTTGCTTCTGCAGCACAAAATGAAGAGTTTACAGCTTCTAACTATTGGACGATGTATCCAACAGCCACAAATGATGTGTTGAAGTTGCATATTACAACAGGCAGTAGCAAATACGACAAAGAAAAATTGGTGCAGAAAATTGAGGATATCGAAGAAGTGCCACTTGTAGAAGCCGAGCCGAGAACAGTTGTCAAAGCACAGGAGATTTGGGGGCCCTCTGTAATGCCTGTCACGCGTTTGGATATATCTTGGCTGCGTATTAAAACTCAATTTATCGATGATCTTTCATTTTGCCTGCTCTCGTCAATATCCCCATTTGATAAACTAATGATGCGTCTTGCAAACTACCAGAATAGCGATATTAAAATAGATACAACTGTTCAAATAAAAACTGTTGATGACCTTTTTAACGAGGGCGACGGCAGATTGATACGTAATGACGGTACAGCAAATCAATGCTTCACAAAGGAATCTGCGCAACCTGAGGCCAAACTGCAACCAGAAGTTACCTTGAAAGCTAACCAGGCATCAAAAGACAAAAATATGCCCACCATAGAAACTGGTAATGGCGAGTCTTCTGATCCTGCTACAAAGCCGGACCATAAAAACGATGAAGAGTTCGACAGCCGATTTCATGAAGAAGAAAGTTTTTTGATTATTAATAATGCTACAGGTAAAATACCGGGGAGTCAGAATCAACAACCAAATGAAGTTCCGCGCTATGTTCACGAGTACAAGTTGCCTAACTTCGAATCGGATCCAGAGAAAAGTGCAGATGTAAATGAGCCTGCTGACGATACAAAGGAGGATGACAACATAAAGGAATTTAAAATGTTGTTAGATGATTATAAAGTATGCTTAATCAAACCTCTGCTTTTGTTAAACAACGTGCCTCTCGGCCTCGTTTACGGCATCATGCATAATTTAGCTAATCAGTTTGCGACTCTTTCACAATCCGTGCTTCCATATCCAAGAGCGATGAGCCCATTCCTGCTGATGTCAGACCATAACCGCAACAATCGGTTCAATTTAGAAGATAGCACTTTGATTGTAAATAATTTTCAACCTAGGTTAAGAGAGGGTTATCAATTGCCAAAGTTTAAACCTAAGCCTAGAAAGAAGAAGCGGCACGAAATTAAAAAAAATATTAGATCATATGTGCAATTTAAGTTGTTAACCCTCGAAGAACAACAGTTTTACGACGCCCAGCCTTCATTGGACGATCCGAACTCCACATACGACGTCTTATCGAGTGTAAGTGGTAAATCTCTGTTGCAACGAGTAGGTGTACAAAATAATTTAATGTTCTCTACCATAGAGGAGCTTCAAGCAAAAAAAAAATCTCATTGCTCTCCGCCATCACCTCATCACTACCCTTCGCCGGGTACCGTCACGGGGACCCCTGTAAAGAATGCACCGTCACCAACGGCATTCCCAAAAGCACCAGTAAAGCCTAGTAAAAAGAAGAAGAAATGCCAAGACACGATAATTGACAATCCTGTCACCCTGCCGAATATGGGCGCATCACTTATTCCCCCAAGAACCTTGCTGCCTTTGCTGTTGTTTAGTTCAGCTCCTAAAGTCGCGGGGTTAGTCTCAAATATACACACTGCTAGAGCGGTATTGATTCACACGATCGATGGCCTTTTGGGGTTTTCGTGCTTTGAAGGCAATGCACCAGTAGAAGCAATGGAAATGCTGAAAATTGATAAAGGTAACAGAACGCCATAGATAATTTAAGCTTTATGTGGCATTGAGCACGTATAGCGGGCCAAGACTGCCGAAAACAGTTTTTTTTTCTTGTAATAGTTGATCTAAATAATGGAAAACGGTGATTACTGTGATTAGATCGAAGTTTTACACGGTGACCAATTACAAAAATATTCGAATAAATGTTTGCTGTCCCAACTTTTTGTTTAATTTAAACCGTTTCGTCACGTATAGGCCACTTCCTAAAACGACCACATCGCAGAAAGACCACTTCCCATAATGACCATTCTTATAAAGACCGGTTTCCAAATTGACCACTTCCCAGAAAGGCCATTTCCCAAAACGACTACTTTCATATTGCCTACTTCTTAGAACGACCAGTCTCGTAACGTCCAGAACATGCACTGACCACTTCCCAAAACGACCACATATCTGAAAGACCACTTCCCATAATGACCATTCCTATAAAGACCGGTTCCCAAATTGACCATTTCCCAAAACGACTACTTTCATATTGCCCACTTCTTAGAACGACTACATCTATCAAGAGCAGTCCCTATGCCTACTGGTAACTATCTGCAGTCCTCACGTTACAGTACGGTAGCTTTAGGTGTTTATGTGGACACACTAGACAAAAGCACCAAAAAATTTCAGGGACTAGTTAGGTGTTGGTCGAAAGCTTTAAGTTTTAGAGACCACTGTACTCACTCTACTGATGAAAGCTAATTAAATTTGCTACAAGTTTTAGTCACTAAAGTTTTGTTATTGTTATGTTATTGTTACAGTTTTGTTTATGTTAAAATAAATCGCATCATATATTAAATCTGTCTCCTTTTCTTTACTCTTTACGGCTAAGTTACAAACATAATATTATACGCTCAACAATCGCTGTTCATAAATAATTACTTTTACGTCGACCTTCGCCATAAAACGTGGCCGAATATGTATGTGATCGTATTAGCCCTACTAGTACCTACTCATTTCTCGGTAATATATACACACATAGGTGTTAAAATTCCCATTCCTTTGCTTTACCGTATTCACGTAAAAATGAGTGCATTCTTTCGATTTTCATATCGTATTGGCTGCTGGCCGGTAGACGAGGGGTTGGTTTTGGTTGTGGTCAATTTGGGAAGTGGGAGACTTGACAATTGACTAGGTATTTTGGAAAAATGGTTTTTCTGGGAAGTGGTCAATTTGAGAACCGGTCTTTATAGGAATGGGCATTATAGGAAGTGGTCTTTGAGACATGTGGTCGTTTAGAAAAGTAGTCATTTTGGGAAACAGCCATTATGGGAATGTGGTCAATTTGGGAAGTGGGTGACTCGAGAATTGGTCGTTTTGGGAAATGGCCTTTCTGGGAAGTGGTCAATTTGAGAACCGGTCTTTATAAGAATGGTCATTATGGGAAGTGGTCTTTCTGCGATGTGGTCGTTTTAGGAAGTGGCCTATACGTGACGAAACGCTGCTCAAGTTTCTAGCTTATGTTATACTAGCTGTTTCCTGAAGATTACTGATCCATGAAGTCATATTTCAGGAAAGTTCAATTAAATTTGTGTCATAAAATGTAGGTAGTTAAGTTCTAAGTATGGTGGGTATTTCTATATCCCCACGGTACCAAGTGCTGAGATACAGTACAAATTACAGTTACAGTATTTAAGTATTTACCACACAACTGTCGTCGCCAATTTTCCCACTGAACATTACGCCAAATACGTAGATAGGTTAAGCCCCGATTCAACCAAACTTTTTACACGGGAGTAAAGCTTACTCTGAGATTAGTAATGTCAAAATGCCATAGAAAACTGTCATTTTTTGACATTACTAATCTTAGAGTAAGCGTTTACCCCGGTATAAAAGTTTGGTCGAATCGGGCCTAAGTATATCATGTTTGTTCAAAGGTTCCCTAATGTTTTACCAAATCATCATTAGACAAACTATATCATTTTACTAACTTACATTTAGCAAAGAGGTACTTCTCGCCTCATTTTTTTGAGGTAAATGTCTAACCTAAGCTAACATATTTAATAAGGCCATGTAACATAATGTAATATGTACCTAATGGTTTAAGCACAAATTATTTTTTGCGAAATGAAAGTTTGTAAAATGATATAGTTTTCCAAGTGATGACTTGGTCAAAAGTACGGACCCCTAGTTCAAAGCACAAAGAAATAGGAGCCCGATCGCAGTAGCGGAGCTCCGTCGACACTTATTAATTTTAAATTAGACAGTGTTGACGGAGCTCCTGTTACCGGGTGGTTTGGCCCCCCGGACCTGCTGCTAAAGTAATATAACCTAAACCTACTTAAGTATTCTATTATACCGGGTGTTGCCTGTAACAGGAGCAATAAATTGAGGGATTGTTTCCACACCACAAACGTAACAACATTTATTCTACAACTTATTGTTAACTAAATATTAATGAATTTAGATTTTCTAAGCAAGCAATGTATTGCGAAAACTACGAAGTTGCTAGACTGACAGTAGATGTCAACTAGACTATTGGATTGAAAATACTATTTAGTTTATTCGAAAATATCCCAAATAATAAATTACATATTTTTTTAAAGTTGTAGAACAAATGTTGTTACGTTTATAGAGTAGAAGCGATCCCTCAATTTATTGCTCCTATTACAGGCAACATCCGGTATGTAGATGTTTGATATAGTTATTAGTCAGTGGTATAAGAAGTACCACCAGGGGAAACGGGCGGTGATACGGTGGGTCTGGAAAGCGATTTTTGAATGTCACCAGAAATTATTAAATTTAAGATCGGATAATTTGATATCATAACGTGGCCCACTCGTAAACAAAATTAACCTCGCGTTAATCAAAAACTTCGTTAAACCTCGTATCGCCCAAGAATAAAAACGCGAGGTCAGCTAAACGCCCAGTGTGCAATGTATAAGCCAAAACATTTTTAAGTACCGTAGAATGGGGTGAATTTGATCAGTTTCAAGATTAAAATGGTTATATCTTCTTGAATATAAAAAATTAAAAAACACAAAAAATACCTCCATATCGGTTTTTGTTATTTTATTGATTCCACCATTAGAGTATTTTTTGCTATCATTAATTCGCTTTAAAAATAAAGCATTGGTGATCATGTGATCAACTTAATACTGCAAATGGGGTGGGGTTACTTTGAAACCACCGTTTCTATAACGTATTTCAAAAGTAACCCCATAAAGAAATAAATATGTAACAAAACGTCTACTTACATATTTTATATATTTTTGCATCGACCGTCGAGGTGGATCCCGCTGCCGCTACTGACACGTGTACAGTGATATTCAATGTTGCCAACCGTAAAAAAACAATCCCAATTATGCGTTCAGAAATCGCATAATTTGCGTTTCAAGTCAAATTGACGTTTTTATCAAAGTAACCCCAGGAATTAAAGTAACCCTTCAAAGGTATGTCCAAACTGCCAACGAGTAGGTACAGTGTAATGGACACTGGGCGTTTAGTTCAAAATTATATGTTTAAATCTGTGGGCGGTTATGCTAAGTGTACCTTTGTACAATTGGGCGGCACGAGTTTAAAATTAGGTTCTCATTTTATCATCAGTCATCAGTAAGATTCAAAATTAGAACTCGTGGTCGCTGGCATTGGTCAGTGCTCCATTTAAATACATACCTACTAAACAAAGGTGCAAACGTGCAAACGTACTAACGTTTTTCTTTTCTATCACTCAAAATTTATGGGACGATCTTCTCGTACGTTACAATAAACCACGTGGTGAACTGTCCTTCCATACATTTTGAGCGATGAAAAAGAAAAACGTTAGGGTCAAGCGACCCGCTCGCTGTCGCCGGTCGCGGTCCCCCATTGAGTACGGAAATCTTATACCGAAAATTAAATTTAGTTGATAAACGTCTTTGTGGATTGAAATCACTTTCATAACTTCCAGCGCTCATCGAAGACTTGAGTGAGCAACGAAGTTCGTATAACACTGGCTGTGCTGCACCGGTATCCAGTAACAGCCTTTACCCAGGCAATCCTAGAAGACGGGCCCCTCAGATCCCGCAGTATGACGCTGCGAGGAGCAGCTCGAACCACGAACACTCTCAGTATGGACCTGGCGTTAGGCACTATAGCACGTCAGTCAAGAGTTCCATGCCCTCCCTTGTACATGAAAAAGTAGGTTTAAATTTAAAACATATGCTTACGCCACCGATGGCGGCGGTCGCCCGCACCGTCGCGAGGTGTAATAGTGAACGCACCAATTTTATAGATGGGGAAGAGGACTTGTTTAAATGTAGAACACGCGCTCCAACTTTCCCACTGACGGAACAAAATTTAAATGACAAATACTTGCTTATAACTTTAAACACGCTTGAGAAAGAAAACGTGGATGAAAATGAATCGGTTGCGCTCCCGAAGAACTTGACACCTTCAACATGTAAAATAGTTGATGTGGAAAAAGAGAAATATGTTAAGTTGGCGAAAACTGTGGAGACTTTCAATTTGTTCAAGGACGAATGCACTGGGGAATTTGTGAAGGAGCCCATTGTACTAACGAAATGGTTGTAAGGAAGTATTCAAGCAAAACAAAAAAAGAAAAAAAAACACTCAGTCTTGCCAACAGTTTTTACAGAAAAAACAATCCTGGTCACACTACAAATGTACTTTGTGGCTGGATATAAAGTCAATAGTAAAGAAAATAAACTGAAAACCAGTACTTTTCAAAGTCAGACAAAAAAAAACAATGTTGGACATTTCATTATCTTACTTGCTCAAATTCGTATCTGCATATTATGTTGGTAAACTTAATGCCCTAAGTATTACTGAATTAAAATAAAATTACCAACAGCAAACAAAATATGCAGATACAAGTTTAAGTAAGTAAGACGCCGATTTGTGCGATTATTTTACACTTCGATGAAAAAGGATTTTGGAAAATAACTGACAATTGTGTCATAAAATTTAAATATTTTTTTAAAGTTAAAGAACTGCGAATTATGTATTAAAGACAACATCATAGCAAATATTGAAATTACATACTTTTATTTCATTTCTACCGTAGTTTTTTTCTAATTGTTTTCATAAAGGATGTCGCGTGCTTTTAGAGAATTACAACATTTTAATTTTTGCTATGTCATCACGACAATTCTACTCTCCTCATAACTCAATGCAAAATGTGTAGTTTTGATGAACTTACCCGGTTTTCCCCACACTCTCCCCGTTCTAGTATCGTTTACAAAAAATATTTTCATCACCTCTGCATAGAGGAAGGGAAAGATGCTAAATTTTAATTAATTTGTTGTTCTTATTACTTAGTAAAATAAGCGTGCGCTGTATAGTACGGCTCTATTATATTATATTATACATGGTGATCCAATCGGGTTCTTAATTAAGATTCGAGACACGCATTTTTCTGCGCGTTTGTGGTGTGTGGTGTGGTGTCTATAAAGGCGTGTGGCTAATTTGCCCGTGTATGAGCGTACAAATACGAGTCTACACGCGCTGAAAATCCGCCATTTTGTAACCGCCTTTAGAACATGTCATCGGTTTTAAAATGAAAGAAAGCTACCCAACTCGGTATCTATATAGGTTCGGTATAGGTTGTATAAGTTTTTTGTGGGGCAAGTACGTCAACTGGGCAAGAGCGTCCAACCAACAATAAGTATCTCCGAAAAATATATGGTTTGTCGCACATGCCCCGTAGATGCATTTACCCACCTGACCTTGCGTATTAGTTCCGAGGAACAAGTACTTATCTTTCTATCTGTCTTCCTCATACTGACCCATTTGGATTACCACACCAGTATAATATCCTCGTAAGGCGCAACGGCCTAAATTTAGGACATTTGTCAAAGTGACTTTAGACTTTAGTTGACTTACACAAGGTTCTTTTTTAAACAAGTAAAATTTGACGTGGGCCTCAGGAGGTTATATATATAAAGATTCTTAATGGCACGGTTTTTTTTAATGTATATTATGATTATCTATATATTTAGTTGTAGGCACAGGTTTTTAATTTCTGGAGGACAATTCGTCATCTCGTTATGAATTGCTGAAATAGGTACAATTCGAGGTACGTTGTTGTAAGGATATTTTAGGGACTTAGCAAAATGTAAACAAACACAACCACGTGACTCTGTTCAGCAACCAATCAAAACTGTTGTCGAGCTTTTACGTATCATGCTGCTTATATTGGCTGGCTATATCACGTGGTTTTTTGTTTACTTTTAGTTAAGTACCTAAATGGAGTATTATGTAAATTGGACCTTGTTTTGGTAATGTCTCACTACTATCGGTTTTATTTACAAAAAACTATCTTGTCATCCAGGGTTAACCATGTAAAAAAAAACTCAAAATTAAAGTATAACTATGCTTAGAGTTTGAGTTTTAATTTTAGTTACTAAGAGAAGTTAAAAAGAAACAGAAAAAAAAATTGGCCCCTTCAGTTCAAGATGGCGGCTAACGCTGTGACACCTCGAGTTCGAAAACTTACCTTTTTCATGACTAGCCTATACTTAAGCAATAAAAATTAAAACATCTACACCACCTTTTGCAGGATAAAAATAACTGCATATGACCTACTTACCTATACAATTTTGATGCCTAAAAGACACGCAGGAGTTTTACTGGATTTTTTGTTTTCTTCCGAAAAACTTCGGGGAGGGAAGGTGGCCGATTGAAAGAGGTCCGGCTTTTACTTTTGATTTATTCCGTTAACTGTTTTACTCTACTCTCTCTGGCGAAATCCCTGCATCATATCCAAGGATCGTTAACTGCGAGCGAAATCCATTGAAGTACTAGGGTTGCTACCCAGTCAAGTCAAGTCAAAGGCAAAAATTATTTATTGAGTAGGCTTAGAAACAAGCACTTTCGAATCGTCAGTTATGCTACTTATTCATATGTATGGAGGAATGTGTTTATTTATCATTAATATCATTATATTATACTTATCAGTGTCTAGGTCACCTAGACACTAATAAGTAATAAGTGCTATCTATGACATTAAACTAAAACTTCTTGGAATTGATAAATATATTGTCAATAGATAAATTTACGAACTATTAGGTATGTTCTTGTCATGATTGTCAATGTGACACCGTCAAGTACTGGTTGTGTTTGCTTATTATTGCATTTTCAAATAGTGTTGTAACAATAATTAATTTAAAGTAACAATGGAGCTACTGCTTGAAGAGCATAGGTTTTTAAAAAAAGAAGATATATCGGTTTTTTGTACATTTTTGGCGGTGTTTTCATAATTTCAATGCAACCTTGATCATCGAGGTAATCTTAACTATGTAGCCTGCCTTGATTTATTGACAGCAAATACGTAATGCAACTGTTAGTCATCAAAATAGGCCGCTAATCAGAAACTACTGCACATAAAAGGACTGTATTATTTAATTTAATTATTTTGTTTGTCAGAAACGAAGTAATATTTTTCGATCTCCATAAAAACTTTATATTTGTGGGATTACAAGCAATTAAGTCTTTTTTTTTCAGGTAACTGCAAGGCTGATTGTATTATTTGTGTTGTTTCGCCATCGTATTTGCGAAAATTATTACTCACTGTCCCAAGTGAAAAATTTGGAGAGTTTTGGATAAAAATTGTAAATACAATACAAAAATTTACCATTTAACTGTAATAATAACATTACACTGAGATTCAGATTCTGTTCAGTTATATTTATTTGTATTATTTTAGTACATAATATTTTAGTTCATCAATTTAGAACCATCGCCATCCCTAACTGGTTGTCATACGTCATTTCAATGGATTTCGCTCGCAGTTAACGATCCTTGATCATATCGCGGGGGACCGCTATTACTAATTACAATTTTAAAATAGTTTTTTGTGCAACCAGAGAGCAAAGGTGCTTTTTGCTGCGAGGGATTCAAAGACACGAGATGCAAATAACTTTGGTCTTGTGTTGCACATACAATTTTTTACCTTAGCAGCGAGAAAATATAACCTTTATCTACACACATCATAAACCCTCTATGATGCGTTCAAAAACCGCAAATTACTTACGACTAGCATAAAGATAAACTGTTTTGTTAGGACCAATTTCTTTCTTGTAAAAATGTTATTATTCCTTAATAATAACACCAAATTCGACATCATTATTACATTCAAATTTCGAACATCTTTGAAAAACAATATTCGTTTCTAATATCACTCGAGATGACATTTTATTCGAAATGAAATGTCAATTGCATACAATTTTGAAAAATCTCGCTTTTATTTGATATCGAACGATATCATAGTAGAGGCGGACTCTAGTCTCTGAATTTAAAATAAAAACTACCGGTGCCGCCATATTCGACATTCTATTTGTCTTGTCGCAAAAAATAGTTTAGTTTGTTTTGTTTTTATAATAATAATATGCATGTAGATAAAGCAGTGTATATGGCAAACGAAAGCGTGACCTGAGAAAGCGCGGCAATTCAAAAAATATACATGTGGTAAGTATTACTTAATTACAGTAGGAAAAAAATGTTTCGATACTTATATACATAAGTCCAGGTCACGCTTCCGTTTGCCAGATTCTATCAAATAATTTTTTCCTACTATAATTAGTTTCATCATTTGCAGACTAACTGTACCTACATAATTAGGCATTAGAACACTCGTGCGATGTTATTAAACAGTCTCATAAACTACTATAAGGTCAAAAAAACATGGTAACAATAAAACGACAACCCCCAGCCGCCCGCGCGCCGCACCACAGCCTCGTTTATACAACGTGTTACAAAATAATCCGTAAAAAAGAAATTACAAAAGTAGTGTCAACCCTATTAAATAACGTCAGTTCAGTATCTTAAGTATACAGTATACTAGGGTTGACACTACTTTCGTAATTTCTTTTTTACGGATTATTTTGTAACACGTTGTATTGTGAACAAAATTTAAAAAGTTACTTTGTCTCACGCTCGCAGCAAAATCGAATTTTGCTCACTGTCTTTAAACAGCAAAACCACCCTTTTTGCGGTTCTGAGGTGAATCCTATTTCTCTAATTAGTTTGTCACAGTTTAGTTCCTACCCAAAATACAACACAACACAAAACAAACCTTAAACATACGAAGTAAGGTACCTTACTGTCCGGCTCGGTTTTGATTTAAGTTATTTTAATAACTTATTCGTAAATAAATACATTTGTCTTATGGACATTTCAAGTTCTAAAACGCAAACGTGGTTATTTTGGGACTCCGACATAATAATATTGAGATGTAGGGGAAACTTGCTTAATTCGTACCCCCTAAGGGAAAATGAGAAAAAACATAAAATATAACAAAAACAGAAACATGTGACTTATGTTTTAATAAACTTTATTCTATGAGTATTCAACAACAGTGCCATATTGCACTTACAATTCGTAAACTTTAGAGTAATAATCATTTTTTTTTTAAGTGGATAAAGTACGATTTAGGACTATGTGCGCCTAATTTGTACCACGGTATTCCTTAATCGTACTTGGTTATCTTATAATTAGTTTCAGTCTCAAAATCACAGCAAATCAAGTAAAGATACGTCTTAATATTACTAGATAAATATTTTTTAATTCTGCATAGCAAATCTAATAGTTTTCTGTAATTCTTTACAATCATCACATATGTAATTACGAGCATTTTTATCAACTCCAGCACAAAGCTCGTGAACCCAGGTCTCACAGTGGGTGCACTGAATCATATCTTCTTTTCGATTTTCTTCGCACAACTTACAGTACCAGTTTTCTACATTTTCTTTTTTTTTTGTTTTCTTTACATTCTTTTTCTCTTTGGTAACATTTTTCCTTTTCAAGATGTTTAGTTCTTGGAAGTTCTTGCATACAGATTTTTTTTTTGACTCAATAGGTTTTTTATTTTTATGTCCACTTGTTTTTTTTTCCAACTCATTCTTATAAGGGCTTTCTGTAAGGACTTGGGCAGTAGCTGCATGTTTTGTGATCCGTTTCGGACGTAAGGTGCACATAGGAGAGAAGCTTTGAATTACTTCCCGGACTTCAGTCTTTTTATGTTCTTGAGCATTCAAAACTTGGGAAGCTTCTGAACTATTACTTGCAGATGATTTTTTTGAAGTGCCTATGTTTTGATCGTCAGAAACCTGATGTATATCTGAAGTCGCAGATGTAGTTATTTGATCAGGCCCTTGATCAATTTGCTGGCTGTTGGCTGTTTCTATCACTGCAATAGTAGTAACTACAGTTGCTGAGTGAGTCGGTACTTGGCTCTCGGTTACAAATTGCTGTGATGTAGTTGATGAGACAACTTCTAGTACTTCACAATCAACATCGAGCACTACATATTCGTCATCTCTGATTTTGAAACGATTGCAGGGCCACAATCCCGAGGTCTCAAATCCGTGAATAGCCGTTTCCATACAGACAGCTCGAGGGTATGCCATTCCCAAAATCTCTGATATGTTTGCCTGTTTGATAACAGAGTTAGGATGATTTCTCATCCACGAAGCACTAGCAGAATTGAAATTATTTTTCAGCGGCTTGAAGAATGATCGGTCCAGTGGCTGGAGCTTATGTGTAGTATGAGGTGGTAAGGAGAACATAACGATTCCGTAGTCTCGTGCAAAGTTGATGGCGTCTAAGTTTTTTGTGTGCGTCGAATGTCCATCTAAAATTAGTAGAATCTGATTTTTCTTGCCTTTTTCTAGCCTTGTGCTCTTGGCAAAATGCTGCAACCATTCCAAAAATAATTCGGAAGTTATCCATCCACTGTCCGAGCAACTGTACACGGTATTGGGCGGTCCTCCTCTTTTGATATCGTCCGTCATCCTTTTGCGTTTAAATATTAGCATTGGTGGGATGAATTCACCAGCAGCGTTCATGCAGCAAATGCATGTTGTGTTCAGCCCCCGTTCTCCACTTGTAACTGCGCCAACCTGACGTTTGCCTTTAAGCGCTAGAACTTTTGAAGGTTTATGCACTGTGCTCAAGCCGGTCTCATCTACATTATAAATTTGCTGGGCAGTAAATGCGCAATTAAGGCGCAACGACCAAAACCAATTCAAATTTACCGCGCAAAAAATGCTTGCAAGGTTGGTGACAGTACCTACTAAGAATAAAGTCGTAAATAAGTTAAGAATTAAACAAAAAAAACCCAAGTTGAATCGTTCACACTAACTTGACACAAAACCCTTATGGAATAATCAAAAACTTTAATCAAAATTTGTGAAATTACTTACTTTTTTAATAATTTTAAGCAGAGCAGCGGTGCGGTGTTGTCACTTATGTCAGGTAGCATGGCGGACTAGTGGTTTCATTTTATGCCACGAGTGTCGCTACTGTTGCATTCCGTTCGGAAATAATGCTAGGGTACGATTTAGGCACAGGTACGAATAAGGCAAGTTTCCCCTACCGGAAGATGGGGTGAATAGAAATCGAATCGAAAATTAGTCATAACTTATTGCTAATAATAAGAAAAAATATTAATTTGAGTAGTATATTGGATAATTAGATACGTTAAAATCTCAGTCTTATAATTAGTACGATATGCTTTATTTTAGGTGACTTTTTTACGTAAGTGAACAGTTCGCGAGATATACGCTTCTAAAGTCGTAAAAATTCTGTCCGGGTGGGTAGCTTTTGAACTGTTAAATAGAACATTCTGAAAAAAAATACAGTAGTAGAACATACGAAATACTTCCAACCAAAATTGTTTTGAACACGATACGCTGTGTAGTTTTTGAGATTTAAATGAAAAAATATCAACCATGAACGTTCATCCCAGCTACGGAACCCTTCATTGTGTGTGGTCCGACATGCACTTGGCCGGTTTTTCATAATGTCACATGCCTATCCTAAGAAATTACAGTAACACCATGAACCCTGGAGGGGACAGCACCATTAGGAGAGAGGAGGGCTTATTTTATAAGCGCGATAATATAATTATTATTATTATCATTAATTATCACAATTTATCTACCATATATTCATTTAAAGTATAATATGCTTTGTTACTCACTTTGACAGCAATTACAGGCAGTATTAATGACGTCTTTAAAGTTACTAATCCAATCAGTGGGGACAAAAAGAGGCTTAGTCCTGAGTAGTGTAAAGGGCTAGTCGTGAAAAATTTAAGCTTTCGATCTCGAGGCGTCACACAGTGGGGGGAGGGAGGGGGGCGTTAGCCGCCATCGAACCTAGGCTAGCCGCGATGTCATAATATTAATACGTGTCGAAGATAACGATAACCTATGCTACGACACCATTATAACGGTATTTTCCTGCTTCAGTTTTCCACATACAAAATTATTCTTATCAAACAAATAGTGCGCGCTAAAGGTTAACTTAGCGCTTTTCCTCGTTTCTCGAATGTGGTTCTAGAACACAAAGGAGACTTTGGACAAATTTAAAGTAAAAACCGGGCAAGAGCATGTCGGACCATGCTCAGAGTAGGGTTCCGAAGCCGTTAAGTACTACAAACATAAAAATCAACAAATAATAACTAATTTTCTATTAAAAGCCAATTGGTGCCGTTTTAGATGAGTTTAGTAGGTATAAAC
This sequence comes from Acleris holmiana, assembly GCA_949316455.1. Classification (NCBI taxonomy): domain Eukaryota; kingdom Metazoa; phylum Arthropoda; class Insecta; order Lepidoptera; family Tortricidae; genus Acleris; species Acleris holmiana. The sequence goes on along the minus strand of OX438789.1, from coordinate 3,482,580 downwards.
ACTTTAATCGCCTGTATCTCAAGAACCAATCATGTCTACTTAGTCGTGATAGTTTTCCTTTTCTAGTATCTGTAGTTTTGCCTGTAGGGGGGGGGGGGGGGGTGGCAATTGAGTCTACCAAAAAATAGAGTGGGTACTGCCCCTAAACTTTTTTTACGTTTCCTTCTACCACTTTGGCGTAACTAATATGTATGTTCATGTCAAATTACAGCTTTCTAGTATTAAGAGTCTCTGCGCTAGGCTGCGGACGGACATGGCGAAAATATAAGGGTATAATAGTTTGACTACGGTTCCCTAAAAATGGTTCAAAAATAAAAAATCGCCTTCAATAACGCTAGGTTAGTTCAACTGGAGGCGGCTTTTGATTAAGAATATTGTGAGACGCCGAATTCTGTTTTTTTTTTATAATTATGCCGATAAGTACCTCTAGTCCTACTTTACTATCACGGGACAATGTCACACAAATTGACCTAGTCCCAAACTAAGCTCTAGACTTGTACTATGGGTACTAGACAAAGATAAACATACTTAGCTAGAGAAATAAATACTTAAATACATAGTAAACATCCAAGACTCAGCAACAAATACTCGTGCTCATCACACAAATACCTGCCCTTACCGGGATTTGAACCCGGGACCGCTGGCTTCGGAGGCAGGGTCACTCCCAACTAGACCAACGTGTCGTCACTTCTCAATGAACAAGGATACGTCACGCTAGCCGCATGGGAAAGTCATAGTGCGTATATTTAAACCTTTTAAATATGCTTGATCACATTTGCTCAAGTATCTTATACCCTGGAAATAAGTATGATTGAGGAGTTCCGGTGGCCATTTGCGGTCTTCATCTTCATCACTTTACAATATGATACTTTTTGAATACAAATGATGAACTTGCCACTGAAAATTCTAAATAATATATTCCTATATAAAATTCTCGTGTCACAGTTTTCGTTCCCATACTCCTCCGAAACGGCTTGACCGATTCTCATGAAATTTTGTGAGCGTATTGAGTAGGTCTGAGAATCGGCCAACATCTATTTTTCAAACCCCCAAGTGACATGAAAAAAAAAATTGTAGCGGGCGAAGCCGCTGGCGGGTCGCTAGTATTCCTATAATATTTGAGGAGCCCCCCCTGGATTTCTCCAGTATCCCGTCTTCAGATCTTGACGTGTTGACAATGGGACCAACTAGAAACATTACCTTTTCAAACAAAAAAATCAAATTGGTTAGGTTCAATTGAGAACTTCTTCCTTTTTTTGAAGTCAGTTAAATATAGTTTTCATAAAAAACCTAGTTTTAACCATATTACATTGAAATGCTAATCGGAAATATAATAAAACAAAACTAATGACTGTGTAATGAATGAATGACTTATTTATTGCGGTGACGGTAGGCACATAGTAAAACCACGAGTTACGAGGACAAATGACCATCTTAGTACTTTGTCGAAGTCATTCCTTGACTATTTCATATGCTGGCTGCCGCCGTCATAAAGGCGGCTATTTGCACTACAAAAGTTGAAGCATTCTCAACGCTGTTGGAAATACATAAGGTTTCATTTACATTACTATTTCTTCAACAGATCTTTCTTTCGTATGAGGGCAATGGCAATCTATACATGATAATTAAAAGTGACAGAGTACTTAAGCAATGTTTGCGCTAATAGATGTGTGAGACGCATTTTTCCCTCAGGGAAACCCCACAAGTCACTACAATGCTTTTCTTAGGGAAAATAACTCGTTGACAAGAAACAGGTATGATGGAATAACGTTGCTATGATTGGGTGACGCATCGGCTTTGTTATTCTTCTAAAGCTCCCGGGGTCCTTTTTAGGGTTCCGGACCCTATTACTAAGACTCCACTGTCCATCCGTTCGTCCGACCGCCTGCCTGTCCGTCTGTCACCAGATTCACAGAATAATTAGTTGCATGTACAATATTCACTGTTAAAATAAATAATTCCGTGTGGTTGCCGGGTTAGAATAGTGCCACTCCATGTCTTCCCGTGGATGTCGTAAGAGGCGACTAAGGGAATAAGGGCTTGTAGTACTGTTAGGCGATGGGCTTGCAACCTGTCACTAATACACTGGTAAACATCTTAGCCTGATTGTGCAAAACGTGGTTACAGAATTATCAACAAGTTTTTTAGAGTTGTTGGTAATTCTGTAGCTCTGCCTACCCCACTCTGGGAATAAAGGCGTGACTTTATGTATGTATGTATGTAAAATAAATAATAACATTAAAATATAATAGTTATTTATGACGCTAGAAATATTCGCAGAATATTTAGTTGTATATTCACTTAAAAAAATAAATAATTTATTTAAAATAAAATGAATTAAGGCCCCCCCTTAACAAACAAGATACTACATATGTACTGTATAGATAATGTGGTACGGAACCCTTCGTGCGCAAGTCCGACTCGTCCTTGGCCGGTTTTTTTAAATTATTTAATGTATTATAACTGGAACCGTACACCGCTTTAGAATTTCGGGGACCCTACACAGTTGCATATCTAACAGAAACGCAATTTACGTCAATCCTTTACCGGGTGTGGCCTGTAATAGGAGCAATAAATTGAGGGATCGTTTCCACACCACACACGTAACAACATTTATTCTACAACTTTTGAAAATAACTTATTGTTTACTAAATAATAATAATAATAATAATAATCATCCTTTAGTTTGTTCGAAAAAATCCCAAATAATAAATTACATATTTTTTTTAAATTGTTGAACCAATGTTGCTACGTTTATAGAGGAGAAACGATCCCTCAATTTATTTTTCCTATTACCGGCCACACCCGGTATAGGTACAGCTACATATTCAACAAGGGTAACGTAGACACAACTTCAATCTCACTTTTTTAAACAAAGGAATCTTGTTGGTTTAGTAATTGTATCACGAGTTAACATATATCTTATTTAACGTATGCTTAGAACAGTATCATTATTCTTCTTTAAGAACATCAAGTTCCAACATAAATTAATACCTTAACTCGTACCAACTGTTCCTAACCCAAGCTCAAATTACACTGGACAATGCGTACCCTCGTGCGTTAAGAACGTCAACGAACCATTATACGTTGATACTCTGACTCTTAACAATTGTTCCTAAGACAAGATCAAATTACACTGGAGATTTGATTGCTACCTTCAATATGTATGTAAATACCCGTTCATTGCATTATGTCAAGTCGACAGGTACTTTACCTGTCCCACAGCTCTTCGAATTATGCTATGCTAATTTTATGTAACAGGAAAATCAGTTAAATAAACAACATTTTTAAAGCTACAAAAAAGGCTTTTATAGATGTTTCTAGTTCATTTCGGAGTGTAATACAGTAAAAATACGGGTACCTAGGTACTTATCTATTATTAAAAGACATTCCCCCTATCTCTGGTCCCCTTGCATCTTCTAACTACAGGCAAAACAGCAGGGCTGAGATTCTACACGGTAATAAATAACAATATCGTATATTGGTCGTGTTTCCGTATTGTCAACGTTTTGATAACTCTTATGTCATTTACAATAATGGCGACTGTGACATAAACGATTCTAAAACATGTCAAACACGATATAATATAACGCAGTTGAATAGAGGCCCTGGGCCCTGGGCTAATTTTAGGAAGAACTCTCTACTCGAATCTTTCCTTTTTTAACTTATTGAACATCGATATTTAAATTTTCGGAACAGGTATAGATCTGACGCTTTCGTTTTAATGCCTTTAGTTCTTTTTCTTTTAACATATGGCAAATACTATAAAGTTAGTATGTATATACTCGGCGTCAAAAATATCGCACCTTTTGATTTTTTTTTTTTTTTTTTTTTTATGTTAAGGAGAAGGCACACGAGCACTCAGGACACCTGATGGTAAGTGAAATCTGAGACCCATAGACATTTGAATTCTCAAGATTATAATCCTAAGACCTCAAATGCGCTGCCAACCCTGAGAACTAAGATGGAATGCCTCTATGCTAGTAATTTCACCGGTTGTCTTATCCCCACACCGGAACACAACAATGCGAACACTATTGCTTGGCGGATGGTTAATGGATAAGATGGTGGTAGCGATCCGGACGGACCCTGCACAGGGTCCTACCACCACTAAAACCACCAAATTTTGACATTAAGCAGATATAAACCATTTTTCATTTAAGGTAAGGTATGACAGTGAGGCCAGATTTGAAAATTTCAAAAGGTGCGATATTTTTCACGCCGAGTGTTGATAGCACTGCAAGCTTCAATATACTTGTCTATGGCCGCAAGTAATAGGGAACATGCGTAAAAACAGAACTGAGTTTCATTGATAAGATTTATAAAAAAAAGCATATATAAAACGCAATACACCAACACCCGTTTCGTAAGATTTTATATAGAATTGAAACTTGTTAAAAATTTAAAGTTATTTTCAGGTTTAGATTGTTTTTTTACGGCATCCTCATTTTATTCATGTAATATTTTAATTCAATGATATTCAACATAGTAATTTCTGAAATAAATGCAAATCTCTGTATTAGGTCCTTATATTTTAAACATATAACAGCTGTGGCGTCATTCCTCTCGTCGATTTCGTATAAGTAGACAATTGTTTCGCCTATAGAGTAATCCTTCTCTTTCATAACACTTTCCAGAGAGCGTAAGAAAAAAAAACATCTTCCCTATTGCTTTGCTTACTTTCGTAGGGTTTGCCTACGTCTTACCCTGGGGTTCTATATTCAAACGTCTCGTTAAAAATTGCCATTTGCTGCATACAAAATGTGTCAAATTTTAACGAGATGTAACATTTTAACGAGACGATTTGAATATAAGAACCCAGGGTTAGACACGTCTCAGATGAGTGTACTATTAGTAATGGAAATTAACACGTCTACAGGCAAATAAACAATGAAATAGGTAGGTATTTCCTGTTACACATAAATCTGACTAGTCTCTTTTTCTATCCTTCTATATATTTTTTTCTTATGTTTTACCCCAAAGGGAAAGGCAAAGGACATAAATCCATACAGCCTATTATCCTTCTATAAGATTTTCCCTCTTCCCGTTTGCAACGTTTGCAAATGCAGTTTGTGCTAATAATAAAGTATCTCCGGTTTTTCGGAAAAGAAACTTTATTTAACCCGCGACGCAAAAAGATAAGTGTAATTACCTATACCTATTCAGTATCGGAAGGGGCCGCCCTGGGCGCACTCTTTTTAATCAAAACGGGGAACTTAGTAAAACTGGAAAAGGGCCGAATCTTGAGTACCCGAAACCGACGTGCATGCATGACTCGATGTATGAATGTGGAAGAAGCGAAAGAGATTTGTCAGGATCGTAGCAGGTGGAAAGAAGTAGTCCCTGCCTACCCCTCTGTACGGCTAGCACAAGTTGTATTTTCTCGGTTGTCACTCAGTGCATCTCTATCGATCCGGCTAGATAGTAAGGGAGATCCGGGCGACAAACAACTCGCGGATAACATATGCTAGCCTTACTGGGAAACAGACGTGATTTAATTTATGTATATAAGTGTCTGTCAAGGTTTCTCTCAAACGTAAACTCAAGGTTTGTCAAAGAGCGATGGAGCGTAGCCTATTAGGGGTAAAAATAACGGTCCGAGTGCAAAACACTACTCTGCGTTCCAAGACAGGCATAGCCGATGTGGGAAAAGAGACTGCGCAGTTAAAGTGGGCCTGGGCCGGACATGTTTGTCGCATGTACCCACAGAGGTGGGCCAATGCGGCAACCTGGTGAGTCTCCCAGGACGGCTACAGACGACGAGGCAGACCCAACCGGAGATGGCGGGATGACTTGGACGCTTTTCAGAAGGATTGGCCGAAGATTGCCACAGAGAGAGAGGTGTGGGAATCAAGGGAGGAGGCCTTTGCCTAGCAGTGGGAGTAGTGGGACACTATGTTCGGCTAATAATAATAATAATAATGTAAGTGTCTGTATATCTGTGCCGCCTTCATTGGAAATTTTTAAAGGTTTTGAATGTTTTAAACCTATTTTAGCTCCCTTTTATAGAAATTTAGTTACACACAACCGCTGAAATTAGTAGCAGAGAGGCATTCATCGTAGACTTCAAGGTTGGCAACGCATTTGGGGTCTTCAGATTGTACACTTGACAATGCAGATTTCTATGGGTCACAGATACCAATTAACCATCTGCACCCTATTTCACCATACTGACAATGACTGGTGACATGTGACATTTTAGTACATGGTGTAGCTTATATGAATCCCAGTGATGTGAAAGCTTGATAACCCTGCAATGTATACCGAATTGTCATCTGTCACGTGTCCTGTGAAATAGGGGGCAGGTGGCCATGCACGCGTTTGCCATCTCCACGTCTGCATAAAATCGCTGTTCCTGGCTCGATTCCCGGTAAGGGCAAATATTTGTGCGAAGAGTGCGATTATTTGTTCCTGAGACTTGGATTTTTTTATTTAAGTACCTTTATATATATATATGTATTTTCGCTATGTCTTTATAATTTATGTTGATAGTTGTTTAGTACATACTTACCCTTACTACAAACCTTGAGCTTAGTTTGGGACAAGGTCAACTTGTATGAGATTGTCCACTGATATTTTTCATTTGGAGGGTCTAATGCCCATGCTCCTTTGGTGAATACGAATTGAAAGAAACCCTGCACTTTAAAATCCATCAACGCATGTAGCCTGAAGGTTAAAAACCGGGCAAGAGCATGTCGAACCATGCTCAGAGTAGGGTTCCGAAGCCGTTAAGTACTACAAACATAAAAATAAACTAATAATAACTAATTTTCTATTAAAAGTCAATTGGTACCGTCTTAGATGATTTTAGTAGGTATAAACACTTTAATCGCCTGTATCTCAAGAACCAATTATGTCTACTTAGTCGTGATAGTTTTCCTTTAAAATTCGTTATATGCGCTTTCAAGATTTTTTTCTGGCTTTTAGTACCTACTTGTAGTTTTGCTCTCGGGGGACGGGGACGACGGGAGGGACACGACTCGAACAAAAATTAGCGCTTTAAAGCTTAATATTTCATAAATGGATTCCTTAATCAAAAAATCGTTCCGACAAACTCGTAATATTTTTGAAAGACCTATCCAACGACACCCCACATTACGGGGTAGATGAGAAAAAAAATATATAATTATCCTACGTTATGTGTAGGGGAGGTACACTACAAAAATATATATATATGTTATGCCAACAAAGATACTCTGCCATTAAAAATATACCTAAGCATGAAATAGGAATGAAAATCAATTAACTAGGAGTCATGAAATTGATAATCAGCGGCCGCGAATAAACATAAAAACACAAAGGTTATCGCTACATCTCTCGCGGTACTTTACTCCAGGGGATTATTCACACGTAGTGACTAACGAGGAAACATCGGCCATTAATTCATTCGTATATAAACCCCTTCGTCCGCCATTGCTGCAGTGTTCAGTTTCCCGCCAAAGTGGTGACACTTGGGTGCGTTCAAATTTTAAAAAAAAATATTTTTATATATTTGTTTTCTTGAATCTCATCCCAGAGGAAAAGGCAAAGGACATAGATCCATACAGCCTAATTTACATCCTTTTTTGGAGTATTGATTTAATCGTTTTATATTTTCAGGATTTGACTACAATCATGGCTGCGAAAGTATTTATTATGTTCGCTGTGGTCGTTGCTTTGGGTAAGCTTTTTATTTTTATTTAATTAGTTATAATAGTAAATATCTCGTAATAAGAATTTTTCTCCTTTTTATTTTAATAAAAAATGACCTTTTTATATGTCTTACGGTGTTAAACTTTAAACATGAGTGAGAAACACAAAAGTTTTGTTTATTCTTACCTTGTGCTTTACTTTTAGCACGTCTACGATAACGAGCGAGCATTCATCGCATATTTTCTAAAGCTCTGCCACGGTTAAAACTTGATTGATAGTGCATGACAAGCCCTAATTGGTTGTTATTCACAGGCGCGGCGCAGCCTGTGGACGTTGCGGACAACCTGCCAGTGCTTAAGGAGCTGAAACCGGAACTGCTGTTCAGGACCTCGCCGGATGGCACCCATCCCTTCGTCCTCGAGTGTGCTACCACCAAGCCTAACGAAAAAGTGCAGTAAGTCGGTCATATGACGCGGGTTTTTTTGCTTGTCTGTTTGGTACAAATTTCTGAGCTAGAAAATTAAAACTTTTAGCGAAGCTCAAATCTGGATGATAAATGATAATGCAATATCATGGTACCAAACATTTGTTGAATTGATTCACTTTTATTTTTAAAATATTTTATTTATGAGTATTATTATTTACATGAATCGTGCAAGTAATTTAAATGCATAAAGGTTACGTTTGTATTTATGTTTGAATCTTTAAAATTACTCAAATAACTATTGCATTTATTGTACTGTTTTTATCACACATGTAAATTCCTTTCTTTATTGACTGATTTACTTTTACGTGTAATACTTTATTAGGTAACTGACTAGCGAAATGCAAAGAATCTTCAACAAAATAAACTGCGTACCTACTAAAACGGTATATAGTTGTTTGCGTAGATCTCGTTTATCGCTATACCCCAAGGAACCGTCCAATTTTTCGGGATAAAAAGTACACAATGTCCTTCCCCTCAAACTATCGCCATACCAAATTTCATCTAAATCGGTTCAGCAGTTTATCCGTGAAAGCGTAACAAACACACAGACACATAGGTAGAGTTACTTTCATCTACACTAATTATTAAGAGGAAAGATTTGTATTTTAGTGTGGTTGTCACTATTGGACCGATTCCAAAAATTCTTTCACCATTACTTACTAGAATGCAGTACAATAATTTATTATTATCACAGAGTAACATAGGTTATGTTTTATTTATCTACTTGGACGGAGTCGCTACGAGCAACGGCCACTTTATAAGATTAGTATACTGGGTGTTGCCATTAATAGGAGCAATAAATTGAGGGATCGTTTCTACTGTATAAACGTAGCAACATTTGTTCTACAGCTTTTACAAAATATGTACCTAATTTATTATTTGGTATTTTTTAGAACAAACTAAATACCATTTTCAATGTACTCCATCCAATAGTCTAGTTGACATCTACTGTCAGCCTACAAACTTCGTAGTTTTCGCAATACGTTGCTGGCTTGGAAAATCTAAAGTCATTAATATTTAGTAAACGAGTTATTTTCAAAAGTTGTAGAATAAATGTTGTTACGTTTGTGGTGTGGAAACGATCCCTCAATTTATTGCTCCTATTACAGGCAACACCCGGTATAGTATAGAACGACGATATTAAATAAGCAATTTGACTTTACGTTCATCTTATTAATTGTAATTGTCCATTTCAGATACACCTGGGAGAAGAACGGCAAGCCGTTAGACGGCAAGGACCTGACAGACATCACCTTCCGAGCGTACGAGGGCACCCTCATCTTCAAGAAACCCAAGGAGACCGACGAGGGCCGGTACCAGTGCATCGCCACCTCCACCGAAGGCATCGCAAGGTCCAGAGTCGTTAACGTGAAGAGGACCTTCGTCGAAATTCCGCCCCACACCTTGAAGAAACATAGGCCTGTCGAAGGAAGACCGTTCAAAATGGATTGCTCCGTCCCCAAAGCGTACCCTCAGCCTAAAATCGAATGGTTCAGACAAGGAAAGGATGGTAAATTCGTTGAAATCATGGAGAAGCGCCTTCTAGAATCCCCGGAAGGCACTCTTTACTTCACTAATGTGACACAGCAAGACGTTAGCAAGGACCTGAAGTACGTATGTCTAGTAGAGACGCCAGCGTCTGATAAGAAGCTGGTGGCTGCAGAGCATGTAATCGAGGATCTGACGCTGACCAAGGAGCCGCAGACGGGAGAGCTGACGCCGCAGTACCTGAGCAAGGACACGACGGCTAAGACCGGTGACGTCACCATGCTGTACTGCATCTACGGTGGAACGTGAGTATTTTGGAAAATTTAAGTTATTATATGCTAGTTATCCTACTGATATTATAAAGTAGCTACTTACTGCCCGCGGTTTTGTCCATGTCGACCATCCAAAGGAACAGTGTTTTTTTTCGGGTTTACGCGTTAATTCAGGGTGCAAGCTTTATTAATTTCAAATGTCAAAATTATTTTTTTACTTTTCAAAGTACAAAACAATAATCTTCGATTTCAAACAACAGGTACCGGTAAAATGGGCTAACTTAGAAACACGAGGCAACTTTGATAATGTTTTGAATCTTCGATTCTGTGCGATCGCGATGTGTTGGTAATAATTTATATTTTTCTCTACTTTTATGTTTCGGCTATGGGAGCGTAAAATATCAGTAGTTCAAGAGACAAATGTAATGTAAAAATGTCGAAACAATAAATCACCAATGACATGATTCAGAGGTGACTTTGATATTGTCAATTGAAACATAGGGATACTTAAAGTAGCCCCCGTTTTAAGAATTGAGATTTTAAGCTACGTGTTGTTTTTTTTTTCTACTAAGGCATCTACCGTTGTCTAACTCTTGCTGCTTAAAGTTACTCCAAATTAGTACCTAGTAGCCATTGCAATGATTTTATCAATTTATTTTATGACTACATATATACAAGAGGGCGCCCCTATATATCTGTCGTATGCCCGGCGCAGTCTTATACGAGCTACTCACACACCTGCCGCAGGGGCAATCTCGGAATTTAACCCTTGATTGTGATATTTCTGATGTGTTTATGCAAGCAGGGGGAGAAAATTTCCCCTGTTTTCGTATACAATACACATCACAAATTAAGGGTGAAATTCCGAGATTGCCCCTGCGAGCAGGCGTGTGAATAGTCCGCTTTATGTCAAGTTCTTACCTTGTCCAGCCCCATGGCCTTCCCGGACTGGTACAAGCTGGGCCCCTCGGGCACAAGGCAGAACGTGAACGGCAAGCCCGGGGACCGCGTCACGCACCGCAACCGCAGCGCCGGGCGCCGCCTTCTCATCACGAGGACCCTCGCGGAGGACGACGCCACCTACGAGTGCGTCGCTAACAACGGCGCCGGCCAGACGCAAACCCACAGGATCAAGCTGACTGTTCAGAGTGAGTATTCTACATGATTAAAAATAATCTGTAAAAAAAGGGTCAAGCTTTTGTTGCAGACTGTACTTTTTTTGCAGTCATTTATAGCTTATCAAGACCAAACTAATGAGTCCAAGCCAGGTGGGTCTACTTTAAGTACAGCGGAGATCCCACCCTCCAACTCCATGATCGGACCAGCTCGATAATGCTATATTATGGTAACGTCATCGAAGTTATGTAGATACCTATACGAAATTTTAGCTCAATTGATCCAAATCTTCCTTGCAAGGTTTTACCCGAACATACCTATACATGTGTACTCGTATGTATACAAACATTGCAAGTAAATAAAAAAGTAGTAGAAAAAGAAAAACTTTTTACGTATTTTTGTTGCCGTCTATAGTGTATAAACTCGTTATTAAAAGACCATTTAAACGAATCTAAACTAAATGGATCTACTATTCTATTAGCTATTGAGAAGTTCCAATTCCTTTTCTCCATACAATAAAAAAGAAGTATATATCAGGTGACTTCCACACATGGCTGAGATACGCGTCATACTCATGAACGGGTGCTGTTTGTGGGGTCCAATTTGCAAGGACTGGTGGTGGTGGACTTCAGTTAATTATCTCATTATGGCTTTTGATGTAGAGACCTCGTCGTATTGTTCTCCTACAACTGTGTCGTCACAACCAATTACTGCGCCGTGTAAAGTTTATACAGTAGTTTACTTGCTCTAGCATTTCACCTACTAACTGAAAGTCCATTTCAGAATCGGCGGAGTTCGTCACGAAACCGAAGCCAGTAGAGGTTGTAGCGCCGGGAGCGGACGTGAACATCCCCTGCGAGGTCTCCGGCGTCGACAGGATCTCCTGGACTTTCAACGGGAAGCCTTTCACAGGTGAGGCACATTTACCAAATACCGATCAAGTGCTTTTTCAAAATAATGGGGGCGCTACTTTTGTATGGAACAATTAAGTGTTGCCGGTAAAAATACTTTTAGTTCCGATTCTACACTTTTTGGTCGTAGTGTAAAGTGGGACTCGCATACTATACTCTGTTTCATATTAAGACGATGCCTGCGATAGTTCATTTAAATACGTATATTACACTTATTTCTATAACTTTACTACATTGGTACAAAACTGGCGGCAACGTTCAGCTATTTAAATTATTAATCGCCTGATTTAAAACACCTCAGGCATCATCTTCGATGAAACAGAGTAAGTTCAGTAACATCCGACTCACACTTGGCCATTTATGTGTTGCTATGTGATGAAGAAGCTTATATTATGACACTGGAGATTGCACGGCGAACAATATTTTGAACCGAAGAAAAGCGACCTTGAATGACGTTGCTTATGTTTTTTGTCCCTTTCTCAATAACTCAAGATCACGCTAAAATAAATAAATATCACGGGACAATATCACAGAATTTGACCTAGTCTCAAACTAAGCTCTAGGCTTGTACTATAGGTACTAGACAATGATAAACATACTTAGATAGAGAAATAAATACTTAAATAAAGCCTGACAAGATTCTATTTGGCCTTATTTCAATACAAATGTGTATTGAAATAGGGCCAAATAGAATCTTGTCAGGCTTTACATAGAAAACACCCAAGACTCAGGAACAAATACTTTTGCTCATCACACAAATGTCTGCCCTTACCGGGATTTGAACCCGGGACCGCTGGCTTCGGAGGCAGGGTCACTCCCAACTAGGCCATCGTGTCTTCGAAAGAAAGGGACAAATAGCATAAGTGACGTCATCCACGGTCACTTTTCTTCGCTTCAAAACGTTGTTCGCCGTTCAAGCTCCAGTGTCATATATAATATAAGCTTCTTGTACGTGACCATATCAAATTTGACGCTTGCGTGCATTACCGTTTTGAGAATAGAAAAATTCAAAACATTTTCTTCTGTCCACAGGCACCAAAACCAACAAGGTCCTCAATCTCTCAAATGTTCAGAAGAAGGACAACGGCTACTACGGCTGCAAGGGAGCCAACAAACTAGGCGAAGTGTATGCAGAGACCCTCGTGCATGTCGCCTAAATCACTATTACCAAAGTCATTGCTAACGTTTGTAGAGAGCGCGCCCAATTTAAAACAGAACGCCCCTAACTAATCGACCTATGAAACATGCAACAACATGTTAGTGAAAACACATACTTAATGAATGACAGTCTCGATGAAGTTATTTTTCATCTTTTTTGCGCAAAATGAGATAGGATAGAATACCACGTTAGAAATAAATATAACCGCTAGATGTCGCTTATTTATAGTGACAGCTATTGTAAGAGAATATGTTTTGTGATGAAAATTGGTAAATAATAAATGTAACTCGCATTTTGTTTTTAGTTATAAGAATTATTAAAAGTAAAAATAAAATTATAAAATGTACCTACTCCTTTGTTTTTACTGACTGACCGCTATGAACTGGCTATGACGACGTGTTATTGGAGCACAGACATTATATAAAATAAACTAGTTTATATGAAATACACATTTAGTCCTTCGCCAAATTTTATTTTTAACTTAATAATTAAAACCCACACTTTTGGTCACCCCTGATTACGAGTGCATAGCAAGAAAAATTAAAAGATTGGAAAGGAAACTGATTTGTGCTCGACGTAAACAACAAAAACCGGGCAAGAGCATGTCGGACCATGCTCAGTGTAGGGTTCCAAAGCCGTTAAGTACCTACTACAAACGTAAAAATCAACTAGTAACAAACTACTTTTCTATTTAACGGCAATTGGTGCCGTCTTAGATAATTTAGTAGGTATAAACACTTTAATCGCCGGTATCTCAAGAACCAATGATGTCTACTTAGTCGTGATAGTTTTCCTTTAAAATTCGTCATATGCTCTTTCATTGAAGTTTTTCATTTTTTTTATTATTTGTAGTTTTGGCTGTTTGGGACTTGAGTCTAACAAAAATTTGCGCTTTAAAGCGTAATATTTCATAAACGGATTATTTAATCGAAAAACTATTTTCACAAACCCATAATATTTTTGAAAGACCCATCCAACGACTCCCCAGTTCCCCACACTGTAAGGTAGACGAGAAAGAAAAATACATCAGAAAACCCAATAAACTTCTGCTGCTGCTTGCTGCTATTTGTGTGACATTCAAGCTATTTCCATACTAAACTGAATTAACATCGGTTCAGCGGTCAAATCATAACATCCAAAAAAAATAGAGTTGTTTCCGCATTTACAACATTTTATTAATATTTTTTTTTTCACGATCTATAGTGAATAGGTAGCTTTAAACGAAACGAACTAATTTGCTTGACATTTATTTGACGTTTGTCATTGACCTAGCTCTTGACAACGCGTATAGCCTCAAAATAGAGTTGAAAATAATCAAAACAAAGGAGAAAAAATCCTTTATTAAAGATGTGGTTCTTATATTTGTTAAGTATTATATCTCTAATAGTGCAGGCGGTATTCGTTACCTTGGCTTTTGGTAAGATTACAAACGAAACTACGATGTTAATTTCTCACTGAACATATTGGAAAACATCGGTTTTCTGAATGAAAGTGCCATATTTTAGTAATTAACTCCATATATTATATAATTTACAACATGTCACAGTACAATAAAGATCAAAAAAACTATATTGAATTATAATAACAGTACTTTATCATCCATTAACGTTTTTACGACTTTCGTACTTTGTTCCAACCTTTTTATTTTATGGTAATTGAATTACAGATAATATTTAAATCAGGCATTGTCTGATGATAATTAAATGTTTATTTTAGTCAGTTGTGTTGATTTCGGTAAGTTTAGTAGGGCCGATAATTGTTTTTGTGTTATTTATAAAACATTTGACTTATTTTTATAGCTACGTATTTAAAACGTCATAACTGATTAGGTATTGTCTGAATCAGCGAGTAAATTTGGCAACAGATGGAAGGTGAGGGCTTATAATGTACTGTCAAAGTTATTTATACACATTCCCAAGATGTTAAAAATACCTGTAAACATTTCCATATGCCACTGATAATAAGGTCCATGTATACATATTTGGTGCTATGGTCTTATATATATTAGTGCTTTTGACTGTACATTACACCAACAAACACCACAGCTCCATGTCAAGCAATGAATAAAACACATCATTTTTGTAATTACCTGATTATAAATTCATTTGTTTTCATGTTCACTTTGAATTGATTTTTGTTGTAAAAAACCTGCACAAATTGTATAAAATGGTTCCACAAAAGGATAAACTACTAAGACAACCGGTGAAATTACTAGCATAGAGGCATTCCACCTTATTCCTCAGGGTTGGCAACACATTTGAGGTCTTAGGTTTATAGTCTTGAGAATTCAAATGTCTATGGATTTCAGATTCCACTTACCATCAGGTGGCCTGAGTGGTTGTGTGCCTTCTACAAAACATTAAAAAAAAATAGTGGAGTTGGTATGAAGTACCTATATGGTACATAGTGCATTTATCACAACAATTAGTAATATAATTATGTTTGAATACTTACTCCCTTTTCATTACTGCTTTCAGACTTAAGTTGTAAATGTAGACATGATAATAAAAGATTATCTATGAATATCCTATTGCCTTTCAAACACCAATGATTTTGTAAAGATATTTCTATATTGTTACAAAGGAAGTAACCAAAAAACTGTCTAAAGCTATTACATACAAGGGATAGCATTATTTAAAAGACTAGATGTAATGTTAATGTCATGCCTATGCCTATGCCTACTACTATTAATGTCCTAAAGTAACAAACTTCTTCATACCGTGACTATGAAAGCAAAAGTTTGAAACCGTGTTTTCTTTTGCGTTGGCAGCGGCGGGTCTCTACTACCTGGCTGAGTTGGTAGAAGAGTACACGGTGTTGGCTAAAAGTATTATCTCCTGGACTGTCGCAGTAAGTCGCTATTTTACAATACTTCATTATGCATTAATGAAATGAGTGGCCGATTTAGCTGTAAGGTGCCTGATTGGGGAGCCCGTTGCTTCCTATTATTTTTTGGTCATAGTGTCATTGTTGATATATAATTGATAGTCATATTTTTTTATATTACTGAAACCGTTAACTATTAAGAATTTCTTCTATATTTAACGTGTATACAAGGTTAGGTTAGGTTAGGTTAGGTTTGATTTATAAAAATTCTGAATAAGTAACAACTTATTCTGAATAAGTAAAATAATAGGTTATGACTTAAGTAAAAATAATTATGGCAGACAATATAGACCCGACTGACTGAGCTCCAGTCGAGCCCTGTTGATATAGGTCTGCATTCCCGCTCACCACACGATTACAGAAAACATCTATCGTAAATATTAAAAAAACTAGAAGTTTGTGTTCTAATATTGTTATGATGAAGTGACCGGTCAATATCAGTCAACAGACTACACTACCTTACATAACATATTTTTAATTTGTTCATCCTGTAGCTGTGGTGTACACAGTGCCGTAACTAGGCCAGTAGTACCCAGGCACTAGGCACATGCCCTGGAAGGACACAGGAATGACTAGATGAGGACCGAGTTTTGGGTCATTCATGGTAGTTTAGTAGCAAAATTATGTTTCTTAGTTGTTATAGAAGCGCGTACGGGAGTACACAGTTTAAATAAGCATATATTTTTCTAGATGACCGCTGCCATACACTTCGGCCTTATCCTGTTTGAGGACATCCCGCTGTACATGAATGCGCTAGGGCTATCGCAGCAGGTGTTGCATTTCCTCCTGCTCCGAGAGTTCCCCGCGGTGCGCGTTGCCAGCGTGTCCTTCCTGGCCGCGGTGGCAACCCTAATAGCACACCATTATTACGCGATCAAATATTTTGGACAGGTGTACTATAGTTTTGGAGAGGTGAGTGTAATTATAGGTTCATTTTCTTATACACGTTACGCCATCTATTGTCGAATAGATGAACTTAAATAGAGTCGATATATTTGTCGCCATGCCTTTAAGCTGTTATCAGACTTATTAGTCTAAGCTGTTAATTTTCATAGGCTTTCTTTGTGTTTGTAAATGAATAAGATTTTCTACAACTCTGAGACTTAAATATGCGGCTATGTAATGACGTAGTATTATGATTTATTTTCCTCTAAGTAATCTCCCTAGTTTGATAAACACGCTGAGCGATAACTGAGAAAACACAATTTACGTTAGCTGTACAACTGTGAAAGTTGTACATGTTAGTTTAAATCGTGTTAAAACGTGATGCTGTATTATTTTCAATTGTATAACGCAACTTGTACGAGTGTCTGCAGCTTGCATTATATTTACTCATTTGTGCTACGCTACTCCATGTTTTTTCCATGAAATATCTACATTTAAATCACTATTTTCTAGGTATCCGTTTGCTACAGGCTACGCCATCTCTTTTTAAGAAGACAAACCACAAATATACCAGTCATCACTAGATGGCGTTAAAAATAAATTATTAAGCCAATTATCTTAACACGTTACGCCATCTACTGTCGAGTAGACGAACTGAAATCTCACATTGAGCTCTACCCGTCGTTAGATGACGCTACTTACCTTAAACTTACCATGTTTTTTATTGTATTGAGCAGGTGTTGTCCTACTTCACGTTGTGCCTTTGGCTGGTCCCGTTTGCCTTGTTCGTGTCTCTGTCGGCCAACGACTACGTGCTGCCCACCACGGGAGAGAAGCAACCTCTGCTTAGTGAGTACTAGGCTAAGCATACTATGGCGAATGAGCTAACTCTGGATTGAAGCTAGAACATAGAGCCTTGAATTACGTCACTTAGGTTTTGCATTTCTTTCTTGAGGTAATTTTTCCTAGCTTCAATTGAATGACTAATTTTGTGCACAATTTTCATCTGCTAATATAGACCAAGCTAGTATGTCCAAAAAATGTTATCGACCAATCTGAATGTGTCGCCGGAAAAATCTGCGTGTTTCATATTAAATATTGTGCTGTTTGTGGCAACTTCATCTTTGGCGATATTTTCGAGTAGTGTCGTGTAAGTGATTGTTAACCAAGGGATGCAAGCAATTGCATCCTGAATTTTTTTTTGATCAAGAGGAAAGTGAACAAAAATGTTCTTTACTTACCATATCATTCGCGGGGGTAGCCCGTGTGGTTGCTAGGTCAGAATAGTGCCCCTTCAAGACTTCCCGTGGATGTCGTAAGAGGCGACTAAGGAAATAAAGGCTTGTAGTACTGTTAGGCAATGGGCTTGCAACCTGTCACTAATACACTGGTAAACATCTTAACCTGTTTGTGCAAAATGTGGTTACAGAATTATCAACAAGTATTTTTAAGTTGTTGGTATTTCTGTAGCTCTGCCTACCCCACTCTGGGAAGGAAGGCGTGATGTTATGTATGCATCATTCGCGGGGAGTCGAGGTTAAACAAAACTGTTCCAGGTGACAACAACGTGGTGACTGACTACCTGTCCCGCAAGTCCAAGCGCTACAGCTTGTTGGCTTTCTTCAGCTTCGCCAAGGACTCGCTGCTGCCGCAGCGGACCAAGAAGGCCTTCTAACCCTCCACAACCACCCACACTGATCTCTCTAGTAGTGGCACGATTTTTTTAATTTAAGATGTGTAAAAAGAAATAAAAAAAATAGTGTTCGAAGGACCATGTTTCCACCAAGCATCAGAGTTCGTATTGTTGCGATAAAAATGATAAAAGATTAGAGTTGTTTATTCAGTAGGCCGCACAAGCACTTTTACATGTTAAAATTCGTGCGCTTCTCAAGAAGAGACCACTGCAGAGAAAATCCGCAAGAAACTCAACAGTCGGTAATTTTTTTAATAAATATAGCTTATGACAATGATAGAATTCAATTTAGCATTATATAAAATGAATATATAATTCGTAGCGACGCAGGAAAACGTGTCGAAACTTTTAACAATACAAGAGCAAATAAATAAAATATTAATATTTTATACCTACCCATGAAGGTGTAAGACTACATTAAATAAAAAGAAAAATAGTTTCGATACGTTCTTCTACAGAAACGGGGGAACTTTGTCATAGTGGGTACAAAGAACCATTCTTCTATTTCAAAATAGTGCTTTAGTTTTTTATAAAACACTATAATAGTAATGAGAGCGCCACTGGACGCAAACGGGCGTTTCTTTGGTATTTTAACCACTATCACTGTCGTCTTCACATATTATTCCAAAACAACGGGTCAAGTGAGAGTCGGGCTCGCGCGCTGAGGGTACCGTACCGCTGCACAGTAGGTATTATTATACTCAGATTTGTATTCGATTTCGAATCGAATCAGCGCGAGCCCAACTCACACTTGACCTTTTTAGTGTTTGTTGTTTTTCTTCAGAGTTTGGACCATACCGAAGCTGTTTTACCATAAAATAAAGGTTTTATAATAAAATAAAACGTATTCTGAAAAATAAACAACGGATCTATTACAATTCAAAAAAAACACCTCGGACAGCCTAGGCATATTAATAAGGTCCCGTTGGGCTCCCTTCGGGTACGGAACCATGACAAGTTCCTCTCTCTGTTAAAATAAATGCCAACTACCCCCAGTTCTTGTTCTGTTTGCGGGTAGTTACAATTATTTTCGTCAATATGCTGAAGACAACAATGACTGCCGTCAAAATGCTCGAGAATCCACCTACAAGTTTCAATTTTGAATATATTTGACTTTTTCAAGCCTTAGACATAAGTCTAGCTTTTTAGTAATGTATCAAATCATAGTTAAATATTTTATTACAGGTCATTTTAAGGCCGATGAGAGCGACGGTTATAAAGTCTGTGTCAATTGAACTTGGGAAAGGTGTAAACAAAACCAAACGATCCAATTCACCATGATTACTCGATAATCACGTACTTTTAAAGATCAATGATGTCTTTGAGTGATTTATACACTTGATCATTATTTACATATTAAGTTTTAGATGAAATAACGCTTGGTGAATATTTGAGGTTATGTGTCAAATAGTACTAAATTGTTTACATCTTTTCCAAGTTCAATTGACACAGACTTTAACTATTATTATTTGTGAAGCCACCAGAGAAAAACGTCTAATATCAGGCCGTGTGGTTTGGAACCTAACTGGTCTAGTCAATCATTTATTATGTATGGTTAATGTAAGTAATATATACAACAAACAGGTCCTTGCAAGCGTGAACAGACCGGACGCCAAAAGGTGGGTACGAATTGGAGCAGCCTCGGGTTGAGGCACGCACGGCTCACTCATTTTACTCAAATACGTACGCGCTCACGCGCTGTGCGCGAGCAGCGGGCGAGCGGCGCGCGGTGAGCCGCCGAGAGTCGGTCTTTTGACGTCGGTGTGCGTGCCTCGCGTAATTTTGACATGTAGGTATCCTAGCGTGCCGCGGGAAGAACGACAAGTTTTAACTTGTTTGTGGATGAGGCGCGTACAATTTTGATACAGTTGCTGAGCCGATCCACCACCAAGGCGATTTCTTTTTCTTTTTGTTAATAATTCGGTGAATTATGATAAACGCAGCCACGGCTGTCATCGTGTCCGACGCCATTTTGAAATGACGGCTCGCGTCAAGCACGCTGCCTCACCCGCGCATATTTATGTGCAATCATTTGGCTCGCGAGCAGCTCGCCGCGCGGGGCGAGCATGCCTCAGGCTGAGCCACTCAGATTCGTACCCAGCTAAAAACAGCACCCGTTCACGAGTATGACGCGTATCTCAGCCATCGCCTCTCTCAACCGGAACAAATCGGGAAAGTGGCGCTTGATGTTTGAACTTGTTAGCTGTACAATATATACCGAATTATCACCTGTCACCTATGACTGTCTAGTTTGTCAAAAAGGTAGTGTTGAGTTGTGTTGTTGGCGGTATAAATGCAATAATTATAAAACAATATAATAGTTTTATAATATTATGTATAGACAAAATAAAGGCTTGTAGTACTTTACAAGGCGATGGGCTTGCAACCTGTCACTAATACACTGGTAAACATCTTAGCCTGATTGTGTAAAATGTGGTTACAGAATTATCAACAAGTCTTTTTAGAGTTGTTGGTATTTCTGTAGCTCTGCCTACCCCATTCTGGGAATGAAGGCGTGACGTTATGTATACTGTAATTCTATGGAACTTGCTAACTATGTAAACAAACAATATATTGAAATTGACATCTAATGTCAATTTTAGTATGGCGGCTTGTTTACATAGTTAGCAAGTTCCATAGAATGACACTTTAGGTATGTATGAACAGACAGATGTTGTGGTTAACATTGAACACGTTGCTTAGTGTCTATATTGTTTCGTAATAATTGACGCACCCTTGGTATTGATATCGCTATGACGCACGTTGACGACCAACCATAATGATACCTTTTATTTACTTGACGGTAAAACATGTTTGCATGATCTTCATTCAGTGACTTTTCTATAGAATTTGTATGGAAAATAATATAGCTTTCGGTTTTTAAATTATAGCTGAATTACTTGAGACAGAGTTTTACTCCGTTCATTTGTCGACGAGGATCATGTGATACCTATTTAGCCCTCCTAAGCAAATAAACTGTATCTCTAATACAACAGCCAAAGCAGATTAAATTCTATCCTGTTGGTAATAAGGTTGTATTTGCTACAGGAGTTTTGTTTGAGATACTCCAATTTGTGTTAGCACGGCTGTATTATTCTTGTAGGTTACGACACTAGCAGTAGGGAACAACAGTAAATGGCATGTCGCCAAATGGACTCTGAACTACGCCTTTACAGAAAAAGTATCAATAGTTTTTTCTTGTTTGAACATGGAGTTTAATATTGCCCAGAAATGTTTAAAGTAACTGATATATAAATGACCTTATTTTATTATTTAAGCACAGTAGTACGTATTGATGTAAATTTTGGTAAAGGAATTCGCCCAAACATGAATGGCGTCGAAGCAATCAGGAATGTCGAAAAAGGAATCCATCAGAAAATGCGTGAAACATTGGAATTGGTTTTAGTTTTGTATATAGTATTTAATGATTTTAAACTATAGAGATGTACATATTGTGATTAGTAAAGTAAGTATTTAATTATTAGTTGTTTTATTGTACTTCTAACTACCTGTTCGTGCCTGGCGTCGCCCGGGTATTTTTTTCTTTCATACAAACCTTTTCTGACCAACACAGCAAAAAAACAGCGAAACCGGTCGAGCCGTTCTCAAATAATGCTTTGACATATGCGGCAATTGACTTACATGTATATGTATATACTAACTGTTGCTCGCTCGAATTAGCCAGCACCTCCAAAATTTAGAACCATATTATCCTTGAATTAAGAGTTAAGTGTCAATTATTGGTGCCTATCAGTTTAAAGTGTCCTACACTGGTGCCGTCACCCTAATGCCTTTGACGATTAAAGCAGTGCAGGTACAAGAATAACAGAACAAAAGGTGAAGTCGAATTTATTTTAATTACGAATAAGTCAAGAGTATGCATGAATATCGGAACAAATTTGCAACAAAAACATGATAGCTGTAAAATCTGTAGATATATGTACATAATTGTAAGATTATACAAATACATATTGGTGGTATTGACTGTACTTAAACACATATCTCTTTTAACCTTTTCAACGCCTTACGCGAAACATTTATTAAGTTATGCATAATTTAACTTAATTCCTATGAAATAACGCCTTTCTTAAACTGTATCTGTGATTACTATAAGTGTCGGTGGCGTTGTAGGCACGTCAGCTCATGACTACTTAAGACGTCGTTGGCGTTTAAAAGGTTAAATTACATGCATACGTAGATTGATCTATTACATAGTCTAATTATATTAAGACTTAAGAGGATTGAGGTGATGCTTAAATCGCTTAGCGCACGCCGTCAGTTTTTTTCCAAACAAAATGGTACAAATTCAGCTCCGAGCAATAACGCTTCTCTTCCCCTAAATCAAGTCGGATTTCTGGGTAAGGACCATAAAGTTGGACCATAGTTAACAGGTTCCCTGTCCCATGAGGCACATGTGCCTCATGCGTGGACTCATACGTTCATGAGGCACGTGCCTCATGTCCAGAGATAAAGATAATGTAGATTTCTTTATCTTTAAATATGTATACATATGTATAGGATAAACCATACAGTTATTGCCCGCGATCTGTGATTGCCCACTACATTTTTTAGAGACTGACTGAATCACAGAAAAAAATATTAGCTTACATAGAAACATAGCTGTGTTACTGCTTGTTACACTTATATAGCTTATTTTTTTAGGATTGCAGTCTCTAAAAAAATAAAGAGGGCAATCACTGGTCGTGGGCAATAACTGTATACTGTACCCTACCTGTTTATCAATCACTATGACACAAAGTATCATAAATACTTGAAGGCAATGAAGTGTCAAACGAAACAATCCTAATTTCGATTTTATTATTACTATGGGGTCGTGTCGGAACAACGTTGCACATTGCTTCAGGACAGGGAACCTGTTAAGCGCAGGTAGTTAACCACACACAACGCAGGCGAAAAAAGTTCCGTTGTGCCATGAAAAGTATCCTTACTTATTGCTTGAGTTAGCGTGCCCAACTTTTTGTTCCTTACCCTTTCTACGATTTTTGAATATGTTGTAGTTATTATGAAAAACTAGGTTTGTACGTTTCTGATTTTCATTTTATTTTCTTGTTTTCTTGGGAAAGAAAACGTACAGACCAAATTTTTTATAATATCTACAACATATTAAAAATCTTGAAAAACGGACTAAGCGATATACGCTATCGCATTTTGTATGACCATTTTTAGTTTCACTTTCCTCTTAAACAATTTACAGGAACCCATCCCCTTCTCAACAAACTCCCTACTTCTAGTGAGATAGCTACGCTACGTTATCATATCTCCTATCGAGTAGATAAACTACTGCATCGCTACTGCCCACAAGATGGCGCTACTAATTGTATCCAACTCAATATACTATTTTAACCCTACTTCCCACTAAATAGCTAGTAACTTACCTAGAAAAAGTTTTGATAATAGTTTATTACTCATACCTTAATGCAACCTACTTACTCCTAGCTTCTTAACAGCGTTCGGCTACCTATAAGCTTTTCATTTTTATTAATCATTTACGTAATACGTATGAAATAGGCCAAGAATATATTTATTTTGTAATAAAACGGCCTGTCATGGAAGTGATGTTTTCTGATCGAACCAAAAATGTCCATATGTCCGAGCAGTATTAGCAAAGTGTTTTCTTCTAAGACTAAGACCCTCGTTAAGTCCTTATGGACCGCATCAGACCACTGGAACTTCTATAGGTTCACTCCTGAAGTAAGTCCGTACATATCCGAACATAGAGAGAAAAAACAGCCGAAATTATTATGAAATTCGGTATGAGTAAATAGTACTTAATGAGGGCGCCAATTTCGGCAGTCAAGATTTTGCTGAATTTACGTTCTAACTAAGTATGAAGTGTTGTATTTTGGCACAGGTTTTAGGGTTCCGTACCTCGAAACGAAAACACGGAACCCATATAGGATCACTTTTTTGTCCATCCGTCCGTCTGTCTGTCTGTCAAGACCCTTTCTCACAGGAACGCGTAGAGGTATCAAGCTGGAATTTATATCAAATACTCAGATCTACTGTCGGAAATTCTGAAAAAATCAAACTTCTAAGCCAATTCAATCAAAAGATACAGCCGTTTATGCCACAAATTTCCGCAAACCTCGCAAGGGAATCAAAACCTACAGGGTACTTCCCGTGAACTCAGAATCTTGAAACTAGGTACGAAGCAACATCTTAGAGCACAGATAAAGAAAAAATTGCAAAAACCGTAATTTTTTTGTTACATCACAAAAAAAAACCTTTTTCGATTGCAAACTTTTAAACAGTTGGTAAACTAATCGCGACCTATGTGGACCCAGTTTTTCAACGGCAAAGTCAAGTTCGTCCCTCAATACAATTTTACATTCTAATAAGTTTGTACGGGACCCTCGGTGCGCGAGTCCGACTTGCACTTGACCGGCTTTTTTTCCATAATTTTTGATAATTGCCTACTTCAAAGACAAGGACTGCCCGCTGTGACTAGCCATATGGTCGTCCAACTCGACCTTACTCTCCAAGCTCTCCATACAAACCTTACACTGGTAAGACAACACCTGCGTTATCCCAGAATGCTTCTTTGTGTGCAGATTCAAAGATGGAAGGTCAAAGAATTTCTCCGCACAAAGTGGACACGAGAAGCTTTTCTCTTTCAAATGAACTCTAGCCACGTGGCGAGTCAGTAAAGACTTGTGTAAGAACGCCTTGGAACATTCCGGGCATGTGAAATCGGCCTTCAAATGTGTACCGTTCATGTGCAACCGCCTTAAATACTGCGAGCCGAACATCTCATCGCACTTGTAACATTTAAATGATTTTATGTTATGCTCTTTAAATTCGTGGCTGATTCTATTAGAGTCTAGTTTGAAAGTCTCAGGGCATCGGGAGCATTTAAACTCGGCGGCTACATGATAGATTTGAACATGCTTCCGCAAGCTAAAATCTGAGAAGAAGTGTTGGCCGCACGCGTCGCAAATTCGCTTAGTACCCTCCAAATGCACTTTATTCATGTGAGAGTACAACATACCGAAAAATTGGTACGACTTGCCGCATTTCAAGCAGGATATCTGTTTATCGGCTAATTTGAATGGCAGGAAGCATTCTTGATCCATGTCAGCGATTAATTTATGCCCTTTCAAGTGTGCAATCAGCCCGTCTAGCGTCAATTCCTGATGGTTGCATTTTAGGCATGTCAATGTTTCGCCGACGTCGACTTTGAGCGGTGAGAAGTTGTCGCAGTTCCTGTTCTGCGCGAGATGCTTCATGATGGCGACGGAGCGGTGCGCGGCGCGCGAGTGCGCGCGCAGCGCGGAGGCGTCGGTGAAGGTGAGGTGGCAGTAGAAGCAGATGTAGCGGTTGCCGCGCCAGCGGAACGGCAGCAGCGAGGAGCTGGCCAGCACGGCGCGCACGTGGCGCCGCGCCGCCGCCTTCTGCCACTCCTGCTGCGTTGGTACTCGGACGTCGTGCGTTTTCGGCTTTTGTTCTGAGGAATTCAAAATAGTCGAGGTTTGAACGCTCTTTTTTAAAATAGGCTCGGCCAATGTAGGAGGTTAGAAATTTTACATATACGTTTTCCGAAACCATATGTCACTGCCATTGCTACTGTTGAACTGTTGAGAGGTGAAACTAACGAAAATTACGGAATAAATATTTCCTAAACGGTCCTCCTGATTTTTAAAGAGCCATCCAAAGATACCTCACTCGACGTCAGAATTAACCTTTTCGGTCATACACAGATCTTCTTCTTTCCTGTGGACACGCCGGGAGATAACGCCCATTCCCGCTTAAATGGCGTCACGACTGCTTTAGACCTATCATATAAAAACAAAACTTATATGCACACAAGCTTTTAACTATTGACCACAGGAAAGACAACTTTTGTTTTTTAGTGTGTATGACCCTTTTAGTATAGGATACGAGTATAAAACGACCTTCACCGAACTTGTTCATGGATGAAAAGCATTTTATATTACCTAAATGAAATATGTCAATAAAAATTGCCAGTTGATTGACAAAAATCAAAAGAGAAAAACAAATTAATTCAAGATTTTATTGTACAACTTCGTCGGCGTGATTTATATGACTAAGTATGCCAAATTACAGCTTTGGAAACGGTCATGGCGAAACAACAAGGGTTTCTTGTTGACTACTGAAGCGTAGTGTTGTGGCAATAGGTATTGAAACGGGGGCGCGGTGATCCATTAAAAGCAACTTTTCATCACATTTTCTTGTATTTGAGTAAATATACAATAGACAATTATCATTTACTATCATGACTAAATATTATGTACTTAATTTCAGTTCAAAAAACAAAAATACTTTGAAAACGAGATTACTCGCTTAACTTTGGTAAGAAGCCTAAATGTATAGCAAAAGGAAGATAAGAACTCAATCTATGACACCCGTCATCGCAGTAGGTATACCTAATTTATAACCTAATAGAGGGCGCCCAATTAAAATCCCGCTACTCCCCCCTATTTTAACCCCCTAGGACATCCAAGGATGATCTCTCCAAATTTCAAGTCCCTAGGTTCAGTGGTTTCGGCTGTGTTGATCGATCGGTCAGCCAGGCAGTTGTTTCTTTGCCTATAGATTCTTGTATTTGAGGTTATATTTTGCACTAAAATGACAGGTGTCCGAATTGATCTCTGAATCTTCTTTTACTATAAGTCTATCGATGGGGGGCCATTTGCAACGTTAAAAGATGGCGGACGTGTGATTTGTTTTAGACTTTAATTTTTGGGTAATTAGGTGTTCAAAGTTCTTTTCTGATAGTGATTTGTACTTTTTATGCCTTTGTGTCGCACAGTGATTGAAGACTTGGACTTATTTCGTGTATCTGGCATCTTTCTTCTCGTTTCAAGTGGACTCGCAGTGGTGCAGAGGTTAAAACTATCTTGACCTCTGACCTACAAATCACCGTACAACGTTGCCCCCAATCTTCCTAGAGAAGATTGGATTGTGTTTTATTGCTATATTGATTTATAATTATATATACTTACTTGACACTGGCGAAATCACTTTACGTGGAAACGCCATATCCCCGCGGTAGTAGCTGTTCAAGTCGCCGCGGGGGCAAAGAAAGAAGAAGAAGTCTATCGATTTGACAGAAGCGCGTGGGGCTAACCGCATGTGCTTTTCTTTAGTCCACCAGAGTAAATACTTTTTTACCAAACAATCGTCCTCGCGTGTGACATTCATGGAGTTATTTATCTAATGAGTCTATGGGAGTGTCTATAAATAACTTTGACATTGGTAAAATACATTAACAGGGCTGGGATTTTACAAGGTACCTAATAGCTTTATCGTCTTTGACGTGTTTCCGTATTGTCAACGTTTGATAACTCTTATGTCATTTACAATAATGGCGACTGTGACATAAACGATTCTAAAACATGTCAAACGCGATATCGTTATAAGTGTTATAAATATAACGCTGTGGAATAGAGGCCCAGGAGCAAGTTATTATTTTAAAATTAGAATTAGACTATAAGTCTCAAGTAATATTTTTGACTGTAGTTTTTACTGTTATGTATGCAATTTATAACTACCTACTTAAATAATTCATTGGAATCGCTACTTTATCGAAGGAACTAAGACATACTCTTATTTGCAATGATATCTTATTATTTAGAATAATTTTGCCTGCTTAAGATTATTTTAAGTCACAAAAAGGGTTTTGGTATAGAACTGAAGTAAGACTAGATTGTTGCAACGTCCACCTAGAGCTAAGTTATGACAACAACTGTCTACACACAGTGCCACAATGTGAAAATTGATTTAAATTGAATATAGAGACTCAGGGTCAAATTAAATCCGAGGCGTGATAATTATTAGGTATCTATCCATAAATGAGAGTCTAAAGCTGGGTACGAATCTGAGCGGCAAACTGCTCGCGAGGCAAATTGTTGCACATAAACATGGGCGGGTGAGGCAGCGTGCTCGCCGCGAGCCGACATTTCAAAATGGTGTCGGATATGATGACAGCCGCGGCTGCGTTTATCATAATTCACCGAATTATTAACAAAAAGAAGAAGAAATCGCCTGATGGAACGGCTCAGCAACTTTTTCAAATTTGTACCCGCCTCGCCCCCAGACAAGTTAGAACTAGTCATTCTGCCCGCGGCACGCTCGGCTACACGTCCAAATTACGCGAGGCACTCACACCGAGGAGCCTTTGAGCACGGGCAAGAGACCGACTCTCGGCTGCTCACCGCGCGCCCCTCGCGCGCTGCTCGCGCACAGCGCGTGAGTGCGTACGAATTTGAGCAAAAAAGATGAGGCCTGCGTGCCTCAACCCGAGGCTGCTCTAATCCGTACCCATCTTAATATAAATTAAACTTATTTATTCCACCCGTCAGTATTATTAGAATGATGAACTCTTAGATGCAGTTTCAAACTTGTCCACTGCACGAACGACCGGCCGCACTCTTTACACTGATACCGTTTGTCATTCACGTGAATTCTCCTGTGGAAGTCCAAAGTCTTCTTCCTTTGGAACGACTTTTTACACAGATCACATTCAAACGGCCTGGCATCGTCATGCTTCACCATGTGTCTCTTTAAAAGATCTTTACTAAAAACTTTGAACCCACAGATCTCACACGCAAAGTTCTTCTCTTTTAAATGCACTCTATGCTTATGTTGTAAGAGTTTGTTTTTCAAGGAAAACATCTTTGGGCACTGCTCGCATTTATACTGGGCGCTTTTGACGTCATGCACAAACGCCAAGTGGCGCTTCTTGAGGTACTTACTAGCGAGAACCTCTGGGCATTTTGGGCATTTGATTGCGGAATGTTCCTTTGCGACGTGAAGTGTCAACTTGTGTTTGGTAGGGAATGTTTTTTTGCACTCTTTACAAGAGAAATTTCCAACGGTCGCGTGCGCGTTCTTCCGATGGCTCTCGACGTTCGCTCGCGCAATGAACCCCTGACCACACACTTCACAGAGAAACGGTTTCGTTCTACTATGATATTTGTGAGTATGAATGATGAGCGGACCGAAAAACCTAAAACTCATACCGCATTCAAGACAATTCATATCATTATCACTTAAAACGAAAGAATACAAGCTGTGGTTTTTGCTGTTGATTCTAAACTTGTGTGTGTAAGAAATATGTTGCAAAAACTCGTCTAAGGTAGCCATTGGATCACCGCATTTTTTGCATGATATTTCGGAAACATCTAGTTTGATACTTGTGCTTTTCTTTACAGTGTATTGTAGTACATTTTTAAGCTTAGCTCCCTCGTGTTCCTCTTTTGTGTGTTGTTTTAATTTGGAGCTATCATCGAAGGGGCAGCAGCAGAAGAAACACATGAACTTATTGGCGTGCCACTTGAATGGAATGACCGTGGAGTTTTGAATGACTACGGTGAGCAGTTCGACTAGGTCCTCTCTGTTACGGTACTCTCGGCCCATGGAGCCGTCGACGTCTGAAATTAGAGAAAATTCTTGTCATTTTCTTGCTCGAGCTGGTATACCCTATTGGGTTAGTTATAGTCACGTCACAGTCGCAGTCATTTACTTTATTTCACTTGCTTCAATCTTGTACTTTCCTTTTTAGTTCATGCAGGAAGATTTTTCTGACCAATATAACAGCTCCCATTTTATAATTCAAGAATTTCGATTAATGTCGATTGAATAGATTATCGATTGTAAAAATGGTTTTTGTTTATAATTAAAGATTTAGTAGTTTTCCATATACTTTTTACATAAAAATAAGTACCTAATTCATCTCAAAAACTAAGTACTTCAGTATCATATTTTTAAAAATGCCATTTCTAACTCTCTGTTTATCTGTAGTAACTGAACGCACATATTTGAATTGTTGTGAACTAGCAACTACTTTTTCCCCTCCACCTCTTTCATTTCGGGCGGCTAGCCATGTATTAGTATGTACCTACCTACTCCGTACAAAATTAAAAACAAGTGATTAATTAATTTCGCGTGTTTTCATTCGTCCGTCCGGAGCCTAGCTCAGAGACTCTTAGTACTAGAAAGCTGTAATTTGGCATGAATATACATATTAGTCACGCCAACAAAGTGTAAGAATATTTTTTTTATAAAATTTCTCGTCTGCCCTATAGTGTGGAGTATCGTTGGATAGGTCTTTCAAAAATATTAGGGGTTTGTAAAAACCATTTTTCGATTAAGGAATCCTTTTAGGAAATATTAAGCTTTAAAGCGCTACAGGCGCTACAGCCAAAACTACTAATACCTACTAAAAATGTGAAAAAAATCTTGATAAAAAGCGCATATAAAAATCGGTTCAGCCGTTTTTGAGATATTGAGCTTTTAGTGGGTTCAAAGCCCCCGATATAACGTTGACACCTACTTTCAGAGCTGATATCTCTTAACGGCCCAACCAATTTTCATGAAATCTTGCTAGGAACCATTCCGATTAATGTAGCTTTATTATGTATGTTAATTTAAAATGACATTTAGTAGTAGAACTTTATTTCCTTGCTGGTAGGATTCAAATTGCCACTCACAAAAAAGTCCCCATTTGTAGTATGGTGGGCCTAACGACGACATAGGTGAACGCTGGCGGTAACGTAAGGGGTTTTCCTTATCAGTATGCGCTGTCGGGAAATAGTTAATGTTCAACCTCCCGTGCCATCCGCCGAATGCGCAGGGCTTAAAGTACACAACCTGACAATGTAGCCTTTTCTCCTTAGACGACATTAACGGCCGCACTCTGAATCAGTCAATGACGATTAAGCCGTTTCTAAGTGACGATTTTTTATAGATGTTTGAAAAAGGATCGAGTTTCCTGTCTCTTTTTTGAGTACTGGGCGGTTAAAAGTGAAAAATATTCAAAATGTAGTAAAGCGCGCGAGAAAGGCGTTGATGACAACTATTTAAAATTGTACCAAAATAGATTCGAAGTTCATCAATAAAGTGTTAGATACCCGTAAATTATAGCTCGAGTTATTAACAAAGCCTCAAGAGTTAGAGCCTGCAATGATATGGATTTTTATATCAACATACCTATCAGTTACGAATAATCGTCAGTTCGGTCTTTCCTTCCCCATGATGCACTCGCATATGAAACTTCAGACTCGCCGTCTGCACAAAGGCCATGCCACACAACTTGCACACACACCGCTTGTCATTCGTGTGTATTCTATAATGTATATTCAATGCTCGCTTCCTGGGGAATTTCTTCAAGCATATACTACATTCAAACGGCTTCTCGTCGCTGTGCCGAACCATGTGTAACCCAAGCAAGTGATTATCGAAGAACCTGTCGCCACAGACTTGGCAAACCTTCTTCTTCTCCTTCAAATGCACTCTTCTGTTATGCTTAACTAGTTGGTTCTGGAATCTGAACACTTTAGAGCAGTTTTCGCATTTGTATTCAGACGACTTATAGTTATGCGCGGTTGCTAAATGCGTGTCCCTCTTGTGAACGCTTCCGAGGACTTTGTGGCAAATGTGGCATTTGCGTTTCTTGATATTGTGGATGCGATTCTCATGATCGTCTCTTCTGTGAATAGCCAAGAATTTCTTATCGCATTGTCTGCATTTAAAACTTGCGCTTGCATGAACGCTTAGGATATGCCTGGATAGACCGCATTTACTTGTAAAACTGAGGCCACAGGTCTCGCAGACTACTCCTCTCCGCCTGTGAACCCTTAGCATATGTAGAAGTAAAGGTCCAAAGAACGCGAAACTCTCGTTACATATCAAGCATTTCATGCTACCATCGGAAAGTTTGAAGCAATCAATGTGTTTCAAGTGTTCAAGGGAACAATTCTCCGCATGCTTCTCGTTAAGATGCATCACAAGATCATTTAGGCTGCTTAATTCGGTGTCGCAACGCTTGCACTTTAAGTCGACTATGTCGAACTTAACCTGGCGTCTGATATCGCATTTTTGAATACATCTATGTAGGTTAATGTCGCTGTGAGTTTGGTAATGTTTCTTCAGGTCGATGGCGAGATGGAACCGCGATTGGCAGTGAAAGCATCGGAACACGTTGCTGTGCCACCTGAACGGCATGGCGGTGGAATGTTGAAGGACCTTAAGCAGAAATTGCCTTATGTAATATCTTTTTTCGGCCTCATCGGATTCTGCGGATCCTGGAATAGGAAAATGAAGAATATCAGCAAGTTTTGGCTTTTAGCGCAACGTATTCTTTATTATGAGTGAAAATTATCGGTGCAACCAGATGACGTATGGTTTTCAGAATCTTGAATTTGTTTACCAACGTGGCTAGGGCCTAAATTTACAATTCTATAAAGTCAATACTACTTACAGATGTAGTGAATACTCAAACGACATCGTATTTTGTCGGATACATTCGTAATGAAATCATCGTACATTCTCAACTAACTTATCGATGGCCGCTGAAATCGACTGAGGAGGCAAGATAGATATTAGCTGTTTCAACCAAAAACAATGTCGTAGGTAAGTTTTTGCACTACATCTGTAAGAATATTTTATGGAACAGTAACCCGAGTATTTTACACACACTATGACCTATGTAAAGCGATTATTGTACTACTGATATTCTTCATTGTGTTGATGACGGTTCGATGGTACATTTGATGTTGAACTCTTTGCCGTTGAGTTGAGAAGAAGAAGAGTGGGTCACACAATACGATCTTTGATGATGAGGCGACAGTAAAAAATACAACCACGAAATGGTAGAATCACCAAAATGCTGTACCATATGGGATTAAATAAAACGACATGTCACTAAATTACTGCCTTTATTAAGCGGACTAACATACTAGTATATTGCTTATACAAAATTTAGGACTAGCAAGTATTACTTTTAAAACTGTTAGGAATAAAAGGACTAAGAACTAGAAATCTCAGCTAAAATAAATACATAATCTAAGTAAAAAGAGATTACTGACCTTGAATATTGCACTGAATTTATTCTAGGAATTAATATGGATATCGTTTGTAGGTATTATGTCGATCCTGAATGAAAATTCAATTTTACAGAACAGTTTTTTGGCTTAGGATGGCGGTATAGACATTGATGGATGATGTTCAGTAGAAAATAAGTGTCCACCATAACTCCCTAGAAAAGGCTGATGTTCCCATCTGAATCGTTCCATGTTCTAGATACATAGGCAGAACTACAGAATACCAACAACTCTAAACTTTAACATGACCACAACTTTTCCATGTCCAATACCTATCAATTTATTTATCCAAAAATCAAAAATCAACCGCTCTCCGCACCGTTTTACCGGTATCTAGTTTGACTTATAAATCGTGGCAGTAAAAAATGTGACCAATATAAAATATTAATAAATGGTAACAAGAAATGCAGAGCAACTGGATTGGAACGCATAAAGCTTGTTTGATAGGTAAAATAATTGCCATGTTAAGAGTATGAATAAATAGATACTGGCACGATTTATCGCGCAGTTCAAATGGGTCATAATTATTTATTGCTAATTACGGAACAAATACAATAAAAAAGGCTAGCTCTGACACTGTTGGTGCGCAGCCATATCTACGAAGCTAAAAGGTTCAATAGGTAACGGATAGTAGAAAATACATTTGTAAATATTTGTTCCTGATACCGCGATGTCAAGTTTCAAGTCTAAAGCTTAGAAAGGGACTAAGTATGGTATTTTTGTTGGTTACTAAACATATAATACACAGACGAACTCATAAATGATTTACAACAAGTATAAATATTGCGCAGTTCGAAATCTGACCTAAAAATATATAAATCATAAATTAAAGCTGTTTCATGAGCAGCAAGTTGCTGATACTCAACCGGCATATAGCCCCAATGTTCGCGCTAATAGAAGTTGACTTCTTTCGTTTTTGACGGGTTTGAAATCTTTGCCATAATTCAGTTAGACATAAGTCATAACTAGAAACTGTCTTGCTAAGATTGTAAAGTCGTTTTAAAAAACATGTACATAGTTAAGGGCTTTAATTAAAACAAAACTTAGTTACCCATATATAGTTTATATGGCTAACTTTCGTAACACAAAGGACGCGATTGTGATTTTGTTTTCATTAATGCGAACTATGTACCTACATTTTTACATCTATTTAAATAAGAATACGGTTTCAGCATAACAAAACTATAGCCAACTATGATTCATTATGCACTTTTTTGAAATTATTCGTTGTTTTTGACACATCTCGCTGTGATGTGACTTCATCATCGGTGAATATGAAATGATCGATAGTGCCCTACAGCCCGTAATAAATTAATCAACTTATTCAAACTTTACCCACTAAACTTCTATTTAGACCTTTTTCACTTGACACGCATACCTACATCGGAATATCAAATCCATGCTCCAATCTTAGTATAAACAGTAGGTAGGTACTACGTCGTCCAACAAAGGTACTCTGTGTCAATTAAACTTATTACTTGGAAAAGATGTAAACAAAACCAAACGAACCAATTCACAATGGTGACTCGATAATCACGTACTTTTAAAAATCAAGTGAGGCCTTAGCAAAGATTTATACACTCATCATCTGTATCTTTATATTAAGCTTAAGATGAAACAACTATTCATTATACGTTATTTTTAATAAATACACGCTTGGTGAATGTTTGAGGTTATGTGTCAAACAGTGCTAATTAGTTTACATCTTTCAGAGTTCAATTGACACAGACTTTACAACGCGTTCCTTGCGTGTTGTGTGCGTGTCACGAGCCACCGCAAGCAAACAGGACAGACCGAGCCGGTTTAGTCGGGACCGCGCTGACGCCGCGTTTGGTTGCGTGCGTATTAATTATCGAACGGTAATAGGTAACAGAAACTCAAGGGCCGAAGAGAAAGTACTTTTCTATTTATACTGCCCTAATGCCCTACATAGGGATTCTCATAAGCTGCCATCATGTTCGGCTGCACATTCTTATGCATCCTAGCAAAGTGAGCTCTCATAATTTTCTTAGTTGTAAACGCTTTATCACACGCGTCACATTTGAAATTCTTTTCCCCGCTGTGTTTATACATATGGTTCTTCAGTCGATTGCTGTTAAAAGCTTTCCACCCGCACACACCGCAAATATGGTTTCTAACTTTCAAATGGGTATCTCTCAAATGCGTCATCATCATGCTTCTGAAGACAAAGGTTTTCGGGCAGTGAAGACATTTGATTTCCTGTCGGTTCTTGTGTTCCGCCGCCATGTGACGCGACCGTTTATAATGACTCTGGAACGTCAGCGAACAAACTAGACACTTGTATTTCTTCTCTATATCGTGGTGGTTCTTCTGGTGTGTTTTTAACTTGGATCTGGTTTCGAATTTCTCGCCGCATTCTGGACAGAGTAAGCCAGTGTTCTCGTGGACTGCTTTTATATGTAATCGGAGCAAGTTTCCGTCTTTGAAGTGTTGCCCGCATATGTCGCAAAGGATTGCCGACGTCCCTTTATGATCCTTGTTAGTGTGGTGCAACAGAGGACCGAAGGTGTAAAAGCTGGCGCCGCAAGCCAGGCAGTTGACGGTGAAGTTATCCAGTTTAAAAGCGACCATGCAAATACCGACGTCCTTGTTATATACTACATTATGTTTAGACACTAGATGATCTATTAAATCGTAGAGATCAGTAACGTTTTCTGGGCACAATATGCAGCTTAAATTAGATATGTCCACGTACACTACTGGCTCCCAAAAATTGCTCATGGCTTGTTGTTTTATTTCATCGCCAGTGTGAACTTGCTGATGGTTCTTTAGGTCCGTAGCCTCTTGGAATATGTCGTAGCAGTAGAAACATCTGTAGGAGCTCTTGAGCCATCTGAACGGCATGACTGTGGAATTGACGAGGACCTGAACGACGTTGTTCCTCATTATCTTCCTTTTCTCTTTGGGCGAGAGTGTTTTGCTCGCGCTCGGGACAGGGTCGTCCTCGCTTTGCGACTCTGAGTCCTGTTTCGTTCGCTTTGACTGTTTCTGGCCACCTCTAGCTTCGCCTGAAAGTAAAATTGGTCGATCTTCGTTATTTTGCCGTGCTATGATAAAAGCTTAGAGGTAGCCAGAAGTGTCATGCATGCCATTGATACTTTAAATTCTTCCTTTGCATTGTGTTTATAATTTGCGTATCGCGTTTTTACGTGCAGCTGCAATAATCAAGTTTTTCCTTTGCTAGTTACTTTATTAAATTGTAGTATAAAAGGTTTTAAATAAATATATTCAGATAATGAAAAATCTATTTATTATCACAAATAAATTAAATAAGTATCTAAATACCCTAGCTAGCACTAAAGCGTAAACTATGCAAAGAAATACCAGGCTGTATTTATAATGAAACGCGACATAGTAAATATTATTGAGTATTAAAGGAAATAGTTTTTACAATAAAGAGAGTAAGTTGTTCAAAGGCTATCTATAAGAATTCATCTATGTAACCATGTCTATTTTAGTTGCATCGAATATCTTAGGAAATATCTATTAACCTTTAGACATAATTAGAATAGTAATGGGTTTCCTTCTCATGTTTCTCCAAGGATTCGAGATCGGTAAAACCCTTCCTGCACCAGCGGCATACGCGGCCGTAGTTTCCAGTATGGACCTTCATATGGGCCCTCAAATTACTGGACCTCCCGAACATTCTGTCGCAAATGCTACAAGCGTAGTCCCGATCCCCAAAATGTTTGCGCTTATGTAGTTTAATCATCCATTTAATTGCTGTTTTGTAATCGCACAGATCGCATTCGTATCGGATGTCCGAATGCAAGGATTGGACATGAAGCAACATAGCTCCTTTAGTCGTGCATATCTTCGGGCAATGCTCGCACTTGAGGCGGTATTTTTCAACATTGTGCACTTTTCCTAAATGTACTTTAACCTGATAATCATTTTCGAACGACGCGCTGCACAGGTTACACGCATGCGTTTTTGTATAGCCGTGGATCCTTTCCTTATGCCTCTCTAATTTATGCGTTGCGTCGAAAATTTTCCCGCAAAACTTGCACTTGTGTCCTATATGGCTTTTGCTAATATGCCTCGACAGGCGCACTTTATCTATAAAGCTGAGACCACAGACTTGGCATATGAAAGAGTGAGCTATGTGTTCTTTGTACATGTGTGCTACCATGGATGAAAAGTTGTCGTACCGATTCTCACAGAGAACGCATTGCATTATGTCTTTGTTTAGAATGAAGGGGAACACACACACACCGGCAGAATTGTCGTATAACTCTCCATGCACTGAAATAATGTGAGCGATTAGATCTTCAATACTGCCTAAAGGCTCAGAGCATTCCTTACAAGCGAGGCCGGTGACGTCTACTTTGACCGGCACGTTCTTGGAAAGTATCCTCTGCGGAATAAACGATTCCAAATCAACCGACTCATGTTTAGACGCCGTGTGCTCTTTCAAAGTGTCGCAGTCTTTCATGGGTTTCGAGCAATAGAAGCAGTTATAGCCTTTAGTGTTCCAGTGGAAAGGCAGAACGTTTCCGTAGCGAAGCACGTAGAGTATGTTCTTCCGGACCGTACAGAGCCGTTCCAAATACGTCTCATGAATTTCTTCTTGTTTTCTCTTGGTCCCTGTAAAGAGAGCATCGTATTTACGCTTCCTTATACACGCTAAATAGCATTATTGAATAAAAAGTAACGGATATTTCTGATCGTATTTATTTAAACTATAACAACTACAGCGTTTTAAATGTTTTTACAGCACGATTTATCTTTACATCGTTTCTTGGATGACGTAATGTTCGGCTACTTCGGCTTCATCTAAATCGTCGTGTATGAATTCCATTTGAACGACTTCCATTTCGTTTAAATCTTCAGTGACACCGTTCTCAAGCGGTTCGACGTAGGCTTGGTGCATACTCTTCATATGTGTACTCAGGTTTGTGTGATACGCGAAAGCTTTATTGCAAATCGAGCAAGTATAAGCTTTCCTCCCCGTATGTATGACGGAGTGGGAATTCAGATTGCTTTTCTTTGCGAACTTCTTTCCGCAAACTGAACAAATAAAGGCCTTCTCGCCACTATGCTTGAGCATATGCAGCTTCACATCATAAGGTCCGAAGAATTTTTCCCCGCATACCTCGCACTCGACATTCCTCTCTCTTAAATGGACCCGTCGCATATGCCGAGACATTATGCTCTCCTGCGGAAACACTTTCGAGCAGTACTGGCATTTAATTTTTAACTCTTCGACACCATGCACGTTAGCCAGATGCAGCTTTCTGAAATAAGGACTTTTAAAAGTCTCGGGGCAGTGAGGACATTTGAGTAAGTTCACCAAGTGAACATTCTTTTCATGAATCAACTTCTTGGAGAGCGTCGTGAGGCTTACATCGCAGTAGTCGCAAGTATACCCGCCCTCCCTGTGGTAGTACCTGTGGTGCATCTTCAAATGGTTCTCTCCTTGGAAGCTAGTGCCACAGACGTCGCATATGTATTCGTGAGACAAGTGATGTTTGTTGGCATGGCGTAGGAGATACTCGAAAAAGACGAATTTCATCTTGCAAGTCGGGCATGAGGGATTGTCCTTATCAAGCTGGAAAGGTAGCAGGCAGTTAGGGACACTGACGTCATACTCGGCATCGTGTGCTATGATGAGATGCGAGATCAGCTGTTCCAGGTTAGGTACACCCTTGGGGCATAGTTTACAGGAGATGCCAGTTACATCAATTTTAATTGCAGCGTCTTTGTTTCGGTTGTCTTTCGTTCTGTCGAATACGGCGAGCTCCAGGTTCGCGAACTGATGGATCTTGGCAGTATGCTCGCGCAGTATTTCGGGGTTTTTCATCGGCTCAGTGCAATAAAAGCATCTGTATTTCCCCTTGTACCAAAGGAAGGGGGTGACGTTGCCATATTGGAGCACGTATTCTACGTTACGCCGTTTTATCAATTGCTTACGTTTGATTTCCATTTTCTTATGTTTATCCTCCACTGAACTGATTTTGGCACCTGTAACGAAAGTGTTGCGTTTAGCTTGATTTTTTGTTCTAGTAGTGCCGACTGCCGACCGATCCTGTTTATAAACGTTCGCAGAGTATCGTTAGGTTTAGGGTAATCTCACTGTTTTTCTTGTTACGAAAAGAGGCGTACTTATAATGTCGTACATGTAAGATGTCGCAAGATACCTACTAAGAGTTAAAAATACCATTTGTTAAGTCTGAATTAAATAGACAATAAATGTTGATTATTTCCAAATTCAACAAATAATAAAAGGCGAGGTTAAAAACGCTTGTTCATAGTAGGGTAGGAGCTCCAGTGAATGAACGGATCTAGTGAATGAACGAATTAGGCGTTTTCGACACGTTTTTTTCAAAAATAAATATTTCGTTACTTTCTACTATGAGATGATATTTTTTTTCGGTTGGCAACATTATTAACCGAATTTTGGCAACATATTTTTCAACTCTAACGCATCAGTGACAGCATGGCGGTTGAAAGAAGTAGTCGGTGTGGGTGCGTTTTTTCTTTGTATGGGCCAGTATTAAGGAGCCAGGTGAGTCACCTTAAGTAATCGTTACCCTGTACTTTTCATACGTAGTTTTTTATAAAATGTCCGAGTTTCTTGTAGATTGAGATAGGTTACATGAACTTTTTCTGCGATGATCAGTACATTATTGTTGCAATATATTCCAAATTAATAAGTGTTCTATAACTGAAGCTCTATAACACACGAATCCAGTGAATGAACGGGGGTGTTCATTCACTGGAACTACATAATTATTCAATTTGAGCCATTTGTCCCATTTTACCGGTTGAAATAAGATTGCAATTATAGAAATGAATTCAAAAATAGATAGTCAATCTTTTCGCCAGTGTTCGAACAGCACTTAAAATTACTTTATAACAGAAGTTCATTTACTGGATTCAAAAATCTAGTAAGTGAACTAGGGGCACTCGTTTAAGTTCATTTACTGGTTTCTAAAGTCTAGTAAGTGAACTAGGTGCAATTATTAAAGTTCAATCACTGATTTCTGAATTCCAGTAAATGAACTGTTGAAAACTAAATACTTATGTCGAAATTGTTTGCTGATTTACTTGGAGAAAGGGAATTTTAGAAAAAAAAAGCAAAACATTTTATACCTGCGCTCAATTCAGAATGTATTTCTGTTTTAGGAATATGGAAGAGAATAAAAAAAAATACCAACGGTTTAAATACACGCAGGAAACCCTTGAAAAAGCGTTGCAAGCTATTTCAAATGGACAGTTATCACTCTGTAAAGCCAGCACTGCATATCAAATACCAAAATCTACTCTGAGTAATAAAATTAATCAGAGAGTACCATGGCAACGACAAATGGGCCCTCCTCCAGAATTGACATATAATGAAGAAGCTAAGCTAGCAAAATGGATAATAAACAAAGCTAAACTAGGTTTTCCTATGCGTCCAGAAGAAGTTTACGATACAGTGCAAGATTTTCTGAATGAAAGCCAAAGAACTACTAAATTTACAAATAATCGACCTGGTAAAAAATGGCTAGCACTTTTTCTAAATCGCTATCCGGATATAACCAAAAGAAACGCTGAAATTATTTAAAAAGCTAGAGCTGCAGTTACTGAAGAATGTATTAGAAAATGGTTTTCTGAACTAAATGGCTTTCTAGAAGAAGAAAACTATACAGATATTAAAAATGACCCTAGCAGAATTTTTAATACCGATGAAACTGGGGTTATGACTTGTCCTAAGACCGGGATTATACTTGGACCTAGAAACTACAAGAACACCTATGAAATTGCCACCAGCAAAGAAAAAGAATCAATAACAGTGCTTTGTACTTTTGCAGCAAATGGGAGAGATGTGCCTCCTTTTGTTGTTTACCCTTATAAGCGAATGCCTACAGCTGTTATCAATAATCATCCGGAGTCTTGGCTCATAGGCCGTTCAGACAGTGGTTGGATGATATCGGAAACCTTTTACGCGTACATAAAAATGTTTTATGAATGGTTAGTACAACAAAGAATTCAATTACCTATCATACTGTTTTTGGATGGACATAAATCACACATTAATCGAAAAATGTTCGAATTCTGCCAAGAGAAAGGTATCGTGCTGTTTTGTCTGTATCCAAATGCGACTCATATCCTTCAGCCTTGTGATGTTGCTATCTTCAAACCAATAAAAAATGCTTGGAAAAAAGTTGTTAGGAAACATAAACAAGTAACAACCGCTCCCATCAACAAACAAAATTTTGCTCAGAAGTTCAAAGAAGCTTATGATAAAGGATTGAGACCTGAAATAGTCATAAATGGATTTAGAGCTTGTGGCCTATATCCACTAGACTCAAATGCAGTCGATTATTCAAAATGTATTAATACTAGAAGACAAGAAATCTTGACAAACGTCAATACTACTTGTAATCTCATTGACCGTCAAGGTGACTTGCGAAGTACTATGAGAGTTATCGAGTCTGAAATAGGTGACACATTACGAAAAGAATTTATCCAGTGTCACCTTAACAAATGCGTCCACAATCATTCCTATTTTGATTTGTGGTCAAAATGTAAGTTAAAAATTGAGAACCAATGGCAAATAAACATACTACAACGTCCTACCACTAGTCAAGATTTACCTATGGACCTTTCAGCATCCTCTAAAGACTCGACAGATTCACAAAACGTCGATGTATCCGTTGAGGATGCTAATCAGCAAGCAAGAAGTATTTCTCATTCGATTGAAGGACAAGTGGCCCCTAGTTCAGTAGTATGTGACAATAATTCACCTAACTCTCAAAACAACGAAGATCTCTCTCTAGAAAAGAGCATGCCAATGGGTATAAGTCAAACAGTTAATATTGTAGCCTCTGATTATTCCACTGAGGCCACCCCACAAGTCCAAACTAATGAAAATATTGCATTAATCGATCAAATATTGACATCGTTTGACCCAGTTCATTCACCTGAAATAGTAACTTTTCCCAATTTACAGCAAATGCCTTCGAGCCCACTGAGTGATAATGAAAATAACAGTTGCATTCATCCAACAACTGTTATCGTCCAAGTTCATGCTACGAAAGATGGAGAAGCCAATCATTCACCGGGATCAAGTGCTCTTATTGATTTGCCTAGTAACCCCAGTTTGGTTTTTAATAACTCGGA
Organism: Acleris holmiana; assembly: GCA_949316455.1. NCBI lineage: Eukaryota > Metazoa > Arthropoda > Insecta > Lepidoptera > Tortricidae > Acleris > Acleris holmiana. Next base: position 3,440,058 of record OX438789.1, on the reverse strand, counting down.
GTTTTGTGGACACTCCACAGGACTTGACTTGATGCAAACCGAGGAGTTGATTGAGTTTTTTCTTGAAAATGATACTAATGAAACAGAAATCATTCCTTCGACTAGCCATGACACAGGAGAACCAGTATTAGACTCTTATTTAAAGTATCCAACAATACCCGAAACGCAAAAACTTACTAAAAAAAAGGAACCAATGCCTTATGGACTAACGGGAAGAAAATACAAGGATTACATACAAAAAATATTGGATGAAAAAAGTAGGAAAGAAGAAGAACTAAATAAACGAAGAGAAGAAAAACAAAAAGCAAGAGAATTAAGAATGAAAATAATGAGGAAAAAACCAGCAGTAATTCGGAAAAAGTCAAAAAACATCCAAGCCCTTGCAAAAAATAGCACAAGAAGGAACCAGGAAAATGAAAACGAATGTGATCAAATTGTGAATGATGCAGAGGTAATACAAGATCAAAATGAAGAAGAGATCAAGAAAAAACAATCAAGAAAACGGAAATTACAAACAGATACTAATAAAAACACAAATCAAATTTTGAAGCCACAAAATGTCACAAATTATTCAAAGCACCAGAGTGATCAGGAGAACATTGTTTATAATAATGATGACGCTAAACATCAATGTGGCAAATATGTTATCGTACGTTTTAATACAGACCGACGCAAGCGTTATTTTGTTGGTAAAGTTATTATGGTAAATGAGGCACAGAAAAAATATAAAGTAGAGTTCCTGAGAAAAAGGTCGGTTATAGATAACGTTGTCAATTTTGTGAAACCAGTTGTAGAAGATATTTCTGAAGTCAATTATGGTGATATTGAACGATTTTTGAGTGACCCTACTTGCTCTAGACGTGGGCTTATTACTTTTGCCGATGTAAGATTTGAAAATATCGAATAATTTGAGAGAATTATGATGATGTAAGGAGTAAACATAGAAATTGATTTCTCATAAAGGCTATAATTTTTCGACTGAGATTCTGACGTTCGTAATTATTTAGTATTGATCTCAATTACAAAATAACAAGGTATGATAATATAATTATTAGTAGTGAAGATTTGTCCTCATGACGTTATTAGTCTGATTTTGATTTAAATTATTACTTAGTTTATCTAGGTTTATAAGGCGTAAATTTAGAAATTGTTTCCTAACCATATTTCGACTGATATTCAGACGTTCCTATTAATAATACGGATTAAGAAATGGGTAAGGTACAATTGAGAGTAGAAATGGTTTTAAGTACCAACATTGATTGTGATACTAAGATAACAATAAAACTTACAAATTGGTTTAATTAGTAATAAGTTTATTTTAGGTAAGTACTCCTAAGTTTTTATGGCGATTTATCTTTTTTATATATATGTAAAGCTAAGGTGACTAGAAGAAGTTTTGATATAATTTTCCTTTTAATTCTTGTTGGCCTACTAATAAGTATTTTATTTTATTTAGTATTGATCTCAATTACAGAAATAACTAGTTATCAGTGGAGATTTGTTTTATGTGATTAAGTAGTATATTTTGTTGATTTTTTATTTTTAATGTTATACTTTGCCTTATTTGAATTTATCTCTTTAACCTAGTTAGTTAAAATAAACATTCACATATTACGACTAGTAAATTAATTTCATTATCGCCGTAACAGATGGTCATTTTTATAACTTTTTTATTGGACCAGTAGGTACCTATCATTCTAAAACTGTTTTATTTATGAGTAAATGTATGATAACATACAAACAATTGAAGCAAATCATTATGCCACCGCATAATTTGTTTTTTGATGCAAGTATAAATATGATGATTTATGCATTTAAGAGTTTACCTACATGGTAATGCACATTTTTAATATAACTTTTACTTTAATAGACCTAGGCAATAAAGGTAGTTCATTCACTGGTTTTATTTCGTTTATTTAATAGAAATCCCTGTTCATTCACTGGGGGTTTTGCGTATTTTTCCATTTTTTCACCTACAAAGTAAAATTTGATGAAATTGAGTATATATATCACAAATAATTAGGGGCTATTGTCTAACGCACTCGCAATCGCAACCGGCTTCAAAGTGGAGCAATTGTTTTCATATTGTATGCAGACGAGCGTTCGATTTTCAAAATGAAAACGATCGTGATTGCGAGTGCGTTAGACAATAAGCCCTCAGGTTGGGAAAGATCGATTTAAAAGCATAATCAATATCAAGCAAAGTTCATTTTACAAATATTTTTAGTAGTTTTTATGTTTACTTGAATCTTACAAACATCTATAAAAAAAACGTCGTGGGGTAATTGTAAACGGCACCGAACCAGCCTATTGTTGCGGATAACAGCGAAACTATGGAAAGTTCGTGTAAACGTTTCTTTATAATTTTTAGGTGGTAACACTGTTTGAGCATCGTAAAGAGAGAATGGTTTTATGACAGTGGGAAGCGTTAAAGTGGTGAGAGAAGAAAACGAGTGAACTGTTAAGAAAGTGCCAATTTCCTGGGCCTGAGGAGATAATATCATGAGCTAAGTATTCGACCAAAGCTTACTTATCAATATGCTTATTTATCAAAATACTCGTACATACAAGATGTAAATGAGATCTCACTTACCGGTCAAAACAAATTAGAATGCCCCGGCCCCTGTCGGCCTAGCCTGGTCTACTTAGTGTTTAAGTCAACAAAAGTAGCTAATGAGGTCGAGTGTACCACCACGAGTTACCATAGCGAAGGAGGTAGAACATTTAGGCAGGAGTCGGAATATAGATATTAATTCTCTATGCTTTTGTCGCGAGCCCTTATCTTTTCTATGACAAATAACTACCTATGTATGCATTGAGTTACATCTAATACTTATCCTGAATCTATAAATACCGTCGACACCATATTTCATCAAAATGATAAAGGTCAAACCATCAGACTAATAACAAACTTGGCGAAAACAATTTATAAACATGAAAAATTAAAGTGCATTAAATCTTTAGCATTTACCTACGTAGTTATGTTTGTGGTGCACTCCTTTTCGCCGAACAACGTTTCCTGAACTGATTCATTTCCCAACCGTCTATTTAGCATACGGTTTTTTTTAACCTGACGTACAATGTCGGCTCGCGGCAAGCACGCTGTCTCACCCGCGCATGTTTATGTGCAACAATTTGGCTCGCGAGCAGCTTGCCGCGCGGGGCGAGCATGCCTCAGGCTGAGCTGCTCAGATTCGTAACCAGCTTTGGGTTACGTTAGTTTTATAAAACTTCTGAAGTATTTACAGTATCTAAAAAAAACAGTATGACAAATGATACCGGTTGGGGAATGAATTAGTTTGGGAAACGTTGCGTTGCCAAAAGGCAGTGAACGTATGTTTATATTATCTTGATACATTACAGGCTATTAGGTTGTGGAACTCTCTTCCGTTAGAATTCAGACGCGCGAAATCGCTTCCTATTTTTAAAAATCTCTTGGAAGCGCACCTGTTATCTCTCCCTTAGCGAGCTTCCTTCCTTTTCGCAGTATCAATATTATTTATTTATGTATATTTTGTATTTATCTAGTTTTGTATGTATCTGTAGTTTACATATTAATATATTTATATGTTATACGTATATGTCGTTTGAATGTTTGGTTTTTTATTTTTACTTACTTTTTATTAGGGTTCCGGAGCCGAATGGTAAAAACGGAACCCTTATAATTTCGTCATGTCCGTTTGCCCGTGTGTCTGTCTGTCCGTCTATATGTCACAGGCATTTTACTCAGAGCCTATTGGCACTATATAAATGAAATTTAGAGGATAGATGTATTCTATGAACCGCTATACAATGATGTAGTAAAATTGAAAAAAAAAAAATTTGGGGTGGCACTCCATACATGTAACTAGGGGACGAAAATATTTTTTTTTAGTTACATCAGCGTGTGGGGTATTTTAGATAGGGCTTCCAAAATGATACAGAGGTTTTTAAGTGACTTTTTTACGTAAGTGAAAGTGGGTGGGTAGCTTTTGAACTGTTAAATAGAACATTCTAATAAAAATTACAGTAGTAGAACATACGAAATACTTCCAACCAAAATTGTTTTGAACACGATACGCTGTGTTTTTGAGATTTTAATTTAAAAAAATAATAATTGCAACCATGAACGTTCATCCCAGCTACGGAACCCTTCACTATGCGTGGTCCGACATGCACTTGGCCGGTTTTTATTTTTATATTCCATTTGTTAGTTTAGTTTGCACCGCCTACCAATTTATTTCTGTTTCTTTGACACTTCTCTTCTTTGTAAGGTTGTCTGGAAGAGATCGCTACTTAGCGATAAGACCGCCTATTGATTCGCTTAGTAAGTTTTTATTTGTATTTTACTTTTCATACTGTATTTGTATGTGGTGTTCAATAAAGAATATTTGTATTGTATTGTATCGTATGTAATGCAACTTACCCCTCCTTTAAGCCTACTTTTCACATTAACCTTTCAACGCCATTGGCGGATATTTCCGTCATGATTGACAGCGCAAAATAGACCCGAGTATCAATGAGGCAAAGTTGACATTCGCTCTGGTTTTGTATTTGACATAGCGTTGAAAAGGTTGAGTAAGGCGCAGGCTAAACCCAAGCTGTGTAGACCTTAGTCTTACAGCATATGCCGTGTTCTGAGTATTTTGCCATAAATAACGTTTTATTATTTTTACGACTCATACTTTCTTGCGAGTTTGTCTTGACTCTTTAAGAAATTTGTTGCTCTTAAAATTATTGTGTTGTGAGGAGCAGAAATCTTTTTCTGATTCAGATATAAATTTTAGGCGTAACGTTAGGTAACTTCACAATGATCTGCGCGGCGGCAGTCGACCACCGATCGGCCAGCAAGTATTCTTGCTCTAGCTAGCAAGTAATGTTTCTAACGACTTTGTGTGGCAGGGAATGTGGCGGAAACGAATTGCATAGAAATCGCCGCTCCACCGCCACGGCGATCTGTGCCTTGTAGCGTGTTTCATACATATATGCATTTGTCGCCCCTCAAATCTCGCCACCGCCAGCTCCGCCGCAGCGTAAAATCATGGCCTTAAGTTAAGACATAGGACAGAACAACATGCTAATGTGATTCTGCGTCGATGAGTGAATTATAACAGATACAAGTCTAAATAGTTAGGGCATGTTGTTTTAGTGCGGGTTTAAATATTTCTAAACAGGTATTCATATTAATTTTCACTTTATTTATGAAGTAACACTTTGAAGGCAATAATTATCTTACAATAAGTATTAACAACTATAAAGTAATGACAAGCAAAAGTGAGAGATAAGGTTCCGCCTGCACGTTTGTACTAGACGTTACGACACAAAAAATAGCGACTAGCTGAATCAACTTATTAAAACTTTGAAAATATCGAATCATAAAAAAACAATTATTTAGTTGTGCTGGGTTAAGTTACATATATCATCAATATAAATGCTCATCGACTAATTTTTGCACGACCCTTATGTCTCTTAACGTGTTCTCTAAGCGTAGACTTCCGGAGATATGATTTACCACATATATCACAAGTAAACTCCAATCCTCCGGTATGTTTAACCATATGCGCGTCCAAGTGTGCTTTGTTGAAAAACTTGGCTGAACAGACAGTACATGTCACGTTACGTTCTCGGTAATGGACGCGCCTGACGTGCGCTAGCATGATACCCTTTTGAGGAAATACTTTTCCGCAGTGAGGGCATTCGCTTCTGCACTCTTGTACACTATGCACCGTCGCTAAGTGAAGTTTCTTATAATACTGACTTTTACTAATCACATCACAGTAAGGGCACTTCAGGTGATCAATCAAATGCACATTCCGCTTGTGGTTGTACCTCTGCGCTGCGGTACTGCTGACCAAGTCGCATATATCGCAAGGGTATCCTCCTTCCTTATGGTATTCATTCACATGCATCATCAGAGCGATCTTCCGGTGGAAGGACTTTCCGCAAACGTTGCAGATGAACTCGTGATCAATGTGATGTTTGTTCGCATGGCGTAGAAGATACTCGAAATAGTTGAATTGGGTATCGCAGGTTGCGCAAGTGACCTTTTCTGTGCCGAGTTCGAAAGCGAAAAAGCAATCTTTGACGGAGGTGTCGTAAAGCGCGCCGTGGACGTCATTCAGGTGGTTAATAAGGTCGGGAAGGTTAGGGGTCGGGGTTAAGCAGAGTTTGCAGGAGATGTTCGTGACGTCAACTTTGACGGGCACTTCGTTGTCCCAAGTGGTCATAATACGCTTGCAGAGGATTTTATCGAGGTCTAAGAACTGGTGCATTTCGGCGACATGCTCCCTCAAATCCTCCGGGTCGTCGACCGAGGCTTTGCAATAGAAGCAGAGGTATCCAGCCCGCGCCCACATGAAGGGCATCACGTTCCCGTATTCTAATACTAAATGGACGTTTCGCCGAATCAAACTCAAGTTGTAACGGCGGAGCGCGGTTGTCTTGTGCTTCCTATCCTTTGCAGTGCCACCTGGAAAGAAATGAGGATACCCTTTATTGCAGCTTTCCTGTCTTCTAGAACTGGAATGGTTGTGATCCATTTCATTATTCCGGTTTATATCTTTACTGATGCGGTGATTAGTCAAAATACGGGATCATATGAAACTGAGTAAGCAAAGCTTAGCTAAGCTGTCGCTCTATTTACTAATATTTTGTCAACCATAATCGAATGATGAAAGAGTGTCTATTTAATTATAAATATGTGAGTAAGTATTAGAAGAACAAAGTAAAGTAACATATAATTAATAAAGAATATTGTGCAAAACGGCGAATGATATAAATTATATTGGTACTGAATATCAATCGATTGTTGAAAATTCTTCTCGCTGCATGTCATGCATCAACATATGCTTAGTGAGATAAGACTTTCTAGCGAAAGATTTCCCACACATCTCGCAGCTATAATTCTTGTCCCCGCCGTGCGCCGTCAGATGTACTTTCATCTGGTAATTCTCAAAGAACTGCTCGCCACACACAGGGCACACGTGCTCTTTCATTTTCAAATGCACACGTTTTAAATGGCGAACCATGATATTGTCTTGTGGGAAGATCTTAGGGCATTCAGGACACTTGATTTTTCTCTCCTCGAGCCCGTGCACTTCAGCTAAATGTACATTCTTTAGATACGCGCTCTTTAAAGTCTCGTCACAGATCGAACATTTATACAGTTTAGCCAAATGCATGTTCTGAATGTGAACATTCTTCTTAGGCATGGATGAAAACTTCAAGTCACAGTATTCGCACGTGTAGCCTCCTTCTCTGTGAAAGGCCTTTATATGCAACGTGTGATATCGTTCCGAGAAGAAACTTTTGCCGCAAGTTTCACACACAATGCTATGGCGGAGGTGATGCTTGTTCGCGTGTCGGAGAAGAAATTCGAATAAGTTGAACTCCATGGCACAAGTCCCGCAAGTCGGGGCGCCCGTCAATCGGAACGGGAGGAAGCAGTTAGGAATGCTCAGGTCATATTCTATTTCGTGATTATCTATTAAATGGAGTATGAGCTGATTTAGATCCGGGTGGGTTTCCGAGCACAACTTGCAGGATAAACCAGTGATTTCAACTTTGATTGCGGCCTCTTTATTCCCCCGTTTCTGCGTGTATCTTTTAACGGCTACAGGCAGATTCACGCAGTCATGGCTCTCATAGTGTGATAGAATCTTATTGGGGTTCTTGTGCGAGACATTACAGAAGAAGCACTGGTGTAGTCCGCGATGCCACACGAAAGGAGTGGCGCTACTGTACAATAATACGGACTCTATATTTCTTCGTTTTATCTCGAGCTGGTATCGGTTTTCCAGTTTGACATTGTCCAGCCGTGAAATGTATTTTGAACCTGCAACGAAACGAGAGGCTTTAACTTTGGCATTCTGTTTCAGGTAACTTGGAGTCGGAAGTACTTCTTCGTATTTGCATCAAACTTCCCGACTCATGCCATTTTAATCCAGTCAGTTTTTTACTGCAGTAAATCAAAACTCATTTTTTTGTTTGTATAGGTTAAAGTTGTAATGTATGTTCTTTTGAAAGAAGAAACATCGCAGCAGAGATATTTATCACATAAATTCCATTCGTTTCATAGTTTCAGATAACAACACGTATGATTCGGGTAATATATCGTTGATATAGAATAAAAACTCACTAAGTCATTCGTAATTTATGTTCTTAGTGAGTTTTTCCTCTATATAGAAGATGTATGGTGGATATATACCAAGATGGCAAGACGAACTGGACCTTCTGTAGACTTGCCAGAGGTGGAAAATATACTCGCAAAGGTCAGAGATGAAACAAAAATAAATCAAATAATGAAAACGTTGGAAATATCTATCAAGTTACAAAAAAAATAAGATGATAGTTACTTAGCTACGTTAATTGGATAGTATAATAAAACGTAAGCAGAAATGTAATCATTATAAGTATTTAATTCTGTGGTCGAAATTTGCGACTCACTGTGACCCATTCGTTAGAATAGACAGCGTCCAAGGCGTTATGAACAAAGCGTTTTTACTACGTGGACAGTGGTATAGTAGTTAACGGCTATAGAAAAAATATGACATCGCTTGCTCGCCTTGTACGGCATCTCGCATGTTAGCCGAATGGACCGGCGTACTGCCAACTCTAAGATGCAATGTGAGCATGGTTTTAATTAAATAATGAAACAAGGTATTAAATATATAAGTACGTATATTTATAAATCGTACTTCTTAACTTGACATAAACCTTAACCTAAATAATCACAAACATAAAGAAAATTTCTATGGCGCCCAAATATTTCAGTAAGATAGGCTATCTGTCATACGCAACATACATCCTTGTACTTTAAATAGTGATACCACTTCTACATATCTTAGGAAGTCATGGTCTACATGTATAATCCTCGAATATTGTACTTATAGTTAAGTAATTCCATGTTTACATATAATCTAGAATAATATGATGCATCCACACTATGGTTAATCCTTATAAAGTTTTCAAAAAACTGTAAAGTAAGTATCTTCCTCCACGTGGACACTGGATACACCATAAAATCCGTAATGAACAAACAAATTAAGTTTCTATAAAATCTCAGTACATTTTAATACTTTAAGCGTTAAAAGCTGCTCAGTCTAATAGGGATTTGAATATATTTAAGTTAACAGGTATACTAAGAGCATGCCTTTTATACCACTTAATTTAGTGCGATGGAAATGGTTCTGGGTTCCTGGTGAAAAACGGTACAAGTCGACTTAACACTTTAATAAAAAGGGTACATACAAAAACGCAATATACTAGCTTTATACCCTTTTAACTTCAGAATGCATACCTTTTTACACTAGGACCCCAGAATAATCATTTAGGCCCGTATTAATAAACTGATCTCGGTTTAAATGCCCGTCTCAAGATACGTCAAAAATGACAGTTTTCTATGGTTTGACGTATCTTGAGACGGGCATTTAAACCGAGACGAGTTTATTAATACGGGCCTTAGTGACCGCATCTTGCAAGTTTCTTGGATATTTGCTAATACGGAAAATCTAATCGAAACGCAAAGCAACTAAATTGCAAAAGCCAAGTGTAAAGTTGGCATTTACTTTACTTGGATTATTCAGTACCAGCATTTTCAAATCGTATCGGTCGCTTTCGTCAATGTCACGTGGCTGATACAGAGATATATGTTCCAGTTTTTGATAATTTCATTGATTTAATACAATATTCATAGTTAATTATTATTGTCATAGTAAAGTCAACGGACTGTGGCTATTAACCATTTTTTTTAAATCAAAATCAAGGCAATTACCATCGCTAATAATTGGCACTACACAAATCACAAAGCTAACTGCTAATACTTAATTTGGCAAACTGGTTCCAAGAGTTTCACAATGTGCCATTCAGCATAATAAAATAACGCGTGTGCGATTTCGGGTATCTGGTCTTAAATGACTGTTGAGCATATCAGACTACAAGTTTACAAGCAAAAGTCTATACAATTAAAAGTTGGTAAATATACAAAAAGTACTTAAAATCTAAATGTTAATAGGTGTACGTATAAAAATTGAGCCTTCTTGATTCAATGATTGTTCTCGTGGATAATGAGATCGACCTAAACCTGTACATGCCCATACTTCTTATGCATATCCATATGAGAACTCAGGTTGCTACGCCGCAAGAACGCCTTCCCGCATACCTCACAGCTAAATTTCCTCTCTCCCTCATGTTTCACCATATGCATACGTAGAAGATAATTATCAAAGAACTTCTCGTTACACACAGAGCAAGGCACGTTCTTCTCTTTCAAATGCGTTCTGCGTATGTGGTCCTTCATAAAAGAATTCCTTGTGAACATTTTGCCGCAGTAACTACATTTATGACCGATATCGTGCGTTGTTATCAGATGCTTCTGCTTGTGGTATTGGGACTGAAATTGTTCAGGGCATTTAGGGCACTTATAGTCTTTAGCGTTGTGAGTCTTAGCTTTATGTCGAGCTAGACACCACTGATTCTTGAACTTGAGGCCGCATACGTCACACTCGCAGGAGCCGGTGTGCGCGTATGTAATATGGACTTTGAGGTTTGTGACATTTTTAAAACTACGTCCGCAAAAATCGCATATTCTGTTGTTGTTGCTATGCTCGGAATTGATGTGTCTGAGGAGGGTGCTGAAGTACCTAAATGCTCGATCCGGACATAGCGGGCAGGGCATGTTGTCCTTTATTATTCGGAACGGTTCGAAGCAGCGCTTCATTGTTTTATCGTAGTTTGCCTTGTGATCTAATATGAGATGGTCTATCAGGGCGTCCAAGTCGTCAGAGGGTTGACAGCATACTTTACAAGCTAAGGACGCGACGTCAACTTTGACGCTTATCCTTTCCCCCTTGCATTTTTTCATGCATTTCGATTTAATATCACAAACGGGGTGTTCTCTTAAAGTATGCTCTTTCAAATCTTCAAACTCTATAAACTTTTTAGAACAATAAAAACATGAGTATTTCGAGAAGAATTTAAACGGTATCGCAGTGGACATGTTGAGCACGCACTGGATATTTTGTCGTATTTGCAAAATGTTTTGTTTCTTTTTAGGCTCTACGTAAGAATCATCCGGAAACGTGCTATTCGATTTAGGCGCGTCTAGTTGCGAAAGTATTCTTACTTCGCACTTATTTAAATGTTGCTTCAAGCCCTGTTTGGAATGTAACTCTTTCGAACAATAAATACACTTCAAGCTACCGTCATCCGGATGGTCTAAACGCATATGTTTCTGTAAGAGGCTATGAGACGCGAATGTCAAGGAGCAGTCTTTACATTTCCTGAAGTGGAATGTGTTTTCATGCTTCCGCAACATGCCTCTTGTTTTAAAGTTGCTAGCGCATTGGTCGCAGGAATATCCTCCTAGACGATGATTGTCTCTGGCATGAAGAGCGAGGTCCCTTTTCTTATTAAATGTCAGCCCGCAGTCATCGCAGATGAAACAGTTCTGTGGGTGCACATTATTCACGTGTTTAACTAAATACCCGAAGTACGTAAACTGTTCGTCACATAGTAAACATCGAAAATCTGATAATCGGTATAGTTGAAAGGGGATGTCTATGCTAGCATCGTATCTCAGATCGTGTTTTAATATCAAGTGGTCAAGGATTTCATCAAATCTGTTGAAGGGCTCGCAGCAGATCTCGCAAACTATGTCAGAGACATCCACTTTTACTTCTACATGATTCCCTTTGATTATTTTCAACGAATAGTCGTTCGTGGAGCAGAGGCCGTGCGCTTTCGTATGTTTTCTAAACTCTGGGTATTCTGTATAGTTTTTCCCGCAGTAGAAACAAAGGTACGAGCCGCGCCATTTGAAAGGCATTACCGAGGTGTTATTGAACAATATTTGCAAATTTTTTCTCCTCCGTTGAGAGGTACAGCTGTCGTACGGGCGGTGCGGATATTCATCTGAAAAGAAACGATTCTTGCTGTAAATGCAGTCATTTCTTAGTACTCCTTAATTAACTTCTCAATCCGTCAATTTATTTCGTATCAAGTTAGTGCTTGAGCATTAGCGTTTTTAACATGAGAAGCCATGTGGCCGCGGAGGTTTTTCTTCCACAGAAACTTCTTCCCGCAAACGTCACAGTGGAAGTTCCGCTCTCCTATATGCTTCACCATGTGCATTTTAAGAAGTGCAGAATCGAAAAACCTTTCCTTGCACAGCGAGCACTGGACGTTTTTCTCTTTTAAATGCGTTCGTCTAATGTGGTTGTCCATGAACGAGTTTCTCGTGAACAGTTTGCCGCAGTAAGAGCACCTGTGCCCGGAGGCATGCGCGTCGATCAGATGCCTCTGCATCGTGTACTGAGATATGAACTTCTCCGGGCACTCCGGACAGTCCACCATTTTATTGCCATGCACTCTGCCCATATGTGTACGAAGTTCGATTTTTCTTGCGAATTCTAATTTACATGTTACGCATTTATAAATCTTTCCTACTTTATGACGACGCGCTATATGCGCCCGCAAATTTGGTTTTGTCCGAAACGATTTGCCGCAATACATGCATATTGTTTTATTTTCGGTGTGAGCTCCACTTACGTGTCTAAGCAAAGTGCTAAAGTACCTAAAGACCTCACCGCAAAAAGGACAGGCAAAGTTATCCTTTATTAACTTGTAAGGTTGTACATTAATTTCTACAGACTTATCATATCGCGATTTATGTTCAGATGTCAGATGGTCTATTAAATGATCTAAATCGTTCATTGTTTCGAAACAAATCTTACAAGATAAAGTAGATGTATCTATTTTGATGGAGATGTCGTCTCTATTGCGTAATCTCATGGATTTAAACTTGGAGTCGCAGTGCGGGTGCTCGATCATGGTGTGCTCTTTGAGCTCGTCGCATTCTACAAAATGTTTAGTGCAATAGAAACATCTAAATTTATTCATGAAATGTTTAAAAGGAATGGCTGTTGACATGTTAAGTATGCAAGCGATATTGTTCCTAATTTGTTTGACGTTCGGCTTTCTTTCACTGTCCTCTATGGAGACTACTTCGTCGATGATATGCTGAGTTTTGGATTCATCACTCCTAGTGGTGCAATGAGCTGCATGTCTTAAGAACCCTTGTTTAGTATTCATTGTTTTCAGACAAAACCCACATTGTAGGGACCCATCGTCGATGTGCTCCGATTTCATGTGTTTTAATCGCCTGTCCGAAGAAGTAAAACTTTTAAAGCAAATATTACACACTGATGAGTGTGATTTAAATTTGTGATTGCTAAGTGCCCAATTAGTAGGAAAGCTAATTCCGCATTGAGTGCAGTTATAACCTTCCTTTTTGTGGTAAGATCTGAGATGGGCAGTCAAATCTCTATGCTTGTTAAATTTCTGGTGGCAGACATCACACGAGAGGAATTTCATGGGATGGTTGTTGTTCACGTGTACTATAAGTTTACCAAAATGATTAAAGCTGTCTTCGCACAATAAACATTTGAGATCGGCCAATCTGTACTTCATTATAATAAGGTCTGAGTGCTCGTCGTATGGTAAGTTATGTTTTTGGACTAAATGTCCGATTAATTCGTCGAAGTTGGTAAAAGTCTCATCGCATATTTCACATATTGTGTCGGAAACGTCTACTTTGATTTCAATATCGGAGCCCGAGACGCGGCTGAGGGCGCGGTCCGTGATGGCGCAGGCGCCGTGCGCTCGCGTGTGTTTTCTCAACATGTCATAATCCACCAAGTCCTCGCCACAGTAAAAACAAAGATATTTTTGCCGCCATTTGAACGGTATCATCGTGGTGTTGTTGAAAATTATTTGCAGATTTCTCCTCTTGCGATAATTGGCGCTTTTCACGTTTTTCAGTCCAATTTTATCTGAAAAGAAATTTACTTTTCTGTAGAAATGCGGTTCAGTTACGTCACATTCAGAATTAGGGCATTTAAGGTTAAATACAAGTTTCATTTATATAAAGGTCAACGAAGCAACAAATGCACCGTTTCTAAAATTTCACATACAATGTCTATTAGTATTCTACCTAAGCCCTTCGATTTTACGATTATGCGAAGACATGTGACCACGTAAATTTTTCTTCCATAGAAAAGTTTTGCCGCAAGTATCACAGTGGTAGTTCCTCTCTCCAATATGCTTTACCATATGTATATTCAGGCGAGTTTTGTCGAAGAACTTCTCCTTACATACAGAGCACTCTACATTCTTTTCTTTGAAATGTAATCTTCGAATGTGGTCCTTCATGTACGAGTTCCGCGCGAACAATCGATCACAGAAGGAGCATTTGTGGCCGGATCCATGAGCGTCTATGAGGTGCTTTTGTCTAAGGTATACTGTAGCGAACTTCTCGTTACATTTGGAGCATTTGAATGTCTTCGCGCCGTGGACGTTGGCCCTGTGCGCCGTGAGCTTCGATACGTTAGGTAGCTCTAGATCGCAGTCTGGGCACTTGCACGCGCTAGAACGGTGATACCTGGCTAAATGTCCCCTGTAAGACGGCGTGTTCCTAAAAGTTTGGCCACAGTACACACAAACCACGTTATTGTCAGAGTGACTTTCATTCATGTGCTCTAGAAGTTTCACAAAATACCTAAACGCGACGTTAGGACAGAGCGGACACACCATGTTGTCCTTTGCAATTTTAAAAGGTTGAACTATGCTAATCATGGATTTGTCATATTTTGTTTTGTGATTCGAAATCAAATGATCGGAAAGAGCGTCCAGATCAGTTATCGCCATGCAACATATTTTGCAAGCGAGGGCAGTGATGTCTATTTTGACGATTGCATCTGTCCCTTTAATTAATTTCATAGCGTTTCCTGATGGGTCGCAGAAGGGATGTTTAGTAGCGATATGATTTCGAATAGGTTCAAATTCCGTGTGGTTTTTCGCACAATAAAAACAACGAAAACGATTCCAGCAATATTTGAAAGGCGTCGCCGTTGACATGTTCAGAATACAAGCAATGTTCTCGCGTCTAAGCTTAGCTATTCGTTTCTTTTCCACTGCGTCAACATTTAAGGTTTTGATTTCGTCGCCTATTCCAGGTTCCTCTTTCACACATTGTAAATCATACTCAACTGAATGGAACAATTTCTTGTGCAACTTCCAGTCTTTCTTCTTCTGAAACATTTCTGAACAAAGTTCACACTGTAAATTATGAACTGCATGCCTAGTACTGACATGGACGTTCAGAATTTCCATTTCCGAAAAATTCTCTTTACACAACGGACAGCTCAGGTCTACCAACTTGTACTGTTCAACGTTCAATGGCAGTTTGCTGTCATATTTCAAATTATGTTTCGTAACTAGATGGTTAGTCAGAGCGTCTAAGCTTTGGAAGTTATGGTCGCACAGTTCGCACGTTATATCAGACACGTCTATTTTAAGCGTAACTTTTGACCGCAGTTTGGATAAAAACTCCTTGATGAAACTTTTATCGTGTGACTTGGTATGTTTGACGAGTTCCTCGTGCTCGAACCCGCTATCGTTACAGTAACTACAGGCAAATAGCTTTCGCCATTCAAAAGGTATGACACTTGAACTGCAAAACAGCGTTTGCAGATTCTGTCGGCGTCTCGCTGTTCTTAATTCGCAGGCCTTTTTGTGCGGATTATCATCTGAAAACAAATTGTTCTTCTGTATCTTCGCGTTAAATCAAAACTTTCTATTAGTAATGGCTTAATTATATTAAACGAAAATAAATGCTCGGTTTTATAAACCCAATCTACTATATGAGTACAAATTCTGATCTAATGTTTATTGATGTGGCAAATAAGATTATTTTTCCAGTAAAACGTCGACTTGCAGAGATCGCAACTTAATTTAGTGCGTTCGATCCCTTTATTGTAATAATCGTCGTGCGATTGCTCCATATGGGCGCTTAGCACTGTCTGCTTTATGAACATCCTCCCGCAGTAAGAGCACTCATATCCACACCCGTGGCCATCCATCAAATGCCTCTGTTTCTCAGTTAAACTTCCAAAAACCGCCTCGCATCTCCCACATTGTACACTCTTCGTGTTGTGCAGTACAAGGCGATGATTTCGAAACGTATCATAGTTCCAAAAATCATCATCGCATAATTCACATTTGTAACATTTCTCATTATTGTGGCGAACCACATGTAAGTTGTATGCCCTATTCGAAGTAAAAACTTCACCGCATTGAACGCATAAACATGCGTCAGTAGTGTGGGCTGTATCTGTGTGGTTGAACAATTCTGGAAAGTCTTTGAAAACCTGAAGGCACATTTGACACTCCACATGGCCCAAAGTCATTTTAAACGGCTGCAAGTTACCAATGAAAGTTTCGTCGCAATTAGCTTTATGTTCAGTTATTAAATGCTCAAAGATATTTTTCAAGGTGCCTACAGACTCAAGACAGATTCTACACGAAATACTAGTAACATCGACTTTAACTTTAGTGTTCATTTTCAGTATAGCTATTGCCATACTGTGCGGGTCACAGTCTTTATGTTGGTTAACAGTATGCTTAAGCAGAAAATCATATTGCGGAAACATCTCTTTGCAGAAAAAGCAAACATATTTTACCAGCCGTGTCTTTTTGTTCCCGCTGAACTTAAACGGGATGACGGTAGACATATTGAAAAGGCACGATAACGTTTTCTTCATGTTTGAAAGGTCATCGCTGGCATTAGTTGTTTTTTTCCGACTATGTGAGTGCTCCTTGGGAACACTGTTACATATTATTAAGCACTCGCAGCAAAACCATGCCTTCACTGGGTGATTTTCCTGCGTGTGGTTTACAAGAAACGATGCATATATGAACTGTTCCTGGCAGTGCGCGCATTTAAGATCTTTCAAGTTATACTGTTCCATATGCATATAAACTTCTAGTTTGTAGTCCAACTCATGCATAGTAACCAAGTGCTTGAGTAATTCTTCTAAATCTTTGCAAGACTCATTGCATACCAAGCAACGCGTTTCCGACACATCTATTTTTAACACGACGTCAAACGATTTCAAGCGCCTAAAGGAGAGCTCTTGCATGGTACACTTCCCGTGCTCTATGGTGTGTCTCTTGAGTTCTGCGTGTTCCAGAAAGTTCTTAGAGCAATAGAAACAAGTGTATATGGTGCGCCATATGAATGGGATCACGGTTGTGTTGTGAAACAGTATTTTCAGATTATGGCGGCGTTGACTAGTCGCTCTCTCGAATGCCTTTCTTAGCTGATTTGAATCTGAAAAGAAATTGTTACCTAATTGGATCGATTGTAACGAGTTTCACTACAAACAATAACTAATTGGAATAATTTAAAAACCTTTAGAATGTTGGTTATCGCGAACTTGTTTGGGTTTGATTCGGGTAAGATAACAGTGCATCAAGATTTTAGAGAACTATGGAGTAAAATAACTATAAGGTCAAAGTCACTTTGGACTGCTTGTTATGAGAAGCCATGTGTACTCTAAGATTTTTTTTCCAATAGAAACTCTTTCCGCAAACATCGCAATGGAAGTCTCTTTCACCTATGTGCTTAACCATGTGTATCTTCAGAAGAATATTGTCGAAGAATTTATGATTGCAGACGGTACATTGGACGTTTTTCTCCTCCATGTGCGTGCGGCGTATATGGTTCCTCATAAACGAGTTCTTAACGAACATTTTCCCGCAAAAAGAACACTTGTGTCCTATATCATGCGCTTGGATCAAATGTTTTTGCCGTTCATACTCAGAGGGGAACTTTTCCGGACACTTCTGGCAAGGGACCTCGCGAACGCCATGCATTTTGGCTCTATGACTTTTTAATTTTAGCGCGGAATTCAATTCTATGTTACATTCATTACATTTGAAGACTTTAGGTCCGTGTAAACGCGCTATATGCATGGTCAATATAGCTTCGCTAGAGAATACCGCGCCGCAATTCGAACATAGATGCGTTTTAGGAGAATGCTCTTGGTTCATGTGTTTAAGTAATATGTTGAAATAAGAAAACGACTGTGGGCAGAGTGGACACGACATGTTATATTTCTCAAGCCTGAATGGTTGCATAATGCCTGTGACGTTTTTATCATAATTGGCTTTATGGTTAATAATTAAATGATCTACTAGCAACTCGAAATTGTTAAACGGCTCAAAGCAAACTCTACAGGCCAACGAAGATATATCTAGTTTGATGCACAAGTTTACACCTTTCAAAGACTTAGGGCACTTTCTCTCTAGATCATAAAACGGGTGTTCCATTAACGTGTGTGTCCGCATGTCCTCGTGCTCATTAAAGTCTCTCGAGCAATGGAAACATGTAAATCTGTTTTGATAATACTTAAAAGGTATAGCAGTCGTCATGTTTAGAATGCACGCAATGTTTTCTCGGTTACGCTTGGCTATGGCGTTCCTCTCGCGTAATCGTTTACGTTGCGTTTCGATTTCACAGTCTTCTAATTCCCCCTCCGTCAAGACGTCTTTAGAACCAATGCTAAGGTAATGATGTGAACTCCGACCTCTCAAACTAGATATTATCCTAGTACATTTCCGCTCCGATGAGCCGTGAGTGTTCATGAGATGGAGTCGCAACAAGCTAGTAGTCCTAAAACAACGCTCGCACTTGACGCACTGAAAGCCCACTCTTCTATGATAAATTCGGCAGTGCGCCATCAGTTCAGACTTTTTATTGAAACTTCTATCGCACTTCTCGCAAGGCAGGAGTTTTTCCATGTGATTTTTCCGCACGTGCATAACGAGGTTACGAAAGTACTCGAAGGTTTTCCCGCATTCTGTGCACTTGAGGTCAATTAACCTGTAAGAGGAAAGAGACATAAGGACGTCTCTGTCGTAAAGTAAACCGTGTTTTCCAATTAGATGTGGGATAACATCGTCAAGGTTATTGAAGGGCTCCTCGCAGAGTTCACACGTCACGTTAGAAATGTCCAATTTAACTTCGACGGTACCAAACTTCTGATTGATCAGTGACTTGTGTTTAACTGTGCAGGGGCCGTGTGACTTTGTGTGCTTAACAAACTCTCTATAATCAGGGTATTTCTCGCCGCAGTAAAAGCAACCGTACTGGCTACCGCTTTTAAATGGAATTATCGTAGTGTTGTTGAAAAGTATCACCAAGTTTTGCCTCCTACGTTCAGTGGCGCTCACCCCGCCGATTGACTGGTGTTTTATTTCTGAAAAGAAATTTACATCGTGTCAATCGGGGGTATCAACACGCTTTCCTTAATACTTATTCTAAGCGTCGTCTAAGCTTTTTATGATGTGTGACTATAATTTAATCTTAATAACGCGGAATAAATTAATTTGGTGTTGTGCTTTAGTTATCACTCCTAAATGTGTATTGGATTGTGTTTATTATGCCTAGACATGTGCGTCCGGAGACTTTTTCTCCAGAAAAATCTTTCACCGCAAATGTCGCAGTGGAAATTCTTCTCTCCGCTGTGCTTGACCATGTGTCGCCTCAGCAATATATTGTTGAAAAACTTCATATTACATATGGAACATTCGACGTTTTTCTCCTTCAGATGCGTCCTCCGAACATGATCCCTCATAAAAGAATTCCTGGTGAACAATTTCCCGCAATACGTGCATTTGTGCCCCGAATTGTGCGCCTCTATCAAGTGCTTCTGTCTTAAATATTGCGTTGAAAAACTCTCGGAACATTTGGGGCACTTGGCAGCTTTCACACCGTGAGCTTTCGCCATGTGCATGTACAGCCTAGAAGGTATATTACACTCCGCACCACATATATTACATTTGAACCTACCATCCCTGTGATGCCTCCAAATATGAACGCGGAGATTTTGGTCCCTTCTAAAAGTTTGCCCGCAATAAACGCAAATAATATTATTATTAGTATGTTTATTATTCATGTGTTTTAATAACGTTCCGAAGAATCTAAAAACTTCCCCAGGACAGTGAGGGCATGCTATGTGGTCTTTAATAAGCCTATAGGGTTGCAAGCACGTAGTGATCGACTTATCATAGTTCGCTCCGTGGGTGATTATTAAGTGATCTAACATAGTGTCAAAGTCCATGACAGATTCAAAACAAAGTTTACACGCTAGAGAAGAAATATCTATTTTAACGCACGCTACGGATTCTCTACATTTCTTAATGCATTTCTGCTTGACGTCGCATATTGGATGTTCTATAATAGTGTGCTCACGCATCAAATCTGAATCAAGAAAGTCTTTTGAACAATAGAAGCAGTTAAATTTATTCTTATAGAAATTGAACGGTATGGCAGTTGACATGTTTATAACTATCACTATGTTCTCTCTAATCTGTTTGACGCTGGGTCTCTTCACGGGGTCCGCGTAGTTCTCGTCCAAATCCATGGGGTCATAATCTTTTTTTCTAATTTCCATTTCGAAAAGTTCGTCTTCGCCCTTGCACTTTCTTGCGTGCATCCGAAGTCCCTGCTTGGTGTGGAATTCTTTGAAGCAGCTGTCGCACTGTAGGGAACCATCGTCTGGATGTTCGACTTCCATGTGTTTTTGTTTTAGCGCAGCCGAGGGCAGCTTCAATTGACAAACGCTACACCTAGTCAAGTGACGATTATTCCTATGTTTACGAAGTATATTCAATGAACTAAAGCTCTGCGGACATAATTCGCACTTATAGCCTCCTTCTCGGTGATAGTTCTTCATGTGGGAGAACAGGTCACGTTTTTTATTAAATTTTTGTTCACATTTATCACAAATAAGACAATTTTTCGGATGATTATTGTTGACGTGGGATACTAGGTACCCGAAATATGCGAATTTTTCGTGGCACACTAAACAACTGAGATCGACTAGCCTGTACTCTTCTATAGCCATTTCTACGCCGCGGTCGTATTCCAACTTGTGTTTTATAAATAAATGATTTATAATATCATCAAAAGAGGGGAATGGTTCGTTGCATATTTCGCAAGTTATATCGGATACGTCAATTTTGATTTCCATATTAGTGCCGCCTTTGAGTACTTTTAGGGAATGATCTCTGGTCGAGCAGTCGCCGTGAGATTTGGTGTGTTTGCGAAGCGCGGAGTACTCGGCTATATCTTTGCTGCAATAGAAGCAGAGGTATTTGCCGCGCCATTTGAACGGAATAATGGAGGTGCTGTTGAACAATATTTGTAGATTTTTCCGCCTGCGCATCGAGGACGATTCGCAGCCTTTGTATTTCCGCGGTTTAACATCTGAAAAGAAATTTTCTCTACTATAAATGTACCCTTGTTATTTAAACTAAGCACACGTTTCAAATTATGTTTGTGTTTAAAACTATTTATCTTAAAAGAAAAGTAATTTAATTCCAACTACTAAATAGGGTACATTTAAAGTTCTTTTCGCTAGGAATTCAAAAGCAAATGGAAATTAATGTCATTTTTAATTATCTATTTTTAAAAGCGTATCGGCGATATTTAGCCTAAAATAATTATTTTTATATACATTCACTTCTGATCGGATATCTTATGAACCTTATTATGTAAACTATGCGCTAGCGGATTCGGGATGGTGCACTCTTATATGTAGCCGCAAACTGTTGTTTTGGACAAACGCTTGGCTGCAAAGCGCGCAAACAAATCTCTTATCGTTGCTATGGATACGCATATGATCCCTCAAAGTTTGTTTCCTCGCGTACGACTTCTTACAAACCTCGCACTCATGCACCCTTTCTCCGAAATGCTTCACCATGTGTTTCTGAACGTGTGTTTTGGAGAAGAACTTTTGCTCGCACATGTTGCATGAGAAATTCTTTTCTCTCACATGCACCTCTTTTAGGTGTACTTGCATCTTGCTTTCTATTTCAAACGTTTTATGGCATTCCGGGCAGTTAAACGCGGGGATATCCAGATTATGGACGGCGTTGTGATGTCTTTTGCGCTGAATGTAGTTCGGGAAGGTTTGGTCACAGTAAAAGCATTTGCAGAGTTTCGCCTTGCTGTGAACCTGGCTTTCGTGGTTGTGTTTGATCGTTAACGAGTCGAAGGCTTCCGGGCAGAGGCTGCAGCGGAAGCCAGATCCGTGGCTCAGGACATGGGAACGCAAGCGATTCTGACTCAAAAACCCCTTTCCACAAAGATCGCATATGTAATTCCCAAAGTGCAAATTCATGTGTTCGTTTAATTTGATGAAATATCGGAACTGCTCTTTGCAGACGGCGCATTGAAAGAAATTTGAGCACCCTTCGAGCTTGTAGGGTATCAGGCCGAAGCAGCCAGTTTGTTCAGTGAATGTTTTGCCGTGCGCTGCGGTGAGATGCTTTAAAAGCGAGTCTAGATCGTCTATGTTTGCATCACAGAGGCGACACTCGATCACTGACACGTCAATTTTGACTTTTTCGTCCCTCCTTAGGTAAGAAACGGCCGCTTTTATATTAGATTTTTTATGCTCTGCCCTCGTATGCTCTTTGAGGGGGTTTGTGTTTTTGAAGGTCTTATGACAGAAGAAACAGAGGTAGTTCTGCCTTTGCCATTTGAAGGGCACGACTGTGGATGTTTCTAGAACGATTATAGCGTTGCCCTTCATGAGCCGATTCCGTTTCGTGGCCGACAAGGACCTAAAGTCCGGTCCGGTGGCCGCCGGCTCTGGCCATTTTTTACCTAAAAAGTGAAACGAACTGTCAAAATTGACGCCTGAACCTTTTTTGGTAGTATTTGATTTATATTGAAGAAGTAAAGAGGTATTAAAAGGCTTGTTAGGAGTTATAACGGGTGATATTGAGAATATAATATTTTAAAGAATAAAGTTAGTAGATAGAGGTTATTCCTCCAACGTCGCCCCTTTCTTCAGTTTCTTCCGAACGTTAAAAAGAATCGAGGACCGCCAACTGACGCTTCATATTATTTATAGTATTCGGTAATATTAGTTTCGTCGTAAGTGCCCGATAAATTATGCCAACGGAGTATAAATCATCTTCCAAACGGATCAAGGAAAAACGTAGAGAACCAAACATTGACATAAACAGAACCATATTGTAAAAACACTCAATAAAACGATGAAACTAATTAGAGTTTTTAGAATTAAATTCCGCTTAGAAATATTGACTTAACACATTTAACGTCCGTGGGTGAATTTAAAAAAAAATTGTAAGTAGTGAAGGACTTATTGCGACAGCGATAACTTTCTTCCATTGTGTGACTAGAATTAGTCATAGTTAATTTTCATCACACAAAGGAAATTTTAAGGTCTTTTTAACAGAGTTCTATGTGCAATATTTTTTAAATCCACCCCTGTACGTTACCTCTTCAATTAAAATGTAGGTATAAATAGTTTTCACCCATGGCCATATTAGATTATTATATGTAGGTATTCGAGTATCCTACTTAGGTAATGTTTTTTGTTTAAAAGCGTTCCTGAGACCTGTAAAGTCGGTTGACTGAATACAGCATAATCGTTTTAACTTTTAATGGTATTTGTATGAAATATTCATACATGCAAAAAGTGAAAAAAAAAAAGCGTGGAAGGTAGTAGAACAGAAGTCACAGAATTAAAAAAAAACACACTTTAATACCTTCCTGTTACCTTTTTCGCATTATTCATTGCAAAAATTCTCTACATAATAATTAATAATAGTCAAACTAATGGAAAAATCCGGCTTTCAACTAAATAGTAGATGAGAAGAATAAATTGCAATTGTTTTATTACATCATTAGATATTTATTATCTGTATCTAAACAAGAAAGTCTATATTAAGATAAATTTACAATTATTATTGAATAAGACGTTATAACTACTGTTAATTTCAAATAAACCACATACTAGTAGTTTATGTGACTGTTACATAATAAAAGGCATTAAAATACGAGTGGGTGTTTATGAAACGAGCCTATCGGCGAGAGTCAAAATGTCACCTCGAGTGATATAAGAATTGAGGTTAATTAGAATAAAATTGCTTTGTTTTTCAAAGATGCTTAAAACTTGAATGTCAATGAAAAAATTATGTTGATGTAATTGTGAATGATATCGAATTTGACGACACGTTGGCCTAGTTGGGAGTGACTCTGCCTACGAAGCCGGCGGTCCCGAGTTCAAGTCCCGGTAAGGGCAGATATTTGTGTGATCAACACGAGTATTTGTTCCTGAGTCTTGGATGTTTTCTATGTATTTAAGTATTTATTTCTCTATCTAAGTATGTTTATCGTTGTCTAGTACCCATAGTACAAGCCTAGAGCTTAGTTTGGGTCTAGGTCAATTTGTGTGACATTGTCCCGAGATATTTATTTATTTATTTATTTATTTATTTGATGTTATTATTAAGCAATAATAACATATTCACACTTTTTTACTAAATTTGTTCTAACAAAACAGTTTATCTTTATGCTACTCGTAATTTGCAGTTTTTGAACGCATCATGGAGGGTTTATAATATGTGTGTAGATGTAGATTAACAGATTTTAATTCAATTTTAATTTAATTTAAATCCACGAAAAGGTTTCACGCAGGTATTGCGATCTTAAGCTGACAAAATTGTAGACAAAATCGAATATCGTCCCTTTACTATCTCAACCTTGTATCGTATCTAATTGATTAGTAGGAAAAGCAGTCATGTTCCAGGAAGAATAAAGACTACTTTTCTATCAAACTATTTGATCAGATAAGAAGTTGAGAAAGTAAAGGGACGATATGAACCTAAAAAGATTTCTGCTAGTAGTACAAAAAACATTATTAATATGAGATAACAGAATGTTCAAATATTTTCGTTATCACTACATAGTATAAAACAAAGTCGCTTTCTCTGTCCCTATGTCCATTTGTATGCTAAAATCTTTAAAACTACGCAACGGATTTTGATGCGGTTTTTTGATAGATAGTGATTCAAGAGGAAGGTTTATATGTATAATACTTTAATCCGGAGCGAAGCGAGGGCGGGTCGCTAGTAATGTATATTTCCGTAATTTATTACCTTGTAAAAATAAATCAAACACATCTTTACATATTAAAAAAAAAGTGACCATAGATTTTACCCTTCATATTTTTAACACCATAGATAGGTAACAGGAAAATATTCAAAGAAAAGTGTTTAAATTTGTGTCGTCAGTTGCTGGCGGCTGTCACGCCATTAGATATTTCTATAAGTACTCGATTAATGAAGCACAAATAAACTCGTCTCACTCACAAAAAAAAACCAGTAACGACCCCGTTTCGTTGAGTGCCGTAATTGTAATACTCTTTGACTGTGTTCTTGCATGAACTGACAACAGGATTATTAGTTCTTACTTAGAAAATGAATTGAATATTATCAATGTTTGCTACGCCGGCTTTGCATCTTGTTTGTAACCGCGTTTTGTTTTATAAGTCTAGCACTAGTTGTGACGTAGAAAAGACCAGGTGGCGTTTAAGCGCAACAAGTTTTTTTTTTCTAGTAAATAAATACATACATACATAAAATCACGCCTTCATACCCAGAGTGGGGTAGGCAGAGCTACAGAAATACCAACAACTCTAAAGACATGTTAATAATTCTGTAACCACATTTTGCACAAATAGGCTGAGTTTAGTTTACTAGTGTATTCGTGACAGGTTGCAAGCCCATCGCCTAATAATACTACAAGCCTTTATTCCCGTAGTCGCCTCTTACGACCTCCACGGGAAGACATGGAGTGGCACTATTCTAACCCGGAACTCACACGGGCAAAGAAACCAGTAAATAAAGAACAAAAAAAATAGCTTTCGAGACAAATCTCTATAAACTAGGTTTTTTTTAAGAACTTCTTTAAATACAGTTCATGTTGTCAATTCAGGTTTTTACTCAGCCCCCTATTTGACCATACCGACAATGACAGGTGACATTTCAGTCAAATTTCGCAGCTTATATGAAACCCAGGGATGTGAAATCTTGTTAACTCTGCAATGTATCCCGAATTGTCACCTGTCATTGTCAGGTTGGTTAAATAGAGGGCAGAAGACTTATTTGTAAATCATCAGGTAAATTATTTAGATTATTAAGTAACAAGTATTCCACTGTACACTGTACACTGGTAAACATCTTAGCTTACTTGTGCAAAATGTGTTTACAGAATTGTCAACAAGTCTTTTTAGAGATGTTGGTATTTCAGTCGCTCTGTCTACCCCACTCTCGAAATGAAGGCGTGTTGTTATGTATGTATGTATTTATTTCCACGTTCTCCCATCGTACAAATTAACACGTGGGTAAGCCATATCTTGGTAGGTCCGTTCGATTTAGTAAGTATTATTAAACATCTCATTTCGTTAACGCATTCACTGCCACCGACGCGTATAAGCGTTCATTCTCATACGAGTTTGTTCCTAGGCCACGCCCCCTGGCAGTGAATGCATTAAATCTTAGCCCCATTATTCATAAACCCACAAAGCTAGTGTGCTTGCCGTCCTCCTTCATGGCGACATTTGAATCTGACAGAAAGGGCCAAAGAACTTATAATACTTTAACAAAATTAAATTATTAAAAAAAAACCCGACTGCATTAAAAATATCAACTCAAAAGCGAAAAGCAAACTCTATACTCTATAGAAAAACGTAACTTCAATATTGGAAAAGGTGTTACAGGCGGAGACAAGCTAACAGTGCAAAATGCAAATGTAACATTTGTTCAAGAAATATGTTGTGTATTTGTAGCTTCTCCCCTCCCCACCTTTGAGGTGCATACACACACGAAAAAGATAACCCTCCTTCGGGCAGTCGGGTAAAAATAGATTAACTGTGCGTTTATGAAAAAGGGGCTAAACTAAAACTAAAGATTGTTTGTAGATTTTGTCCCAAAGAAATCACTGTATCGTCCAGAACTTGTTGAACTCTACTTTGGCAACTGTCGTCCGAACATAGATATCTCAATAATATGGTATTAGCATTTCGTCTTTTGACGGATAGCCTTGTAGTGACATTGCCTACAAAGCCAGCGGTCCTGGGATCAAATCCCAATAAGAGGAGATATTTGTGTGATCAGCGCGCGTATTTTTCCCTAAGTCTTCCTTGATGTTTTCTGTATATATAAAATTCTCGTGTCAGTGTTTGTAACAAACCAGCTCCGAAACGGCTTGACCGATTCTTATGAAATTTTGTGTATATTCAATAGGTCTGAGAATAGGACGTAAACTGGTTTTCACCCACCCCCATTTTTTATCATGATTTTATTTTTTTGTATATACCTATATGGCAGATCAATATTTACTGGGTCACCTAGTTTAATTATATTTTCATTTCACTACATAAGTATGTTTATCGTTGTCTAGTACCCATAGTACAAGCCTAGAACTCAGTTTGGGACTAGTCAATTTGTGTGAGATTCTCGTCGGATATCAATTTTATGCACTTTCAAAATTCAATAATTCCTCTTAGACGAGTTTAGAAATCAATCAACTGACAACACAACTCCAAGCACCAAAAACAGCTGCAGAACTGAACCTACCTTTAGCAACCGCCTTCGACTTGGTAGGTTTCTCCTCGAGCTTGGGCACCTTGGCCTTCTTCTCTGCCTTGGTCGCAGTCGAGCTCTTCTTGGGGCGGCCGCGCTTGCCTTTCACCGCCAACGCCGAGACAGTTATATCTTCGGACACGGACGCTTCGCCGTAGTCTTCGTTTTTGAGGAGGTCATCTGAAAACAAAGGGTTCATGAGTGCGGTGATAACAAAACAGGTGAAGCACAAGTCAGACTGTCGCACCGAGGGCCGTACCTAAGTCTTAGTTGACGACACGTTGGCCTAGTTGGGAGTGACCCTGGCTCCAAAGCCTGCGGTCCTGGGTTCAAATCCCGGATGACTGAGTAAACATATTGTTAATATATCGCACAGTGCAATTTATCCATAACATTTTTATGAATTAAGTAATTATTTACGTAACAACTAGCCACTTAAAGCCACTGTATCAATTAATATTTCATTTAATATTTTCATTCATTTCATTTAATTTTTCCTAAGGTTTACACTATAGGCACAGCAAAATTGCAGAGATTCGTACTACGTCGCAAAAATACATAATACTTTATCCCGCAGCTAAGCGAGGGCGGGTCGCTAGTAACATATAAAACTGTATTCGCAGACCAAATGTTTTCAGGTAACCGAAATTTTATTAAATGTGTCTATAAATCGCGCCGGTGGGACAAGGTCCTACCACCACCTACGTTTGTACGGAAGAGATCGCTATATACCGGATAAGACCACATGTTGGCTAATTTTGTAACATTCTCTTTGTATTTACTTTCCATGGTGTTTGTATGTGGTGTCCAGTAAGTAATATTTGTATTGTTTGTGTCTTAAGACTGCGAATGCTGTTTCCAACCCAGAGGACCAAAATGGAATGCCTCAATGCTAGTAATTTCACCGGATGTCTCATCCCCACACTATTCCACCGTTCCACTCTGCTACTAACAAGGAAAGGTACCAACTGTCCGGCTCCGATTTCTTTGATTTTTAGATATGTTAGAAGTAGTCTTAAATAACAGACACGTATTTGTTATTACCAGCCCAAACTCAACCCATTGGGAGAAATTGTGCTCCAAAGTATGTCCAAAGTAATGAAGAGTGACTAAACCCTCTAACTTCTGTAGAGTTGTGTTCTCCCAATAGGTGTGGGGATAAGACAACCGGTGAAATTACTAGCATAGAGGCATTCCATCTTAGTCCTCAGGGTTGGCAGTGCATTCGAGGTCTTAGGATTATAGTCTTGAGAATTCAAATGTCTATGGGTCTCAGATTCCACTTACCATCAGGTGGCCTGAATGCTCGTGTGCCTTCTCCTTAACATATTGAGTTTGGGCAGTTAAAAAATACGTGTTCGTTATTTTAGACTACCCTCTAAAGCTGGGTACGAATCTGAGCGGCTCAGCCTGAGGCATGCTCGCCCTCCGCGTCGAGCTGCTCGCGAGTCATATTGTTGCACACAAACATGCGCGTATGCGGCAGCGTGCTTGACGCGAGCCGACATTATAAAATGGCGTGGGGCACGATGACAGCCGCGGTTGCGTTTATCATGATTCACCGAATCATTAACAAAAAGAAGAAGAAATCGCCTCGGAGATGGAACAGCTCAGCAACTTTATCAAATTTGTACGCGCCTCACCCACAGACAAGTTAGAACTTGTCGTTCTGCCCGCGGACGCTTCGATACACGTTCAAATTACGCGAGGGACGCACACCGAGGCGCCTTTGAGCACGGTCAAGACCGACTCACAACGGCTCGCCGCTCGTCGTTCGCCCGCTGCTCGCGCACAGCGCGTGAGCGCGTACGAATTTGAGCAAAAAAGGTGAGCCGTGCGTGCCTCAACCCGAGGCTGCTCTAATTCGTACCCACCTTAACATTATATAAAAATCAAACCAATCGGAGCCGGACAGTTGGGTACCTTTCCTTGTAAGGTAAACTTACCATCAACGAAGTCCACGTCGTCCTCGAGGTACTCCACTTCGGCGTCGTCGGCGGCTTCCTCCTCCAGTTCCATGGACAGCTCGGTCTTCATCTGGGTCTGGTACAGCAGCACTGCAGAACGAACCTTCATTATTAACTTTTCTAAGGACGGAACCCATTTGAAACACGTTTTATATAGTTTTTTTTTGCGACGCGTTTTACTTGTTACGGCCGAACCCTATATTCAAACCGCGGATAGATAAGGCTTACTTCGGGTTGAAATTTGACATTTGCCCATACAAAATGTGTCAAATTTTAATCCGAAGTAAGGCTATCTGTCCGCGGTTTGAATATAGGGTTTGGCCGTTAGTAGTGACCCTATCTGCGAAGCTACTAGCCCTGGGTTCAAATCTCAGTAAGGGCAGATATCTGTATGATGAAAGCGAGTAATTCTCTATATAAATAAATTTATCGTTGTCTAGTACCCAGTTGGGACTAGGTCAATTTGTAAATCGTGCCGCTTGTTATAGAACAACAAATTAACGATTTCCGGATTTCTTCCATTACTTGTGCTGTAAGACCTTACTTCTTGCCAAATTTTATGATTCTAGGTCTTTGGGAAGCACTCTGCGGGTTTTGATCCTGCAAAGTGTTAAGAAGTAAGGCTAAAATGGCCGTATATTTGGATTGTATTGACTTATTGTTAGATTAGAAGCTTGATTTTTTTAAAGCTTCAAGGGATATCAGACATAAGTATTTGATGCCAATTTCAACTTGATACCTCTACAGTTCCTGAGAAAAAGGGTCTTGACAAAAAGACAGGCAGACAGTAAGACGGACAACAAAGTGATCCTCAAGAGTTCAGATTTTTCCTTATAACAGCACCGGTAGAACACCAAACTAAATGTATCTAAAATTACTAGCAATCTACTATTTCATTTTGATCCTATGCTACAACATCGGTTCTTGCCAAATTTTATAATCCTAGGCCAACGGGAAATACCTTATAAGTTTTGATTGCCTAATGAATGAATGTCAAAATACACGGCCGTAAGTTTTTTTTTAAATTGATATGAGATTTTTTCATTGTCTCACCTAAAATTTTTAATTTTTGGCCGTTCGATTTTTGTGTGAGACAAGCCAATTTAAGGAAATCTTTGAATACAGATTTGTTTTTAAATTACGTTTTCTTTAAGAGAAAATATCTAACTAAGGAATTTAAGGCAGTTCCCTCCCAATATTATTTATTTACTTATTTCTTAAAGTGTATTATTCAATTCAATTCAATAATTTATTTCAGAAACTTGTCCAAAGTTGTTAGTTACATAGTTAGCCTAAGTCTAGTGTTAGTAAAGGAAATAATAAAACATATAAAATAAAAACATGTCAATTCTCAAAAACTCTAGTGCGAACAGTGTAAATTATTCCAGTGCGTCTGGAAAAGACCCTGGAATATGTCGGCAATGGTGTCAAGTACGCTGTTCGGGCTGCCCCGAATCCTCCGCGCGAGGGAAGCAACTCTTTTGCGCATAATGGCCGCAATGCCATCGGTGTGTGCCTCAGCGAACATCCCCGATGCGCTACAGAATCGTGGCAGCCCTAACAGCATCCTAAAACCATTATTATATTGAACTCGTAACCCACAGGCTGCAGGTGTAGAACGACTGGCAGAATGCTTTGAAAAGCGTCAATTTCACGTTGACTGAACACCTTGCAAACCTTCGGGCCACCATATTGCTTCTAACCGCCGCCGCCGTTAATAATGTAACTGTTCTTTGCTTTGTTTTCTTTCTTTTTCTGTGCACTTTCGTAAGTTTCTGTATGATTATGTGGTGAACTGATTGGGCATTAAATCCGCCATTTTTGTCTTTGTGCAATAAAGATGAAACATATATCAAACCTTTAGGTCTAAACTCCCCCCGGCCGACCATGTCCACGAACTTCTTCTCCGACTCGAGCACCTGCTTCTTGAAGTTGCAGGCGTCCCTCAGCCGCGTGATGCACACCTCGCAGATGAGCCGGTTGGAGCCGTTCGGGCCCGTGGGGTGCTGCGATATCTGAGGAGGAAACACAAATATAAACTTTGCTACCACCATTTTATGCTTTATTTATTGATTGATCGTATAATTAAGAGTAACAGTGAAGCCACATATTAACATGTCAAATCTTAGAGAAACAATATTTACTAAAAAACTGAGTTACAGGTGATGAAATTTTTTCAAGTGAGTATAACGTGGATATGATTCTATTTAAATTTCGTGCACAATTTATAAAAATTACGAATTTATTATTATTATTATTATTATTATTATTATTATTTATTAGCTTAAATGATAAAGATAAAATATCGGTTTATAACTCTCGACGGCTCGCCGCTCGCCGGTTGCTCGCGCACAGCGCGTGAGCGTGTACGAATGTGAGCAAAATAGGTGAGCGGTGCATGCCTCAACCCGAGGCTGCCCTAATTCGTACCCACTTTTAGATTAGGCAAGAGGCACACTCAGCTAACAGACTTACTGTAAATAGAATCAAATGCACTACAAGTTCACTTCAGGAAGAGAGGCTTTTTGATCAGATCAGAGAAAAAAAGACAAAATAATCAAAAAACAGTTCCTGCCATTATACCTAGTAGGGGAGCCCAGGGTGCTAAATCGGGATTTACTCGAGCTTCAAAGAGACCTATTGGATTGCGAAGCTTAGATGATAAGAAGAAAAAATGACATATAATATATAACTTTCATCAAAACAGTTGCTCGAGCGTGTCAGATATTAATAGCATCCATGTCCTACGTGTTTTTGAAAACATAATGTATGTTAATCTGATTGTTTTCATGATGGGGGTGGTCGTACATAAGGGTTGAAAACGGAAAAAAAAATCATAAGTGAACCTAAAAGAAGGCTCTTATGTAATAATCTGTCGATTTAGATGTGACCCAAACTCGCGGCCATTATTAGAATGTGCAAAAAAAAAACGTCATTTTGAAATAATCGAGCGCGTCAGATTAAAATATATAATATGGTTCATTTATAGACCCCGCTATCGGAGGTGCAAATTGGTAGCTGTCAAGTTCTTAGGGATGAGTAAAAATATGTTGATATCGATATTCTTACTTTTTCTGTACAACTAGTTTTATATGTAGGTACCTATGCCATTTATAGACTACAATTTAACAAGTTTTATTGGGATCCATGATTAAAAATGAATAGATAAGATAATGGGTTTATTGTTAAATATATCATGACTGCACTAGGTTACTGCAGAGAAACTGGAAAGAAAACTGATCTTCATTAAGAATATGATAATCAATATCCCGTTTGGTGGACATAAAAGAGAGATGTATTGATTATTTAAAATTTAAATCATTTATGTATGGTTCGTGCTATGAAGATAAGATAATTTGTTAGTAATGATGAAAGATTGATGAATTTTATTTATAGTAATGAAAAATATTTAACACATTGATTTTGTAATTATATAGGTAGTCCTGTTTTATAAAATAAACAAGTTTAATTAAAGTCCTAGCCCCTCATAAACATGTAGCTATAATTATTGACATAGCTAGTATTTCAAAATAGTTTTAACTCATCCCTAAGGACTTGACAGCCACCAATTTGCACCTCCGATAGCGGGGTCTATTCATTTATATACCCTAAACGTGCTGTCTCATAATCTGACGATTATCTGGAGGGATTCGCCTAATCTGACAATGGAAAGATATTTTTTTTTATTTTTTCAAATCTTTTAACTTAACCAATTAAAGAGCTGAAAAAATAGCATGCAAATAAAACAGTATATATTCTTTGAAGTACAAAAGTTTTATTTATAAGAAAATAAGTATATTTTTTTTATATTTTTTAAGTTTTTTTTTCAATCATCATCTTCCGTAGAATCATCTTCCTTTTCTGGTTCGATTTCAATTCATTTCAGAGGATTGGAAACGCGGGAAGGGAAATACCGGCATCACGTAGCTGCACCCATTAAACTTTATCGATTATTTTTCCTTACTTCGGCTTACGGATAGATAGAATTTTGCTATGTGGCTTTTCATTTGTGTTGCATTTGGCTTCGTCAGATTATATATTATTTGTGAACATTGAATTATTGCCTTCAAAATAAAAATAAATTTAGCCACGCTCGAGTAAGTCGAGATGACATTTTATTCTAAAAGTTTGTAACCCACCTACTTCTTATCGTCAATCGAAAATTGACAGATTAGTGGAATATACACTTTTTAGCATATAACTAAGTTACCCTACCTTAATCGGACACGCTCGAGAATTTCGGATGATCAATTTTTTTTTACTAATCTGATCCTTTATCCTTGATGCGTGGCCACATATACGGGGCTAATAATTGGTGGAGGTATTTAATGGGGTACTAGGTAGTATCCCTGTATGTTAATCTGCCGTGCTTTAGTAAATCCCAAAATCCCCTCTTGGGCTCCCCTACTATTATTTTACGAAAATGAACATAATCCAATGATAATATTTTGAGTGCTTTAATTTTAAAGAGTTTGTTCCCCTTGCTTTAGAAGCGGAGTTAACTAGTAGTCCGATCGTAGGCCAATAAGGTTTTTTCAGTTAGATGTCTTGAAAAAGAGTCACTCAAATTTAAATGCAGATTACACAAAAGATTTTTAACCAAGGGGCATGAAATTAATAAATATTGAAACCTTATTTTCTTAATCATTTACATTAATGTTAACTTAGTAAAAGTTAGTGAGGATTGAGTAATATTTTTTTTGCTGATATTCTTCCAACTTGCCGGAAAATAGTCCCGTTCTTATTCAATTCAATTCAATTCAATTTTTATTCAATTAACAATTTACATTGTGTTTGAAACAAATTAAATTACTTAGGTAGACACGTAACAATTTCTGCCAATTAGATGTTTAAAAAATATTTATATGTCGGTACATTTTTTTCGTTGAAAATAATAAAATTTCTCTATAGGAATTATCACAATATTTCAGACAATAAAATAAGATTAAAAATAAAATGAAAATTAAAAACAATAAAAGATTAAAAATAAGACTAAGAACATTCAGGTGTCAAATAAATAATAAATAAAAATTACATTACAAATAACATTACTTAGTACATTCAGCGATAAAATCCTCAACAGAGTAGAACCACTTTTCCAACAAAAAAGCACGAAGTTTATTCTTAAAGATGTTGCTATTTGTCATAGACTTTAACTCGATTGGGAGTTTATTAAAGAGAAAAGGTCCCTCGAAAGGTATCTCGTGTGGTTGCCGGGTTAGAATAGTGCCACTCCATGTCTTCCCGTGGATGTCGTAAGAGGCGACTAAGGGAATAAGGGCTTGTAGTACTGTTAGGTGATGGGCTTGCAACCTGTCACTAATTCACTAGTAAACCTCTTAGCCTGTTAGTGCAAAATGTGGTTACAGAAATATCAGTAAGTCTTTAGAGTTGTTGGTATTTCTGTAGCTCTGCCTACCCCACTCTGGGAATGAAGGCGTGATGTTATGTATGTATGTAAAAGGTCCCTGATATCCAGCGGAGTGCTTTACCAAATTTAGTCTAGGACACATTAACCGCGGTAGGTCCTTGCGTCTCGTCAGCAGTCGCTGCTCCCGCTCATCCTGAGTCTCAATCCTATTAATATGCTTCACCAAATCAGTGAGCACTATTAGTATATACAGGCTTGGGACGGCAAGAATTTTGAGATCCTTGAAATAACCTCTGCAGGATACCAACGGAGGAAGCTTCATCATAGTCCTAATAACCCTTTTTTGCACAACGAAAGCCGACCTCATATTGTAAAGTTATCCAGGTGTACCTTAATTATTATGGAAGATTTAAGTGATGCACACACAAATGTACTTGACACCTGAATAATACCTATATTTATATTATACTTGAAAACTACGGTCTTTCAATAAATATACCTATTTTGATTTTGATTGATTTAAAAATTCTTGAGAAATATTTTTACGATGTATTTAGCTCCTATCTATGTTAAATATTATAGTGTCGAAGAATCTCAGCAGGCAAGAAAAAGTACTTAGTAAAGTTAGTAAACAGATTTCACTGAATTAAAGCGCAAACATTAAAATAACAAAGGACTTCCAAGTCACGCCCAAAACGCTTAGAAAATCATGAAATCAGTATGGCGGAACTGAATTTCACTCGTTTCATACGCGAATATTATAATAATAAGATTCAGATAAGTACTTACACTAATATCGAAGCATTCGAGCAGCATATCGGCGTAAATTTCAGTCTCGCTCATCCAACTATACTCCGAACCCAAGTCCTTGTAACACCCCTCGGAAAGACAACACCGGCACAAGCCGGGGCTCTCTTTAACAACAATCTCGTCAAAATCCATCATTGTGACACTGTTATTTCATATTCTAGATGAAAACAACCGTTCTTATCACGGTATCCACTCACGGCAGTAATCGCGAACCGCAAAGCGTCAGTAATTTCACAGAGCACCCGCCATTTTGTTAAGCCGTCTTTTCGTTTTTTTTCTGCCGTACGACGCCGCTTTGACTATTCGAGTGCTGCATTTTTTTTTGTTTTCATTTTTTGTTTAAAATATTAAAAAATAAATCAAAGTACAAATATTTACAAATAACAAGTACGGGTATTTTTTTAAGAAAATGTTACGTGTTTGGTTTTTGTTACAGCCATCTATTGTGGAGTAGTAGTAATAAAACATCTAGCACTGCACTATACATCCAAGCGGAAAATAGCGGCAGTCCCATTTAAAAACATCATTCATAGATGTCGCTATTAAGTAGGGTGTAGCAAAAGGTATTTATTTATATTAAGATTATAATGTACAAATTATTCCGCATTTTGTGTCAAGTAGCGACATCTGTCAGGCAGTAGCAGAACCAAAGAGGACCTCGGTTAGCAAATTACAGCCATCTAGTAGAGAGTAGATAAACTTGGTAAACAAGGTGCGCAGAAATTACGTCAAGTAAGTCACGTTCTTCAAGAAAAGTTGCCACACCTATCTTTAAGGTTTTGCTGCTGTAATGCAGTGTTCCAGTTTGTTAGCCTTAACCTTTCATATGCTTAGGCAAAGACTACTATTGTATACTTGCTTAGAAGCAGATCTGCTCACAAAAGTTGGATGTCTTTTTGTAATTATTTAAGCCAATTTTTTCGGACTATAATATATCGTAATCCGAAGAGACTAGAACTTTGTTTTTGCATCTAAATCGGTTTATCCGTGAAAGCGTAACAAACAATATTAGTAGATATAATATTAGCACAACTATATTTTATATACAAACGTAAGCAAAGTTTGGGACTAAGTAATTTGTATGAGATTGTCCCGTGATATTTATTTTATGTATGTATGTATGTAAAATCTTTAATCTTTATTGTGTAACACCAACAGAAGATATCAAAGTATTATTAGTATTGTTATATATTTGTAAACCCATACTAACGTCAAAGTGATTCATCTTCGTGCAACCTCAGATTTCTTCACCTTTCTGCGTTTTCTTCAAGTTCTATTTCAGCCAAACTGCACTGTTCCCATACATACTAGGTATAGTTATACTTGCCTTTGGACTATTTCAACTGAAGTTCTCCATGTAATCCTGGTATCACATTCCAGCCTAATTAAGCCGTTTAGCATCTTAATACTATTGGAATCGACAAAATATCTATTATTATAAACCAACGTTTGAGGGAGTCCGTAACAACAACATAATTAATTAAAAAGATAAAAATTCCGATCTATGGTGACCTCTACTTACAAGTGATATTTCTTAAGCCAGCTTTAGACTGGCAATAAATATTGCAGAAGTTTATTGCTGTCTTACTTTAACTTCAGTTGTAGAGCAAGAAGGACAATTGTGTTGTCTTTTTCTAACTTAAAAGTTAGAGTAAGACAGCAATAAACTTTTTCAATTTTTATTGCCAGTCTAAACCTGGCTCGGCCTTACTTATTGTCATGCAACCTAGCTAAAAACCGTCCTGATTAAATTAGTTTTCTATTAACAAAAACTGAGTCTAAATCGGTCCACCCGTTTGGGAGCTACAACCAGACTAGATACATTCAGTTCAACTTATAACATCCTTATTTTCGCGTCGACGTTAATAAAAATAATTTCGTTTCTGAGACCTTATTTTTTACAGGTCATACAAAATGTAATTGTCAATGTAATTTAGTTGAGTTTCAAACAAATTCGTTTATTTATGATACTGAAAAGGGGTAACAAAATCAGGGCGTCAATTGCTAAAAGAGAAAAACTCAACTATTTAACATCTATTAGTGGCGTACTTTTGAATAGTACCTAATACAAAATTCATACATCCTCCTTATGTTTAGAACGCATGTGTCCTTTCAAACTACACTTTTGAACAAACGCCATCCCACAAAGTTCACATTTGAACTTGCGATCATCAGCGTGAATTCTCATATGTTCCTTTAAAGTATTTTTTCTGCCGTAAGCTTTGGAACAAATGACACAGTGGAAGTCGCGTCGTCCAGAATGTGTCAGCATGTGCCGCTTCACCTCACTTGTAGTGAAAAACATCTTTCCGCATTCGGAACACTTGTGCCGTTTCTCCATCATGTGGAATGTGCGTCTATGCTTCGCCAGATACTTAGTATTTGTAAATATTTTATCGCAAGCAGGGCACTTAAGCTGAGGTAAGGGAACACCGTGGATCTTAAGCATATGAATGTTCTTCGCCACAATCCCATTAAAGTATCCATCGCAGTAATTGCATTTGTTATATTTTCTCCCCTCATGAACGGTCTTGACATGTAGTTGCAGTTTTTGATCGGTGGAGAAAACTCTGTAACAGTTTTCGCACTTGTGCTGCCCGGTAGCGTGGCGGGCGACGTGCACGAGCAGACTGCGTTTGTTAACAAACGCCCTGGCACACACATCACAGATAAAATTCGCGAAGTGACTGTTCATGTGTTCGATCAAAAACTTCAAACTGTTGAATTCTAGCTTGCAAATGACACATCGTAGTTGTTTGCTGTCGAATATGAACGGAACCATGTAGCTTTTGATATGCGTATGTATTCTTTCCGAGTGAACTTGGGTCAAATGTTGCATTAGCTGTTCCAAGCTTTCAATAGCGGTCCCACAGTATTTGCATTGTAAATCAGTAATGTCAAGTCGAATGACTAGCTCGGACATGCACCCTCCTACCGAAGCCCGCTTTTCATCACAATGATTCTCCAACGTGTGAGCCTTCAAAGCCGCCGGGTCGTTTTGGCGGCTCGAGCAAAACAAGCAGAAGTACCAAATACCATAATATTTGAATGGAGTCGCGTTAGAACAACGCATGACTACTTGTAGATTTTCCAGATGCAGGTGAAGCTCATTGGCTTGTTTTAGCATTACTTGGTTCTGCGTCCTTTTAGCCACTGGTACGGACATGTTCTTTCTAGGTTTCTGAACTGGCATAATCTTGCTGACTTTATTTTTGTGCGAGTGTTTTAATACCACGGCAGTCGCGTTGAGGTTGGAGAAAATAACTTCTGGTTTAGCAGCATCTGCAGCACGCTTGATATTTCTTTCGGATCTCGCACCGTAGAGTTTTTCTGCAATAGATAAGCTAAGATTTACTCTGAGCTCTCACACATTTCATTATGTTTATGTAGTTAATGACATTTACAGGTTTATTTATATTTAGATTTCAACATAGAAATCGCGTTTGCCTCTAAACGCAGTAGGTAGAAAGCACGTTTTACAAATCTTAATTGTTAACACTATAGATTTCTATCAGATTCAGCTTATAAAATGTACTATTTTTGTCTATATTAAACTCGTCCCATGCATTCTTGTTAGGGTTTGCATAACCTGGACCGCTAGAAATGATTGTAGTATAAGTCTGTGTATTATAGTTTAATTTATTAAAAAACCAACCATATTAAAGGATTTCAAATAAGAGACATTCATTAACAGTGTATTTTAGTGGCATTGATCAAGGAAAGAAAATTATTAGCTATATCAAATATCATCAATGTAATTAGTGGCCGATCTGTGTGGACGACCCAACGATCAACTACGCAGTGCTTAACATAGTCTAATAATGTACCTACATTTAATAAATACTTCATTTTACATCTAATTAAGATTATATACCTATACGTTGATGACTTAGAATTTTAAAGGATTTGACCTCTTGGGACTTCGTCGCTGCATCAAGTGAAAGGTTTTTGTATGAACGGTGAGAGATCTTTGGTTGTCAAATGTCTTACTGCAAGCCTGGCAGTTCAGTACGATCGGCTTCACACCATGAACCTTCACTTCATGGTCATTTTTCTTAGTATAATCTGTGAACTTTTCTCCGCAATAACCGCACTTGTTCCTCCTATTCATAAGGACATGCACGTTGCGCTCATGTTCCTGCATCCTCAATTTAGCGTTGAAGGTCTTAGGGCAATATCTACAGCTGAAATCTCCTGTGATATGCCTATAACTGTGTGCCTGCAGTATACGTTTGGTGACGAAGCCAGCTCCACAGATTTCGCATATACAATTCCTGTAGTGCTCGTTCATGTGAGCCAGTAACACTTTAAAATTACTGAACTTGGTAGAACACTCGATACAGACGTGCATGTTACTCTCAAATCTAAATGGCACTAAGTGATTTTTCAAATCCGTAATGATAGGTCTGTCATGAACTGTCTTCAAATGCTCCATGAGTTGTCCTAGCTCCGTTATATTCGCGGAGCAGAGATTACAAGTAAGGGAGGTTATGTCGAGTTTCACGATGAAGCCAACTATGGATTCTCCTTTCATGTAGTTTGCTTTCGTAGAATCATCGTGCGAGGATATGGTGTGTTGTTTTAAGTCCGCCGGGTCGCGATACTGATCGCTACAGAAACAGCAAGCATAGCCAACACTTCCACGACAACGTATTGGCGTCGCATTTGAACAGAGAAGGATCTCTTTAAGATTCGCTTGATGCTTATGAGCTTCATTTAACTTTTTAAAGGAAACATTGATGGACGAAGGTTTGATTTCAATAACTTTGCATCGCTTTTTCCGTGATGTTTGCGCCTTTGGTTTTATGAGGATGGTTTTCAGTTTGCCTGCTTTGCGTTTATCCTTAACTTCGGAAGAACCGAGCGTGATAATCGATCGCCGATGTTTCCATCCCACACCTATAATGGAAACAGAAATACACATTAGATTTCTCAAAAAGCTTATAATCGTGTATTTATGTAACCAGTTTTTCTATCAGTAAAACCTAAGGTTTAAAGTTAAAAAATAATTATTACAAACACGGGAGGGCTTCCTAAATTAATATAACTAACTGTTACAAACGAGAAAAAACGTATCTTTAATGTAATGACTTATGATAATAGGTACTTATGAGTTGCTAAAGTTTAAGTTAGTTAATTAAGTCGGTGGGTCGTCGGGTTCTTTTTATTCGAATAAAATATATTTCTTTCTTTCTAATTTATTCTCTAAAACGGCACAGACGCAAAGATGTTACCAACTTTAATAAAAATACAACATTCACTGAATCTAACACTTTTATTGATCAATCAGGCTTTCTTAACTCCAAGAACAATGAATCAAACATCACGCGTATTCCCCGTGCTTTACACGCATATGCGTTTTCCAACTGCACTTCTGAACAAACGCAATTCCACAAATCCTACATTTGAACTTCCGATCATCAGCGTGAATTCTCATATGTTCCCTCAGAGTGCTGTTTCTACCATACGCTTTGGAGCAAATAATACATTGAAAGTCACGCTTCCCAGAATGCGTTAGCATATGCCGCGTCAAGGAATCCTTTGAGACAAACCTCTTCTCGCAGTCGGTACATGGGTATCGTCTTTCCATCATATGATACGTTCTCTGATGGACCGCTAGATACTTATAACTTTTAAAACTTTTCTCGCAAGCAGTACATTTAGCATCAGGCAGCTCAACACCATGTACTTTCACCAAGTGACGTCTCTTTGCTATAATGCAATTAAATCGTTCATCACAAAAGTCGCATTTGTTCCTCTTGTTCAACCCGCGATGGACGGAATTGGTGTGATCCTTCAGTTTCATAGGGTTGTCGAACATACCCTTGCATATTTCGCACTTGTATTGTCCGTTGGCATGCCGAACCACGTGGTTGTACAAGCAGCGCTGGTTTAGGAAAGTGGCGCCGCATTCGTCACAAGCAAAATTATCGTAGTGATTATTCATGTGTACAAATAACATCTTTGAATTGTGAAATTGCAACTCACAAATACCACAACGCAGTTTACTTATGTTCTCGTCGAACGTGAAAGGTGCTATGTAGTTTTTCACGAGCGCATGAAGTGACTCCGAATGAGCTTCGCTCAAATGCTCGATCAGCTGCTCCAGCCTTTTTAAATTAAGCCCACAGCAAGTGCATTGTAATTCGGTAATGTCCAGCCGAATCGCTAGTTCTGAAATGTTTCTCCCAACGAATGGTAGCTTTCCGTCAAGATGATTTTCCAAAGTATGCGTCTTCAAAGAAACTGGGTCTTCGTACCGTCTGTGGCAAAAAGAACACTTGTACCACAGACCCTGTATTTTAGCTGGGGTTGCGTTGGAGCACCGCATAATCATTTGTAGATTCTCCATGTGCAGATCATACTCGGTCATTTTCTTTAGAACCATTTCTTTTTTCGTTGTTACTTTGGGCATGACGGTAAAAAATTTCCTTTTCGTGCTGGTATTCTTTAATGTTATAACTCCAGTTTTGGTGCCGCTATTGCATAGTAGGTCTCTTAGCAATGGCCTAGCAGCGGTTGATCTCCTAGCTTCGGCGTTGATCTTAATAGTCAACCGCTCGCCGATAGATCGATCTGTAAAGATAAGCCTAGATTTATTTTAAGCCCGACTATTTGGCTACGTTGATTTATTAAATGTATAATTGAAATCCTCTTATATATT
The DNA here is from genome assembly GCA_949316455.1 of Acleris holmiana. Taxonomy (NCBI): domain Eukaryota; kingdom Metazoa; phylum Arthropoda; class Insecta; order Lepidoptera; family Tortricidae; genus Acleris; species Acleris holmiana. Next base: position 3,397,964 of record OX438789.1, on the reverse strand, counting down.
ATAGCACACGGAGCAAGGAAGCGGGATGGTAAGGGACCTATTTACAATTGTTTCGCGTAAATAATTATGCTTCTCTTTCATAGCACTTTCCAGAGAGCGTAAGAAAATAATTATACATGTTCCCTATTGTAACACCAATGTTACACATAAATGCAATAAATTATATGACTAAGACTAAATAAAAATTGGTAGTTACAAACAGCATCACTGTTAACTGACCACTAGTGAGCATTATTGTAAGGTGACATTTTTGGTTGGTGATGGTATGGAGATATGACGGAGAAAATAGTATGAGCACTCTCTTTTACTCGGCACAGCCTATATAGTAGGTACAAACAGGAATCGGTTTCCGTTAAAATAACTTTTGATCGTATTCGATAGGCTTGTGTTTAAAAACCTCATCAGTTCCTTAATTGTTTTATACCGTTGGCTAGCCGCAATAAACGGTTTACATTGATCCTGCTTTCGACCGGTATCAAAAACCCTTGCCTGCTTACTTACCACTTTTAAAGAGGTATTGAAAGGTGGCAATCTATTTCAATATCTACGCCCAATTCGAATACGACTCATTATTGCAATAGAACTGGAAAACAGTTTGACGAGCGTGTAGTTAGATAATAACGATATACCTTTTTTGAAAAATAAACTTAAAAAAGGGCATGCGGTAGGTAGGCTCAGGGTGGAATCACATCTATCAGTACCAATTCGCATTTTGTCTATAGAAAATAGCTACTTTGTATGAAGATGCGTACGCATCTATTCTCCTTTCGCATGCGTACGCATCTTCATAATTATAACAGACATTTTCTATAGACAAAATGCGAATCGGTGCTGATAGATGTGATTCCACCCTCACGCGGCGAGGAGAGCCGCACGTGATGCATGCGCGGGAAAGAGACCACAATCAATAGGATTAACCCAACCCTAGTAATACGCTGTTTATTCAAGCTGCCAACACCCTATCGGACAACGAGCACAATAAAAGCGGTAACATTAATCGAAAAGGTAGTCATAACAAGACGGCAACACATTCGATATATCCGTTGTACGTAGCCATGTCATGTTGTTGTTTTGAATCGAAAACGCTAAGGTTTTAGGGACCTTATACAAAAATATGTACCTTTACTTATAAGTCTTGTTACTTACAATTAATGTAGCATTTTATCGCATCTAATAGGATAAGTTGCAAAACTGTTAACATGTCTTTGTACTCGCCTATACCTGCGTCACGAGCAGAGGCCAGAAGGAGGGAAGTCTCTTTCTAATTCCTTTTGCTAGAAAGTGTTCCGCTTGTAATTTGTAACCTGTAGCTTCGTGAAACGGGCCACGGTTGTTACGCTGGTCCTCTATCGCACTGAGTATACTTGCCATGCTTCTGCGCAGTTATAGTTGCGACAACCATGGGTCTCGCCAACTTTACTTAAGACAACCCACAGATAGGTGACCATATAGCATCAACTCACCTCATTTCACCTGACAACCCTATGGTAGGGACCAGAGATATCAGGTAACCCAATAGAGAACATGCATGAAAATCAGAATCGACTTTTCTTGATACGATTTAGGAGAAAAATATTTTATCAAAAAACCATATATAACTCAATACACTAAGTTTTGACCCGTTAATTAAGATTTTATATATAATCAAAACATGTTTAATTCAAATTTTAACAAGTTTCGATCTATACTTTCTTCTTTTAAGAGGCCATATATGATTTTGCCGATTTCGCTGATTTGCGTGATTTTACAGTTGAAATACTTTACTTCTACAAATTTTAATGCGCAACACGAAAGATAATTATGATTGAAAACGAAACAAATGCTACTTTTTTGTTTTTATTATTTAATTTTGCTGTAAGAGATTTAGGATATCGCATATTCATGAATCGTTTTGACCACGTCTAAAGGGTATGGAAAAAATACAATTTATTGCTGTAAAAGTCGTCTAAAAATATATGAATAACTTTTTGCCACTTTTATAAAAAAAATGTGTAAAGAAATAATTAACCTGGTAAAATTTTATAGAAAATAGGCAAAAAAAATATTTTGATTTCGGTTAGTTAAAACTCTTGTTCATAAAATTAAAAGAACAGTAATAAAGCTCGGTTAAAAATCAATGCAATCAATCTTTAAAAAAACAGCAATATATAATGTTTTAAAACATCCTAAATCACGGATAACAATATTCGACAAAAATAAAAAAGTAGCTCATTCATACGTAACTCATTTATTCGATCATAACTGAAATGATATATGATATTTCAAGATGTGCATTAGAACTTATAGAAAAGCAATATTTTAACTGTAAAATCACGAAAAGAAGCAAATCCGGCAAAATTTCGTATACGGCCTCTTAATGTTTAGATTGTTTTTTTTTCGGCTTACTTACTCATTTTATTTACGTAATATTTTGATTCAACGATATTGGCTTAAACGTAGTAATTTACGAAATAATTGCAAATTTCTTTACATACTTTAAACATGGAACAACATTTGTGACGTCATTCCTGTCGCCGATTTTGTATAGTGTTTTTGCAGGGCATTAATTAAATGACAATTATTTCGCGTAAACAGTTATACCTCTCTTTCATAGCACTTTTCAAAGCGCGTACGTAAAAAAGTGCATGTTCCCTATTGTTACTTGTTTTTTATGCTTCGTACCTACTCTAAGTCAACATTCATTTCGTTTGTTTTACACATAAGCGAAGAATTTGATAAAACATTAGGTAGTTTTTAATTAATGGAAGGCTTGGCTTATCTATATTAATATTATAAAGAGGCAAAGTTTGAGTTTGTGAGGGTAGGAGGTAATTTCTGGATCTACTAAGCCGATTTAGATAAAATTTGGTATGTAGAGAGTTGTAGTCCAGAGAAAGGTCATGTGGTACTTTTTATCCCGAAGAATTTGACGTTTCCTCAGGGAATAGCGATAAAAGACTTCTACGCGGACGGAGTCGCGGGATTTAGTTAGTTCGCAATACGTTTGTTCATGTATTACAATTATGATTAATGTAAAGTAAGTAAAGTAGATTGTTCAATTTATCATAGTTTATATTCTGAGAAAAAGTGTCTTGACAGACAATCTGACAACGAATTGATCCTATAGTTGTTAATTATTTCGCTTTGTGGTACGTAACCTTAAAATAAAAGATCTCTACTAACTACTATCTAGAACTATATTAAAGATTATTATTATTAGAATTTTACTTTTCATGCGGTTATTGTATGTGGTGTTCAATAAAGAATATTTGTATTGTATAAAATTGTATCACAAAGTAATAATGGACACTCGTTAAATGAATGATTTTTTTATTCACATAAAACATGGTACACTTTAAGTATTACTTCTTGATAGTTTCACATAATTGCCGTCATAGATAGCAACGCGTAATTGTTGTAATTCGTCCCAATTTTTTTACTAACTTAGTATATTATATTACTAGGGACACCCGCGACTTCACACGCGTTGAATTAGTTTCTCGGGGGGTTTTATGAATTTGCAAAAATCCCTTCGCACCCCTGCTAAGATATCCAAGGAATATTATTCCCTCCAAATTTCAAGTCCCTAGATCTATCGGTTTCGGCTCAATCGATCAGTCAGACATAAATCAGCAAAGTTTATATATTTTAAGATTATTCTAAATGTGTTTATGAAAGTTAAACTAAATGTGTTGTATATGTTCTGGAAATTATAAATACATATACGTATACTCGAAAAGCATTCCTCTCTTTCTTCATCTTTCTTGAGCAGTAAGGTAAAAAGGAAAAAAAAAATCAGAACAAGATATTTATAAAACAACTCAGGTGCCACAAAACAAGTCTATGAGTGATTTGATTACTATAATTATTTTACCTAATACATCAAGCCTATATGATTGATTTCAATAATTAATTGTATCTAATAGTTTGGAACTAGCTCAATGTGTGCGAGATTGTCCCCTGATGTCTAATTATTCATAGAACTTCTTCCCCGTGCTTAGCGCGCATGTGTCCCTTCCAACTGCACTTCTGTGTGAACGCCATACCGCAGTGTTCGCACTTGAAGCGACGATCGCCCAAGTGTATTCTCATATGCTCCTTCAACGTAGATCTTCTTTTATACGCCTTTAAACATACAGCGCATTGGAACTCACGCTCTCCCGAATGCACGTTCATATGATAATTTAACGTGGTTTTTTTAAAAAACATCATCCCACATTGCGGACACTTATGTTCTTTCTCCAATAAATGAATAGAACGTCTGTGACCATGCAAGTTTTTCAAACACGTAAATGTCTTATCACAAAGTGTACATTTGAAATCGGGTTTATTGATCCCATGTTCTTTCTCCATGTGATTCAATTTCATAATGAGCTCCGTAAATTTTTCGCCACAGAATCCACACTTGTTCCTTTTGATACCGAGATGGACGGTTCGTTTATGATAGCGCAGCTTAGCGCTGCTGCTAAAGATTTTGTCGCACTCCTCGCAGAGATATTCTCCTTCAGTGTGTCTGTCTCTATGCATTTGCATACTTTTTAAATTTAGATAGCCTTCGTCACAAATATCGCAGATAAAGTTCCTACAATGTCTCCGCATGTGGTCGAGCAACGTATGAAAATTGTAAAAGTCTTGGGCGCAGATAGCGCATTTCAGCTGTTCCGTTTCGAACTTAAACGGGACTATGAGGTTTTTTATGTGTGTGTGAATGGGCTCGCCGTGGTCCATTTTAAGATGCTCTTTTAGTGTCTCAAGCTGGTCGAATCCAAGCCCGCATAATTTGCAACAAAGGCCAGTTATGTCCAATTTCACAAAGTAATCTGAGTACGGGAGACTCCTTTTTGGTTTGTCATTGTACGAGTGGTAATCAATGTGATGTTGTTTAAGGTCCGCCGCGAGCGGAAATTCGCTATCACAAACATAGCAACAATATCCAAAACAGCCCCGGGAGCGGATGGGCGTGGCATTGGAACACCGTAATAAAGTCCGCAAATTTTCCATGTGTAATTTTATTTCTGGTCTCTCTAAATTATTTTTAAAACCTTTTTTCGGATTTCGTTCTGCAACTCTGCTACGTGCTGTCGGCTTATTATCCTTTTTCATTTTTTTCGAGGCTGACCCAGTCTTTGTAGTAAAAAATTCTCCATTTTCTGTAAAAAAAGAAAAAATCTACTTGGATTGGAACGGGTACTGAATACTAATACACTCTTAATTAGAGTCTTTGACGTAAAATATCTATAAATTAAATAAATATATGTGACAGTTTGTGATTGTGATGTGCGTTTGTGTAGCAAGGACATGTATACTCAATGACGTACCTACTTAATAAATACAACAAAATGAAACTACAAATTCAATGATATATAAATTAATAAACGTTTATTAATAAAAAAACTACTCATGATTTAAGTCGGAATGATTGGATCGTACGTGGCTCCTCAAGCTGCTCTTTTGCACAAATGCCATCCCACAGTGCTTACACTTGTGTCGACGGTCATCCGTGTGGATCCTCATGTGATCTGACAATGTCTTCTTTCTCCCGAAGGTTTTGAAACATACCGTGCACGCAAACTCCCTTGAACCGGAGTGAATAACAAAGTGATTTCTCAATTGAGCCTTGACATAAAAGGACATGTCACACTGCGAGCACTTATGCGGCCTTTGTATCAAGTGATCTCGTTTGATGTGAACGCTCAGTGCTGCCATCGTCTCGAAACTTCGATCGCAGGCTTTACATTTTGGCGACTCCCTTTGGACGCCGTGCGCATCTTTTAGATGACGAACCTTTTGGGTAAAATCTCTGAATCTCTCATTACAATAAGGGCATAGGTTCATTTTAGGATGCCTGTGCACTTGTTTCTCGTGAGCTCTTTGTTTAAGCAGCGTGTCATAAACTTTGGGGCAAAAACTGCACACAAACGAACCAGTTTCGTGGGTCTTCATGTGGTTTCTCCGCATGTTGCGTGTAACAAAACCTGTGTCGCAAGTTTCGCAAATGAAATTTCTAAAATGGACGTTCATATGGCCTTGCAAAACCTTAAATGTGTTAAAATCGTTCGGGCAAAAGATGCACCGTAATGATTCGTCGATAAATTTAAAAGGTAGGATGTGACTCTTTATATCTGTGTAAAGTTTCTTTCCATGGCTATTTATTAAATGAGTCATCAACAACTCCAAAGATTCTATGTCGGTATTACACAGTTTACAGCGTAAGGCCGTGATATCTAGCTTAACGAAGTACTCCGACATAGTTTTTCCCTTCATGAAGGCCCGCATCGTCTTATTGTCGTGTTTTTCAATGTTGTGAGTTTTGAGATCGGCGGCATTAGGATGTTGTTCGGGACAGAAGCAGCATTGGTATCCGATGCCGCCGTGACATCGAATAGGCGTCGCATTAGTACATTCTAGAATCACTCTAATGTTGTTACGATGCATTTCTAACTCAGAAGGGTCATTGGACTTTTGGCGTTTCTCTTTTTGGTCATCAACATTGTTACTGGTCCAATCTGTATCCCCAAGCTGATAATTATCTCTGGCAGTCTCGCCAGCTTCTTTCTTCGTGGTCCATTCGACTTTGAGGATACTTGGCGTCATAACACCTATAAAGAAAAGTACGAATTATTGAATTTCTTTTAATCGACGACGGTTTCAGAGAAATTTAACTGTAAATGTCGGAAAATCTTATTTCTATACTTTTTTTAAAGATTTATTATAAAGAACTATAACGACGTGTTGATTATCAAATCACTCCATATTAGCCATGAAAAACGGTCTTATCTGACCATGTTCCCCTGTCACAACCCTTTTCAATTGGAACTCCCACTTCAGCAAAGAGACGTTAATAACATACAGTATTCACTATTTTGGTACTTGGTGACATATTATGTTTATCATTATTGATCATTTTATAGAGTTATTTTTTGCGAAAACAAATTTTAGTGCTTATTGTGGTTATACCTTATGATTACATAAGATCTTTCGCTAAAGTTTGTGAGTGTCTATCTTCTATAACACCCATGAAAATCTCATTTGTTAAGTAGGTACTGAGTAAAATAAACACAGTCATGTATTATTATACTTTATTATTTTTAAACACAGTTTACATCATAAGTTAATAACTCAATGGATTTAGATAACACCGAGTATTCCCCAAAGGAAAAAAAGAAAATAAGTATATCTTAATTAAAACATGGGTGCTAACAATTAATCAATTTCGCTCTCCTCTTTTCTCACATTACCTATTCCTATGTTTATTCTTTACATGTCCAACCAGACTGCATTTTTGAACAAACGCCAAGCCACAGAACTCACAACTGAACCTTCTATCGTTCGTGTGAATTCTTATATGCTCCCTTAATGTTTTTTTTCTTGCAAATGCTTTATCGCATATAGCACATTTGAAATCTTTTTCCTTTGAGTGAACAGTCATGTGCTCCCTCAACATATATGCCGCGTGAAATTTACTATCGCATAATGGGCATTCGTGGTGCTTTTCGATCAAGTGGAATTTCTTCATGTGCCGAGTCAATAGTCGGGTTGAGGCAAAAGTTCTGTCGCACGCTTTGCATTCGACTACAGGCGCTTTTAAACCATGCTTATCTTCCATATGCTTGGCTCTGTCTTCAAATACTTCAAAAGCCATATCGCAGTAAGCGCATTTGTTTCTCTTCCTTTGCCCTAAATGTACCATCCTGATGTGGTCCAGTAATTTGTACCTATTATCGTAAGTTTTTTGGCAATATTTGCAGAGATATTCGCCGTTTGCGTGCTTACGGATGTGCTGGTCTAGGCTGCCGAGCGTTATGTAAGCGGTATCACACACCTCACAAACATAATTCCTGTAGTGGTCACTCATATGACAAAGTAGAACTTTGAAGGATATAAATTCCCTACTGCATTCGCAGCAACGTAACGTGTCCCCTTCAAACTTAAAAGGAATCATATGATTCAGTAGATGCAAATTCATAGGCTCAGAGTGCTCTGTGTGTAGGTGTTCCATTATCTCTTTCAAACTGTACTTTTCCGTGTCGCAGATCATACACTTCAAATCGGTAATATCTAGCTTAACGACATAGCGTTTTAGTTGCCGAGCAGAAAATAATATTTTTCTGCATTCTTTATCGCTCATGTTATGATTTAAAAGTGTATGTGATTTTAATTCTCTAGGATCTATATATTTGGCCGAACAAAAAGTGCAGCAATACCATACCCCTCGGCAGTTAAATGTTGTAGCATTTGAGCAATGAAGAACAGTACGTAAATTCTCGTGGTGAAAATCGATTTCACTTCCCATGGGTACCTTTCTAGCTTTTACTAACATGTTTTTTTCTATATTCCGCAATTTAGGGTCTTTAATAGGTTTCTTAGATTTTGCCTTCCGCTTACAGACAGTCTTTTTAAGACCTGCATCTTTTCTTTTAGAACTTTGTAAGCATTTGTTTTCAGCGGCAATTTCTTTAAATAATTCTTCTTCGCTTTCTTCAAGATATTCAATATCACAATGCTCGAAATTGTCCGAGTCATCTAAATAGTCAACGCTTGTAGGTGACGCGATACCTGGTTTACATATGTATTTCATTGAAGAAAAAACGTCCATGTATCCATGCCCGGTAGGAAAAAGCTCTCCGTCGATATATTCTACTTGTGTATCTGAAGTTTCGTCAAATTCACCAGTGTAATCAATGTCTAAAGGTGCTGCTGCAGGATTAACTTTACCATTATCATCATGTGATATTTCTTCATCAACCGTACCTTTCTTATTGTTTACGGTGTTATATCTATCGATAGGAATCTGATTAATTGAAAAATTACCGATTTTCCCAATTTTCGTCATACTGTTTCGTTTTAGGCTCAAGGTTGGTAAACTTTTTATTGATTTCGGATTCTTGTTTTTTAAATTAACTTTATATACTCTTGGGGTTTTCGTTAACTGGATGGCGTTTCCATCCTGTTGTATTATCGAAGATTCAGCTAACTTCTCTACGATTCCAAGTTCGTCATTATCTGTTTCAGTCGAAGCATTCCAGTCACTGAGATTATTGGTAAGATTGCGTTGCCAACCTGAAAATAAAAGGCACGCTTAACTTTTTAAACAAAAACACCTTAGCAACGTATTTTTGAAATTATTCTAACTGCAAAAAAAAGTAAATGGTTATAAAATCTATTTGATACTATTCTTTTCTTAATGATTTACATGGTCAGACTTTCCTGGATTAATTATTGCAGAGTAGAAGGTATTGCTGCGGTAACACTATAAATAATAATTATCTTTCAAGTAAGTATAAAGCTTCTGGTTACACAACAACCTGTTTTTAACCCTAAAAGGAGCACAATAAAAGTTTAATTTTGAGAAATACATGATTTATTGAATAAAAAAAAATATTTAAAGAAAACACTAAAAACATAATTATAAATGATTTCTACGCAATTATGCTGATCTTCCATGTTTAGAGAGCAAATGCGACTTCAAGCTGCATTTTTGCACAAATGCCATATTACAGCAGTCGCATTTATATTTACGGTCATCTGCGTGTATGCGCATATGCTGACTCAACGTGTACTTGCGACCGAACGCCTTGTCGCATATAACACATTTGAAGTCCCGGGCTCCCGTGTGCTTAACCATGTGCTTGTTCAAAGTATTCTTACCGGCAAATGACTTTTCACAATGCGTGCATTTATAATTCTTCTCTAGTAAATGGTACGCTTTTCTGTGCATGCGAAGGCTGTCGTTGTTCGCAAAAGTCTTGTCGCAAGCCTTGCAATGGGCAACGGGAGGCGCCACTCCGTGCTCCCTAGCCATATGATTATTCTTCACGACTAAACAAATGAATTTCTCACCGCAGTAAGCACATTTGTTCCTCTTATTTTGGCCCAAATGAACGCAGCGCGTATGATATTTGAGCCTAAAGAGAGAGTGGAATACTTGAGGACATTCTTCACATTGAAATTCACCTTTCTCGTGGTTGCGCATATGCGCACGCCAGCTAGACCGGTTCACGAAACCAGTGTCGCAAATTTCGCAGATAAAATTCCTGTAGTGCATATTCATATGCTCAACGGCCATTCTGAAAGTGCTGAACTCTGTTTCACATAGAGTGCATTTCAGCGGGTCGTTGTCGAATCTAAACGGCAACAAGTAGTTTTTCATATCTGTGTGAATGGGTAGATAGTGATCGATTCGGAGATGGTCCACGAGAACGTTAAGTTTTTCGAATGTTTCGTGGCAGATCTTACAAGTCAACGACGTGATATCGAGCTTGATTGAATAGGCGTAAAGCTTTTTAAGCCGCGTTCCATCCGCGTGTTTTAAATCTTTGTGGTATTTTAACGTATGGGTTTTGAGGCTGGCTGGCTCCACGAATTGCTTTACACAGAAGAAGCAGCCATAACCGATCCCATGGAAGCCCGAGGTCGGTGTAGCGTTTGAGTTACGCATTATGATCTGTAAATTTTTCCGATTCTTTGACGTGTCGCCAGTGAAACCGCTTCCTGTCATTTCCGAGGTCGTCTGTGTTTGATTTTTTTCTGATTTTATCGACGGTGCTTGATTATCAAACGGCTCGTCGGAAGACTCAATTATACAAATTGATCCTTCTGGAAGAACGCCTGAAAAGAGGTAAAAGCTTACTGAATAATGAAATCATTGTTTTCTTTTCATTCGCAGCCTTTTTATTACGTTAGGTGTACAAAGGTACTTGTTCAGAGGACGCAACCAATAAGTTGGTTTTAATAATTTTTCAGTAATATCGTACTCCAAAACTACCGTTTAATATAGAATAATCCTTTTTTAACAACCGATGAATATCCAATTGTAACCAATTTTTTTATTGATTAATATTCTTTATTATTTTGCAACTTGTGTTTTAGTGGTGGTCCGTCCGGATCGCTACCACCATCTTATCCATTAACCATCCTCCAAGCAACAATGTTCGCATTGTTGTATTCTGGTGTGGGGATAGGACAACCGGTGAAATTACTAGCATAGAGGCATTCCATCTTAATCCTCAGGTTTGGCAACGCATTTGAGGTCTTAGGATTATAGTCTTGTGAATTCAAATGTCCATGGGTCTAAGATTCCACTTAACATCAGGTGGCCTGAGTGTACGTGTGCTTTCTAATTATCATTTTAAAAAAAACGTAACTTATGCATTATTATATTAGGATTCGTCCACTATATAAAAATTTCCCCGTGTGTGGTTGCCGGATTAGAATAGTGCCACTCCATGTCTTCCCGTGGACGACGTAAGAGATGGCTAAGGGAATAAGGGCTTGTATTACTGTTAAGTGATGGGCTTGCAACCTTTCACTAATTCATTAGTAAACTTCTTTGCCTGATTGTACAAAATGTCGTTACAGAATAAAACAGCATTTTAGATTTTTTTGTGTTTCTGTAGCTCTACCTACCCCATTCTGGGAATGAAGGCGTGATGTTATGTATATAGGTATAAAAAAGTTGTATGTAGTCACGTTTTTACAGTAATTACTGCAATATCAATGTAAACTGGCTGACTGGAGATATAAACTAGACTGCACGCCCTTAATAAACTCTGTATAAATAAATAAAAACCATAGCTAAAATCGAAGTTATAAACAATAGAATAGGTAGGGTCAATCGTTAATAATAGGAGGGCAATTTTTGAAGCTCACTGACGAAAAATTACTAACTTTAAAATCAATTTGTGCAGCGATTTTATCTATACGAGCGGGCCCACCTTTTGGATTTGATATCATAACGCCTTTATCAAATCAAATCCAAAAGGTGGAACCGCTCGTAGATTCAATGGCTGCACAAATTGATTTTAAAGTTAGTCAGTTTTCGCCGGTGTGCTTCAAAAATTGCTCCCAGGCGGTAAGTGTAATAAATATTTTTTCCAGTAGTTTTTTTTTTTAATACACTATCAAGACGTTGTGAAATATAAAAATCACCTTATTGTGATCATTAAACCTTATTTTTACTTAGTATTATTTTATTAAAAAAATTAAAGCCAATATTCATTCTATGGGTGATGTTTTCGCATGATGAAAACTACTTTTCTGAATTTTTTATATACAAAAAGATAAATAATCATGGCTGAGATTCTACACGGTAAAGTAGTAGGTTGTTACAAAAGGGAGCAAAATGACATATTTACGGCGAGGGCTTACATTGAATCCTGAACGAAGCGAAAGATTCTATAATTAGAATGAAGCGAAAGATTCTATAATTAAAGATATAGGCGCTGAGCGCCTAATCCGAGTCAGTTGTCCGACCGCCACCGATCAGTCAACACGTGTATGAGCGAGATAGCGTTATAAAAGTTCACGCGAGGAACACGATTGCATAATACACATCCTGTCATCTTTCGTGTCGTTATTGCAGGATATATTGCCGTCTCACTTACACAACGATGTTAGTCATCAATTTAATTCTATTGCTCCTTAGTGCATGTATATGCCATTCTTTTACAGCTGTGTGTGTGGTGTTTGCGAATGTGGGTGTCGTGTCACGCATTATTTTAGCGTTTTGTACGGCTACATGTCTTCCCCTTTTGCTTTAGTCTAAGAATATAATAATGCATAGTTTTCTGTCAATGGCGTCAACTGACAAGCGACCGACAGCTGCTTTTTTACCTACTTATTCATTATGATGTGCCATGATGTTAAGCTGGGTACGCATCTGAGCGGCTCAGCCTGAGGCATGCTTGCCCCGCGCGCCGACATTTCAAAATGGCGTCGGACTAAATGATAGCCGCTGCTGCGTTTATTATAATTCACCGAATTATTAAAAAAAAGAAGAAGAAATCGCTTCGGTTGTGGAACGGCTCAGCAACTTTATCAAATTTGTAAGCGCCTCGCCCACCTCGGACAAGTTAGATCTTGTCGTTCTGCCCGCGGCACGCTCGGATATACGTCCAATACACGCGAGATACGCACACCGAGGAGCCTTTGAGCACGGTCAAAAGACCCGAGGCTGCTCTAATTCGTACCCACCTTTAGATGTATCATAGCGCGGTCAATATTATATTTCTACCTACATAAAAATAACTTAGTATTGTGATTGCGGATAAGATAGGTAGAAAATAAACACATTCTGTACCACTACGAACTGCACGAATATTGTGTTCGCGCAATAAACGTATGTCTTTGTCTGTATATTCATATTCATACTTATTTATTCATTGTTGTCACATTATGCCACATATACATTTCAGACAAGTGTTGTTGTCTTAACTTAGTTAGCTCCACATGGACACCCTGCAAGGCCAACACAAAATATACTTCTCATTATCTATTAACATTATTTCATTATAAAACAGTAAATGGGTCGTTTTCATATTTTTTTACATAGTTTAAGGCTTAATGAAAACAAAATCACGATCGCGTCCTTTGTGTAACGAAAAATAGTCATACAATCTTTATTGGTAACTTTCGTTACACAATGGAATCAATTAAGTTTCGTTTTAATTAAAGCCCTTAACTATGTACAGTTTTTTTGATATCAACCCAAATAGGGTCGCATATCGCGTTTAAAAATCCGTATTGACTAACATGTCTATGGGTCTCAGATTCCACTTACCATCAGGTGGCCTGAGTGCTCGAGTGCCTTCTCCTTGTCATTAAAAAAAAAATGTGACCTTCTAACCGATGCTTCAGGTAAAATACCGTTTCACATCTATTTCATTTTTTATTTATTTATTACGGGGAAGCGTTTAACCTTGTTCACCTGGTAGAAAGTAATGATAAAACCGAAGATGTAGCATGCTTACCTAGATAGTGCCCATTTAGTTTTGAATTGAAAAGGTCCAAGTTATAGTTTGCGCAGGCAAAAAGGTCAGCTGGAAAAGAGTTCCACTCCTTATACGTTCGTGCCAACGTTCCATAAAATGATACTTCTTCACATGCCGAGTCTACGCTCTTTTGTTTCGAAATGTTCGCTCACAGGCTCGGCAATTCTACAACTAGCAACGTTTGACCATGTTATCTACTTTCGACCAATAGCTATTGTATTTGTCGTTGCAGCAGGACGTTTACTTGTTTCTATATTTAAACCTATCCTTTGTTCATTTTTTTAGTACCTCAAGCATGAGCTATTTACCTTTATTATAAATATTATAATAAATTAACATTCGGTACGTCACCTCATGGATAAAATATGCCCGGCGATTAGAAGTATGGGAACAGCGCCCCCGTGTTTGAATTTTGGCGTTTATCCCACTAGCCCCATTGAGTTGTCCCATAATGGGACAACTGATACAATTTCGTCCCAGTACTCCCATGGGATAGGTGGCACTAATATTTTTCTCCCGAAAATCCCATTACCGTCATCACCAATTTTCTCTATAGTAATTTCATCGTTATACGAAGGCAGGTTAGGTTAAGTTAGGTTAGGTTCGTTTTTCAGGCCCGGAGGACAACCCAGAAATAGGAGCTCCGTCGAATAATTAAATCCAAGTCTAACTTGTTGAACTTTACTCATAGCGGTGATAGCGGTAATGGGACTTGGGACAAACACATTACAGCCACGTGTCCCATGGAACTACTGGGATGAAATTAGACAAAAATATTAGTGCCTTCTGTGCCATGGGACTACCGGGACAAAATTGTCTCCGTTGTCCCATTATAGAACAAATCAATGGGACTAGTGGGATCTGTGAAGTAAAATTTGTTAGCAAGTTGACATTGACTTTCATACCGTCATCCAGAAATAAAAGTGAAGTATACGTTCATAATGCATAGAAAAGTGAGTCTGTTTTAGGAGATCGTGCTACCGGATTGATTCCTAATAGATATAGAGCTTTACCCCCTTACTTATAAACTTGGAATAACTGTGGGGTAGCTTATTCCATGCTTTGTCACTTTCTGTCAGATGCAAATGTCACAATTATTGATAAGGACAAAGCATGGCATAAGCTACCCCAAGGTTATTCCACGTTAATAAGTAAGGGAGTTAAAGTTTTTAATGTCGGTTAACATAGTGGTTGGTGGTAGAAGGAACTTGTGCAGGATCCACGCTACCACCATCTTATGATTATCTTAGGACTCCAGTCTAGAGATTGTAGTCCCTAAAATGCAAATGTCTACGGGTCTCAGATATCACTCACCATCAGGTGGCCTGCGTGCTCGTTTGCCTTCCCAACGCCATAAACAAACATCCGGGTAATTACATAGACAACTTGTGAATTCGTAAATTTTGACACCACTTTCTCAAGACGGCGACCAATAATTTTCCACTGTATTTCTTTCTTATTAAAGTTTAAGTGAGTATTCGAATATTACAGCCAGACTGACAGGCCGAGATGGACGCAGCTATCTGTCACAATGAAAGACCTATATAACTTTCTCATTCTAACAAATAGCTGCGTCCCTACCCTTACCCTTATGAATATAAATATAAATGTGTAGCGAGAGAGCTATGTAAGATGACAGGGTTAAAGACACTGTTTTAAAAAAAAATTGGATGCATACCCATCATTGTCTTTACACCTTATTATGCTTATGTTAGAGAAAACAAGAATATTTTTCCAGATTTTGTTGATTTTTTGGATCCTTTATGGGATCATCAATTTTTTTTATCTTAATTTTATTGAAATATAAGTTATAATAACCGGGTCACTTCGGTTACGTTCACATATCAAAAATATCCACGGATAAAAAAAGATCCTAAATAATTTAATATTTGGCCATTGTAACTTCTGCATAACATACATTATAGAATATTAAAATAATGTAAGGATATTTTTTATCGCGCCAACAATATCCATTTTTGATAAACAATATCCGAATCACCATCCTGTCAGGATAACTTTAATAAATAAAACGCACTTAATTCAATAACAGTTTAGTAAAATGAATGAGAATAAAAATGATAACGATTTAAAATTAAAATATTTCGCCATGTTTTGAGCGCAGGTGACCCTTCAAACTGCACTTCTGTATGAAGGCCTGTCCGCAGTGGGCGCATGCGAACCTCCTATCATCCGCATGGATCCGCATATGCTCAGTGAGAGTGTTCTTTCGACCAAAAGCCTTAGAACACACGTCGCACTTGTACTTCCTTATTCCAGTATGTTTCGGTAAGTGCCTTTGCAAGCTGCTCGTGCTGAAGAATCTCATGTCACACTCAGGGCATTTATGCTTCCGCTCCATAAGGTGATCCTTCTTAGTGTGGCGCGACAGAGACCTCTGATTATCAAAGGTGCGTTCGCACGCCTGGCAGCTCAAAACTACCTGGGGAGCCCCATGCTCCTTCACCATGTGATTAACCTTCTTCCAGTAATCCGCGAACCTTTCGTTGCAGTATTGGCATTTGTTCCGTTTATCGAGACCCCTGTGAGTTCGTTTCTCGTGCTCGCGCAGTTTCGGCAAAGTGGTGAAGTTCTTTTCACATTCGCTACAATCGAAATGTCCGTCGCCGTGCCGTTTGGCGTGGCTTAGGAGGAGTCGCTCGGTGACGAAACCGGCGCCACACGTTTGACAAGTGTAATTGCTAAAGTGCCAATTCATATGTTGTTGCAGCAACTTGAAACTGGCGTACTCCGTTGAGCATATCGCGCAACGCAACTCGTCAGTATCGAATTTGAACGGTAATATTTGACTCTTTATGTCCATATGCAATTCTTTGTTGTGTACTTCTATCAAGTGAACCATGAAAGTATCGAGTGTAGGGAAGTCCGTGTCGCATAGAGCGCAATTTAAAAAAGTGATGTCTAATTTGACAACGTGGTTGAGTAGACGGCCCGACATGCGCTTGATCAATCGATCATTGTTATGCTCGTGTAGAAAGTGTCTCTTTAGAGCGCGCGTTTCGGGGAACTGGCAGGGACAGAATGCGCACATGTATCCGGTAGCGTCGCACCGTCTGATCGGACTTGCATTGGAATTAAGTAATATCTGGCCCAGGTTATACTGGTTCTTCCGCAACTCTTCGTATGCCGGTTCCATTCTGATCCGAGGCATTCGTACGACGGTCCGTGTGCTAGAGATCAGCTTGAACCCCGTTTTATGGTTAGGAGCATCGATTGTTATAATCCTAGTTCTCCGTGTGTTACCTACAAAGAGAAAAATGAATTATTTCGGTACACCTTTGCTCTTTCTAGGGTTTCTATGACTTATTACATCAACTGCCTGTCGTCGGCGAGTTAGGTTAAAGTAAGCAATTTTTACTTGAAATTAGTAACCCGAGGTTGGTTTCGTTTTAGTAATAATTAATGAAATAAAACGGCTATAAATAAGAATTGGCTATTTAATGGATATACCGTTAATATATGGATAATAAATCTAGATAAAGTCAGGATGTTTAGATCGCATATGGCCGGTCAAGCTGCACTTTTGTACGAATGCCATATCACAATGTTCACACTTGAATCTTCGGTCATCCTCGTGGATTTTCATGTGGCCTCTCAAATTCTTTTTAAGCCCGTAAGACTTAAAGCAAACACCGCACTCAAATGCCCGTATACCAGAATGTTTCACTAAATGGCAATTCAATTCAGACTTGGAAAAGAAAGACATCTCACACTGCGTACATTTGTGTGGTCTTTCTATTAAGTGATCTCTTTTTATGTGTGCTCTTAACGCTCCCTGGGTATTGAAGAGTTTTTCACAAGCCTTACATTTCGGAGACTCGTGTCGTACACCGTGTACGTCTCTTAGATGTCTGATCTTTTGCCCAAAGACCCTGAATTTTTCATTACAATAACCACACCTGTTTAACTTTGCAGTGTTGTGTACTTGTTTAACATGCGATTTCTGTTTCTGTAACGTTACAAAAACTTTAGGACACATACTGCACCTAAATGCTCCGGTCTTATGGGTTTTCAGGTGGTTTCTGTGCATTTTACGATTAATGAAACCGCTACCGCATTGCTCACAAATGTAATTCATAAAATGTACAACCATATGTTCTTGCAAAACCTTAAAGTTTCTAAAAACGTCACCACAGACGACGCAGTGCAATGTTTCATCGTTGAATATAAAAGGTAAAATGTGACTCTTTATATCTGTAAAATAAGTCTTGTTATGTCTGTCAATCAAATGATTCGTCATTGTCTCCAAGGACTCAATATTTTTACCACACAAATCGCAACGCATGGACGTGATGTCTAGCTTAACAAGAAACCCGTCCATCGCTCTGTCCCACATAAAATCGTGTTTCGTCTTGAGATCAATGTAGTGCTTTTCAATGGTGTGGATTTTGAGATCAGCAGGGTTTGGAAACTGGTCAATGCAGAAACAACACTGGTAGCCTGTATCGCCGTGACATCGGATGGGGGTTGAATTAGTACATTCTAAAATAACTCTAATATTGTTACGATGCATCTGTATCTCTGTAGGGTCTTTACTTTTTTGATCAGCATGTTTCGGTTTTTTATTGTGATCAGTTGTTACATTTGAATTTAATTTAGATTTCACTTTTTCCAAGATCGCGTCTTCTTCCAGATGCCTTTCGATTTTGATGTCACTTGTTGTACTGATCGTACCTATAAAGAAAAGTACAGATTATTGAATTTCTTTTCCACCTCACCTAATCTTTGTATTTGCCAATGGAATGACGTAGGATGTAGTAAATAACGATTGTACCTTTTATTAATCCTATTTTTCTTTATAAAAATAATCAAAACAAAACCATTGTAGCATGTTTCTGATGCCTTACATTTCTCTTTATACAAAATAAAATAAATAACAGAAGACGGGACTTCTCTAAGCAAAAGGAGCATTACAATCTACGTTTTAGTATCTTCATCATTATTTCTAAATTAACATGGATGTTTCGAGCGCACGTGCCCCGTCAAGGTGCACTTTTGGACAAGTCATGTCACATTCGTTACATTTGAACCGGCGGTCATTCGCATGCATCCGCATGTGTTCCGTTAATGTCTTCTTCAAGCCGTACGACTTGGAACAAATGTCACAAGGAAACTCCTTTGTACCAGTGTGTTTTACTGAATGCGATAAAATTCAGCTTTGGTGAAAGTCATTTTAAATGGTCTCTTCTAATGTGTCTTATTAGCGCTGCTTGGGTAGCGAAAGATTTTTGACAAGCTTCACACTCTGCGACCCTGTTTTGGACATGAACTTTTCAGTACGGTGTACATATTTTTCGTGCCTTTTCTTTCTCAGGTTAGTATCAAAAACTTTCGAACAAAAGGTGCAATTAAAGGTGCCAGTTTCATGGGTTTTGGCGTGGTTTTTCAGCATACTAAGTGTGACTCAACCACTGCCGCAATTCTGACAAATATATTTTTTCATATGAATATTCACGTGTTCTTGTAAAACCTTGAAAGTTTTGAACGATGCTGAACAGACCAAGCACCGTAATGCTCCGCCATTAAAATTGAATGGTACGTTGTGAAAGTATTTTTTCGTGGCAAAGAACTAAATGCTTTACCAGAAGGTCTAGGGACGCAAAGTAGCTATCACACATTTTGCAACGTAATGCAGTAATGTCTAACTTAACGAAGTAAGAGTGCATCGAACTCCCTTTCATGAAGTTAAGAATCTCTATAATGTCGTGGTCTTGCGCGGTGTGGGTTTTAAGGTCGGCAGGATCCGAAAATTGCTCAGAACAGAAGCAACATTGGTATCCAAAGGCGCCTCGACGCCCTATGGGCGCTGCGTTGGAGTATTGCAGATAAGAGTGTTATGGCGATGCATATAGAGCTCCTTAGGACTTTTATACTTCGAATCTCTGATTGTTGTATACACGGATCTTATAGTTTGAGAAGTCGCTTTTTCAACGTTTTCCGCAATCCGATTTACTTTCTCCACGAATTTAATTACACCTATAAACAAAATTTATAATTAATGATAGCCGACGAGAAACGAGACATGTAAGGAGTAACCAGACAGGAGTAACGCTAAGTTTTCCAAGAGTATCAGACGAGCATATCAACAGATACTACTTACATCATGATACAGACGGAAAATAGCTAATGACGTTAATAATAAATAAATATCAGCAACATAAAATCGAGATTTATTTCTTCGTTAAAACAATACAACTTCATGTTTAACTTAAATTGATTCTTGCTTTATTTATTGCTATTTACTTATACTATTTCATTGTGCTTAGAAAGCATGTGACTTTTCCAACTACACTTCTGAATAAACGCTTGCCCGCAAATCTGACATTTGAATCTTCGGTCATCGATGTGAATCCGCATATGCTCACGCAATGTTTTCTTTCTGGGATAAGCTTTGAGGCAGACATCACAACAGAATTGTCGTTGTCCAGTATGCTTAATCATGTGATTCTGTAATTGACACTTTCCGAAAAATTTCATATCGCAAAGAGGACATTCATGCCGCCTTTCCATTAGGTGATCTCTTTTAGTGTGACGAGTAAGACCGTCTCGACTCTTAAATGTAAGTGAGCAAGCATTACATTTTAACTCTAGTGGCTTGTCACCATGTTCTTCTGCCATGTGCTGCTTTTTTTTCTGGTGATGCGTAAATTTCTCAGAACAATAAGGACACTTATTCCTCTTTTGGTTTCCATTATGGACGAATCTCTCGTGTGCGTTTTTCTTTGTTTTAGTATCGAAAACTTTTGAACATAAGCTGCATTGAAACTCGCCTTGCTTGTGCCTACTGCTGTGGCGTCTTAGCGTCTTCATACACATGAACGGCGCGTTGCAAGTATTACATAAATAATTCCTGTAATGAAAACTCATGTGTTCCTGCAAATGCTTAAAATATTCGAATTGTTTTTCACACACGGCGCATTTAAAGTCTTCGCTCTCGAATTTGAATGGCATTATGTGGTTGTTGACGTTGGTGTAAACCTCTTTGTTGTGCTCAGCCATAAGGTGCACGAGTAATTGTTCTAATTCTGAAATTTCTATATTGCACAGTTTGCAATGCAAAGATGTGATGTCTACTTTAGGAGAGAAAGTGGCTAGGGAGTGACCTTTCATAAAAACTTTGATCTGTGTGTCACTGTGGTTTTCTAGAGTGTGCTGCTTTAGTTCGTTTGGAATTAGGAAACGAGCAGAGCAGAAGCTACAAGCGTAACCCAGACCGCTGTGAGTCTGTATCGGAGTTGCATTAGAATATCGTAAAACGCTTCTTAGGTTTTGCAAATGCTTGAGTATCTCTTTATTTTGTGGCGAGCAAAAGCTCTTTTCCTTGCTTTGCCTTCTTAAACTGGTGGTCGCGCCATCTTTGGTAACCGTTAGAGACAAGTCACTAATATTTGGCTTGAGTTCGATCGTTTCGCACGTTACTCTACTTACGTGTTTATCTATTATCGCTTCGCTCGCGATACCTACAAACAAAAATCTGAATTAAAATTCTCAAACTGCATTAAACTACGTTTCTACTTAATGTGTTGCGACTGGAGTTCACGAGGAAACTATTATTCAAATCTGAATACCTCCGTTTAGAAAGGCGTGTAACGAAAAATTCTTGTCAGACTAAACTACTAACTGGGACTGAAAGTTATCCTTTAAAGAGATCAGTTCTCTTTTGTACATACATCATCATCGTACAAGTACATGTATTATGCAAAAGGGTTACGCATCTTCTTGGTGAGCTCGCTTCATTATCGACAAAATCTTCGTCCTCCAATGGCAAGAGTTAGTTAAGAGCAAACCAATTTTCAATAAAAAAAAGGTTTTTTCTTGTGTTGTGGTTTACTTACTTATTAAACAAACGACGCGTTAAGCCTACGAAGCTAGTGGTCCCGGGTATTTATTCCCGAGTCTTTGATGTTCTCTACATAAGTAATTTATCGTTGTCTAGTATAGTTAGCCTAATAATTAGCTACACCTTTTGCTTTAACGCCCTTGACAGATTAGTGTAGCAGTTCAAGCTTAACGTTAACGTGACAGAGCACTAAAGTGTGTAGCTACTTATAAGGCCGAAGTTTAGTACAAGCCTAGAGCTTAATTAGGGACTAGGTCAATTTGTGCGACATTGTGGTTGCCAGGAATAGTGCCTCTTCGTGTCTTCCCGTGGATGTCGTAGGAGGCGACTAACGGAATAAGGGCATGTTATTAGGCGATGGGCTAGCAACCTGTCACTAATATACTGGTGAACAGTGCGAAACGTGGTTACAGAATTATCAACAAGTCTCTTCAGTTGTTGGTATTTCAGTAGCTCTGTCTACCCCACTCTGAGAATGAAGGCATGATGTTATGTATGATTGTTCCATCTTAGTCCTCAGGGTTGGCAACGCATTTGAGGTCTTAGGTTTATAGTCTTGAGAATTCAAATGTCTATGGGTCTCAGATTACACTTACCATCAGGTGGCCTGAGTGCTCGTGTTCCTTCTCCTTATCATAAAAAAATATCTATATAAGTTAATCATTGTCTTAGTACAAGCCCTGATCTTAGTATGGGACTAGGTGTGACATGTCCTGTTTTTTCAAGTTCGTTATCCCCCCTCTCCCACCTACCCTTATTTTTGCGCATATTGTGCGTGTGTTTTAAGCGCATATTCACGAACGTGAGCTAAGTTAGGAATAATATATCTATTTTTTTTTCAAAAACACGTAACAACTGGTTCATTTACCTGATCGTTGATCGGAAAATAACTACCAATAAAACGAATTCCATCTGAATATCATATTTATCTCATATTTAATTTAATGTAATATGTAACCTTATTTAGTGTTATCAATTTGTAACGTCTCGTACCACCACTCAAATTGTCGAGGCGCGTTATATTACGTTACATTATGTAGTGGGGCGAAACTTCGTAGATTGAAACGTTTTAAGTACATGGTTATAGCACATTATTTACGACAAACATTATACAAACATAAATGCATGTTAAAGGTCAGTCTTTCTTTTGACGCTATCCAACTTTACTCTCAAAGTCCGTCTTCCTGGCCCTCTTGATTGTCGTGAATGAAGTGATAAATCCAAAGATACGAAGCTATATTTCTTCAATTACTGACATAAAAAAAGGTAAGTAAAGTTTTTTTGAAGTTTGGTTTCAAATTGGAAGATTTGAAATCAACATTTGCCACGTTATTGCCGATTTACGCGGCCCCATTAGCTAGATAAAGTAGTCGATAATTGGAATTCCCGATTGCGCTTTCGTGCCAGACGTGGCGCCTAAATACCCGCAATCTTATTTAAAACAATAATGGCATATAATCATTTTTAAAATAAAGCCAATACTACGGCCATTCACACGATTGAAATGTGTTTTCGTTTATTTAAAAATCGTAAAGGTACCTCTAAAAATCACCCTTTATAAATAGATAGCACTATCGTTCTAAATTGCTCAATTTAATCACAACTAATCAAGGTTAAGAAATAACTGTGCGCTGCTCTAGAAATACAAAGCAATGCATTTTTATTAAGAATATTTCATGTCCATCTTATTTAGCCATATCCTGATTCTGAGCCAGGATAGTGCTTTTGGATATACCGTGATTTTTCTTCATATGCTTCCGCTTGCTATTTTGTGTCGCATAAGCCTTGCCGCACACGTCACATTTAAATTTCCTTTCGTTCGTATGCGTCGCCATGTAATGCCCTAACATGTGCCTCTTTATAAAGAACCCCATGCTGCAGACCGAGCATTCGTATGGGCGTTCTTTTAAATGCACGCTCCTCATATGCAAAACGAGATTAGACTTCAAATTGAACTTTTTTTCACACAAATCGCACTTTATCCCTTCAACGTTATGAACCTGCATCATGTGCCTGGTCTTCTGATAGTAGTTCTTAAACCGTGCCTTGCAAATCTGACAAACGCTGTCCCCAGCTATGCCTTTATGCTCCGTATTGACGTGGGCCTTCTTCTTAGACTCGGCAGCGAACACCATGCCGCAATGCCGACACGTAAAACTAGACTTCTTCTTGCCATGCGTGGTCTCGTGCCTGTTCAGTCTAAATCTGTTTACGAATCCAGCGCCACAAGTCGTACAGATGAAGTTCCTGTAATGAATGTTCATGTGTTGCATGAGCAGCTTCATGTTGTGATAGACTTCCGTGCACAGGCAGCATTTGACTTGCTGTTCGCTTGTCAGCTTAAACGGCTGGAAGTAGTCAGTTATTTCTAAATAGTATTTCTTATCGTGAACTTTGACTAGATGTTCTGGTAGATCCTTGAGGTTGTCTAGAGGTAAATTACAGAGCGTGCATTTGAGATCGACTACGTCGAGGCAGGCGACGAAGCTGCTCATGCCCGAGCCAGCTTTGTACGTCGGTTTTTCCTTGACGTGGTCGTGCTGTGTGTGGTGACGCAGTATTTCTGGGTCGGGATACGTTTTGAAACAGTACGCGCAAATGTAACCAGCGTCGTTTCTATCCTTAAAGGGGGTAGCGTTAGAATACTTGAGCAAGGTCGTCAGGTTGTGCCACTGTTTCTGCATCTCTGGCATGTGTTTTTCGCGAAACACCAATTTAGGTGCATCACTTTCCTCCTTTAAAGCCTTTTTCCGTTTTTTAGTCGCTCCGGTATCGCCTATAAAAGAAAAACAGTTTTTCACACGGCGTTCTGGCTCTTTAACTTTTAATACAGGAAGACAGAGACTATTAGTTTGGATTGAAATTCTATTTTTGAATTGATTGCACTCGCGTTCGTGATCTAGAAAGGTGAGGTATTGAAAACAAACAACCTTGTATTATTAATATAATATATTTATCTAAACAGACAATATATGCTTGTATATGGTAAAGTAAGACATTTCCTTTTTTGCAGTTAAAGCACAGTGTGACGAGCAGGGTCATTCTGAAGTCTTGGGCCCTCAAGATAGAACCCGTTGTTAAGAACATGACATGTGTTGTTTAAATAGATATACTGCCTGCCTTTCTACAATAACACCCCAATGTATTCGCCACTCGGGTCGCAGCACGACCGCTCTCAGAGTGAATAAATTGGAGACACGTGCACATAAAATATTCATATCAAACTATATGATATGAGGACATACGCCATACGCAGCGTACGCTAACCTTAAATCTCAAATTGCAAGTAATATTAGCCTTTGTACGAAATCATACCGCGTTGTACAACTGCATACAAAATAAACTTGCAAAATTCGCTCTATTGACGTTTGTTAGCTGCAAAATTAAGTTGAGTTTTCTTAGACATAAATTGGTAAAGATTAAACGGTCGATACTAGGTATAAATAAATAATAAGATTGAATAATGAAAAAGCAGATAAACGAAAAAGGTAAATTCTAACGCATCAAGCTATACCTATCCTACGAAAACTTGTGTCTCCTCTTTTCCTCCTCAGCCTTGGTTTTGTTCTCAGCGGCTATCTGTTTCAAGGTCAATTCCCTATCATCTATCAAGTGTTTCACATCGTCAAATTCCTTAAATATATCCAAGTGATCCTGGTGCAAGCGCATATGGCTCTTTAAGCTGCATTTTTGAACAAAAGTCTTCTTGCACACTTCGCATTGGAACCTTTTGTCATCCTCATGTATCCTAAGATGCTCTTTCAAAGTCCTCGCTCTGGTGAAAGTCTTCGCGCAGACATCACACGTGTAAACCTCACCGCCTGAATGTCTGGACATGTGGTCGACCAGGCCGCGCTTCGAGAAAAACTTGGCATTACATTTATCACATAAGTAACTTTTCTGTTGCAAATGGTGATGCTTGATATGGCGATTAAGCTCGAATTTCTTTTTGTAAACCTTGTGGCACGCGTTGCAGGGATACACCACGGGTGTTTCGTTGTGGACTTGAACTAAGTGCTCGCTTCGGTCGTAGTAGCTGACAAAGATCTGGGGACAGTGGGGACATTTGTTGCGTAACCAACCACCAGTGTGGACACCTTTCTCGTGGTTACGTTTCTTGGTGAACGACGTGTAAATTTTATCACAGAACTCGCAAGGAAAGTTGCCTTGTTCATGAGTCTTCATATGCTTACGCAACGCTGCTATAGTGATATAGCCTACGCCGCACTTATTGCAGCAGTAATTCCTGTAATGGCTGCTCATATGATGATAAAGATTTTTAAATGAAATATGAACCACGGAACATACAACGCATGTGAAGTTGTGTCCGTCCTCTAAACGAAAGGGGAGTATGATGTCCTTGATGTTCTTGTAGATCGTCTTATTATGAACGAAAACGAGGTGATCTTTTAAATGGCTGAGATCCTTCATTGGCGCGAGGCAGACGTTGCACTCGAGATTCGTGATATCGAGTTTGATGGGGTTGTAGCTAAGTTTGTAGTCGATCATGGAGTTGAGCTTGTCCTTCTCGGCCTGCTGGGCAGTGTGGACCCTGAGGTCGTCGATGAGCTGGAAGTTTTTGCAGCAGTAGAGGCAGGAGAAGCCGCGGGAAGTCTTGTCGCGGAACGGACTGGCGTTGGAGTGCTGCAGTATAGTGGTAAGGTTGACCCTGTGCTCAATGCGCTCTGGCGTCGCGCTAGCGTCCGTTTTCTTTTTCTTTCTCTTGCGCTTGGGCGCGTCGCCGACCGTTCCTATAACAAGAAACGAGCACTCAATTATCTTGGTAGTCTTCTTATTATAGGTATGGGTCGCGCTTGACTTCCGACGGGCGGTGTTTTGCAAAGGTATCCTTTGGATTAAAGCAGCTATTCTCAAAGTGCGGCTCCGCCTTGGGGCTCCGTAAGACCTCTGTAAGGCTTCCGTCGAGATTTTAACGTAACTTAATTGAAAATGTATTTTTTTTCGTCAAAAAAGAATTTTGCTTATTTTGGTAATACAATAAGTAATTGATAAGAGTTTTAAAAGGGTTTTAGAGGAGTTTCGGGGAGCGCAAAGGTGCAACCGTACACACACGTCCACATAAACCAATTAGCTAGGTCAGGTTACAAAAACACGACATAATTCTGTTTTTTTTAATGAGATGAGACAAATCAGTGTTGTGTATTGCAATAAACATCAGCATGTTAAGCCCTCCGTTCTTTGGACATATGACATGAGCTTTTAGGCATATGTATTCACATAAACCAATTTGCTAAGGGTCAGGTTACAAAAACACACGACAAAAATTGTTTTTTTTTAATTACATGGCGACAAATCAGTGTTGCGTACTCCAAATTCCATTATTATATCAACATGATAAGGCCTCCGTTCCTTGGACACATGCCATGAGCTTTAAGGCATGTATATTCTCCGGCACTACCTACAACATCCTGGAATCAAGTTCACAGCAACCAGCTAGAATAAGCACTAGTGGAGTCATCTAGCAGATCCGATCTTCCGAGCAAACGTAATCATTAATTGTTAATCCGCTTTAAATGATTTTGACTTTGTTTGGTTTGAGTACAGATAGAGCCAGGTTTTTTTTAAAGCATGAACACAAGCCCATGGACATTTGCCATCAAGTTGAAGCCAATTGAAGACTGCCAATGCGTTGCCAACCTTAAGAAGTGTGATTGAATGCCTTGGATGCTAGTTATTTCACCGATTTTCTTATCCCCAAACCGGAACAATGCGAACGCTGCTACTTGGCGGTAGTTTAATGAACAAGATGGTGTTAAAAGGAAATCCCGAATGACAAGAATCTCCAGTGTTTACTAGCTAAACACTACAGGTTCTTTGGGTGTAATCATCGGCCTATCCATTTTCAGAAATAAATTCAAGCTTCTGAAGTTAAGTCTTTATTATTGTGTTCATTATGTGAATAACTTACTAAATAGTGTTACGGGTAGGTTAGCTTAGGTAGGTAGATTAGAAATGAGACGCCGAGCCAAGGACGTCGCGAATGTAAACGGGTTAAACCGAGTTTAAAGCCAAGGCCATCGCTTTTGTAATAGAAGGTCGCAATGTGAAGAACCTTCCAATAACGAACACTATAGATAGAACGTTCTCTACGGGTCATAGTTCATCGGTCATATGAAAAGGCATTTTGGAACATTCAGGGATTGGGAGTATAAAAGGCAAAACGCCCGCGGCGTTATTCATTATTTACTTTGAGAGCGAAAAGTGCGAACAAGAGCGGACCGAGCGATTATCAGTCCAAAGTTTGTGCGATAATTGATGATTATTTGTAACGGAGGTGAGTGCGTTAGTGTCTAGCACTTAACTCTTTATTTCGCAATGTTGAGCCCGCACAAGATATATTAGGATCACTTTTTTTTTTTAATTGTACCCTATCAAAATCAAAAGAGGTTTGAATCCACGACTTTTTTAATTTGGCTAATTAAAGTGATAATTATCGGTGTATCCGTGCAGCCGGATCCCTAAAGCTAAAGACGGGTTTGATCGAATCGTGTATAAAGTATACATTTCTTTTGGATTTCAATAAATTACCATTATTTTGCACACATTTTCACCTTACACTAAGTCAAAATTAGAAATTATATACGCATAATTATATCGGCTATAATAATAAATAAATTACAAGAATAATAATATATACACAAATATATTCTATTTTTGTCTATATATTATTATTCTTGTAATTAATTACCCCGTGTGGTTGCCGGGTTAGAATAGTGCCACTCCATGTCTTCCCGTGGATCGTAAGAGGCGACTAAGGGAATAAGGGCTTGTAGTACTTTTAGGCGATGGGCTTGCAACCTGCCACTAATACACTAGTTACTACTTGGCCTGATTGTGCAAAATGTGGCTACAGAATTATTATTAACATCCGTCTTTTAAGGGTCCAGTTTTTCTGGTCATCCGGTTTTTCTGTAGCTCTGCCAATCCCACTCTGGGAATGAAGGCGTGATTTAAGTATATTATATCTTTGTTATTTAAGGAAACGTGTTTGAATGTGATCTTTATTATTATAATGTGACTACAGTTCAGGACGAGATAGTGGTCCTAATGGGACTTTAGTGCTACGTTTGAGCAACAGAGTGGAAGTAACTGCGCGCGAAATGCGACATTAAATTAAATTGTTTTTTGTATTGGGTATATGTCAGGATATTATTGGGGTACTTGTGGTAGCGAGTTTAAATTACAATATATGTATATATATTATTGATTAAGTTAAATAATACAACAAAAAAACAATGCTATGGCACAACAAAAAAAAACTTTGAAATCTTAAATAAAAGCCAAAACAATGTCTACCAAAGGAATATTTCGAGAGAGTACTGTATCAATCTACTTACCTTGGGATTCCTTTTATTCACGATTACGTCGTCTATGTAGGGATAAAACTCACAGTGAGTTTTTCCTCTATATAGACGATATTGACCTGCCTGTGTTTCTTTCTTTACTTTATCTTCTGCGTTATTCAATATTTCAACTTTAGCTTTTCCGACGAGACACTCTCCGGTTGGTCTTTTGATTAAAATAACGTTTATTTGCGGATACGGATGACAAAACAGCATAATGGGGCGTTAATAAAGGTCAATACGGTAAATTATCAAAGAATTATATTATAATGTAGGTTGGTAAGACAAAAAATAGAGAGTACCTCAATTTTGTGAATTCACGTTTTGTAGTAATTAAATAAGTATAGGGTGATGGCACCAGTCTAAATTAAATAGACAGACAGCGGAGTCTTAGTATTAGGGTACCGTTTTCACCCTTTGGGTACGGAACCCTAAAAATATCACGGGACAATCTGACACAAATTGACCTAATCCCAAACTAAGCTCTAGGCTTGTAATATGGGTACTAGGCAACGATAAACTTACTTGTACAGAGAAATAAATACTTATATACATAGAGAACACCCAAGACTCGGAAACACATAATCAGGCTCTTTACCAGGAATCGACCCCGGGACGGCTTGCTCCTTAGGCAGGGTCACTACCAACAAGGCTAACTAAACGCAGTATCTTGGACAATTTAAGCGAACAGTAATCCATAATGCACACTTGACTCTCCATTCAAAGGACAATCAAGTGTCCATCATTGATCCATTATTGGTTCCACCACCCTACACTTACCTACAACTTATAGAATAGAATCCGAGTATACAACGAACGACCTTCACCGAACTGGTTAATGGATGAAAAGTATTTTATATTAAATTAAATATGAAAAAGAAACGAAATCGGTTGTTTAAAAAAATCAGTCCAGACCATGATTTTTATCATTAACATCACCATTATTTATTGTTGACAAATGACATACCAATCAAAAGTATGAAGACTATTGAATAGGCAAACGTTAGGTTGACTATTTTTTCCCGTTATTATCTTTTGGGTAGGCAGGTATAAAGAGGTAAATCGATATTAGTATTTTCCACTGGTCTGGTTAATGAATAAACTTTATGTCAAAATAAAGATTACTGACTGCCTGACTTTGCAAAATGTGGTTACAGAATTATCAACAAGTTTAGAGTAGTCGGTATTCTGTTGCTCTGCCTACCCCTCTCTGGGAATAAAGGCGTGACGTTATGTATGTATGTATGTAAAGATTACTGACTGAAATGTCGTGAAAGTAAAATGACCACGGTTGGTAATTCACAATAATTAACGATTCTGCCATGCTATTATTACATCATTCTATATACAGGGCAATTTTTTTATCAGTGCACAAATTTTAACATATGATTTTGTATCTTTAATCAAATTCGTGTGAACACAAAGTCACACTAGAAATGATGATATGGGTTGTCAAGCTGTAGGTATGCGATACACTGTATTGACTTTCGAAATTTGAAATTTCATGTACAGCTTATCAGACAACAAGCTCCTCTCCTACTGATATTCTAAAGGACGATGGGTAAAAATGTCCCCACCCACCAACAGTGATGAAACATGTGCCAGTTTATAGATCTTGGCAATATGATGTATTTTTTCTATGGCGACGATGACCATATGTATGGGGTTTTCTTGAAAAATCATAATCTTATCGTATGGAACTATGGAATTTGTTTGAAAATGAACACGTATGTAGATGATTTGCCTTGCCTGGCCCTTTGTTTTCATTAAAAAATTCCCATTGATTTTGCTACGAAGATAAGTATTTTGTCTTTTATTGGGTCCTAATGAACATATAGACCTGCAGCCCGTTACTGTTGGAGGGGGGGGGGGGGGGGTCCATACAAAATTGCCCATCACCCTTTGAAATTTCATATATAAACTTACTTAACAACACTCCCCTCTCCTCGCACCCCTGCATAAGAGGGTCCATGAATATCGTTAAGTTAGTGGAATCATTGAATCGGCAATATCTCTAATATTTTTTAAGCTAGAGTAAAAATAACACAACATGTGTTATTGATTAACAATAGCGAAGCAAATATTAAAATTTGTGCACCTATTAAAAAAATACCCTGTATTTGTGTAACGTCATTCAAATGCAAAGGGAAGAAAGAAGAAAGTTACGATATTTAATAATTGAAGGTTTGCTATTCACTTAAGTCCACACTCAACTACAAATACTCTCGCCGTCAAATAATACGGGTCAGATTGCGTTCTTCATACTAAAGAGGCTATTTCGAAGCCTTGGTTCCTCGCCAGGGGATGCTTTTAGTGAAATCTGAGGGAGCTTGCCGTTTGGACAACATATTTTTGGTGATTTATATATTTTTTAGAATTTATTTTAGCACCATTGTGTAGAACCCTATAGGTTATGTAAGGTTAGTTTTTATAAAATCTTGAAATATTTACGGTTACAGATAACAAAGCGGGTTGGCAAATGAAAATTTGGGAAATAAAACATTTGACCAAATACTTTTTGACGAAACGAAGGTAACCCGACCGCGAGTAGTATTAGGTATTCTTGCACTCAAAATGTTATTTATAACGTTTTCGGGTTTTCGTTTGCCATTAATAGAAGTAATAAAGAAGCTTTGACGCTTATTATCATGAAAATGTAGTATTCGTGTATTAAGTCACTAAGTATTCTTACCGTAATGTCAACTTAGAAATGCAGAAGTGTCATTTGACAGAAACTAGAATATCAAATTCACGAGATAGGCGTAATTCCTAACAGCACTATTTTCATATTTATGGTCAAACCTAGTCCAATTTTAAGGGCGCCCGTTTGAATGTTTATCGGCCGATATTAGCCTGCCGTGTTCGTCGTATTAGAGCACAGTTTTTTGGTTAAATACGGTTCTTCACATATTTCGGCCTGTCGTGCGGCCTGCTCGGGACTACACTACGGTAATACCAAATAAGGTGGCTAATTGCAAAGTAATAGTAAAGCATTTTAACCTTTTCGCCGCCATTGGCTTGATACAAAAGTGGTCCTCACACGCTAATGACAGTTGAAAACCATAGCTAATTTTAACCTTACGTCACAATAGCTCGGGTCTATTTTGCACTGTATCTGTGACCACTATAACGGTTGATGGCGTGATAGTCACGACAGTTCACGACCACTTTATGGGTTCTTGGCGTTCAAAGGGTTAAATGCAATGTGGTTACCAATAGCGTATACAAACAGTTCAAACTACTAACAATAAAATACTGAACAGTCGTTATAGGACGTTTTAATAGAGTTGCTATACGCTATGACCACGGGTCAACAAAACATAATGCGGCAAAATTACAGAAATTCGAAGTGGCTCATCAATTAAAGACTACGACGTACGTTGAAACAACAGCTACAGTAGAATTATTTCGAGTTTACAACTGACAGATGGATTGCCTTCATTTAATTTTCAGCTAGTTACAAATAAAATAGTTATTACTAAATCGGTAGACGTGGGTAACTGTATTCTGAAAACTGCTTTATTTGTATGAAATTAAAGTTGAAAATTAAATGAAGGCAAACTCTCTGTCAAGTGATAAACTTACAGTAATCGTACTGTGTTGGTGATACTACGCCCAATCAGCTGTTCACACTGAACACAGTCGTTATTGGTCGTTTTAATACGGTTGCTATGGCCACGTTTCAACAAAACGTACCAAGTGGCTACGTCACATTCGTAAAGGCGTGTTACCCTTTTTTCTACTTTTAAATTTCCGTACTAATGTTTATCTCGAAAATTAAGCTTTATTATACTACTTTTTTTCTTCAATTAGGAAACAGAATAGACGGTTAAAGTCTGTCGGGTGCCTCGGGCTCACGGTGCTTAGACTTACATTGAAGTTAACCGCCTTCTTTGGTATTCAGGCAGTGCGGGTGAACAGTTACTCTGTGGGAGTCTTTAAGTGCAGGGACCAGACCAGTTTCACGTGGAGCCAGCACGCATTGTTCAATTTTAGCGGTGGAACGATTAACATGGTCTACTTTAAACATAGACAATAACAAAAACTGTCTATCAATAAACGTACGTAAGGCATGTGACAGGTTTAATACCATTCAATGACGACAGAGATACCTGCAGGTTCCTTCACTTATTTAGTTCCTACCTATTATACTTAGTTCCCTTCATGCTAAATACATCCTAAAAAAATCCAAATGAAAAAAATAAAATTGAAAAGATTTCATGTGGTGTAAATATAAAACTAATCAGTCTTAACTTTCTAATATCAACTTAAAACTATTTAAGAAAAAACATTAAGTGAACGTCATTAGAAAAGCTGTCATAATTGACCTTACCGGTAAAATCTCGAATGACAGTGTAAAAAAATATTTTAAACTTTAATGAAACAAACAAGTTCAATAGCTGACCTCACTAGGCACTCCTAATGGCACTGTTTCAATTGACCCAATAATCAATCATAAATTCACAAAAAAACTCACTAACACAGTCTCACTCGACTTAAAACCTTCGCACATAAATGCGCAGTATCACCCAATCATTCATAAATAATTCATTTTCAATTTGTAAGACAGTCTTAATTAAAGGAGGATAGGCAAGTCAGCCCATGTGACCAATAAAGACAAGCGATATGTCAGCGGATACGTTATTTTAGGTTATAAAACTT
Source organism: Acleris holmiana (assembly GCA_949316455.1). NCBI lineage: Eukaryota > Metazoa > Arthropoda > Insecta > Lepidoptera > Tortricidae > Acleris > Acleris holmiana. The sequence goes on along the minus strand of OX438789.1, from coordinate 3,364,332 downwards.
TCACAATGGCGGACAGTCCTTCGAAATCTTTGTGTTAAAGAAGTTATTGCCACATAAAGACAGTGGAAGGTCAAACATAACTACATGTTTTCTGTGACAAACTAGTACCACTAAATTTCTTTGAAAAAAAAAAATGAAAAAAAAAATAGCTTTCCTATGGGTTCCTAGGCTGGAATCCATACATTTTGCCCCTCCTCCTTTGTAAGACATGCTTTTGTTGCCGATTGCACTTTTCTTTTCGCACAGTGCTACGTTAAGAACAGTCACTCCGTCGTCATCAGATCAGCTTTTTAGCCAAAGTTTACAGTAGTAGACTTGCATGTGTGCGTGCCTCGACCGTACGCGCCGCAAGCCACCACAAGCAAACTCAACAGGACGGCCTGAGCCGGTTTAGTCGGGCCGCGCCGTCACCGCGTTTGGCTGCGTGCGTGTGAGTATCAAGCTACGCGGATGGTGCGTCCATCTAGCGACCAAACGGAAAAGGTAACAGAAACTCCAAAAGGGCTCCTAAAACACGAACTATTTTTACAAGCTTTTATTTCACTTGTTTCGTTCGTAGGTAAGAAGGTATGTAAGTATGTAAGTTGTCCGTCAAAATTTGCAAGGAAATTTTGAACCACTTCCCGGGGACCGGGCTTAGGATTGGGCTCAAATTTGACATATTTATGTAAATCCGATGACAATTCAATGATATGGCATCATCGAGCTGGTCTGATGATGGAGACGGAAGGTGGCCATAGGAACTCCTAAATTGATACACGTCATGATAAACCCGTCGTGTTAGGGCTCGTTCGAATCGTCTTGAAAAGCAGATGATGACTATGCCAATAAAAGTACAGTCGGCAACAAAAGTCTGTCTCAAAAAAAATATTTTTTTGAGTTATTTATTTTTCTAAGTATACTTTGGTTTATCCTCACAAACTCAATACCAATGATACAGTCAGCTGCTAGGGCCTTCTATACAGGGGAGGTTATTTTTCTCTGCAGAAGACTGCAAATGAGTGACAATTTAACTAATACTTTATCTCAAGCATCATGACATATGTGGGATTATTTTATTGGTTTGCATTTACGTCTACACCTAAGGAACGGTGACTCCCCAGCGTATTTCTGGATTATGCTCATTAAATTCATCCAATTAACCTGTATCTAACCAAAGTTGGACACCCCTCTCCCTTACGTTATTTATTATACTATAATCCTCCCGCGACTGCTTCTGTGTTGAATATCCTACAGGATGAGTGTTTTCTTTCCTTATCAAAATTCAGCCTATGTGTTAATTCAGGGTATACGCTATCTTCATTCTATATCCTCGCACACTCACTCACACATTATCACATTTATAAAATTTGTATGATTATTTAAATTCCTGACGTGCGAGATCAAAAACATTTATATCATATGCAGCTTTTCTAACAACTTTCAAAGTGAAACAGCGATGGTGTGTTCATACCTGCGTTAAATTCTTCATTCTGTTTGTATGTCAAAATTGTTTTAAAAAATAAAATCAATCAAATAGTTTATGTTTGCTTGATAATATTGACCAACGGAACATTCAGAAAAAACACTTGTGTTTGCAGCCGATAGTGTAGTTAAAAAAAACTCGTGTTGGCAGCCGTTATTGGTTAGGCCAACATAACATTTAGAAATAGTAAATTGTACATCAGGGGAAGTAAGAAGGGGATAACTAACGAGAGTATTAGAAGCCCGACGCCGCAGGCTTTTAATGGCTCGAGTTTGTTATCCTCTTACTGCCCTGGATACACACAATGTTTATCATCACATTTGCTAGGGAACAAAAAAATAGACCATTGAAAAAAACAACAATCATAAAATGCCCTCGACCCGCTAAAAGAGATTGTCAACATATCAACTTAACTTTTATCAATATATTCCACAGATAATGCAATGAAATACCATTAGTTTACAAACTTGATTGAAATTTAATAAAAATAATTGCAAATGTCTCTGAAATAGTGAAATATAAATATAATGCAGTTAAATCTACCATATAAGTTTTATATACAGTAAAATTGGTTTGTAGCCATGTTTTGAATATAGGAGGTAAACCATGGCTGATTTTGCTCCTTAGTCTGAAATGATGTACTAGTTAGTTATATATTTTAAAACTAAACCCATAACTCCCTTCGCCCTATACGCCTGCGTGTTATAAGACCCTTTCCGAGCATGTGTGCTGAAAAAATAATTGTGCTTGCGGTCGATAGTAGTTAGGACACCGCAACACTTGTTTACAGCCAATTTGCAACAATCAAGCAGACTTTTCTAATAAGTAAATGCCAAGTCCCAAATCCTCAATTCTGTTAGGTGAATCTTTTAATAACTCGGTCTTGACCTCGACGCACCCAATATAAACCGACGAGTTGAACTTGTCACGTCAGAGCGTAAAAACCACATTTAGGGACGTGCATTCTCAGCTTAGCCGCTTTATTCGATCGACCGTGGGACAAAGAGCCGTTTTAAAGAGGATTGCTTGCTTCCTTGGTGGATAAGCCAAATAGTTACCTAATTACGTGGTATGAACACACAGCCGCTGCCACTAATACTGAAACTAGCCACTTACGTTGGTCGGACGACTCCGGTTCTGACTTCGACTTCTTGGCCCGCGAGGTGGTCGCCTTGGCGGAGCGCTTTTTGGATTTTGGCTTCTCCTCTAACTCCTCTTTGATGGGTACTTCGTATTCTGTGGGAAATAATTGATTTTGTTTTACCCTTTTTCGTTATATGCGGAGGGCAAGCACACAGACCACCAGAGGGTCTAGTCGAGATGCATAACGATTTTCGAAAATCGACAAGGTGGATTAACAAGGTGATGACAAATCGCTCGATCGCTATGTCAACTCCATACATTTCGAATTGATAGAAAACATAAACGTTAGCAGCGTCTACATCTTGCTTTTAGACCTGCAGAGCCGTATCTTGAAGTTGTTTTGCGGATGGTAGGACCTTGTGCAGGGTCCGTCCGGATAGCTACCACCATCTTATACATTAACCTACCGCCCAACAGCAGTGTTCTAATTGTTGTGTTCCGGTTTGGGAATAAGACAGCCGGTGAAATAAATAAAAATTAATGAATATCGCGGGACAATGTCAAACAAATTGACCTAGTCCCAACTAAGCTCTAGGCTTGTACTATGAGTACTAGACAACGATAAACATACTTAGATAGAGAAATGAATACTTAAATACATAGAAAACATCCAAGACTCAGCAACAAATACTTGTGCTGATCACACAAGTATCTGCCCTTACCGGGATTTGAACCCAGGACCGCTAGCTTCGTAGGCAGGGTCACTACCAACTAGGCCAACGTGTCGTCGATAATGCGGTATATGTACCTATAGTGCGACATTAATTAGTAGACATTAAATGAGGGCGCCACTTTCTACGTAACGGTCACATTTTTTGACGTATAGCTTAAACATGGCAAGAACCTGTTACTTTATATGCGAGTCACGAAAATTAAACAAACAAATGTGCGACTAATTTTCGTGACTCACGTGTAAAAGTTACCGTGTCTTAATTTTAGTCCTTAACTAGGTACAATTATTTTGAAAACTACCCAAATAGACATGCAGACACGGTACAACCGTCGGTGTGGAAAATAAAGTAGCTCCCTGTAAAAAAACCGCGTCCAAATAAATCGGTTCATCCGTTTGGGGCCCACGATACCACACACACACGCACGTTAAAACTGTAACACACCTTTTGCGTGGGGGGTCAATTCACTACATCTGTACGATCTTTACAAACTAGTAGTTCATCTTACCTGCCCCAGAGAAATCCGGGTCCGAGAGGTGATCAGAGTCCATGGGATCATCAGCGGACTCCAGTTTGATGGGATCTGTAAGGTAACATACTTGTTAGTTAAGTTACATTAGAGTAACAGTGCAGGACATGCCTAGCATACTAAATTAATAATTAATAATATTACAGTAGATAATCGTTCATGAAATGGTTGTATAAAATCAATTTTCTTTGCTGCCTAAAGGAATAATTTCAAATTGCCGGAAGAGGCACCAAATAGGAACTCGTGGATATCAAGGGGAGAGACTTTGCCCAGCAGTGGGACACTGAAATAGCTAGCGAAAAAAATTTATGAGGGTTTGTGCAAACAGCTAAATAACTAAAGCGAAAAAAGTTCTGTTGTGGACGAAAAGTATCCTTACAACTGTATGGCTGATTTTCATCACACAACGGAAGTGTCATAGGAAATTTAATTGCGTGAGATAGCGTGCCTTACTTTTTGGTCCTTACCCATCTATTTCAAATTTCAGAATGATATCTTGAACCATTTTAACCCTTAATTTGATAGTGATTCACGACCGTTTGCACTTTTGCCAATTTAAGAGGACTGTGCAGCAATAAAAATCCATATTAAATGCGATAACGTTTTTCTCCCGTTAAACGTTTTTACGATTTTTGAATATGTTGTAGATATGGTGAAAAACTATGTCTGTACGTTTTCCTATTCAAGAATATATTTATTGGAATGAAAATAAAATAAAAAAACAATAGCGGAATCGTACTGACCTAGTTTTCCATAATATCTACAACATATTCAAAAATCGTGGAAATCGGATTAGATTTAGGGGTGAGAAACGTTATCGCCCGGAGCTAAATTTGTATGGTTTATTTTTGACAGCTACGCGATGTAGGCATCGATCCTCTTAAGGGAGAAAAAGGGTCTTGACAGACAGACAGACGGACAACAAAGTTATCTTAGAAGGGTTCTCTTTTCAGTATTTAGGAGATGCAATGCCACAGCCATATCTTCTTGTTTATTTCCTCATGGCTGAGGGTTGTGACCACCATAAAGGTCGAGCCACACCATATGCGTGCACGTGACACTGCGTTGTATAAGTATGAACCCTGATCGAGTGCCTACAGGGTATTGCAGTTAAGGGGTAAAGAATCTGTCCAGAGGGTTGGTGCCCTCCCTCTGGTTAACCAGTTTAAGTGTCTCCAGGTTGTTGGAGCCCACGCGCCACGTGGCCCAAGAAGGAAAGAGCTATATGATCTGAAGACATTACCAAGAAGCAGGTCTGAACATTCAGTTGGCTTGAGATGGACGTGTTTGTGCGACAAGAAATATACATGTTAAGCTGGGTACGAATCTGACCAGCTCAGCCTAAGACATGCCCGCCCCGGGCGGCAAGCTGGTCGAGAGCCAAAATAGCCAAATTTATGCATTTAAACACGCGGGTGAGGCAGTGTGCTCGCAGCGAGCCGACATTGTGAGTCGTTCAAAATGGCGTCGGACACGATGAGAGCCGCGGCTGCGTTTATCATAATTCACCGAATTATTAACAAAAAGAAGAAATCGCTTCGGTGGTAACGGCTCAGCAACTTTATCAAATTTGTACGCGCCTCGCCCGCCGACAAGTTAGAACTTGGCGTTCTGCACGCAGCACGCTCGGATACACGTGCAAATTACGCGAGGCACGCACACTGAGGCGCCTTTGGGCTCGGTCAAAAGACAGACTCTCGGCGCGCGCCGCTCGCCCACTGCGCACAGAGCGTGAGCGGGTACGAATTTGAGTAAAATAGGTGAGCCGTGCGTGCCTCAACCCGAGGCTGCTCTAAGTCGCACCAACCTTTAAATTTATAACACTTCCGTTTTCGCCGCTGGTTACACAGCAGAGAGCATGAATAAAATACAAATGAAACATACTCTTGCTGTCTTTGTTGCAGAATCTCCTCTTGAACTGCTCCTCTGTGTGCAGGACTTGCTTCTTGAAGTTGGCAGCATTCCTGAGCTGCGTGATGCACACTTCGCAGATGCCATTGTCTGTGTCTTCTGGGGTTTGTATCTGTTGAGCGAACAAAAATATATGTTAAAACAAATAAATATTTTATTTAACCAATTACAATGTTTTTTTTTTTTATGGGAAGGTGAAGGCAAACAAGCATACAGGCCACCTTGTGTCAAGTGGGACCTGAGACCTATAGACATTAGCATTGTCAAGACTCCAATCCTAAGGCTAAAATAGGGAACATTCATACATATTTTTTTCTTACACTCTCTGTATATACGCGAAACAATTGTCGTGTTATTTTCTCATAAGATACCAATGAAGCTTTAAAAAGTCATACTTCAGGCCCCCTGCAAAAACACTTTACAAAATCGACGACATGAATGAGCGACAGCTGTTGTATATATTTTTATGTTTAAATTATAAGGACCTTACAAAGAATTTTGCATGTATTTCGGAAATTACTATGTTTAAGCCAATATCATTGAATTTAAATATTACATAATAAAATAAGGAAGCCGAAAAAAACAATCTAAACCTCAAAAGAAGTGTTAAAATTTTAACAAGTTTTGATTATATACAACGTGTTACAAAATAATCCGTAAAAAAGAAATTACGAAAGTAGTGTCAACCCTAGTATACTGTATACCTAAGATACTGAACTAACGTTATTTAATAAGGGTTGGCACTACTTTTGTAATTTATTTTTTACGGATTATTTTGTAACACATTTTATAGAATCTTAATTAACAGGTCAAAATTTAGTGTACTGTGTTTTATATGCTTTTCTACATTTTCTCCTAAATCATATCAATGAAACTCAATTCTGTTTTCCATGCATGGTCCCTATTGCATTACCAACCCTGAGCCTAAGATGCTTCAATGCCAGTAATTTCTTACAAAGAGTACCTTTTATCCCGTAAAAACGGATAGTTCCCAAGGGAATACCAATAAATATCTTCTGAACTGCAAACTCTGAGTCAAATCCCGGTAAGGACAGATATTTGTGTGATGAGCGCAAATATTTGTTCCCGAGTATTGGATGTTTAAAGTACAAGCTTAGAGCTTAGTTTGGGACTAGATCAATTTGTGTGTGATTGTCCACTGATATTTATTTATTAATTTTAATGAACATGCCATTAGAATTGCATTTTATTACTTCATTTTAAAGTTGACAATCACAAGTTTTTATTTTTGTACATCATAAGATGATGTATTAACATTAAAATTCCGAATTCTTGTTAAAACTTGATATCTTGATTTTGAGTAGGGTTTTATATAACCCTTTTATTTACTTTTTTGTAGGTTAACTGTGCCACAGTGAAATGTGGTTACATTTAGCTAGTTTGTTTAACTTTGTGAGACACATAAAAAAGCGCCCCAAATGAAAATGAGTCTTTGTTGCACTTCAATTTGGAACGCTATTTACTTAGTTTTACATCAATTTATATATTTTTTTTATTTTGGGCACTTTTGTATTTAAGCAACGACATAATCAAGGCAATTTAGTTTTATTTAACTATATTTTAATGACCTTAAAGTTCATTTTTATTCCCATCAAATTAGAAAATGGCATTTAAGAACAAAGGTAACTTTATGTCCTTGCTGATAAGATTCAAATTCCCGCTTACAAAAATCTCCCTAAATGCAGTATGGTGGGAATCACGAGGATATAATAATTAGTGATTGGCACAGACAGGGCAATTCTTTAACAAAGCTTACATTACAGCCATGAAAACCAAATCAAAATTTCCTTAAACCAAATCCGAGACTCTGATATAAAGTTAAAGGGATCACTAATCTGCCAATAATATTCTTATTTTTCTTAGATGTATGTTCTCCTTTATGTTAGCTTTACAAGTTTTATTAATGTTTTGCTCTGTCCCGAGCTCTAATATTAATGCAAAAAGGTTTACAAATACTAGATGTAATATAAAATTATGTTACAAATGATGTACAATTCAACCATCATCAATGTACCTACATGCCTTATCAAATGTAATAAATAGTGTAAGTTGACTACAAAATTCAATTTAAATTTATTGCTATTTAGACTGATCACAAATTTTTTGCTCACTATGGAATGCCATAAAGGAAATAGAGGATTACCTACTGTTACTCTTATTAAAGCTCACCACACACAGAGGGTGGAGGCAGGCATATTGACATTAAAATGCTCATAAAGTGGTCTTCTCACAGAGTGCTATATATATGGCAATATGCCTGCCTCCGCGCCTCCTCTGTGTGTGGACAACTTTAAAGACAATATGTAAAAAAATGCTGACACTATCTCATATTCTTAAGTTACATACGTAGCATCATGCCTAGTTGTAGTTAAATAAAATTATTAACATTGATTAGAAGCTGAATCACATTAAAACAATATATTATCCTGTTCCATACCATCAACCTACCTGTAGATGGACTAAAGATTTAAAATTAGAATTTATCTCTTCAGCTAAATTTTCTCATAATACTCCAGAGGTTAATTGTTTTGTTGTGTGTGTGTCCTGCTTTATAATTCGTTCTACATTGCGCGTCATACTCGGCGTAACAGGAAAATCAATACACGCGGCGCAATGTAGATTACATTGTAAGGATTGAATATTTAAAAACAAAGCTCATATAAGTTAAAGAGCTTAAATTACATAACGCGCCCAACTGAATTGTGACGTGACGACATAGTAGGAGTTATTAAATTACGGTGACGATAGTATAATAAAGCATCCATACAAGGAATAGGTACTCAGGCTAAAAAGGAAATCAATTATGTATGTTACGGCTATAAAAATCTAGAGGTACAAGTTTGAACGCCGTCTTGCATGCAGCAAGAAGGTTGACAAAAAATAAACTTACTTTAATATCAAAACAGTCTGTCAACATGTCGGCATAGATTTCTTCCTCTCCCATCCAATGGTATTTTGTTTTAATGTCTTTAAACGTGCCTTCCGATGAACAGCAGCGGCACATGCCGCTGTTCAACGTAGTCGGAGTTTCCATCATGTTATAACACTTTCACAAGCACGTTAAATAATATGCATTTCTAACTTGGGCATTAATTTCGGCGTTAGCGGACGCTAAGCTAGCTACGCAACCTGACCGCCGCCATTTTTATAAACTAAACTTAACTTATGCTAGCACGTTTGGAAACTAGGTCATGAAATACCTCTTTTAATGACATGATATTTATTTTTTTAAAGTACCTATATTGTTAAATTGAATAAAAATAAATTATTTTTCTTTAGGTCGGGGTGCATTTAAAAGCTATTTATGTGTTTTTGTGGGGAAAGAAAGAATACATCAATGTACAAACTAACTTCCGAACGAACATTTATTTAAATAAAATAAAGTTTACCATGCAACGACTTGGCCATTGTCGTAACTTGGCTTTTAAAAACCGATAATATCGTAATAGAACTACTACTCTATGCTCTATAAAAAAAAAACAAAATGTCAAACTAGTGTCTGTCAAATTATTGGATTGGAAAGTGTCATATATAAGCTTCTCGGATAGGACTTCCCATTATTGCCTATTGGCTATTGGGCAATTTGGGCATAGGGCAGAGCGAGCGGAAGATAGTTTTTATTTTCATTTCATAAAAATTTACTTCGAATTGAATTCTTCGCAATTATAGTTTAACTTCAAATAACTGATGAAATGGAGGAGAATATTTCGTGCCAATGTTGTCTCTTGCGGCCGCCAGACAAAAATTTAAAGTCACCGTACTCTCGACTTGGCAAAACAGAAATATATTCGGATATGCTTAAAGAATGCTTCGAGATACAAGTGAATATCTTAGTTTAATTTCATAGCAATATTTTATTTTATAATATACTTTTATTATATTGGCGTTATAAATGTAGTTGGTGATCGTGAAAGGTGGCATTTATTTTGCATAAACTTCCGCAAACTGTTCTTACGTTAGTGACTTTCAGTAAATGACTAATATAATTGTGTCATTAAAAACTAAATATATGTTTACTTTAGTCGTGACTACATTAGATTTCAATCCTATTTTTTCGAATAATATGTCACTAATGTTCAAATTCGAATTCATTTAGCAAGTATAAATGACTATAACTTAACTACTATAAACTTGGAAAAGGCCACCATCTCCCATGTATAGAAATAGTCTAATATCTCTTTAGTTATATAAATTTAGTCTGCAATAAATTTACTCACTAACCACAGAAATTTAATTGACTTATAAATGTGCCACTATTCAAGAAATGTGCAGTACATGAGCAAGCCACTTGATGATTACTGGTCCCGAATGTCCATAGATGTAAAAACAGACTGTTGTTTTTGCACTCATCAGGAATAAGCTGCCAGTGCATAAATAAAGGAATAACATAATAATCGTAATTACTTTACCAAATTAAAGTTTGCTCGGGTCCATACATGCCCTCTTAACCCTGGAATGGTGATTTTAGAGCTTCATATGTTTAGCATGAAACATGCGGTAGTGACAGCATAGCCACCGACATTGAAGGGTTTAAGGACTTGCATAATGTACTATAGGTTAATAAAAACAAGGCTAATCATAATGACATTGGCAATATGACCCAATGTTGATCCAAAATTAGATGCTTATGTGGTAGTGCCTCTTGTAAATATTATATTCTTGCCATGCTATACTCTGGTTGTACTTATTAATTATAATTATAGTGATTATAATTTTATGAAATCCTAAGAACTATGACACAAACAAATAAATAAATAGACAATGGTTTTAAACAGAAGGGACCAGAAGTTAAAATAATACATATATTTTATGATCTAAAATAAAAGTGTTATTTTATGTGATGATTAGCGGAGCACTCTCTTTTTATTTTGGTTGGTTCCAGTTTTCTATAACAACCATACATTAACCAAAACTTATTATACATAAAAACCTTCTGTGAAAATTTATCAAACTGATGATGAAAACCGCATCAAGCTGCGTGTTGTAGAAGAAGTTATTGGATATACAGACAGATGAGGAAACTTTGTTTTATACTATGTTATGAAGATGATGCGGTCTTCCTGGTATCCCTCACCACAGGCTTTGGTAGTTTTAGTTTAGTTCTAAATTATTATTTAAATATATTTGTTTGACCCCAGAATGATGATGTGTTGTGAGGTTGCCGGGTTAGAATGGTGCCACTCCATGTCTTCCCGTGGATGTTGTAAGAGGCGACTAAGGCAATAAGGGCTTGTAGTACTGTTAGGCGATGTGCTTGCAGCCTGTCACTAATTCACTGGTAAACCTTTTACCCTGAATAAGCAACTGGTGGTTACAGAATTATAAACAAGTCTTTTTAGAGTTGTTGGTATTTCTGTAGCTCTGCCTACCCCACGTATTTGTAAATGTGAAGTGGTCTATATGTAACACCATGGTTGTTTGCAGCTGACCAGCGAAGAGAGCGAGTGTGGTATCTGCGAGGTGTGCATCGGACGGTTGCGGGACGCGTGCGACTTCAAGCAACAGGTGCAGCGGAGCCAGAGCGAGATGCAGGCTCGACTCGCCCGGCCGCCCACAGGTAGGGCTGTCTGGAGGCTTTAAAGTTCTTTTCATAAGTACAGGGCTCAGATTCTACACAGTAAGGAGTCTTGGATGTTTTCTTTGTATTTAAGTATGTATTTCTCAATATAAGCATGTATATAATTGGTTAGTACCCATAGTACAAGCCTAGAGCTTAGTTTGGGACTTGGCCAATTTGTGTGAGATTGTACACTGATATAATTTTTAAACCTAGGCCACAATTAAGTTTTAAAAAGGCGTAAATTAAAACTAGAAGCCCAACATGAAAAGAGTTCCAGCTCTTAGAGTTCTTTGAAAACATCTATGATGAATTCTCTTTCCAACGTACCTATAACCTATCACATGCATAGTTTTTTTAACAACTAGTAATTTACTAATCAACTTTACTGTTAAATAGACCAAATTGGTGATGTGGAAAACGAATAAAATCTATTCCATTTTTATTATGTTTACATACCGTTCGACGGGTTTACTTAAGATATTGATTCAAATATTTAGTGGTTTCAAAGGGGTTTACCTCATTCTTAGTTTAACTTTGATAAAAAAAAATGTTTTCTACGGGAATCGAAATGTCTCAATTTTTTCGAATTTATAATGTCAAAAAAACAAGAAAAACGATTGCTTATATTATATTACATACCTGTTTTTATGTTTTCTGGTTCTATGTTTGTTTTGATTTTTAGTTTCTATAAAAAATCGTAATTAACTTTGAATTTGGTCAAAGTACTTACTGAGTTTGGCCGTGCTATAGGTACAGTCAAGGGCATTAATATCTATACAGCTGTCGCGTCAAGTGTATAGATGAGTTCTTGGGAACGTATATATATTTATGCCCTTGCTTGACTGTACTTCTTCTAAAATCAATTTACTATTGAGAATTTATCGAAAAAAAAATGTACCTAATTAAGGACTGAAATTAAGAAACGGTAACTTTTAAGCTGGGTACGAATCTGAGCGGCTCAGCCTGAGGCATGCTCGCCCTGCGCGGCGAACTGCTCGAGCCTAATTGTTGCACATAAACATGCGAGGGTGAGGCAGCGTGCTTGACGCGAGCCGACAATTCAAAATGGCGTGGGGCACGATGACAGCCGCGGCTGCATTTATCGTAATTCACCGAATCATTAACAAAAAGAAGAAGAAATCGCCTCGGTGGTGGAACAGCTCAGCAACTTTATCAAATTTGTACGCGCCTCACCCACAGACAAGTTAGAACTTGTCGTTCTGCCCGAGGCACGCACACCGAGGCGCCTTTAAGCACGGTCAAAAGACCGACTCTCGACGGATCGCCGCGCGCCGCTCGCCCGCTGCTCGCGCACAGCGCGTGACTGCGTACGAATTTGAGCAAAATGGGTGAGCCGTGCGTGCCTCAACCCGAGGCTGCTCTAATTCTTACCCACCTTTACATGCGAGTCACGAAAATTAACTTTATAAATTTTCGTTACTCACATGTTTCTTAATTTCAGTCATTAATTAGGTTTTTTTTTTTAAATATACCTTTTTATCATATTGAAAATGTTGTTCGCGTTTCAGGCGAGGGGCCGAAGGTTAAGTTGGAGATGTCCGACGACGATGACAACGACGCTTACATACTGCGTGAGTAAACCTTTTTGTAACGTACAGTGGAATAAAGAAAGTTTTTTGGTTCGGGGATAGGCAGTTACACTAGCGTATGAGAGTGTGAATCTAATCTACCTACGTACCTAATCTATAATACCTACTCGTAAAACTACGCCCTTCCAAGACATGCTCGTCCCGAGCATTATTAGACCCGTAGTCTAATACCGTCTCGCCAGTCGGCCAACGTGGACAACCTTACAGGGACTTCGCTGGTTTCGTTGTATCCGATACGTAACGTCGTTGATTTTAATGTCTACCCTATGGGCGTTTTCCAAAAAAAGTACGTATAGTTAAGGACAAAACTACCATCTTTAATTTTTCCATTACGTCATGAAAATTAGTCGCATTTTGATATACTGCCCTTATAAGCCAATAGGCGGTATTTCCCCTTGTTCCTCGTCGTACCACCAACACGGTCCACCAGTGGTACGACAAGGAATTGTCATTCCTCTTCGTACCATTGAGTGCAGATATATGCAGTGAAGGTAGTTCTACTTAATTTCCCTTTAGATTTTGATTTAATTATTTATTAGGTTTTTTTTTTATGTAGTTCTTATGTTTAGTGTTTTTATTTTGTGCGGAACGCCAAGAAAACCGCTAAATATTTTTACTAGCAGACTGGCATTGTGCCAAAAGAAAGATGAATTTGTTTTACATACGCAAATGGAAAGAGTAAACCACGTAATTAGTATTGAGCATTTTATGAAAAAATTAAGATACTTTACAAGATGGATGTTATGATTTTGTTGATATTAGAAGTTATATTATTGATGTATGTATGATTTTGTGTATTTTTATGTGTTTAGATTTTTTATATTACTACTAGAGCAACAATCATGCACTGGTACGACGCCACTTTTTCTCTTAAAACAGTAATAGTTAATTTTCGTGACGTAATGGACAAGTTACCGTTGTTAATTGTAGTCCTTAACTACAGGTTTTTTTTTTGGAAAACGCCCCTTTACGGTCCTTCCCAATTCGGCGTTAGTTTCGGATATTTTCCTTTTCGTCGCATGGGGCTATGCAGCCACACCAAGGAACCTTCCTCAAACCCCACTTAAGATTTCCTGTCATATCGTATTTTCATCTTCGAGGAGGCTTGAAGTCCATGTTCACGAACGTGACTGTGAACGGCGTCTATCCGGCTAAGCAAATCGCTCGCCAAATGAGTTCAAACTGGCGGCAAGTTACTACGTTGGTGGCAGCATCCGGATGGACCCTGCTAAAGTTCCTTGGACCACTGAATCAAAATGTACTGTAATGTAAAAAAAAATCTAGACAACTTTAGACATTATATTATAATATTTCTTTACAAAAAAAAAAGTAAAAAAAACACGCTTGTTGTATGGGAGCCCCCATTAATTTAATTTGTTCTAATTTGTGAGTATTGCAAGCGTCTATTTATTGCTTTTATGAATATCGAGCAAAAAAGTCACGTTTTGTATGCTCCCCACTTAAATATTTATTTTATTCTGTATTAAGTATTTTTTTTTCCGTGTGGTTGCCGGGTTAGAATAGTGCCATTCCATGTCTTCCCGTGGATGTCGCAAGAGGCGACTAAGGGAATAAAGGCTTGTAGTACTGTTAGGCGATGGGCTTGCAAACCTGTCACTAATACACTGGTATATAAACATCTTAGCCTGACTATGCAAAATGTGGTTACAGAATTATCAATAAGTTTAGAGTTGTTGGTGTTCTGTTGCGCTGCCTACCCCACTGTACCCCGTATGTAGGTATTTTTTATTATAGCGGCAACAGAAATACATCATCTGTGAAAATCTTTATTTTCACGTGTAAATAATTATGTGTGTGTAACTTTCCGTGGTTTCCATTCTGGCAATGACACGTGACAGGTGACATTTTAGTGTACATGACGCAGCTTATATGAAATCCAGTAGTGTACCAGCGTGTTCACTTTGCAATGTATACCGAAACGTCTCCTGTCACGTTTCATTGTCAAGATGGTGAAATAGGGGACTGATGGTTCCAACGGAAGACAAGCGCTGACAAATGCCAGCATTACGCTGATTTGCGACCATTTGGTTCTTTTAATTCTTCCTTTTATCGTGAGCAGGGACCGGAACCGGTTTCCGTAAAATACGCTTTTGATCGGGTTATTCGATAGGCTTGATTTTAAAAACCCCATCAGTGCGACAAACGTATCGCTGGCTAGCCGCAATAAAAGGCTAATCCATTGATACGATTGATTTGGCTTTCCGCTGGCAGTCTTACCCGTATCAAAAACCCTTAATACGCTTACCGCTTTTAAAGAGATTTTGATAGATGTCAAGCTATTTCAATCTCTGCGCCCAATTCCTACGACTTATTATTGCACAACCTAACAATAGAACGGTTAGAGGTCGGTATGCGCACGTGGCGACATTAATCTAGGTGCAAGCGGGCCTAAGAGACAACAATCAATAGGATTAACCCAACCCTATTGATACGCTGTTTCTTCAAGCTGCCAACACCCTATCGGACAACGAGCGCAATGGAAACGGTAACCTTACTCGAAAAGATAGTCATATCGATACGGCAACACAATCGATAGGGGGCCACGTTGTACGGGTAGCTCAGTGATAGGCTTTTGAATCGAAAGCGCTGAACGAATAAAGCGGTTTTCCGGTCCTTGATCGTGAGTAATTTGTGTGGTGTGAAACTGAGTGATAGAGTAAGAAATGACAAGATCAGAGAGGAATGTAGACTGAAAGAAGATGTAGTGACTAAGGTTGAAAAGGGCATGCTCCGATGGTTTGGTCATTTGGAAAGAATGGATGAAAAAAAATTGACGAAAGAGATAATATAGTACGAAAGTCGGAAGGGGCCGCCCTAGGCGTACTTTTTCGAATCAAATCGGAGAAATTCTGCAAAAGAGCCGAATCCTAAGTGTCCGAAACCGACGTGCAAGCATGACTTGATGTATGAATGTAGAAGAAACGAAAGAGATTTGTCAGGATCGTAGCAGGTGGAAAGAAGTGGTCTCTGCCTACCCCTCTGGGAAACAGGCGTGATTGATTAGTATGTATGCCATATCCCAATTGTATTTCCAGATCTGAAGGAGGAAGTGTCGGAGTACGAGGAGCTGAAGCAGGAGGACCCGCGGCTGGCGGACCTGCTGGGCTTCCAGCAGCTCACCGTTAAGCGCCGGCGCCGCCCCGAGGGCTGCGGTCAGTGCTCTCTTGTATATCACTTGTTTCTAGGGCGCAGAATTTCTGGAGGAGCTTTTGACAAGTTGTAGGGAGAGAACACCACTGTTTATGTTTTTTTTTTATGTTAAGGAGAAGGCACACGAGCGCTCAGGCCACCTGATGATAAGTGGAATCTGAAACCATAGACATTTGAATTCTAAGACTATGATCCTAAGAACTCAAATGCGTTGCCAACCCTGAGGACTAAGATTGAATGCCACTATGCGAGTAATTTCACCGGTTGTCTTATCCCCATACCGGAACACAACCATGAGAACACTGTTGTTGTTGTTATCGATCAATGCAAATACATAGTTACCTTATCAAAGTTATCAACTCTTTATAGGTATCTAATATGTGTTGATAGGAATATTGTTACCCCGTGTCGTTGCCAGGTTAGAATAGTGCCGCTCCATGTCTTCCCGTAGATGTCGTAAGAGGCAACTAAGGGAATAAGGGCTTGTAGTACTGTTAGGCGATGGGCCTGCAACCTGTCACTAATACACTGGTAAACATCTTGTGCAAAAGGTGGTTACAGAATTATCAACAAGTATTTTTAGAGTTATTAGTATTTCTGTAGCTCATGGCTATGTAGAAAACTTAAGGAAACCCAATAACATTTTCTCTTTTATTATATCAAAGGGTATGCAAACAAGGACTCAGGCCACCTATGACGAAGTGGTCTCGGAGATACTATAAGTAAATTTTCTCAAGTTATAAAATATATATGTTTTCGTGATTATACTCATAGTAATAAAGCAATTTAATGGATAAAACTTTCAGATATTTTGAACGCAAACGCAAGCCTAGAGCTTAGTTTGGGGACTAGGTCAATTTGTGTGAGATTGTTTTGATATTTATTTATTAATTAAATTCTAATCTTTGTACATACAGAACAAAAACCAAGGAAGATCAATTCTCGATCAGCTCTCACAATTTCCCTCCGCACTCTCTCTAAAATGGACAAGATTGATAAGATATCTCCTCTTAGCTTGGACACTACCCGACACATGAGCGAAAGCCGGAAGCACAAACACAACATAGAGAATTTACTAAAACACTGCAACGGAACTCCATTTTCCAACAAAACTCTGTGTGGCTACATCTGTGCGTATTGCAAGGAAAGTTACGCAGACCCGAAAGAATTAAGGACCCATACAGAGTCAACGCACAAAAATGAAGAATACTATGACTCGAAGCGAATGGACAAGAACAATATGTCAGTGAAATTGGATATTACTGATCTGAAATGCACCCTTTGCAACGAAAGATTTAACGTAGTGTCAACTCTAAAGCAGCATTTGGCCAAACAACACGAATTAAAGTTTTACTTTGATGTGAAAGACTATATCATGGAGTTCAAGTTGACCGATAACGAAATACTAAACTGTGCGCTTTGTAATTCTACGTATGAAACATTCAAGATGTTGCTACAGCACATGAATGGGCATTACAGGAATTTTATATGCGAAGTGTGCGATATGGGCTTTATAAACAAGCATCGATTGAAGAATCATGAGCGGACGCATGATTTGGGAAACTATAAGTGCTCGTTTTGTGACAAAGTATTCAGCACGAGAGTCCGGAAGGTGTGTCATGAGAAGTATACGCATAACAGCAGTGCGAGGTATACCACAAATTGCCCGCAGTGTGATAAGTCATTTACAAGTTACTATCAACGGAATAGACACATGTTCACAGAGCACAACACCGTAGCAGCTTCTTACAAGTGCAATATATGTGATAAAAGCTTTATTTTAAAATCAAAATTGACATCTCATATCAAGAAAGTGCATCTAATGGAGCGGAATCACATCTGTCCAGAGTGTGGGCAAGGATTCTTCATCAAGCAGTCCCTCGACGAGCATATGATTAAGCACAACGGTGAACGGGTTCATAAGTGTTCAGTGTGTTTAAAAGCTTATGCTAGGAAGAAGACTCTACGGGAACATATGAGAATTCATAATAATGACAGGCGGTTTAAATGTGGTGTGTGCGGGCTTGCGTTCGTGCAAAAGTGTAGTCTGAAGAGCCACATGCTGTCGAACCATGGGGTTACTCTCTCCGAGTTTGAGAGCCAGGAAGCTGCTCCGGCCACGTAAACTAATGGTGAATTTAATTGGTTATGCAATGGAAAATAACTTTCTACGGACAGTACACAAAGTCAAACTGCAGACTGAGGTGCGTAGTATGCATAATGTAATAATTTCTGCTGAAGTGTTTCGCTTTGAATTTGTTGTTACGTCTGGAATATGCACGACGCTAATGTTAACGCTTTTCGAATACTGTCACAAGCGCTTACAATAATCCTATACGTTTTCTATAATAATAGCGATCTGGCAATGCATCTTGTCTGCGCTCACTGAAACTCTGACAGCCTGATTCGATGTGGAAGAAAAAACCAACAATACTTTTTGAGGGTTTTTATTTTATTTATTATAATGTTTGGTTTGGGAGATATTTGTGATTTGAGACAAAAAATGGAGATCACCAATTTCTTAAAAATATACGTGTGAGTGATAGTTAAAAAAAAGTTAGAGATTTTTTAATTTGTTACTTCATTTATATTTGTTAACACTTAAAGTTCATTTTAATTTGTTTCAAAATTGAGATGATGGCACTTGAGGCCAAAGGTGAACTTTATTTCCTTGCAGGTAGGTTCACATTCACACTCACAAAAATCTCTCTGTTTGTAGTATGGTGGGCCTGATAATGTACTTAATGTACTTGGGACAAAGGCCGCTTCCTCATTGGACGGTACCACAGCAACAACATGCGCTCGGCATACCGAAGCGATATCGAGCACATGTAAACCAAAGTAAACTTCTTCATTTGTGGAATTGCGACTTAACTAGACTCGGAATATAGACACACCGCCATTTGTACATAATATTTCTGTGCTATCAAGATTCAAATAACTAAATTAGGCGCGGTCTACATTTTGATTTGAAAGCAATGAAAAATAAGACATGTGGCGCCATCTGTTGCCGAGTAAACCATTGTAAAATTCTTCGTTTGTTGAAATGCGACTTGAGTCGGAACATAGACACACCGCCATTTGTACATATTTCTACAAGATTCAAATAAAAAAATAAACCGGCGGTTTGGCCATTGAGGAATCGACCTAAATATTAAGCAATGAAAAAAATAAGACATGTGGCGCCATCTGTTGCCGAGTAGCGCAACTCTTGCAAATTTGAAAACGAAACGCCGTAATCAAGAGAGCGCCAGGTCGTTTAAATCGTATTGCGTAATATAATCACATAATGACAGAAGTATTTTTTATGCTAATGTGCCCCTTTTTAAGAAGGCCAGATCATATTTATCATAGTTTTATATATCTCAATTTTGTTATATTATAGGTTAGTAACATGAAACTATAGTTGGGTCAATTCTTGTGACAGCTCACATAAACATGTGTTATTGTACACTTGTGTCGTTGACTTCTCATAAATGCTACATTCAAGATTCAAGCATTTATTGATAAAATGGTACATTTTACACCTCATATTATTATTAATCATCAGTATTACAATCTTTTTACAAGCTTTTATTTAACTTGCACTTTTCGTATGTCACTTCAAATGTCTCAATTCGATTTCGAACCTCTTCCCGTTAATGAATTGGGCTGAAATTAGCACCACATAAGCAAAGCCGATGACCAATGCAAAAGTATGGTATCTAAGAGTTGATCTGATGACGAAGTCGGAAGGTGGTGACATCCGCGATACTTAACGTAGACCCACCGTGTTTAGACTCATTAGTGTGGTCTTGATAAGTAGATAATGACTGCAAAAAAAGTACAGTCGGCAACAAAAGCTTGTCACAAAAGTGTTATTTTTGACCGAAACTTATGTCTTCCTTTTGTAATTTTGAGGTATATTTAAAAGGTTAAAACTGCCAGTTAGCGTTGTAGTTGCAATAATATTTATTAGAAATGTATTTTAAAAGTTGCAATGTTGTTTTGTTATAGGTTTATCATCACATTAATGATATCGTTACTAAGTAGTTTAAAAAACCTCGTGTTATATTCGTGATTTTAAACTAATTCCTCTTTATGTTTAAGTTTAAAGCCGTACATCACAAAATGTAAGATGCGAGGTTTTTTCAAAGTAGTGACGATAATTTGTTATATAAAGATCAAGATTGTTATTATCTGTTTGGGAAATTATTGTATTTTCAAAGTTCCAGTCACATTGACGGTGCAGTGTTGCGTCAACGTATTAAAAAACCGGAGAAGTATTTAAAAAATGTCCTACTCGCGCACTGAGGGCTCCGTACCGCTGCACAGTAGATAATATAATATGTTTTTGTTACTATTTTTTATGCTGGATCAAAGATTTTTTTTAGTTTTTGACAATTTAATGAAAACCAGTTTAAATAATTTCCAAGAACCATTTTGATAGCAAAATTATATTTGTGTGGTTGCCGGGTTAGAATTATGTCAATCCATGTCTTCCCGTGGATGTCGTAAGAGGCGAAAAAGGGAATAAGGGCTTGTAGGACTGTAAGGCGATGGGCTTGCATCCTGTCACTGATACATTGGTAAATTTCTTAGCCAGATTGTCCAAAAAGTGGTTACAGAATTATAAACAAGTATTTTAAAGTTGTTGATATTTCTGTAGCTATGACTGTGGAGGTATGTAAATGTATATATTCAAGTTGACACCGCGCTGGTAGGAATTCTTGCGTGAAATGTAAATTGTCCTTTTTCCCACAACCCATCCCGTAGAGAATCCACTTTAAGTTGAAAAATAACAAAAATGATGTGTTCCAATTGTACTTCCATATGTAGTTTTACAATAATGATACGTTCTTCCGTAGTTATATTTCGTTTGTTATATTTATGACTGAATCTATATATGGACATATTACTGTTTCTGTTATTTAAATTAAATATTTTTAAGTTTACTTGATGTTTTACTTGAAATTGGAAGCCCTAGGTAAAAGCCCACAGCTAAAATCTATAAGTGAAAAAGTTAGTAAAGGAGTTTGTTTGTAGTTGTAACACATCTGTTGGGCTAGTCAAGTTGCATTTGACAATCGTTAGCGCTTATGTTTTGATTGAAAAATGTACGGAATTGAGGTCAATTCCATAAATTATTCAATCGAAACATAATCCCTAACGATTGTCAAATGCAACTTGACTAGTCCCACTGTATAGACAGTTTGACATTCTATATTTGAAATTTGACGTAAGTTCCATATTCGTTGTGTACACAACTACATACAACACAGATTAGATTTCTGATGAAAAATGACTGACTTTAAAATTAATTTGTGTAGCGTTCTCATCAACGAGCGGGCCACCGTTTTAGCTTTTGGTACGATAAAGGCGTACATAAAATTGCTGTATAATCTGATTTTAAAGTTAAGTCATTTTTGGTCGGTGATATTAAAAAATCCCACCTCAGGTCCTTGAGTTTTCAACTATACCAGTCGACACGCGCCTTTGATGTTGGCGAAAATACCGACAGCGCCTCGCGACCATGCTATTATCTTATATCCTTATTGATATTCGTGGATTGTAACTATAGTTGGGTCAGCTAAGACATAGCTACTTCACTGTTAGTGGAGTCGCTATGGCTTAGATGATATAATACTCGTTGTTAGCTACTCCAAGTTTATTTATAAGGCTGTTAAGGACTCGCTCATGGCAAGGAAAAGGTAAACAAGCACACAAGCCACCTGATGGTAAGTGGGATCCGATACCCATAGGTATGTACATTGAAATGGGCAGGAAAAAGTAGTTAGTGAAAATATACTTACTGGAAAAAAAATATCGGGAAAAATTGCAAATGGAAATTCTGCTACCAATAAAATTAGATTTATAGAAATGAGTCCCAATCATCATTGTACTCCACTGGAACATACATGCAGCTTCTTAAGAGGCCGTATACGAAATTTTCCCGAGTTGCTTCTTTTCGTGATTTTACAGTTAAAATCAGTGCTTTTCTATAAGTTCTAGTGCACATCATGAAATATCATTGTAGTTATGATCGAATAAATGAGTTACGAACGAATGAGCTCCTTTTTTATTTTTGTCGAGTATTATAATGCGAGATTTAGGTTGTTTTAAAACATTATGTACTTATTGCTATTTGTTTATTATTTTTAGGATATGGTTTTATGGGATTGGGATAGATTTTGAACTGAAGTTTATTACTGTTGTTTTAATTTTATGAACGAGAGTTTTAATTAACCGAAATCAAAAACAGTTTTTGGCCCATTTTCCATAAAAAATTACCAAGTTAATCATATTTATACACAAAAAAAATATAAAGGTGGTAAAAAGTAGCAATAAATAGTAACTTTTTCATACCTTTTAGACGTCAAAACAATTCGTAAATATGCGATATTCTAAACCTCTTACAGCAAAATTCACAAAACAGTCGCCGGTTTCAGGTCGATTAATCAAAATAAAATAATAAAAACAAAAAAAGTAGCTCGTACATTCGTTAAAAATTTAAATAATCTTTCGTGTTGCGCATTAAAATTTGTAGAAGTAAAGTATTTCAACTGTAAAATCACGTAAATCAGCGAAATAGGCAAAATTTCGTAAAGGGAAAGAAGAAAAAGATAAAAATAGCAAACAATTACGTATAAACATATACCGACATAGGATAAGCCAGTAATTCCTCAGCCTAGATTTTAGTGAAGCCACAGATTGAGATTGCCTAATATCAGTTGGTAGATAGCCTATTCCATAGACAAACAGAATGTACGGAGAAGGATTTAGAATAATTAGTTGCGCGATGAACTTTAACTGTAAAACTAATAACCATTAAAAAAAAAAAAAAAACCGTTTTCAGTAGTGACATCTATTGAGGAGTAGCCGAACTAAGTTAACGGAAGGTGTACTGGTAACAGGTGTAGTAGGTAGGTGTGATCATAAATAATGCTGCTACTCCCCGCGAGATGGCCCTGCAATCAAAAATTGTAACATAAAGGTAAAAATGGTTTTTCGAATTATGTTTTTTGTTACTTTTTTATATTTGACTATTAAGACTGCGTTTTTAATAAACAAATTTGAGATGAGAATCATTTGCTTAAGTGATTCTTATTTTGTCGAACGGAACGTTCACCGTACGTCAAATCAAACGTCATGATTGTCAACCATACCCTCGGTACCAATTTATTTATATGCAATATAATGTAATAGTAATATTTAGCAAATAAATAATATTGTTTCCTGTGTGAGAGCCGTAACGCAATGGAGTCCAACCTGTGCCGATGTTGTTTGACAGGAGGACTAGTCAAGGATTTTAATACTGCCTACTTTTGGTTGGACAGACACGAAGTTTATTCAGAAATGCTACAAGAATGCTTTAATATTGTCGTAAGTATTATGAAAGAATGATAAATTAAGTCCAGATTTTTTTTCAAGTGTCCGCCTTTATGCCTACAGCAAGCTTAGTCTGAATTACTACATGAGAGCTGAAAAGGGACCAAAAAATCTGGTTTCATGTTGTATAAAAATATTTTCATGTCAATGAACGACGTTGCGCACAAATACATATTTACACTATCTGTTAATACAATGAAATTTTCAAAAATTAATTCTGGTGTTAAAAGTACCTTGAATCAAAACAATCTATTGTAATTTGGCCTTCGGTTGCACCGTCACAACTCTCTAACATAGTGGTGGAAGGATCCTGTGCAGGGTCCGTCCTGATCACTACCACCAAGCAGCAGTGTTCCCATTGTGTTGTTGTTCCAGTGTGGGGATAAGACAATCAGGGAAATTATTAGCATAGAGGCATTCCATCTTAGTACTCAGGGTTGGCAACACATTTGAGGTCTTACAATTGTAGTTGTGAGAATACAAATGTCTATGGGTCTCAGATTCCACTTACCATCAGGTGGCCTTAGTGCTTGTGTGCCTTCCCATTACCATAAAAAAAACTGCTTTGCCCATTGGTATACTGGAAACTAGCTGTCATTAACATGGCTGGAATAGTGTTCTTCACTTATTATGACGTAAACTCCATTTTTTCAATACACAAAAGTATTTTGTCAGGAGCTGATGTATCAGTGTTTTGATTTGGCTGATGAACTTTATCAAGTGAATTTTTGTTTACATTTAGTTAAATAACTAAACAAAATGAAGTGTTAGTATAAACATTAAAAAAATTCAATAGTGAATAAATTAGGTTAAAAAGACAATTGTAATATTAACCTACAGTTTTTTTATACATATCTAGACATAAATGCGTCCAAACTTTGAGAAAAAAAATCTCGCTGGTGGCAGATGTGAAAGCCATATTATTAAAAAAAAAGGGTTCTGTACCATTATCTATACAGCATTAGACACTATAGTTTAACCATTTTTTAGTTTCACCTTTCCTGATGTCTATCTGTAACCAAATCTTGTAAAAGCTGAAAAAAACACATTTGTAGTACGGGAGCCCCATTGAAATATTTATTTTATTCTGTTCTTAGTATTTGTTTTTACAACGTTAGCAACAGAAATACATTATCTGTGAAAATTTCAGCTGTCTAACGGTTCATGAGATACAGCCTGGTGACAGACAGACAGACAGACAGACCAGCAGTGGAGTCTTAGGGCCTGTTGTTTGATCAGTAGTTAAACTAAATAATGGTTAAAAATCGTAACTATTGCTTAAATCTCAAGGAAATTTGTCAAACTTTTGATTTTTTTTTTCAAATATTAACATTTAGTTAGTTTAACTACTGATCAAACAACTCTCCTTTAGTAATAGAGTCCCATTTTTACCATTTGTGTATGGAGTCCTTAAAAATATACTTTTGTTTTAGTATAAAATTAGTATCATACAATACTCTTTTTTAAAAGTGTATTCCAATCATAGCTTGGCATAAAATAATTAGATTTGGTGATAGACAAAATTACAATATTCTCAAGTTCAAATATCACATCAAACAGCAGTTTTTGGGTAAAAATTGGATTACACTGTCAACTTTACTCGTTGCAGTGCCGTCTATTACGGTAGCGCGTAGCTACTAAAAAGTGTTTCTATGCTTGGTGGATAAACCTCGTTGGCGGCGTCCATAAGCTTTAAAATTATTTCTAATATACTTTGAAATATCAAAATCATGTACAAGTATTTATGATCCTTTATTTTTGATGTGTGTACTGGATTCTTAACATGCACATGTTATTAAGTAGACATGGTGTAACTCATGAGTGAGCGACTCAAATGAGCTATATGATTTGGTTTCGCTCATTCACTCTTTTGTTTACTAAAGATTCAAGTCGCTCAGTAACTCATCTATCTCAATACAGGTGAAAAACTTAATTACCTAAAGGACCTGTTGCATGTGGTTGTGTACAAAACTAATATAATATGGAGCTTACGTCAAATTTCAAATATAGAATGTTGAACGGTCTATACAGATCTGATGTGTTACTATTACATAAAACAGATCATTTACTTCAACATTTTATCTATACTACTCACTCGTTCTTATTCATGTGAAAGTGCCGAGCCAGCCGATCCAAACGAAAGGGAAGAGACGGGTGATGCGAAACAGCACTCGCTCGTCAGCAATATAGTCTATGCGAACTATATTAATATAACAATACAACGAAAGATATGAATCAAACTTTTCAATTCAGACAAATGATTTGCGTATCTCTATTATTAAGTGTAAAACCGGGCAAGAGCATGTCGGATCATGCTCAGTGTAGGGTTCCGCAGCCGTTAAGTACTACAAACATAAAAATCAACAAGTAATAACTAATTTTCTATTTAAGTCGTTTGATGCGGTCATAGATGATTTTATAAGGTATAAACAGTTTACTTAATCACCTGTATCTCAAGAACCAATGGTGTCTACTTAGTCGTGATAGCTTTCCTTATAAATTCGTTATATGTGCTTTCATCTAGGATATTTTTCAGATTTTTAGTATTCGTAGTTTTGGCTGTAGTGGACACTTGACTCTAACAAAAATTAGCGCTTTAAAGCTTAGATTAGATTAGATTAGATTAGATTATTTATTGCTCAATATAAAATTACGTTACAAATTGCACATGTCAAGTTATAAGATTTTACATTAAGGTCGTCATAAATGAAAATACATGAAAGAAACACAATATGGGGAAGTTAACAAGAATATAAAACAGATTTACATAATAACAAAGATGTCGAAAGTTAAGAAAATAAAATCACAATAACAAACAATAAATAAAAAATAAAAAATAAATTAAATTAAAACTTTAGGTCCGTGTACTCTTTAACTGAGTACAACGGGTTATCTAACAAAAGGTTCTTAAGTTTGCGCCTAAACGTTTCGTCAGATGTTTCATCTTTGAGTGCGGCGGGAAGGTGCTCATAATATGTAGGGCCAATGACACGTGGATTTTTTCCTGCAAGCGCCATGCGACG
Organism: Acleris holmiana; assembly: GCA_949316455.1. NCBI lineage: Eukaryota > Metazoa > Arthropoda > Insecta > Lepidoptera > Tortricidae > Acleris > Acleris holmiana. The sequence continues at coordinate 3,337,860 of OX438789.1, read as the reverse complement.
AGGGACTGTGCGCAGGCGGCCCGTGCGCCTGGTTTGTTTGCCGGGAATATGGTATCGTGGAAACATGTTTATGTTTTGCCTTACGTACATCATGACCTCATACAAATATCCTGAGTAATGCGTCATGATGCGTTGCGAAACAAATAAATCCCTGCAGGAGTGTCCATGCTTCACCCCAACTACTGTACGCAGGGCACGTTTCTGCAAGACCATCACTCTTTTGGCATCCGTTGAGTTTCCCCAAAGAAGTGATCCATACGTCATCAGCGAGTGGAAGTGAGCAAAGTACACTTGTCTCAGCGCATCAGGAGAAATCAGTGGTTTCAATTTTCGCAAGGCAAAAGACGCACCACTCAGTCTATTACACAGCCCGTCGACATGGCTCTTCCAGGTAAGGTTCGAATCCAGTGTGAACCCAAGAAACTTACATTCAGTGCAAAGCGGCATGGGACTGTTCGCCACACATGGAGGCACTGTGATATTCCGCCCGGTAAACAACATGATATTCGATTTGTCCACATTTAACAATAAACCATTTGAAATAAACCACTTTTGCAGTTGTGTGGTCGCCTCGTTAATCTTTTTGCCAAGCTGTTCATATGTAGGTGCGCTCACGATGACAGTGGTATCATCCGCAAACAACACTGACAGGCCAGTGGTCACTGATGAAGGAAGATCATTGACAAAGATCAAAAATAGGGTGTTTCCCAATGATGATCCTTGGGGAATACCTAAGTTAACGGAACTAGTATCCGATTCTACCCTCTTCCCATTTATCAACATTTTGACAGATTGCTTCCGGCCGGACAAAAATGAATGAAACAATCTGTAAGCGGCTTGCGCAACGCCGTATTTTGACAGCTTATCCAAAAGTAATTTGTGGTTTACAACATCGAATGCTTTGGACAAGTCGCACAAAATGCCAGCCATCTTAAACTTATCATCCAAACCAGTCACAATACAGTCAAATACCTTATGCGCAGCTTCAGTAGTAGACATTTTTTTTCTATATGCAAATTGTCGGTCTGTCAGTAAGTCATTTTCTTCGAGGTGAGACATAAGGTGAGATGATATAATAGATTCCACCATCTTAGAAATAGTTGGGACTATAGAAATGGGTCTGTAGTTATTAATATTACAGCTGTCACCCTTTCCTTTATATACGGGACACACTCTATTAATCTTCAGTGCATCAGGGTACACTCCCGCTTCCAACATTTTGTTAACCAATACCACTATAATATCAGAGATGATCGGCCATATGGATAATATTATATTTAGGGATATCTCGTATGTATCAAGGGTTGTCCGTGTTTTCAGCATTTTCTGCAGAGCTTTATCTAACAGATCACGCGTGACTGTCGGCAGTGTGAACGGGGACACCTCCGCGCCACAAAGGTGATTTTGCACATATTTTGAGGAAAGGGATTCATCGCTTTGTATGACATATTTAGACGCTAGGCCAACAAAATGAGAGTTAAAAACATTCGGAACTTCGCTATCGGGTATATTTTTACCAGATGTAACGTCTTGTAAACAAATTGACTGAGACTTCGTTTTTATGCCAATTTCATCATTGACCACTCTCCATATTTCCTTAGCTGCATTACCACTATCCGTGAGTCTATTTTCTATATGCGTTTGGCGCGCTCGCAATGTGGCAGATTTAATGAGATCGGAGTAGTGTCTGATGCATTCGAAAATGATCGGATTATTTGGATGTTGACGTCTTATTTCATGAAGGTCATTGTGTTTTCGAATATATTCGCTCAATTCGTCAGTCATCCATGGAACCAGTTTCTTTTTATTTATTGTTATATTTCTGAGTGGAAAATGAATATCTGCATAATATGTCAAAATTTTAAATAATTTATTGAATTTAGAATTTATGTCAACATGTTCATCATATATAAAACTAAAATTATAATTATCAATGTCACAATAAAATGAATAAATGGACTCATCATTATAAAGCCGGCGCTCAACGAATTTAGTTTCTTTGTGGGTGTGTTGTGAATCTTGCATCCCAACCTCATACCGCTGTGCGTTATGATCACTGATAGCAGTGTCCAACGGCGAGACAGTAAGACGGTCGCAGGAATGGTTCGCTATACCGCAATCGATGGATGACGAACATTCAGCAGTTTCGCGAGTGGGAAAAGTAACTGTATTTATACATCCATAACTAAATAATAAGTCAACAATCCGCCGCTTTGAACTGCCATCAGATAAGTAATCCACGTTTTAATATTACATAAACGCTTAATATTACATAAACGGATCGGTTGATCGAAAAACTGTTTTAACAAACCCACAATATTTTTGAAAGACCTATCCAACGACCCCCACACTATGGGGTAGACGAGAAAAAAATACATCCCCACGTTACGTGTAGGGGAGGTACCCTAAAAAAAAATTATTTTTATTTTACTGTACTGTATTCATGCCAAATTACAGCTTTCTAGTACTAAGTCTCTGCGCTAGGCAGCGGACGGACGGACGGACGGACATGGCGAAACTATAAGGGTTCCTAGTTTGACTACGGAACCCTAAAAGGCCAAGAGGGGCGTAATTCATCAAATGTTTCATCATCACTGATAACCTGTAAATGTCGGTTTCAGTTGACCCAGTCAGAGAGCGGCAGTATCTGCGAGCTGTGCATTAAACAGCTTCGGAGCGCCCTTCGCTTCAAGTATCAGGTGCTTCAAGCGGACCGAGACTTCGTGGCGTTGATTCAGAAGGAGACAGGTGAGAACCACCGAGACACAATATTGACACAGAATAAGTAATAGTATATACAAGTGTAGACAGATATCTCTATGACAGCAAACATGCGTATTTATGCCTACTTAGTACTTAGTTTAGTGGTGGTAGGACCCTGTGCAGGGTCCGTCCGGATCGCTACCACCATCTTATCCATTAACCACCCGCCAAGCAACAGTGTTCGCATTATTGTGTTCCGGCGTGGGGTTAAGACAACCGGTGAAATTACTAGCATAGACGCATTCCATCTTAGTCCTCGGGGTTGGCAACGCATTTGAGGTCTTAGGATTATAGTCTTGAGAATCCAAATGTGTATGGGTCTCAGATTCCACTTACCATCAGGTGGCCTGAGTGCTCGTGTGCCTTCTCCTTAACATAAAAAAAAAAAAAAAAAAAAAAAAAACACAATGTGTTAACGTTAATAATACATTGCACGGCACTGAAGTGACCTTGGTTATTTCCCCGACCGATAGCGGGGGCGCTCGTAAAGAGGCAAAATGCACCGTAAATCCGCGCCGCGAGAGTCTGTTTTATTTCGCCCGTCATGAGCTTTAAGGTGGGTACGAATTAGAGCAGCCTTGGGTTGAGGCACGCACGGCTCACCCATTTTGCTCAAATTCGTACGCGCTCACGCGCTGTGCGCGAGCAGCGGGCGAGCGGCGCGCGGCGAGCCGCAGAGAGTCGGTCTTATATAACTAAAAAAGTGACATGTAATATTTAAATTTTATTAATAAAATTTGAATTTAATTTAATTAAACATAAGTGTAGAGAAGTGGTTCATCTTCAAAAAAAAGTACATCGCGTGGCGTGTGGGGCCACTGACATAGTTCGAAGTCAGTGGCTAGATGTCGTCTCGTGTGCGAGGCTAGCGCCGCCCACAGCCGTACGCACGCGTTACGCACACATGCAAGCCGCGCGATGTACACTTGTTCGAAGATAAACTACTGCTCCTATACTTATACTTTGATTGCGGTCTGTATTAAGTGCGACGCCCATCGGCGCAACTCTAGCCCGCTCGAGTTGCGCCGAGCGGCAATAGGTATCAGAAACTCGTAAAGGGCCGGAGACGAAGTAATTTCTATCATTTGTTTCAGAAGAGAAACCAGTTGTAAAATTGGAGCCAAAAAATGAGAGCGATGAGGACTCTGACGATTACTTCTTGGCTGACGCAGGTACCTATGTTCTTAACCCCCTGTCCAGTAAGTTACGTAGTTGTTACGTCAAGTTAACCTCGTCAGGCCCACCATGTTATAAACAGGGAGTTTTTTGTGAGTGAAAATTTTAATTTATCAAGGAAATAAAGTTCAAAGTTATAATATTTATTGCATGTCACATTACGCAAAACAACAGACATGCGATTTTTGAATATCACTGATGAAAAATAACTGACTTTAAAATTATTTTGTGTAGCGTTCTCATCAACGAGCGGGCCCCCGTTTTGGCTTTTGGTACGATAAAGTCGTTAAACTAGCAAAACCAAAAGGATGGCCCCCGCTCGTACATAAAATCTCTGTATAAATTGATTTTAAAGTTAGTAATTTTTGGTCGGTGATATTAATAATATTGATTAAACCTGAAAATTAAATGAAGGCAATCCATCTGTCAGTGGTAAACTCGAAATAATTCTACTGTAAAAGTTATCACGTTAACCTTTTGAAGACCCCGGTCGACTACAACGTTACGTGTCCCAGAAGCCAACGACGTCATTTGCCGACACCGCGCCGATAGAAAATGTATGGAGCGTACCGAGCGTTCGGCTTCCTCGGCTCGTAAATCTGGTTAGGCCACCTGGTCCGACTGCGTGATTCGACTGACCGATATTAGTGTCATAAATATGAGGTAGGTTTAGGTTATGTTTCTTCTTCAGCTGGCGTGGAGGAGCTCCGCTGCCTCTGTTAAATTTAATTTGATATAGTAAGATTGGTCAGTCGAACCACGCAGTCGGACCAGGTGGCCTAAGGGGAAAATCCGCTGACGTGTGCAGCCGACAGTGGCCTTCAAAAGGTTAAGAGAACGCCGAGCGTCCATTGGCGCCCTCATTGCTTTTATGTGTTTTCTAATAAACTGCCGTATAGCGTGTGGTTGCGGGGTTAGAATAGTGCCACTCCATGTCCTCCCGTGGATGTCGTAAGAGGCGACTAAGGGAATAAGGGCTTGTAGTATTGTTACGCGATGGACTTGCAACCTGTCACTAATACACTGTTAAACCTTGGCCTGAATGTGCAAAATGTGGTTACAGAATCAACAAGTCTTTTTAGAGTTGTTGGTATTTCTGTAGCTCTGCTTACCCCACTCTGGGAATGAAGGCGTGATGTTATGTATGTAATAAACTAAAGTGTTATCTTAAAATCTAAGAGCGCTTTACTGTTGTACAAATGAAGAAGTAATAAACTAAAGTATGTTTATTAGAAAACACAATAACAACACCACTGGACGCTCGGCGCCCTCTCAATAACACAATTTTTACTGATTAGAATATATTCCTAGATTACCAGACTATAACTAATGGGTATATACCAAACTTATGTGTACCTGAAAGGTATTTTTTTGTTTGTCAGCAAGAGAAGTGTCCGCAGAACCCAAGCTCGAGGTCGGAGTCGCGGAGAGCGCGGACAGGACGAAGCTGCCACGGTCTGCGCGCGCCGCTCCCTTCAGTAAGTATCTACCGCCAAGATCGAAATATAACTTTTTTTATTTCAACCGGCCAAGTGTGACTCAGACTTGCATACGAAGTTCCGTACAATATTAACCTCGTGAGACGTGTTTCATGAGCAATATCATAATCAAGGCAATTATCCGCCTCACGAAGATCTCCTTGTTTGTGGCATAGTGGGCCTCACCAGGTTAAGATCGCGCAAAAGACGCCGAATAAACCCACGTATCGTGTGGGCCGATTTGATTTATAGCCTAAACTCATTTTAAAAACCAACGGGTACGACAGCCTCGTAATTTGATCCAAAGGCTAATAAAACAACGGTAAGTTGCTAAGGTCAGTGCTCTTGTGGTTCTAAATTAATATACAATCTCAGGGAGACAAACGACTCTGGTAGTTAAATTACAGCCACCGTCATCTGACGGCCAAGAATGGCGTTTTAGACAGTCTTATTATTAATCTACTCTGCAGAAGATGACGATACTTGAAGTCGAAACGATTTCTAATTCTTATTCCTACTCAACACATAAAAATAAAATAAACACGAGATGGCGCTTCTTGAAGTTCAAACGCTGTCTTCATATTCCAACTTGACACTAGATGGCCCTACTTGAAGTCCAAACCAAACGCTAATTCTTATTCCTATTCGACACAAGATGGCGCTACTTGAAGTCCAAACCAAACGCTAATTCTAATTCCTATTCGACACAAGATGACGCTACTTGAAGTAAAAACGCTGTGTAATTCATATTCCTACTTGACGCTAGATGACGCTGCTTGAAGTCCAAACGCTGTCTATTTCTTATTCCTACTTGACATTAGATGACGCTACTTGAAGCCTAAACATAAAACAATTTAATTTTTCCAACTTAAGGTCTCTTGCACTGAGACAGTATCTTTTCGGTCGGGGATTTTTCCAATTATTAAACATGAAATATAACGCACGAATAGCTAGTCTTACACCGCCTTAACATTGGATTTTAATTTCGATTTACTTAATTCGAACAAAGAAGGCAATTAATGTTATTATAATATAATAATAAGGTTTTTCTGTGAAGTTTTGTTCGTTTAGCTGTTAAGCGTACGTACGCCTTAGCCTAATAAGAGCATGAAAAACTCTATTAGTTCGTCTCCGCCTATCGCACAATCAACAACTTTCGAGCATAAGATGTTTTTTTATTTAACAGAAAGTGGTTTCGCTTTCAGATACATGCGAACATCCCGACATGGCGCCCAGCAAAAAAGTCAAACAGAACAAAACTCGCAAGATACCAAGAGAACCAAAAACTATAATTTGGACGTCGAAGGTGAAACAAGACAAGCGGAAACACAGGGAGAACCTCCAGACTGTCCTAAAATATTCCAACGCAGTGCCGTTTAAAAACAAGTCGTTGCTTGGTTTCATCTGCGCCTACTGTAATACGCCGTTCCCCGACCCAGCCGACCTAAGATCTCACACCGAGAAAGACCACAAGAAAGAACGCCTAAACTTCAAAAACAACTTCGATATGACCGAATACAATGTCAAGTTAGACGTAGGCGATCTAAATTGCACGTTATGTGAAACAAAATTAGACAACTTAAACATATTAAAAGTGCATCTAGTGAAACAACACAATAAAGTGATATACAGTGATATAAAAGACCATATTTTACAGTTCAAGTTGAAAAAGGGTGATGTGTACGATTGTGCGTTGTGTTCGTCCACGTATGAAACCTTTAAAATGTTAAAACAACACATGAATACACACTATATGAACTATTCTTGCAGTAAGTGTGACACGTCCTTTGCTACGAAGCGTTCCTTAAACTCTCACAGAACAACACATCAAAAAGGTAGTTTTAAATGCCAGCAGTGTGATAAAGTGTTTGCGAGTAAAAGTAAACAACATTACCATGAGAAGACCAAGCATTTGGGTGCGAGAAGCATTTCTAACTGTCCGTTCTGCGATGTACCATTCCGGAGTTACTACCAACGGAACCAGCATTTAGTCAAAGTGCACAACTCCGAAGCTCAGTACAAATGCAATGTATGTAACAAAGCTTATATACTGAAGTCTCTTTTGATGTATCATATCAAGAAAACACACTTGATGGAACGGAACCATCAGTGTGCTGAGTGTGGATATAAGTTCTTCAGCAAGAAAGCACTGAGCGCTCATATGGTCAAACACACCGGAGAGAGGAAGTACGCCTGCGAGGTTTGCAGCAAGTCGTACGCGAGGAAGTATACGCTGCGCGAGCACATGCGGATACACAACAACGACAGGCGATTCAAGTGCGAGGTCTGCGCCATGACGTTCGTGCAGAAGTGCAGTTTGAAGAGCCATCTGTTGTCGAATCACGGCATTAGCATGGCCGCTAGTGACATCGCTTCCATTGGCAACTCGTGAATTACCCACAAAATGCGTGCGTAGATTGCGTGCGGTGTTTTTGTATATTGCTAACTAGCCTCTCTTATTTGATGGATGTGAAGATCAGGCCGAGGGGGAAATTGCGTCTAAACTGCAAGAGGTCTTAAAAAGTCTTTTGGGTTCGATTGAAGTCTGTTAAGAAGAGGATCAGTATAACCTGAAGATTGTGTTATTTGATGTATTATGCTGCCGAGAAAGGAAGACGTCCACTGGACATGACGTAGCGTGACGGGTACTTAAGTAATTGTGATAATTAATTACTAGACTCCGCAATTTTAAATTAGTCGCCACGATAGGGTAGCTTGAGAACTAACGCTCGTTATAATATTGAGAACAGAAAAACCGGCCAAGTACGAGTCGGACTCGCGCACCCCCGTGCGCTCCCTTAAATATATTTATTTAAAAATTAAATTATTTATTTGTACAGTGAATATATTTCACTTAATATTATGTCAATATTTCAACCATCTACCTGTTGCCGTTATCAATATCGAGCAAAGACGAAAAAAAAAAAAATGAGTGAGTTAGCGTGGCCAACTTTTTGGTCCTTACCCATATGCTATTAGAATGTAACAAGATTCCCATTTACTTATCAAACTTAATAGCGATTCGTCCGTAACACTTATTCACCTGTATCTCATGAACCAGTAACGTCTTCATAATCGTGAATGAATCCGAGAATTTCCCACTTTTTTTGAGTTTAAGCTGCAGTGACTAGCAAAAGTTCAATATATCCTAAACTGTTTACCAAATCAAAAAAAAAAAAATGTAAAAGGGTTTTTTTATAGCTATCCCTAGCTAGAAGGTACCCTAAAAATACATTTTTTTACATACGTATCATTGATCTCAGTGCAAAGTATAAATGTGTGTGTACAAAATTTCAGTATTGCAAGTTATATAGTTTCTAAGAAAAACTAAGTGTGACAAACAATTTGACTTTGGATTACTAAAATGAATAACATACAGTTCAAGAATAATGTTTTCGTTTTAATTTAATAGAATTAATTTGTTACACTTAGATATAAATATGGAGTCTCATATGTCATGTAGCGGCTGATAATTTTTGTATAGAGCGGCTGTTTTTTTAATTTGTTATAAATAACTATTTACAAAACGCGTGTTGCTTTTTATTTTTAAATGTCAACTTCTTTATGAAATGAAATGAAATATATTTATTCAACAAAAACATGAAACAAATAACTCATGGCTTTGGGTCCTGAGCTAGGATTCCCTGTGTTACAGGACCCAGTGAGGCAACAACATTAGCTTGATACGTGCCTTCGTACAGAGTACAAAATCTAAAGGCTAAAATCTAAGAATGCAATTTTAAATTTAAGTTGTGAAATAAAGTGAAGTATATATTGACATAGGTGACAGTCATAGAGTACATTGAATAATAGGGTAACAGTCTTAATATGAATAATAGGGTAACAGTCCTAATATGAATAATAGGGTAACAGTCTTAATATTGGTGAGTCTTAATATTGAAGTCAAGGTTATACATGTAGGGTTGGAGTTGTTTATTTCACCACAGTCAGAAGCAGCTCAGTCTCGCGGTAGTTATATTGCATGAGCCACTGCGTTACTAGTTTTCTATGGGGTGGTCTAGTGGCCTTATAAGATTTACAGAAGATCTTCATAATGAACGGGGAGATAAATGAACTAAAACGTTGGGCAAATTTGGTGCGGCACTTAGGAGTTTTCCATCGTTGCCGTCGTCGCGTGTCTGCGTTGAAGTTCCCGTCGTGTTTCCTACCGTATTCAAGCATGACTTTTCTGAGACACAGCTGGCGCAAGGTAAGAACGTTGGCATCCATATAAAGTTATTTTGTGCTATAACGGAAAGGTTTATAGAGTGCGACTTTTAACAGTGATCGTTGCGCTCTTTCTAAGGTGATCAGGTGACTCTTAGCTGCTCCACCCCAGGCAGAGTTACAATATCCCAGTATTGACTCACCGAGCGCAAAGTACACTGTTCTGAGGAGCTCTGGGTACGCAACATTTCTTAGGAGTCGGAACACAAACATAAGCTTGCGAACACGACACTTCAGGGACTGTATGTGCTGACGCCAAGTCAAGTGACTGTCCAAATATATGCCGAGGTATTTGAATACACTAGTCCGCTCAAGGGTGTTATCAGTTCCTACTGTGGGCATTAGTAACTCGTTCTGCGGGCTGACCCTAATGGAAAAGTCATCACTAGGTTGACCTCCAGGAATGATGGAGAAACATTTTTTTTTTTTTTTTTACATTCAAAGTCAGTAAATTTGCGTCAAGCCAGTCTGCAACTACGCTCATGGATAGCTCGGCTATTTTCTGCACTTCTGACCAGTCCTTGCCCTCAACGAGGATTGCTGTATCATCCGCAAAGGACACAATTGTTGTTTTGTGCAGTTTAAGGTTGCAGAGACCATTGATATAGATCAGGAATAAAGTTGGTCCCAGCACGCTTCCTTGGGGCACTCCGAAATTCACATTTGAAAACTCGCTGTAATGGGCTCCTACCCGACCGCACTGCTTTCGACCCTGGACATAAGTTCTAAACCAGTTCAATACTAATCCCCGTACCCCAAGTCGTTCGAGCTTAGCCAAGAGAATGGAAACAGAAACAGTGTCAAAGGCCTTAGCAAGATCTAGAAATACGCTCAAACACTTTTCACCTCTATCAACACAGTCGACTATATTGTTAATAAGCAGATTGACTGCTTGTTCTGTAGAGCGTTTCTGCCTGAAACCAAACTGGTTTAGTGACAAGAGGCCATTACTTTCGACGTAATTGAGAAGTTGAAGATTTATGGCCTTCTCAATAAGTTTGCCGATAACAATAAGAAGAGAGATGGGCCGATAATTTGTGATCTTATTTTTAATTCCTGTTTTGTGGATTGGTGTGACTAATGCTACTTTGAGGACATCGGGAAATGTTCCTGACGTCATGCTGAGGTTACAAAGATATGCTATGGGTTCTGATAGGTATTTAACTGTCATTTTTAACAGGTGTGGTGTTATGCCGTCTATGCCTGGAGCACTTCCTATAATTTATAAGATCCTGTAGTTACATGTTAATACATATTTTTATTTTTATTATACAGTCTAGCGAATATTGGGACCGTAGAAGTTATTCCGTTAACAAAAAGAAATTTGAGCACTAGAATCTTTGATAGAAAGTTAAACATATTCCTGGTAACACCGAATAGCTATACTGACTGGTACCTTTTTAGGGTTCCGGAGCCGAATGACAAAAACGGAACCCTTATAATTTCGTCATGTCCGTCTGTCCGTCTGTCCGTCCGTCCGACCGTCTGTCCGTCTGTCCGTCTGTCCGTCCGTCCGACCGTCTGTCCGTCTGTATGTCACAGCCATTTTACTCAGAGCCTATTGGCACTATATAAATGAAATTTGGAGGATAGATGTATTCTATGAACCGCTATACAACGATGCAGTAAAATTGAAAAAAAAAATATTTAAGGGTGACACTCCTTACATGTAACTAGGGGACGAAAAAAATTTTTTTGAGTTACATCTGCGTGTGGGGTATTTTTAGATAGGGCTTCCAAAATGATACCGAGGCTTTTAAGTGACTTTTTTACGTAAGTGAACAGTTGGCGAGATATACGCTTCTAAAGTCGTAAAAATTCTGTCCGGGTGGGTAGCTTTTGAACTGTTAAATAGAACATTCTATAAAAATTATAGTAGTAGAACATACGAAATACTTTCAACCAAAATCGTTTTGAACACGATACACTGTGTAGTTTTTGAGATATTAATAAAAATAAAAATAAATTAATTTCAACCATGAACGTTCATCCCAGCTACGGAATCCTTCACTGTGCGTGATCCGACATGCACTTGGCCGGTTTTTCACGTATCATTAGTGTATCCAACAGTAACCAAGACAATCTAGGATACATCTTTTGAAACTCCATTTTCCTTGACTCTGAATAATACCCGCATTTTTTGAACATTTGCATGTTTCTTTCGCCCCATCACTCCGTTTTGGTTAATGTTTCGTAAATCGTATACACCTAAAACACTTACTCACTTTTTCATTTTTATTCCAAATAATAGCCTTTTATACATACATAACATCACGCCTTCATTCCCAGAGAAGGGACTCTAAAAAAGACTTGTTGTTGATTCTGTAACCACATATTGCACAAGTAGGTGATGTTTACCATTGTATTAGTGACAAGTTGTAAGCCAAGATAACATCATTTAAGTATTCCAGCCTTTTATACTAATCTAATTTAAAGCATTTCATAATTTAAAGTGAAATTTTTAATACAAATAATTTATAAAAATAAAACTTGGCGACTAAACTGCAATAAAAGGAAGGAAGTGCTACTCCATGTTTTCTCGTGGATGTCGTAAGAGGCGACCAAGGGAATAAGCGCTTGTAGTACTGTAAGGCGATGGGCTTGCAACCTGTCACTAATACTAGTAAACTTTTTGTCCTGATTGTGCAAAATGTGGTTACAGAATTATCAGCAAGTTTAGAGGTGTTGGTGTTCTGTAGCTCTGCCTACCCCAGTCTGGGAATGAATTCGTGACGTTATGTATATAAATTTTGGTGTACATATCTACATGCTCTGATAATGATGAGGCCAACTGCGGATCCAGGGGGGGGGGGGGTCATGGGGGTCATGACCCCACGCTGAGCTGGTTCCAGAACTAAGGTGGACCATTTTTACTAGAATCTATTTTTATCAAAATTAAATTATAAGTTCTTGACCACGACTATGTGACCCCTCCTGGCACCAAAGCTGGATCCGCCCTTGGATGAGGCTACGGTAAATACGCATCAAAAAAAAGTACAATACAATACAATACAAAACAAAACACTTTATTGTCCACCAAATGAAAACATTACACAGAATTTGCACAATTGCAAAGTACCACTAGGAAGAAAATAAAGAAAGAAAGAAAAATATTTTATTCATAACAGTAACATACAGAGATATATAATACAACGTGTTACAAAATAATCCGTAAAAAATAAATTACGAAAGTAGTGTCAACCCTAGTATACTGTATACCTAAGATACTGAACTGACGTTATTTAATAAGGGTTGACACTACTTTTGTAATTTCTTTTTTACGGATTATTTTGTAACCCTTCCAGACCCACCGTACCCCTCGGCCGTACCACAGGTGGTACTTTGACCAATTATTACTATTAAAATCGAATTTAACGCTGTCGACGGAGCTCTGCTATCGCAGAGCTCCTATTTCTGGGTAGTTTGGCCCTCCGGGCCTGCTGAAGGACTAACATAACCTAAACCTACCTCATATTTATGATACAAATTTTGGGTCAGTGGTACGGTTTAGGGGTACGGTGGGTCTGCACCCTTTTGTAACACGTTGTATATACAAAAAAAGGAAACCAGTTGACAGATACAATGCCCCTCCTTACGCAAAGTGCAATAATTTTATAGTGTAATTTGAATCTACTTATTGCACTTTGCGTAAAGGCAGGTACGAATTAGAGCACCCTCGGGTTGAGGCACGCACGGCTCACCTATTTTGCTCAAATTCGTACGCGCTCACGCGCTGTGCGCGAACTGCGAGCGAGCGGCGCGCGGCGAGCCGCCAAGAGTTGAACCGTGCTCAAAGGAGCCCTTTGATAAAGTTGCTGAGCCGTTCCACCACCGAGGCAATTTCTTCATCTTTCATTCGGTGCATTATGATAAACGCAGCCGCGGCTGTCATCGTCTCCGACGCCATTTTGAAATGTCCGCTCGCGGCGAGCACGCTGCCTCACCCACGCATGTTTATGTGCAACAATTTGACTCGAGAGTAGCTCGCAGCGTGGGGCGAGCATGCCTCAGGCTGAGCCACTCAGATTCGTACGCAGCTTAAGGATGGCAATACAGTGGTAGGTACTTAATTGAAAACGGTCCCAACTCTGCATGCGCTGGCCGTGAAGCCAACGCTAGTCTTTCGTTGGGACCGTCTGAAAACGCGGACGGCCACACAGATATTACGCTATATTTAAAAAAGCAAAAGAAATAAAGGTATACGAGAAAAGTTATTTTACTTAGTGCTTAGCAAAAACAAAAATAAAGGTACCTAGGGTTCAAAGTGTTTATTAATAAATAACTTAAAATAAACTTATTTATTTTCTTGCCGTTTTTATTAATTTACACAATATTGCACAAAAAAATGGCGGACTTAATGCGTTTAGGCATTCTCTGCCAGTCAACTAACTGGACGTCAAGGTTGGTGCTTTTACTAAATCTAGCTCAATTGTTAACTGGAAGAGATCTCTTAAAGGGATAAGTTCGCTTCTCTAAGTCTAGTTTTTAATCGTCATCTCTTTTGTTTATACAAGAAAGTGTTTACATAAATGTAGGTATGTATGTAAACACTTCCACATCAAAATTATGCATACTTATGTAGGTACTAGCTAAACATTATAAAAGAACAAGATAATTTGATTATTGATTCTTTTGTTAGACAATATGGTATTTTTTACAATAAATTCATCTTAAATTAAACAAGCTAAAACGTTATAAACACAGACATATATTAAATCTCGCCTGTTTCCCAGAGGAATAGGCAGAGACCACTTCTGTCAACCTGCTGCGATCCTGACAAAGCTCTTTCGCTTCTTCTACATTCATACATGGAGTCATGCATGCACGTCGGTTTCGGGTACTTAAGATTCGGCCCTTTAGAAGATTTTTTCCGATTTGATTCGAAAAAGTACGCCTATGGCGGCCCTTTCCGTCCCTTCCACTCACTTTCGCACTATATACCTCTTTCGTCAATCTTCTTTTATCCATTCTTTCCAAATGACCGAACCATCGAAGCATGCCCTTTTCAATCTTACTCACTACATCTTCTTTCAGATCACATTTCCCTCTGATCTTGTCATTTCTTACTCTATCAATCAGTTTCACACCATACATTCCAAGAAAATATAACTTTTATATTGGTAATAGCAAATCAAATGGAGAATAACACATGTATTTATTAAATTAAGTTGTACGAACGAACAAAGTTAAAGTAAAAACATGAAATATTGATATTTTGTTAAGGTAACGAAATAAAAAAATATTAGAATTATTAAATAATTCTAGTTTAAAACGAAATATAATGTAGGTGATATTGACCTATCTAAGCTTCCTCGAAGTATTTGAACAATATCATGGCGCACATTCGCGACCAATTAACACGAACAAAGTTAGCGGGAAAAAAAACTCGAATTTTAAAAACTGCGCCTAGATTTGAAAAAAATGTCGGGTAGTTATAGTATAGGATAGGAGTATAAGTACAACGACCTTCACTGAACTGGTTAATGGATGAAAAGTAGGTATACATACATACATAACTACATAACATCACGCCTTCATTTGCGGAGTGAGGTATAGCGGTAGACAGACCAACAGAATTACGAATAGCTCTAAAAAAATGTTGATAATTCTGTAACCACATTTTGCACAATCAGGCTAAGATGTTTACCAGTGTATTAGTGCCAGGTATTGTATATTAAATTAAGTATGTCAAAGAATATAGTGGGTTGACTATCAAATTTCAGTCCAGTATATATTTTGGAATATTCATTTGGAACATAGAATTTCCAAATTGAAATGCCAATCCATTAAGTAGGTAAAGGTAGTGTTATCTTAACCTCTACCAACCTGCATATTTTTTCCAAATCGAGATGTGACTATTTATTTCAATGCCCTTTATGACTTAGCAAGCATCAGGATGGTGCTTCACCATATGGTAGTTAAGACTGGCCTTCTGAACAAAGCGCTCCCCGCACAGCGAGCATACTTTATTCTTTTCCCCTTTGTGGATCTTCTCATGCAAACGCAGCGTGTTCATCCTCGGAAACTTCTTGTGGCAATACGAGCATTCATGTATCTTCTCCGGACGATGTTTTATCAAATGCCTATTCAAATACCTAACGTTAAAAAACTTCGAGTCACAAAGCTTGCAAGGAACAGTTCTCTCCTTAAGATGAACCTGCCTTTGATGGAGCAACATGCGGCTCTCATCGTTGTTTATGTAGCCACAAATGCCGCAAGTCGGTATTGGATAACCATGGACATGGTTCCGGTGTAGACTTAAGTCCTTTTCCGTGAACATCAACGGACAATCCGGACATTTGCGGAGTATGTGCATGTAGGATATGTGTCGATTTATTCCGACTCTTCGCGTAAATTCTTTCTTGCAATAGTCACATTGAAAGCTTCTTCTTTCCTTGAGCTCTTTGAGAGGTCCCTTCCCGATTTCTTCTAGATTATGGGCCTTAAACAGATGTGCCGCTTTTTTGGCGCTCGTCTTGAATTCTTCGTGGCAGATGGGGCATTTCACTTGTGTGTGAAGAGCGAGTACGTGACGCTTCATGGAATAGACGTTGTTGAGGAGGGAGTTGCACTGGCTGCAGAAGTATTTCAGGAAGATGCCGTCCCCGACCACAGACACATAGGGGAGGCTGCGCATCTCCAGTTCCAGCAGACCTGAAAATCGATCAAGAAACAGTATGTATAATAGCATATTAAGGGAAGCTCACCCAATCAAGACACATGCGCTGGGTGTAAAAGCCGCGCAAATAAAGAAAAGATTCTAAAATGGCGGCTTATACGTACTATGAATTACAAAAGAAGGACATAAGGTATGCCGTTCTTTCGCTGTGTTTTTTTATGTAAAGGCGAAGGCACACGAGTTTTCAGGCCACCTGATGGTAAGTGGAATCTGAGACCCATAGACAATTGAATTCTCAAGACTATAATCCTAAGACCTCAAATGCGTTGCCAACCCTGAGGACTAAGATGGAATGACTCTATGCTAGAAATTTCACCGGTTGTCTTATCCCCACCCCGGAACAACAATGCGAACACTGTTGCTTGGCGGGTGGTTAATGGATAAGATGGTATGTATGTATGTAAACACTTTATTGTACAAAAGAAAAAGCAAAACAATACAAAGAATAAAAATAAAAAGATGTACAAAGGCGAACTTATCCCTTCAAGGGATCTCTTCCAGCTAACCCTTGAGAGATTGAGAGAAGTGAAAGGTTGTGCATCGAGTAAACTTGTGTACAAATTTATTTAGAGCACCCAAAAAACAAAAACTAACCAAAAAGACAAAGAAAACAAAAAAAAAAGAACCATAGAATAAAAACAAAACTAATACATTCAAATTTACATAAATAGATAGAAAGATATGTAATTATACATAAATAAACATACTTAAACTTACATAAACTAAATATATGTATATATCAACATTTGGATAATTGATACAATATTTAGGAAATAGAGTCAAGCCAGAACTTTTTTAATTTGCCTTTCAGGGAATCTACCGATTGTGATTGCCTAATACCCGCTGGTAGCCGATTCCACAACCTGACAGAGTGCACAGAAAAGGATTTGGAATTGGATTTAGATTTGTGAGACGGGAAAGCGAGGGTGAGATTGGCCTTTGAGCGCAAACGGTTTTGGGAGACGGTGGCCATGAAGCGAAACCGCTCAGAAAGGTAGGAGGGAGAACGAGGATTAAAAATAGTGTTAAAAAGCAGCGACAGGACGTGAACATTTCGGCGAAAACGAATTGGTAACCAGTTTAGCTGTGCACGGAAGTGGGAGACATGATCATATGATGATGGTGGTAGCGATCCGGACGCACCCTAGCTGCACAGGGTCCTACCTACCTACCTACTATTTACTAACACTATTTATTTTAGCACTCTTTCGCAGCTATCGCTATATAGCGCGGATCAACAAAGTCTAGTCTAAAAAAAAAAAACGAACGCCGTCGCGTAAGCAGCAAAACTTTCCACCTGCTTTCGAAACTCCAAAAACGTTATCTCTTTCACCCTGGAATTAGTGGATTCGAACTCGTGACACCTATGGACTTGTGTTGTGGTATATTTACTGGATTTTCTTGTGAGCTGTGCCGACTTGCACCCTGATCTTCTGCCAAGGCCTTGGAACACGCGGTCGCCGGAGGATCGTAGCAGTAAGTCGCTAGACCTAGTTTAATACTTAACATTCACTAACGGGCGTTTTTAAAACCGGGCCTAAGGTTTGACATTCCTGATCGAAATTTGATCTAACGGATATTTATAAACCCCAGCCTTAGTACAACAGACGATTATAGCATTAACAGTTGTCAAAATTTATGAGCCAACAGTCGATTAACATTGATTAAATTTAACGTCGTATGGTGAAATTGGTACTAAACCACTCACTCACTTCAATATGTTACTGCCACAAGGTAAGTAGGTACTAAAATGTGGACCTACTCTTTGACTGATTTTAAGAGTCTTCCCAGTCCCCACTTTCTCACGCGGAATCGGCGTCAGCTGATCAAAAAACTCTATTATCTACGCAATAAGAGCGAAAAACGTCGATCGGCTCGGCCGCATCGATAGGTGTGGGGATACCCTAACTACAACCTACACAGAAACTAATAATAGTACTATACTACATAGAGAAAGCATAGATTTGACATCGAGCGACCAGAGGTAAGAGAAAGATATAATGACGAAAAAGGTACATAGGTATATTAGGGTTCCGTAGCCAAATGGCAAAAAACGGAACCCTTATAGATTCGTCATGTCTGTCCGTCTGTCCGTCCGTATGTCACAGCCACTTTTTTCCGTAACTATAAGAGCTATAGGTACTGTGGAAACTTGGTAAGTAGATGTATTCGGTGAACCGCATTAAGATTTTCATACAAAAATAGAAAAAAAACAATAAATTTTTGGGGTTCCCCATACTTAGAACTGAAACTCAAAAATTTTTTTTTCATCAAACTCATACGTGTGGGGTATCTATGGATAGGTATTCAAAAATGATATTGAGGTTTCTATTATAATTTTTTTCTAAACTGAATAGTTTGCGCGAGAGACGCTTCCAAAGTGGAAAAATGTGTGTCCCCCCCCCCGTAACTTCTAAAATAAGGGAATGATAAATGTAAAAATAATATATGATGTACATTACCATGCAAACTTCCACCGAAAATTGGTTTGAACGAGATCTAATAATTAGTTTTTTTTTAATACGTTATAAATCGTAAACCGCATTTTACCTTTCATTCAATCAACTCAAATATAATAAAGAATTAAGAAAAACATTTAATTTTATGAACATAAACCTTATGCATAAACCGTGAACCATTATTTTCTAATACGAGTAAGAAATCGGTAATAGTTTCCCAAGTAAACAACAATTCGCTTGGGGCTGTGGGAGCGCGTAGAACAAACGGTCGGACATGCTTGAAAATAAAATGTTTCACTTTCTTGCTGTTAAATGACTTTTTTGTAAACTTTAACGCTTAGACCATCATGTCTTATTATTATTTTTTCACTTATTTGCCTTGTTGGTGAATAGTACTCGAACAAACATCACTATCCGATAAACCCGTAAAACTCGACTATACTTCTAGGTACTATTTTAACTGTTGTGTAGTAGTTGAGGTCCTTTTTTTGATTTTATTACAAAGAATATATGTTTAAGTATCGCCACAACAAATAATATCTAGGTGTTTCATATTATAATTAATTATAATTGCTGTTTTATCATTCATGTAAAATTAAACTAGAAAGTCATGATTATAAAAAATGTGCCAAGCAATTCCAAGATACTAAGTATTACAAGTTATAAGTTAAAGATAATTTTAATACGCTGCATTTTAACCTTACCCGAACTTAGCCGAATTTTAGAGATATTTGCAATTGGAGGTCATTTTTCGAAAGCGCCTATTTAAAAGAAATAGCAATTTGTTTCTTAAATCTGCTAAGGCAGGCAGCCGAATAGAAATGCAGTTCTAACATCGAAGAATCGGTAAATATTTATTTATACATTAAATATTACGTTTTTTGTGTCAACCGAGCGCATGAATTAACTCCTTAATAAGGCAATTACGTCCATATGTTTTCAAAAATGTCGTTGTGAATTATAAAATGTTACTAACGATGGTTGATACAAAAATTTGCAATGATATAACAGATACATCATCAGCCATGAAATGCTTTATTTGCGGTGCTACTCCAAAAGCTATGAACGACATCGATGTAGCTTATAATCGTGAACCAAATCAAGACTGTTTTGAATTCGGCATGTCCTCTTTACATGCGTGGATTAGGAGCTTTGAATGTATGTTACATATAGCATACAATTTATCATTCAAATCTTGGTCAGCAAGAGGAGAAAATAAGAATGTCAGAGAGCAATCAAAACGCAACATACAAGATGAATTCAAAAGAAGATTGGGGTTGTTAATAGATATGGTTAAGCAAGGCGTGGGAAACACAAATGATGGCAACACTGCTCGGAGATTTTTCGCAAACTTCCAGATTAGTGCGGATATAACGGGTCTAAATGTAGATCTTTTAAAAAGATTTTACATAATACTACAAGTCATAGCTTCAGGACTCGCGATAAATGTAGATTCGTTTCGTTTTTATACACGTGAAACTGCGGAGTTATACGTGCAATTGTATGGATGGTACTATATGCCCGTTACCATCCATAAAATATTAATTCATGGAGCAGACATTATAAAACACAACGCAATCCTGCCAATAGGTGCATTATCGGAAGATGCACAAGAATGCAATCATAAAATATTTCGATATGTGAGACTTCACCACACACGCAAAATATCTAGGATTGCTTGCAATACTGATCTGATACATGCATTACTTTTACGGTCTGATCCGGTTATCTCCAGTAACATTAAAAGGACAACGAAAAAAAAACTGTTGATCGAAGCGCAGCCACTCATCAGTGAAACCGAAACCCAAATTATAGAGTATGAGTAACCTTTTGTAATTTTTTATATCATAACCATAACGGAGAAATGATGAAAATATGACCTTCTTTTCTATTTATAAGAAAAGAAGGTCATATTACAACAATATCTACAATAATTATTTACTATTTCGACAGTGCGCCTTGTGTAATTTAATAGCAATCTCTTTAGATGATATAATTTTAAATTGTAGGCGTAATAAAGAAATATGCATTTTTAAGTGAATCCTAAGCACAGGACCAATAAAAAACTTATCAAGGGATGTTTGCATGCGACCAGAATAAAATACTGACAAAAATCTTGCGTTTTTTTTTTTTTTTTTTTTGCTATATAATCGGAAGACTATTCTTTTCCCCTATTAATATGTTGCTAAAAATGCACTATACTAGCATTTCGTTATAATTTAGAGGCCATAATAATAGCAGTTTATCTGCAATAAACAGTTTACTGTCGCGCACTCGCATGTCCGACCGGTTGTTCTACGCGCTCCCACAGTGGGGCGTGACTTTATCGGTAGCGGGAGCGCGCGCGGGGAGGTTCCCGACTACGCTTACCCGAACGGGCAGCCACGTGAGGGCAGCCGTCATTGACACTCGTGTGCGCGGAGTTATTGTCAAACTGGAATATATATTAGCTTGTTTAGCTATCACAAGCCTATATGGGCTCGCATATAGTACCTAATTATAATGTTTACTTATCAATATCTTATTTAAAAAAAAACACTATTATTAAAACATCGATCAAAGTTACAACGAGGTACAAGAACTTTTATATTATGTATTTTTAATATCTACGTTACAAATCCTAAACCGCATTTTACCTTTCATTCAATCAACTCCAATATAATAAAGAATAAAGAAAAACATTTATTTAGATGTATAGTTGTACGGAACCCTACGTGCGCGAGTCCGACTCGCACTTGGCCGGTTTTTGTAGTACTACACAATTTGACCGATTTACATTAGGCATACGAGTACATATGTTGCTTACAGTTTGAAGTGTGCCTATAATCCAACTATTAAAAAATGCCCGGTCGGTGATGAGACTGATGAGACACAACATATGGGTCGGACATTTTTTCTTATTCCTCTTACAGGAATCGCAATAAGGTTATCTTCTCTGTCAAAGCGTGTCAGGACCTTTTCCCAGTTTCCGCCTCATCCGCAGCCTTATACTGTCACTCTCGTTCACCCTCGTTCGTTCTAAGGCACCCCACAGATGATCAATATATTTGTGCAATCACACTGATTGCCCAAACTTTTTGATCGTCTATGGCTATGATTGAAGTTTACGCCATAATTTTATAAAAGTTTGACAGAGTTGAATTTTGTTTGTGCCATCAGGTGTTATTGTGTTGTCTGTAGTAGTGATTGCTCAATTTACCGTTTTATTCTTTCTTCTTTAATTAAATTATCAGCGCAATTGGAGCAGCCAAATCCTTGTTCATCAGACAACTTTCTCAATGTAGCTGTTTTTCACGTGACTTTGAGCCTGATAACTCAGTTTTAGTTTTTAATAGATCATGGACCATAGATCATAATGATTGATGATTAACTCAATCAATTGACACGTGTAGGGGCAGAGCCTGTTTCAATCATATTGTACAAAAATACGATTGCGCAAACATTTTGAAGGTCTGTGGGGGGCCTAATGCGAGTCTATAATATAAAAAAAAACCGACATCACCCCAAACCTTTTTTAAACCTCTCGCACTGTAAGTATGTACATTATAACCCCTCTACACGATGGGCCATCATGAGCCAGCATAGGGATGAAGTAGTGCCTAACAGTGAGATACAAGAATATGTTGCTCGCTCCAAGGTAAATAAAAATAAAAGCTCTGCTTACACCGACCCATATGTGCCAACGACGCCATCGTGAAGAAGGGCTATTATACGATTCAAAAGATATCGGAGTTTTCGGAGCGAAATTGAATGATCGGGAATTCCTGTATCGATAAAATCACTTAGGTATCTACTCTTTTCCCCTATACTGTGATCGCTCCAAATTTCATTTGTATAAATATATGTTTATTGAAAGTACGGAAATTAAACAAGATAACTTAATTCTCTTCTTTAGTTTTGCGAATATTATATAATTTATTCGTTATACAAAAAGTTATTATGTCCATATACGAGTATGTTATTGCTATGTTTCATTTTTTTTTTTTTTTTTTTTTTTTTTTTTATGTTAAGGAAAAGGCACACGAGTACTCAGGCCACCTGATACCAACTGAATGCCAACTGAATGTGTTATATCAAGTAAAATTATGTAGAGTGGGTTTATCTCATGAATAGATATTTTGTTGTTATATTTATGTTCTATTATTTACCCGTTTGAAAAACGAAAATTTAATACAGTATCTATACAAAAATTAAACAATTAATTTTTTTTTGGGAAGGGGAGGGTACGCCCTGGGCGTACTTTTTCGAATCAAATCGGAGAAATTCTGCAAAAGAGCCGAATCTTAAGTACTCGAAACCGACGTGCATGCATGACTCGATGTATGAATGTGGAAGAAGCGAAAGAGATATGTCAGGGTCGTAGCAGGTGGAAAGAAGTGGTCTCTGCCTACCCCTCTGGGAAACAGGCGTGGTTTTATATATGTATGTATAAATTTTTAGATCCCAGTACCTCTACTTTGAAATCCGTAATTGGAACTACGGATCGCTCCGTCACTTTTTTGCTAATTAGTCGAGTATCGAGAGCAAAAAAGATAGTAAAAGACGAGGTTCGAATTACGGGTTTCAAAGTAGAGCCCTAGAGCCCTTATAGCGGCCTTACGTAAGATCCAAATAAAACAACCCTGTACATTACAAGATTTATATTTGATAAAAAATAATATCGTTTACTAAATGATCGTTCACACATTATGTACTTGTCGGTGGAGTAATTTATATGTTAATCTATCCACAACCACCTCTCTGACACTCGGTAATGACACGACTCCTACGTTTTATATTTATGTTCCTGTACTTTCTCTGTTTCTTTTGCTTTTATAACCATCATTATAGCCTCATCTTTCTTCTTGTCCATTCTATCGTCCGTAATACTGTTTTCTTTCTCGTTTTCTTCCTCACGGAGCAACTAATTCCATCCGCCATTAATTTACCCTAATTTAACTTATCATCCACTGATTAAACGAATAATATTGTTACATTATATAGATCTACATTTATAAGTACCAGTCCATATTTACTAACTACACCTAAATGAGATCATACTATTCACGATAGTTTTTTTTTGCCACCTTTATTTTCAGATTGATAAAAATCTCTAGCAGGCATCAGACAAGCTTCACGTGCTCCTATGATGGTTTCTCGCATGAAACCTCAACCCAGACCTTTGCACGAACGAAGACCCGCACTCCTGGCACCGATACGGCCGTTCCCCAGTATGTATCCTATAATGAGTCCTAAAACACTCCCTCCGAGCAAAAGATTTAGCACACACATCACAACTGAACACCCTATCTTGATTATGTGTAATCATGTGATCCTGTAAGTTGGATTTGGTGAAGAACCTCCGCTTGCAGACCTTGCAGATGACATTCTTTTCATTCAGGTGGACGTTCCTTTGGTGCCTGATCAGAGCGCTTTCTTTCAACGCTCTCAAGCCGCATATCCCACATGTTGGCATCGGCACTCCGTGGGCTTCATTCATATGGAACAGATATTTTTTCCTGGCAAATTTCAGCTCGCAATGCTGGCAGTTCTTCTCTATATGTAGATCCATCATGTGTTCAGCTAGGGTGTTTTTTCTGCGGAATTCTCTACGACAGCATCCACATACGAACTTCTCCGGTTTCTCCATGGCATGAACGCTGTACATGTGATTCTTTCTCTGACTGTGGTACATGAAGGTTTCTGTGCATAGTCGGCACTTGATGAACTTCTGTTTAAGGTGGGTCCTTGATATGTGATTGCGTAGGTCGGATATGCGTCGGTAGGAAACCTTGCACGCTTTGCATCTGAATTGTTTGCTTGTGGATTCGTCCGGAACTTCGGTCACGAACTCATCCACGCGTGTATTACCTTAAACCAAGAGAAAATGTTATTAATTTGCGTCTCATCTATGATAATCATTAAATTTGTTTATGTATTCTTAAGGGATTAGCAGGGTTGTTCTAGATTTTTTTATTGCTTTTCTTCACGCACACGCGTGTTGAGTTTAAATCTTGATATCATCGTGAACCGCTTATCGTTTATAATAAAACAGATGCTAGATGCGTTACTAAAACTCACCAAAATGTCTGCGTGAGTTAATTTTAAAACAACGTTTCGTATATGTGGACGACAAAATCAAAACCAGATCGCCTATTGCAGCCGTATTGTAATATCTGACCGCTCGTGCGAGAGTAACGGAAGTGTTAACCACCGCAAAAAAGGCGACCATAAGGATAAGTATCCATCAGAGCTGTGGTGGCGGAGCGTTTTGCGACGATAAAATCCACCAATAGGAGAACTGCACTGAGCGAGGCTAGGAAAACTAAGTACCTAATCCTATTGGTGTTTTTTTCCTCGCGCACCGTTCCGCTACCTTACACAGCTCTGGTATCCCCCAGAGCGCTTCCTAATACGGGAGCTGTAACATAAATATATTTTGAATACTGTGTAGCCTACATAGCTCCAAAAATATATGCTCTCTAAAGTCGCCGCCTAAACTGTCCCCCGTGTCCAACGTGCCGGTACCGCTCCCGTTATCGTTGCTTACAGAATAAACAACGGATCGTTGCATACTTTTTTCCGCTCTCACTATCGCTGCACACGAAATATACAGTGGATCGTTGCGTACTTTGTTCCGCTCTCGCAATCGTTGGTCACAGAAAATACACCGGATCGTTGCGTACTTTGTCCCGCCCCTGCTATTGCTGCTCACGGAATAAACAGCTGATCGTTACCTTTTTGTTCCGCCCCCGCTATCGCTGCTCACGGAATAAACAGCGGATCGTTGCGTGCTCTGTTCCGCTCCCGCTACCTTGAATTACGTCACGTTGTTTTGCATATTTGCCTAAAAATTAAGGAAATAAATAAAATAAAATATGCATGATGTTTTTGTTAATTTTCTTCCTTCTTAAAGCTAGTAATACAAAAGATACCTACGTATTCAAGGTCACTATTTTATATTAACTTGCAATGTTTGTATGTTCGGGTCAAATCTAAAACATTTGAACCACTTCTCGCGGACCGATTGAGGTGAAATTTGATATACATCAGGACTTCGATGAAAAAACAGTAATATGGCACCATCGAACAGGGCCGAGATTCTACACGGTAAAATCGATATCGTTTTTGACGTGTTTCCGTATTATCATCGTTTTGATAACTCTTACGTCATTGACTTAATGGCGGCCGAGTCATAAACGATTCTAAAACACGACAAATGCGATATCGTTACAATTAAAATGCAGTAGAATAGAGGCCCTGGTCTGATAATGAAGTCGGAAGGTGGCGCCAGGATCTCCGCTATACTTAACGTAGAGCCACCGTGAGGGGACCACCGTCTTGATAAGCTTGTCCTCAGGGTTGGCAACGCATTTGAGGTCTTAGGATTATAGTCTTGAGAATTCAAATGTCTATGGGTCTCAGATTCCACTTACCATCAGGTGGCCTGAGTGCTCGGGTACCGTCTCCCTAACATAACAAAAAAAAAAAAAAGCAGCTGTAATTTAAGCAAAAAAAACTACAACAAAAGCTTGTCTAAAAAAAGAATCTTTGACAAAAGCTTATTTAAAATAAACAAGCAATAGGCAATCTCAATCTGTAGCTTCACTTAAATGCAGGCCGAGGAAGTACTGGCTTGACTCTTGTTCCTGACATATGACTGTATGTCCTTTCTTCTTTTGATACTTATGTTTAATTATTTATTTATTTATTTAGTAATGTATTTAATTACGTGCCCGTGTGGTTGCTAGGGAATGCAAATAACCGGTTAATACCCGAATTTAATATGCAAAATACGGTTAATAACTGGTTTTAACCGGTTATTTGCATTCCCTAGTGGTTGCCGGGTTAGAATAGTGCCATTCCATGTCTTCCCGTGGATGTCGTAAGAGGCGACTAAGGGAATGAGGGCTTCTAGTACTGTTAGGCGATGGGCTTGCAACCTGTCACTAATACACTGGTAAACATCTTAGCCTGTTTGTGCAAAATGTGGTTACAGAATTACCAACAACTCTTTTTGTAGTTGTTGGTATTTCTGTAGCTCTGCCTACCCCGCTCTGGGAATGAAGGCGTGATAGTATGTATGTATGTATGTATTTAATTAGAATTATACTAGTGTAATATTTGTTTTTTTTTTAATCCCATTTATTACATGTGTATGTTTATACGTATTTGATTGCTAATTTTATCTTTATCCCTCTCCCTCTCTTTAATTGTTGCACGTTAAGCCATACACTGTTTTATTTGTCTCTCAATCGCTCAAAGGTTAATTACTGGAAGAGATCTGTTAAAGGGTATCCCTTAATTTTTCACGGGTATCCTTTCATAATTTCATTTGCACTAATTTCATTTGCCATAATGTTCACTGGCTATAACCTTCATTTTCCCTAATTCACTTACCATAAATTAATTTCCCATAAAGGCATTATTTTCTGAATTCGTAATCCTTTCAGGTAATGTACATGCCATCGTATAGAGCCCAATAGGTTAGGTTAGGTTAGGTTAGGTTAGGTTAGGTTTCCCCCCCGATTGTGCTGCCACCTTGCCGTGGTGGGGGGGCTTGCGTGCCTCTATGATCCCCGTGGCTATACCGGACAGGGCTACCCATACCGGAAAGGCTCGGGGTGAGGGGCCAGACTAAGAGCGGCACGTCCCTATCCCAATCCCACCTTCCCGATTTCCCATTCCTTCCCAGCTCCCATCCTTCCTCCCTTTTCCACCGAACCAGTGGCGGGATATCCACTTTCCAGGGCCAGCGCGGGCCCGGGGAACCAAATACTCCCCAAAAGAGCGCACATGAGGGGGGCGACGAGGGGGAGTTTGAAGGGACGGAGCTCGGGTAGGTGTCCCCGTATCCCGTTCCCGGAAAGCGACCCTGGTTCGCCCAGACGTGAGTCTCGGGTCTAGTGACCTCTGTTTTCAGAGGACATTTTAGACCTGAGACAGGTGTAGTGTGGGTGTTTGAAGGATCGTGGACTTACCCCGGTCACTGCGACTGGGGGGAATAGCCTGCCGGAAAACACCCTACACTCCATGCAGGCTGTGAAGGGAAGGCGAACCCAGCTTTTGCTGATCGCCTGAACTTCATGGGGAGCCACGTGGGTGAAGGGCCCACATTGCACGGCTCCCCCAGCTTGGGGAGATCGCTGTGTGCGTACGCAGTCGTCTCCTCCTTTGGCGGTGTGCTCTTCGGAGTGGGCTGGGAGGCGCCCAGCGGGCAATGCTTTGGCGGTACCGCGGCGTCTCCGTTAACCAGCCAGGAGGGTTACGCCGGAGTGGTTTTAAACGGTAGTTCGCTTAGGTGAGAGTCCGTTATACCCCCCATTGCACGGTCATCCTTAGGCCATCGGGGGGATGCGTAAATGCATTTCCACTTCGTCATCAAAAAAAAAAAAAAAAAAAAAAAAAAAAAGGTTAGGTTAGGTTTCAGAAAAAATGCCTTTATGGCAAATGAATATAATAAATTATGTCATGTGAAATTCGGGTAAATGGAATTATTGCATAATGTAATTCAGTCAAACGATAACCCCCTTAAAGGGATAAGTTCGCCTTTGTACATACCTTTTGTGTTTCTACTTATCCTTTGTTTCTGCAATAAAGAGTGGGCGACACAATCGTAATTTAACAGGCAGGGGCCTGTTATATAAAGCTACATTTTACAAATTACAAGCGGAAGTCTCTTTCTAACTCCTTTTGCTAGAAAGAGAGTTCTAAGTAGTTTGCTTTTAAAAAGTCCAAATGGAGTAGGGTCAGTGAATAAAAAATGTAACTAAGTAAAAATTTATAATTCGATTAGGTTGTTAACAAATTTTAATGTAAAGTTGTTCTAACATCGGTGAGGACGTTAAAAATAATTCAAAGACAATTACAAGAATTGATCTGATGGTTGTTTGAGACCGCGGATATAATTATAAATTTAAAGGGCGGACAATGGATGCAATATGGTGACGAAAGCATAGAATGCATAAGACTTTAATTAAATTTCAAGTAATATTTATGTAAAATAATATATGCAGTTTTGTTATATATCAGTAAGTGCCTCAATCCTTCATAGTACATAATTATTATATTATGAAAGTTCTGGCCTATTGTAAATTATCACCTCTTGAGAGTCTTAAGACTATTAAGTGTTTACACGTGTATAAGTGTTTACACTTGGGAGTAAATCAATCGAGCCACTTAGTACTGAATTTCCATAGAAAGTGCATCGATTTCTTGCTCCCAAGGATACGTACGTAATAATAAATGTCTAAGATGTCTTAAAATTATATAAGTACTTTATATATTCCCTTTTTAAAAGTAATTGTAGTCTTATCCATATTACGTATACCGTTTGACATGATTTTGACGTAATTTGCATCCGTCATCCGCCCATTAAGTACCTACTTGTCTTACACATAGTACTGCCGTAATACCAAAGAAGGCGGTTAAGTGCAATGTGGTAGTCGAAGCATTCTAAACTCTATTGGTAAACACATTAAATTTCAAATGCTTATAATATTTTTATGCAGTTAGTCCCCTTGTTTGGTATAAGGGTAGACAGTTGTATCGGATTCAAAATAGCGATCGGCAACCTTTATTTTCAGGGTTCCGTGTAAAAAGGATGTTATGTCTGTCTGTCAGCGAGCCGTATCTGGGTAGGTTTCAAAATAATTGTACCTAATTAAGGACTAAGATTAAGGAGTAAGAGTTGATTAAGAAACAACTTTTGCATATGAGTCACGAAACTTAAACAAATAACTGTATGAGTATTTTTATTTACTCACGTGTAAAAATAACCGTTCTTTAAGTCCTTAAGTAGGTAATTTTATTTGGGAACTACCCATGATTCTTTTCTTTTTTCTTGTACACTCGGCGTCAAAAATATCGCCCCTCCTCGGAAAATAATTACAACCGACTTTAAACCCTATTTGATCAAGGACAACAATATGATTGTTAGGTATCATTTGAAAGGTAATAAAGTGTTTTTTTAGGAAAATTTAAAAAAAAAAGGATTTTTCCTTGGGGTCAAAAATTAAAGGAAATGACATTGCGAGCAGTTGAAAAATGTTTATTCAAGTTTAAATTTACAACAATAAATGCATAACAAAATTTTACAAAAAGTGCCTAAAATTAACTTAAAACCTAGTGTTACCCCCCCTTGCCGTTATCACTGCCTCTAAACGGTCTTTCATTGATCGCACCAACTTTACGATGTCCTCTTGTGGAATGTTGCCCCATTCTTCGATGACTGCGTCCTGAAGATCTTGCAGGGTGGTAGGGGCGGCATCTCGTGACCGAACCCGTCGCTTCAGCTCGTCCCAAAGGTGTTCAATCGGGTTTAAGTCAGGACTCCTGGCTGGCCACGGCAAAACGGGAATCCCGACCTCCTCCAGATAATCCCGAACAATTAATGCAGTGTGGGAGCGAGCGTTGTCGTGCATTAATGTGAACCCAGAGCCGACGTAACCCGCATATGGCATCACATGCTCTTCCAGGATCTCGGCAATGTATCGGCGAGTATTCAGGGACCCTTGGCCGCGAGTGCCTCCAGTCCTGGAGACGCAGACAAGGTCGGTTTTGTCGTCTATAGACATGCCCCCCCAGAACATGCAAGAGCCATCTCCGTAGCCCACTGTCTCTTCAATACAGGCTTGAGCAAATCGTTCGCCCGACCTTCAGTAGACTCTGGCCTGCCTGTCGTTGCAATAAAGACAGACTCTCGTCTCATCGGTAAAGAGAACCTGCCTCCATTGCTCAAACGTCCAATCGACGTGGTCGCGGGTAAATTGCAAGCGATCTCTGCGATGCTGTGCGGTCAACATTGGGCATGTAGCAGCCCTGTGATCCACGATATCCTTCTCCCGCAGTCTTCTTCTAACTGTAGAGATGCTAACTGATCTTGTCCAAGCTTCGCTGAGGCGTTGTTGCACCTCAACAGCACTAGCGAAGCGATTGCGTAGAGATGATGTCACGATGAAGCGATCATCTCTTTCGGATGTGCAGCGTCGCCGACCAGCCCCACGTCTTCTGATGTAGCCCCCAGTCTCCTGGAACCGCTGAAATACTCGGCGGACAGCATGACGGCTTAAATTGAGTTGCCGAGCGACATCACACTGCCGAACTCCTGCTTGCAGTAGTGCAACCACTTGAGCTGATTCAGCAGCGGTGGTCTCCATGTTCGAGGGTTGTTTTCTTGCTTGAGTTCCTTAGATGTGTTCTCTTCGACGTCTGGATAGTGAATGATTGATATTTGACCTTGTACAGGCATTTTATACCCCTGGAAAAGGGCACAACTCGCGACCCTTCAAACGAGTATTTGTGCACTTTTTTTTTCGAAACGCTCTGATTCACAAGCCATTACGTGTTGTTTAAATTAAACATTATTCATTTAAAACACATTAAACGTGCTTTTAATTGATACTAATATTAATTATGTAACATAATTTCGCTAAGGTCTAGATTAGCTTGAATCTGATTTTCGCGGAGGGGCGATATTTTTGACGCCGAGTGTAGTTTTGGATGTATGCTTGGGACACGAAAGTAGTAAAAATTACACTTTTAGAGTTCAATATTTCCTAAACGGTGTCCCAAAGCTAAAAATTTACCGTACATACATTATGTTTATAATTCATTATTTTTGAAGAGTTATCTAACGATAGCCCATTCAAAGTCATAATGTAGAAAAAATACATTACTAGTCCACATAGGTACATTTACTACTTATACTTTTCTATTTTCTATACTGATTTTAAGAGGCACCGGATTTTTTTCCATCTTTGTAGCGCGTGACCTGTTCGCTTGCCGCAAAGAGCCACGAGAGGCGTGAGGCCCGCGCGTTACATCTAAGAAACGTGACCGCCCTGCGCATGCGCGAGGGAGACCGACGCCGACGCCGGAATGCCGGTGGGCCGGCAGTGTGGTGTGGAACAAGGCTCGGGACCGTTAGGAGTAGTTTTAGCGCGCGTGGAGTTTCGTGAATGTTTGTGTACCTTTTTAGTGTATTTGTGCTTCGTGACTATTAAACGATTTTATGACAATTATAGGGGGTTTATTACTCAAACCTGCCCACAAACCCGCCACATCTTTTATTTTACAACTTTATCGTAAACTCTTTAAAACTGTAAGTAATCGGAGCCTAAAGCTGGGTACGAATCTGAGCAGCTCAGCCTGAGGCATGCTCGCCCTGCGCGGCGAATTGCTCGCGACCCAAATTGTTACACATAAACATGCGCGGGTGAGGCAGCGTACTTGACGCGAGCCACGGTTGCGTTTATCATAATTCACCGAATTATTACAAAAAGAAGAAGAAATCGCCTCGGTAGTGGAACGGCTCAATAACTATCAAATTTGTACGCGCCTCGCCCACAGACAAGTTAGAACTTGTCGTTCTGCCCGCGGCCTTTGAGCACGGTCAAAAGACCGACTCTCGACGGCTCGCCGCGCCCGCTCGCCCGCTGCTCGCGCACAGCGCGTGAGCGCGTACGAACTTGAGCAAAATAGGTGAGCCATGCGTGCCTCAACCCGAGGCTGCTCTAATTCGTACCCACCTTTCCAGTTTTGCTGTTTGTACACGTGTTTGGTTTGAATAAGTTTCGTGACGTAAAATTATTCTTATAAATACTTACGTATATTCTAAAAATCTAAACTGCCGAGCCTTATATTATCTAAATGAGAATAGTCGAGGACGTATAAATAAACAGATCTTAAACTGGGTCCGTCCTTTATTACTAAAGTACTGTCTTGAAATCGAAGGATGGTTTTTAATTATACAAATGAATGCACAATGTACCGCACAAATATATCATATAACTTCCAACCATCGTGTAGTTAACATGTTTTTTTTTTACAAAACTAGCTCATTTCATCGACGTCTTAACCATAATGTTATAATAATTAATACATATGACTTGTTTTACAAGATGCCGTTTATACCCAACCAACTGATCAGAAAAGAAGGTAATGTTTTTCGGGTGTACAATAAATCATATGATTGTTTGAGCAACGGATTGAGGCCTCAGTTTTAAGCAGGTCCGATGCATTCCGAACGCATGTAATCGGAGCCTAACAGTTGTGCTGTTTGTACGTTGTAATATATGTATGTTGTTAGTAATTTTGTTTAGGCAACACAGACATGTCCGAAGTTAAAATTAAGCTGTAAAAGGGCCCATAATGTGTCTAAATGAAGCTTAGTAAGAGATAGTTTTGGTTCATCCTTGTTTCACCGAAATTCATTTCATAGAATGTATCACTTCACAGAATTTTCATTTCATAGACAGGCTTTTCTAGGCGAACCTAACCCACGTAATGAATGTTTAAGATAACCTGAAAACAACTGAATTTTAGCAGAAAATAGCTTTCGATGAAGCGAATCTCGGTGAAATGATACATTCTATGAACTTAGTGCCGGTGAAACAAGGGAACACCGATACTTTTTGTACGACCATTTGCATTGTAAAATGTTATGGAAGACATCTTTTACTAGTATCGGTCTATTTACATAATAATATTATGAGGATACATATAGCATGTATATTTGAATCACTTACACTTATTATAGACATTGACATAATTCTTCAATAAAGTAGGTACTGACTACAAAACGACGTAATAGATATACTTACATTTCAAAATCGATAATTACAACTCACAATAATGATGCTATATATTATTATCAGAGGCCCTAGACAAGATAAAGCTAACATAAAAGCTTGTTTTGTGCCGTTAAAAATATCACACTAATGAAACTCAAGAGATTACTTTAAAAATTATCAACCTTGTTTTATAATGATACGGACACTATTTTTAGCAGAGGCCGGAATTTTCGTGGCACTTTTCAATAACGCTAGCGTCTTTCTGTTTATCGACTTCCATTAGACATAATCATGTATCGATATAATACCTACATATTAAAAAATATAAAAACAAGATTAGAAGTAGAGCTAAACAACTGGAGGTCTTATTGCTAAAAAGCTATTTCTTCCAGATAACTTTGTGTAGGTGAACATTTGAAATTGACATATTATGCAATTTATATCTATATATATATGAAAATCAACTGCTGTTCGTTTGTCTCGCTAAAACTCGAGAACTGCTGGGCTGATTTGGCTGATTTTGGTTTTACAATGTTTGTCATAGTCCAGGGAAAGTTTAAAAGTTGCGAAAATAATTGGAAAATCCACCGGGAAAGTCAGAAAATTGCAGCGGGGCGAAACCACTGGCGGGCCGCTAGTTAGGTATAAAAATGACTTGTATACATATAATTAATCAGTTCCCAAATACGGCTACCAATATCGAAGCCACTGAACCTTTTTAATTTCATGTTTGAAATTTGTGTTAATGCTGACAAGTTAGCTAAGTGTTTCTAAGGCTATTTATAAAAAAAACATGATAAATATATTTCTTTCCATATTTCGTTTACGAAAAGTTGCTAGCGGTCTATTTTAAAGTTAAATATATCGATATGCACCATAATGAAAGTATGTAAATGAGAAGTCACTACGACACTTCAAAAAGGTTTATTCGACTAATGTCTATATTGAAAAATGACAAGGTATAATAATGCCGATTTTCCAAACATAAAAAAGTCGTAATATAAAAATGTCGAGTAATAATAACGACGAAGTAAAAAAATTATAAAGTATAAATAATGTCGAAATGGAATTAAGACGAGGGGGGATTGGTGGAAAAGGGGCTAGGTAGGTTTAGGTTATGTTAGTCTTGCAGCAGGCCCGGAGGGCCAAACCACCCAGAAATAGGAGCTCCGCGTGAGCGGGGCTCCGTCGCCACTGTCTAATCGATTTGAAATAAGAGCTTCGACGGAGCTCAGCTACCGCAGAACTCCTACTACCCACTGTCGTCATTTTTATGGCTAGTTCTACAAATTAAGGAATTTTGGTTGGCTCAGGTCGAAAATGAATATTTATTGATGAATGTGTTACGTGACAAAATTAAATAAAGGTTTACATTGGTATCTAATTGGGCGTTTAAAATAATCCGTCTCAAACAAATATTTTTACGACAAATTTATTTAAAAGTAGTCAAAAATATCACTTCCCTGTTGGGCGACATTCTTAAATCCAATATGTAAATCCACGTAATAAGGTTAAAAAAGCAGTTTCCTAACATACTTAATGTTGTTTTAATATGATAATCAAATGTATATGTTTACTCAGAAAAGGTAAAAAGTTTTTACAGTTCCTTTTTTTCTCTGAGTTTTTGTTGACTTAACAAAGGCGACACGTATTTGGTATCACTTCCCTGGCACCCAAAACTTCGTTAAAATCAACTTGAAATTATGCAACGATGCCGCTCGGGCGATAGAAAGAGAGAGGTGAAGACAGCATAGAAACGGCTTTGTTTTGTTTCACCCGATCAACGGTTAGTAGTGCCAGAGTGTTTAGTGGAGACTGACGCGTTTGGTTCAGACAAATTCTCAGCCACATGGTACGTAATTAAAAATTAATTTTTCAAGTATTACTTTTATTTTATACATTACTAATATTTCTGTAATTGCAGGAAAGATTGGTGGATATTGTTTTTGTAATAAAATTAAGCCATCGTCAAGATTTAAGGGAAAATATTTTAAAATATCACTTCCCTGGAAATACATACACAGGGAAGTGAGAGCACCCCAGGGAAGTGATAAAAACATGTGTTATAATAATAATTATTTTGGTATTCCCCGGTTTTACTGTGATTTTCATGATTTAATTGTTGGCTGTTTTATTTATCGCTAAGCGAAGAAGACGCGGTGGTTCACAAGGACTTTTCAGAAAACTATTCAACAAAATATAATGAGGAGATCCAGTCTTTCCATTTTGGAGGGTCGCGGACACAAATATCCCTACATACTGTGGTAGTTTACTTGCATAAGTCTACTGCACGACTTCCACTAATTTGTCGCACGGCGTACCAGCCATTTGGGCCCACCTACAACCTGTCCTTGATGAGCTACCAGCAAAAATAGAAAACATTCATTTTGTCAGTGATGTCCAATGACCCAATATCGGAATAAACTCATGTTTTATGTGCTTGCATGCAACATTTCCGAGATATGGCCAACATTTATAACACGGACATGGAATTACCACGAGGCTGGACATGGCAAGGGTGCGCCAGATGGAGTGGGTGCCACGTGTAAAAGACCAGCTGACAGAATCGTAGCATCAGGTGGCGACGTAATTAACTTAACGCAGTTTTGTGGCGCTATTCAGGATCGTTGCCCAAACATCACGTTATTTACAGTAAATGACAACGATATTGAAAAAATGGAGACGTTTCTTTCAAGAGAACAGCCTCTTCTGAATTCATTTAAAGGCACATTGCGGGTACACCAAGTGCAGGGAAATGCATACTTTCCCTAAACAGTAGTCATGAAAACTTTAAGCTGTTTTTGCTGTAACGAATGCGAGCACTTTCAGATGGGTAGCGTAAATTATTGTGCAAATCAAAGAGCAGAAGTCGACGAAATATTTGGAAATTCTGACTCTAAAACAAGAGGCAATGAAAGTCCTCGCATTATTAACCCGCGGTACATGACTGATGACATCTTGAGTCCGACGAGTGATCTTGCGCTGAACATAGACGACCCTGATGGCTTACTCGAAATGCCAACCATAGATATAGATCCCAAAGAACTATTTCCTGAAAGGGAAGTAACACCAGGAAAGAAAAGAAAATTGAATGAAAACGGGAGATTAGAAAAAAAGGAAGTGACCAAAATAACCAAGACGGACAAGAAAATAAAGAAAACCACAACAAAGAAGGAATGTAAAACCAGATCGAAAAGGGAAGCTAACAAAGAAAACAAACAGAAAAAACGTAAAAATGAATCTGATGATGGTTCTTGTATTATTTGTGGAGCTTTCTATATGTATAGATGACAAGAGTGGCCAAGATTGGATTCAATGCATCGTGTGTCATGAATGGGCACAAATTCACTGCATTACAACTGATCCAGCCTTTTTCACCTGTCCTGAGTGTTCACCTGATGGTGACTTTTATTGGAATGAAGCCATAAACCTGCATAAATCGGAACGTTACTTTACTTTGACATGCGCGCGCTTCTCGCGGCGTCTTGTGGTAACAAAAGACTGCTTATTCATATTTGTCAACTGTGTTAACGTACTTTATTAATTAAACTAGTTATCTTATTACAAATCGCTCTTGTTTCATTAGGTTATGGGCAAATAACTCGTTAAATAACTAAACTAAAAGTCATTGTTGAAAAGTGATTCCGGTAATAACAGTAACGCGGAACTAGTTCCGCGAGTGATTTCTCGATTTTTAG
Organism: Acleris holmiana; assembly: GCA_949316455.1. NCBI lineage: Eukaryota > Metazoa > Arthropoda > Insecta > Lepidoptera > Tortricidae > Acleris > Acleris holmiana. The sequence continues at coordinate 3,300,828 of OX438789.1, read as the reverse complement.
GTTAGCCGTTATTACATTGCAAATTTTGAATTTGTACCGAAGTAAAATGGCTTTGTCTAACGTTCATATAGACAAATTATTGGGAAGAGAGAATTATAACACCTGGAAATTTGCAGTCCAGACGTATTTACAACACGAAGACTTGTGGGAGTGTGCTGAACCTGCCGAAAACAGTTCCGTAAATCCAAAGCTCGACGTCAAGGCAAAGTCAAAAATAATTTTGCTAGTGGATCCGATAAATTATATACACGTTCAAGAGGCAAAAACGGCCAGGGATTGGATTAATTTACAAAATGCATTTGAAGATTCAGGTTTAACAAGAAAAGTTGGGTTACTCCGAGTTTTGGTTAATACCACTTTAGAAAGTTGCACAACTATTGAGGAATAAGTATGTTAACAAAATAGTAACCACTGCCCACAAGCTAAGAAATATCGGATTTAATGTTGATGATGAGTGGCTTGGTACCTTAATGTTGGCTGGTTTGCCGGAGAAATACAAACCAATGATTATGGGTCTTGAAAGCTCAGGTGTAAAGATAACTACAGATTCAATAAAAATGAAGTTACTTCAAGAAGTTAAGGACTCTAATGTATCCGTTCTTTATACAAAGTTAAATAAATATGTTCCCAAGAATTATAAAGGTAACAAGTCACCTGGTCCACGCTGTTACAATTGTAATCGTTATGGTCATATGAGTAAATTCTGCAATAATAAAAAAAAGAGTAATGACAATGGGAAAGGTTATGCTGCAGTTTTTTCAGCAACTCCAGAACAAATGGACAATGTTTCATGGATTGTGGATTCTTGTGCATCTTTACACATGACATGACAAATGTCTCAGATGGGATGTATGATGTCCGGGCACCACCAATACAACGTATAACGGTTGCTAACAATGCATCAGTTGCAGTGGAACATATGGGCAATGTTGATTTAGATCTCAAGATGGTAAATTAAACCATATACAAGTGAAAGACATTTTGTATGTACCACAAATAAGTACCAATTTATTATAAGTTAGCCAGCTGGTAAAGAATGGCTGTGAAGTAATATTTAATGGTACTGGCTGTGAAATATTAAATAGACAGAAGCAATTAGTAGCAACAGCAAAACTTTTAAATAACATGTATAAGTTAAATACATTTAGTGGGAATGCATTTATTGCAACTTCAGAAAGCCAAAGCATAAATATTTGGCATAGGCGAATGGGACATCTGAATTACAATGATGTAAGCAAATTGCCATTATGTACTGAAGGTGTGAAATTATCAGATTGCAAAGAGGCAAATAATAAATGCATTCCATGTTTAAACGGTAAACAAATCCGGTTCCCATTCACAAATGTTGGTACAAGGGCAACAGAAGCATTACAAATTGTGCATTCTGACCTGTGTGGTCCCATGGAGTCTCCATCAATGGGCGGAGCAAGATATTTTATTACTTTTATGATGATTTCTCTAGAATCGTGAAGGTATATTTTCTAAAGAATAAAACCAATATAAAAGAAGTATTTGAAAGCTACAAAAATGAAATGGAAAATCAGTTGAATTGCACGATAAAAATTCTCCGAACAGATAATGGCTTAGAATAAAATAATAATCGAATGTCAAAATACTTGACAAGCTACGGCATCAAGCATCAGACGACAGCACCGTACACTCCAGAGCAAAACGGGTTGGCTGAACGGATGAATCGCACTTTAGTAGAGCGTGCGAAATGTATGCTGGAGGATGCTATTATATAAGAAAATATATAATATATAATATATTATATTATCAGTTATTATATAAGAAAATCCCGTAATTGGCCTATGTATAAGCTTTCTGTATCATACCTATATTTTATCAATATTGTGCTGTGGGTTTATTGAATAAATAAATAATAAATAAAATAAATAATAATACTCAAGAAGTATTGGGCTGAGGCAGTGGAGACAGCTGCTCATATAATTAACCGCTCTCCGACTCGTGTCCTTAACTACATGACACCACTCGAGAAATTAACAGGTAAAAAACCAAATGTTTCTTATTTAAGAATTTTTGGGTGTAGAGCCATGGTGCATGTGCCGAAGGAGAAGCAATTAAAGTGGGATCCGAAATCCACAGAAATGATATTTCTTGGATATTGTGAAAATACAAAAGGCTACAGATTGATGGATCCGCACACTAAGACGGTTACAAAGAGCAGGAATGTCATATTTTTAGAAGACTGTGATAAGAATGAAAATGCCATATTGCCAAATGTAAACACATCTACTATGTTACAGATACCTATGCCATTAGAGGAGACTGCTGACAATATCACTGAACCAGAAGTCTGTCTCTTCCCTTGATAATGAGGAAGACTCTACCACGTCCACAACCTTATGTGACAGTTTCGAGTCTGTCGAGACGGATAAAAATTCAGTGTATGAACCAAGCACCGATTGCACATTTGATTCTCCTGAACGTTACATAAACCTGAGGCCTCGAGGCGGGCAACCAAGGTATACAAAAGATGTTAATGAAGATGAAAATGAATATGCATGTTTGGTTTTAAGTCAGGATCCGTCATCATTGGAAGAAGCTTTATCTAGCCCTGAGTCTAGTCATTGGCAGAAAGCCATGGAGGAGGAATACAAATCATTAAGGAAAAATAACACTTGGGTGCTATGTGATTTGCCACCAGGGAAAAAAACTATATCATGCAAATGGGTTTTTAAAACCAAAGTGAATGAGAAAGGTGACATAGAAAAGTAAGAGGCTAGACTGGTAATTAAAGTATGCGCACAAAGGAAAGGATATGATTACAATGAAGTTTATTCACCGGTAGTTAGATGCTCATCCTTGCGATACCTGCTTTCCTTAGCAGTGAAATACAATTTAGATATGCATCAAATGGATGCTGTGTCTGCCTTCCTGTAAGGCGATATAGAAGAAGATATATATATGCTTCAACCTCCGAACTTTAAAGAAAATAATATTCAAGTGTGTTTGCTGAAAAAACCCCTATATGGACTGAAACAAGCCAGCAGGCAGTGGAACCAAAAACTGGATAGTACACTTAAAGAAACTGGTTTGACACAGTCACTACTTGATCCCTGCATTTATTACAGAATAAGGAATGAAGATATAACTTTCTTACCTGTCTATGTAGACGATATAATTTTGTTTACAAGCTCTGAACAACCTAAAAATTATTAAAAAATATTTATTTTCCAAATTTGAGATGAAGGATTTGGGTGAATTGAAATACTGTCTGGGTCTGCATGTACAATGAAATAAAAATAATGGGATTTTATGTGTCAATCAGACAAAGTATATACAAGATATACTGAGCAAATATGGAATGTCGAATTGTAAGAGTGTGAAAACCCCAATTGATCCGAAAATGAAGTTCATTACAAATTAGAATGAAAAATCAATTGCAGATATATACCCATATCAGGAAATAATTGGTTGTCTTTTGTATTTATCTCAAGGGACTCGCCCCGACATATCCTATGCTGTAAATACACTCAGCAGATTTAATTCTAGGCCTGAAATGCAGCACTGGATTGCGTTGAAACGAATATTGAGATATTTGAAATTTACAGAAAACTATTCACTTGTGTATAAAAGAAACCAAGAAGAGACTATACATGGTTATTGTGATGCAGACTGGTGTAGCGATGAAAACGACCGAAGATCATGTACCGGCTATGTTTTTATTCATCAAGGCGGAGCAATCACTTGGAACTCACGTCGGCAACCAACCGTTGCATTATCTACGACCGAGGCCGAATACATGTCTCTGTCAAGCTGCACACAAGAAGCAATGTGGCTCAAACAGATGCAGGAAGAATTTTGGCCCCAATTAGCCACATTACCTATAACTATTTTATGTGATAATCAAAGTGTTATTAAACTTGCAGGTACTGTAAACTATCATTCCAGAACCAAGCACATAGATATACGACATCACTTTGTACGCGACAAGGTGCAGTTAAAGAAGATTGTCATCGAGTACGTCCAAACAAACGAAATGGTCGCTGATGCTCTGACAAAAGGCACTCCTCAATTGAAGCTAAATTACTGCTCTTCAAAAATGGGTTTATGCCTTAGGGAGGATATTGGAATGAAGCCATAAACCTGCATAAATCGGAACGTTACTTTACTTTGACATGCGCGCGCTTCTCGCGGCGTCTTGTGGTAACAAAAGACTGCTTATTCATATTGTCAACTGTGTTAACGTACTTTATTAATTAAACTAGTTATCTTATTACAAATCGCTCTTGTTTCATTAGAACTATAAAAATAAGTTTTAGATCAATTAAGACTGATTGTTATGTTTTTCTATAATATTTTTGATGAAGACCTATTTAGATAATGTTTTCTCTAAAGAGACTTGTGTCTATGTTCCTATCTAATCTTACGTTTAAAGTTTAAGAAGAATATAATTTATTTTGAATAATATTTTGTTAATTGTCTTAAGTGAATGATGATTATTTGGTTGCATATTTCTGTGACATCCTGACTAAAGTGGTTGTTACATATTGTAGTAGGTAGTCAGGAAAAAAGTAGATTATTTTATGTCTTGAGAAAATTAATGTTATCTTATTTTTTCAATAAAAGAATATATTATAATTTTAATTGTCTTAAGAAAATGATTATTTGGTTGCATATTTCTGTGACATCCAGAGTAAGGTGGTTGTTATTTTTGCAGAAGTCGGGATAAAAGTCCATTATTTTTTGTCTTGCGAAGATTGATGCTATCTCATTTTTTCAATAAAGGAATATTACATTTCGTGTTAATTGTCTTAAGTAGATGATGATTATTTACAATTGGTTGCATATTTCTGTGACATTCAGAATAAAGTGGGTGTTACTTTTTTGGGAATCAGGAAAAAGTTGATTATTTTTTGTCTTGAGTAATTTGATGTTGTTTTAAATGTTTTTTTTTTCATAAAGAAAAGTTAACATTCATCAGGATTTTATACTATATACCTAAAGATTCATTCCCTTGCCTATTTTATCACTTCCCTGGTTTTCTTTACATATAAATTGTTGTATTTATTAGATAATGTATTAACTGTTGTACTATATACTGTGAATTCCAGTTTTAGGAAAAAAAAGGTTTTATAGTCACTTCCCTGTATATACTCTCATTTCCCTGTCTTCCGTAAACTGAAAAATGCCTATAACTTTTAAATAATTGAATATTTTGACTGACCCTTTCAATTCTAGAATACTCTATCATATTTTATTATAATAGGAAACTTTGAAGTCATAAACATCAAAAAACACGAAGGGTCAAAAATAGTTAAATTTTATTCCCTTACCAGTAGAACTAGCCTTATACATCGACAAAAATCAGATGGTCATTGTAATATGTCGACATTTTTATACATCGACAAAAATAATTCTAGTCTTTGTTATTTTTCGACATTATATAAGATGTCGATATTTTTATACCTAGTAATTTTTCAATATTGACATTAGTCGCCTAACTCCTCGCACACTGTAATTAATTCTCTCGCTCGTTCTTCTGTAAAATGTAAACCGACTAACAGGGTTCCAAGATACAGGCTCAGCCCAGTTAGGGGTCCACAGGATATTGCACCTTATGTGTAAACCCCGTGTGGTTGCCGGGTTAGAATAGTGCCACTCCATGTCTTCCCGTGGATGTCGTAAAAGGCGACTAAGGGAATAAGGCATGTATAGATAAATTAACGAGAGCATGGAATTGCATATGTAGTAGTATTGTATGTTTACAGGCATTCTATATTTAATTTTTTTATTTTCTCGTACTATCAGCATAAAAAGAGGTTTGTTATACATTGAAGAAGTAAATACCAAAATAATGTCAGTGTCAAATTGTGAATATTATTTACGTTGTGCATATATTTTTACGTCTGATTTTATTGTATTCTCACAATTATCAGAATAAAAATATGGCAGTGAGTAATTTTGGTCCGATTGAGAGTCAAAGTAAGCAAATTATTTTTAACTGTTATAAATATTTTGAACTTGAACTGAAGAAAAATTTAAATTCCCCTAACACGGCTGCCCAGTTAGTTGAAAAAGCTACAGGTGTTTGTCTCTCTACTGTTTATAACATTGTGTCTGAGAGCAATAGTGAGAAATTCGCATCAACAAAGAAATTCACCTCCCGAGAAATAAAATTTTTCGTACTTGTCCGTCATCAGCAGTAGACGATTTTGATCAGGAAGTCATCCGGAGAACTATATACAATTGTCATCTGTCCCATAAGCAAGTCCTATCACAACAAACTTTTGAATCGTGCTCCAACGTCAAATCCTCATAAACAAGAAATGATGGATTGGTTGACAGAACACAACATTTCATATAGCCCGTTAATGTACAAAACCAGTTTGTATGATTTAATTAAACAAAATAAAGAGCGGTTTCGTGAGTACCACATAGATGCAATTTCAAAAGAACATGGCCACTCCGTTTTACGATTGCCACCGTATCACCCGACATTCAATCCGATCGAAAATATTTGGTCCATGGTAAGAGGATATGTAGCGAAAAGAAACGTTTCTTTAAACATGCAAGGCGTTATGAGTTTAGCAACAGAACGAATGAATACTATTACTGCTGAGGACTGGGAAAATATTTGTCGCCCTGTCGAAAGTGAAGAAAACAAATATTGATGTCAGGAAGGGGAAATGGATCGAATTTCAAACAATCTTATTATCAATACTTGTGACAGCTCAGATGAAGAACATGATAGCGACTAAAAGCAAAAAACAGAGGACTACTACTTATTCCATTTCTTAAGGGTATGTAATTTTATTAAATTAAGAGAAAATTATTCTCCTTTTGTTGCAAACGGTACAACCACTACAAATGCAATTCCATGTTCTCGATAATTCATCTATAGTACTGTTAGGCGATGGGCTTGCAACCTGTCACTGATACACTGGTAAACATCTTAGCCTGATTGTACAAAATGTGGTTACAGAATTATCAACAAGTTTAACCCTTCGTATGCCTAGACCGTATCCGTTCCGACGCAGTAAAGTGCCTTGTACCGTATCCGTCCACAAGGGATTTAATCCTGTTCTTTTAAATTGGACTATACTTCCCTTAAGATAGGGTTCTAATTTGCCTGTAGAAAAATCGAAAAAAAAACAATGTGGAATCAATTGAGAGCCGTTTAAACTCTGTCACGTGACACCGATGACGTCATAGCCCGGCAGACGATGGGTACAGTCAAGGTTATAAATATGTATACACTTTGTACCTTGTCTATTTAACGTCATGTTTCAACTGCCATATGAAATTGTCACAGCGATTAAAATGACAAGGTACTAAAGTGTATACATATTTATGACCTTGACTGTACAAGTGTGCGAGCCCGAAGAACGAAGAACGAACGGTTAAGAGTTGTTGGTATTCTGTAGCTTTGCCTACCTCACTCTGGGAATGAAGGCGTGACGTTATGTGTAAACCGTTTATTTTCTCTTAATAAATTTACTCTTATTCTTATTATTATAAAGATGTTCGGAAAGGTAGGTATTGGCGTTTAGCGTTCGACGTGACGCACGAGGAGCGCGACGGCTTACGAAATCCTATGTATTTTCGATAACGATAACGTTCTCGCAACCGTTTTGTCTGGGGCAACTGATCAGTTATCAGTTAACAGGACTTACTTTTATTGTGTTTTATAATAAACAAAAGTCACAATTTATAGAGAATATGACACTTAACAACAATTGAACTGTGAGTGTGCCACTTAACTCAAAAAAGTTAAGTTTTTCCGTTAAGTTGGCTACATGAAGGTTAAAGGTTATTAAACTGTGTCATGTTCTTTTATTATAAGATAATACTTTAGTTTATTAGAAGACACATTATAAGTAATGGGGGCGCCACTGGACGCTCGGCGCCCTATTAATAAATCTGACTTAACTACTAGGAAATTCTAAGTAGTAGTTCTGACTACTTAGTATTTAGTTTATTACAGCTATATTTGAGTCAACGTAGGAAACGCTCATATGTACAACAGGTATTGTTTCATTAAGTCGGACCACGTTTAAGGGGAGAAAAACGTTACCGCATTGTGTATGGAATTTATTTGCTTCCGACCTATTAAGTGACTTTGAAGAAGATTGACATTAGTTAGCCGTCAAAGGTGGCGAAAAGGATTAAGCCGAAATTCCACAGCGACGTCAGCGATTCGTTTCATATCAAAATGTATGGATATATTCCTCCACGGCATCAGACCTATTTAAAGGTATGATGCCGTGAAGAAATATAGCCATTCATCACCACCATCGCACACGAAATGATTTCACCGACACACGCCTAGACCATGATGCGCGTGCGCCAAAGTTCATATAAAATTGTTTATTACATTATTGGAACTCCGAAAATGTATCTCCTACCATTTTACATAATAATGATCACTCTTCATAATCAATATTAATCATACCCCTTTTTATTATCAGGATTTTAATAATACTGGTACATAAGGTTAGGTTATAGGTTTGTTTTATAAACGTCCTAAAATCAGAACGATTTCAGTAAAATTCACTTTACGAGTTGCGATGATTTTGAATAACAAATTATGACCAAAGAAATAAGCATTTTTTTCGGAGAAATTATGAGTATAGTCACAAATGGTTATTTGTATACAAATTCGAAAGACCAATTTTATATGAGCTTATATGGACCCCCATGATGCACGTGGCACAAATGTGTAGCGTGTGCCGCAAGAATTCTGGCTTGAAGAACAGTCCCATTCGTAAACAGCCTAGGACTAGGCTAATTTAAATGGCTTCGGGATGCCTCAGCTTCACGTGGTGTTGCAAGCTCCTATGCTTGACGAAAGCCGCCTCACATACCGAGCACACATGCTTTTTAATCTTGACATGCGTCTTCTCATGCTCGGTGAGATTATTCCTCCACTTAAACGCCTTCCCGCACAATTTACACTTGAAATTCTTCACATCCTGATGCTTAAGCACGTGCAAATTCAAGTTCTTCTTATGGGAGAACGTCATGGAACATTTATCGCACTGGAAGTGTTTTTCTCCCATGTGGAACGTTTTTTGGTGGCGGATGACTTCGAAAGGGAAGGAGAATTTTTTGCCGCATGCACCGCATGAGGGTGCTGGTTTCCCGTGCACTTGTTCTAGATGTCTCGCGTGCTTGTGGGGGGTGAGTTGGGCGCCGCATATCGTGCACGGACGTGTCTTCGGTCTCTGTTTAAGATGCACGTGTTTATAGTGAAGCCTGAAGTACTGGCGTTGCTTGAATGAGTTCCCACACGTGATGCAAGAGAAGGTCTTCGAGCCGTCTTCTTCCCTCGTCACTGTACAGATAAGGTTGTCCTTGGCGTCTATACATTCCTTCGGCTGTCGTCCTAGAAAAGAAAAAGTGGCTGTGGTTAGTGGAATAAAATTATAAATCTACTGGATTGAGTATAAAATGAACTAAGGTTTATAATAAATGTTTGATAGCCGTTTATTTGGTACTTACTCTTAATAAAAACACTAAAATTTGTTTTGAAACATATGTATGTCTTGGTTACTTAATTAGCGTAACTATTCTTACTTTGGTTTTTTTTATTTTATTTCAGGACATGGTTACACCGCTAAGTGCAAGTCGGACTCGCACACGAAGGGTTCTATAAGGGTTCTACGTATACAACATTACACACTATATTATAACCTTGTGTTTAGTTTCACCTATCCCGGTGTCTGTCTGTAACCACGGTGTCTGTATTAAGATCGAGAAAAAAACAGTAAAAATATCATATATTTTTTTAAGCAAACATACAACTTAATATTCTGTAAATATTTCAAACGTCTACCTATTCCCGTTATTAATATCGATCAAAAAACGGCAAAAATATCACGTTCGTTGTATGGGAGCTTTATTAATAATTTATTTAAGTAATTCTATGTTTAGTATTTGTAGTATAGCGGCAACAGAAATACAAAATCTGTGAAAATTTCAACTGTCTAGCTATCATGGTTCACGAGATACAGCCTGGTGACAGACAGACAGACAGCGGAGTCTTAGTAATAGGGTCCCGTTTTTACCCTTTGGGTATGGAACCCAAAAAAGAATACCTTCTCATTATTTTAATAAAAATATTATAGCCTATGTCACTCCCACAACCTAAACGAATCTGCAGAGCGTGCCACAGAAATGCACATTCTTCACAGACAACGAAAGAAAACTATTTTCATATGGCAATGCGTGCACTTCCCCCCTATTAAGAGGGAAGAATGGCGAAAAAGATGGAAGGCCTTTGTCCAGCAATGGACACTAATAACAACATGAAAAAATATGTACCCGTACAGGGCGTCAAGAACTCACCTTGTAACACCATTAATTGATTGGACAACTTATACAATTTGAAGTAAATAAATGTATCTTAAGTACCCGAAACCGAAGTGCATGCATGACTCGATGTATGAATGTGAAAGAAGCGAAAAAGATTTGTCAGGATCGTAGCAGGTGGAAAGAAGTGGTCTCTGCCTACCCCTCTGGGTAAAAAGGCATGATTAAATAAATGTAGCCTCGCGCTCGTCAATTCAAATGACCATGGCTATCAGTTTGTTAATTTTACACAAAAGCGTCAATTATCATGGAAATCAAAAACCCTTCGACCTTAAGTTGTGGAGACCTTTGAGCCTACGTGGAGCAGTGGATGTCCTTCAGCTGATTTGATGATGATGAAGTTTACAATTGGTTTATGTGATTGTGTTGCAATCACTTTTTTGTTGTTACGTAAGTATATAATATTATAATACGACGAACGTAGCTGTGCCAAAATAGATGGATACTTCCAACTTCCAAAATACAAACTATTGACACTCGCTTCGTTTCGGTTTATGTGAGTTTTCTATAAATCCCGAACCAAAATCAGAATTTAAACCTTCTGTGAAAAATCATCTAACTGATGGTGAAAAACGCATCAAAATCCGTTGTTTGAAAGATCTAAGCGTAAGGAGGAGAAGATCCTGTCCTGGCTGCACCATCGTTTCATGGTTTCATGAAAACATGTTTAACTGTTTAAAGGGTAGGTAATACATAGTACGTAGTTAATACTAAAGACTAAAGACTTAAAAAATAACAATGGACGTTTTAGTAGCATTCGCACTATACAAAATTCCCGGAACGTTGTTTCATTCATAAATGTATGCCAGTAACTTGTGATGAGCTCACAAAAAATACAAATCTCAAAATACAGCTCTACAAATTAAGTCCTCCCTCTATGAGCGGTGCGCGCGCATGGGTTTGGCTTGTTGGAGCGTAATTTATGGGTTTTTTTTAATTCTTGTAATTTTTAAATTGAACTTATATACAGGTAAACTTTCCTACAAAACAATTTAATGATAAGTAACGACGTCTCGGAATAAATTACTATTTTTGGTCGTAAAATAGCTAAATTTATAGCATTTATTAAGTATTGAAAACATAAAAAGAAACTTGAATCTCCATCGCCATTACATGCTTGTACAACTTATCAGTTATTGATAAAAACTACCGAGGTGTTATGTAAATTGACTCTAAACTGCAAAATATGATAAGTCCTATCAAAAGAAAACACTTTATTACTAGACCTAAGAAATTGCAATATTTTTGTCCCATGATTTTCGTCTTTAAATGCAGAGCAAACCTATTTAGTTTTGATATTTTAGCTTAAGAGGCCGTATACGAAATTTTGCCAGTTTTGCTTATTTTCGTGATTTTACAGTTTAAATTCTGCTTTTCTATAAGTTTTAATGCACATCATGATATATCATTTCAGTTATGTCGAATAAATTAGTTACGAATGAATGAGCTACTTTTTTATCTTTGTCGAGAATTTAAAATCGGGATTTAGGTTATTTTAAAACATTATATATTGCTATTTAATTTTTAATTTTTGGATGTGTTTTTAAGGTAATGGATTGATATTGAACTGAAGTTTATTACTGTTCTTTTAATTTTATGAACGAGTGTTTTAAGGAGCCGAAATTCAAAACGATTTTTTGTCCATTTTCTATAAAAAATTACCAAGTTCATAATTTTTTTACACAAAAAAAATATATTAAGGTGGTAAAAAGTAATTCATAAATTTTTTAGACAACTTTTACAGCAATTAATTGCTATTTTTTCATACCTTTAAGACCTCAAAACGATTCGTGAATATGCGATATTCTAAACCTCTTACAGCAAAACTCACGAAACAGTCGCCGGTTTCAGGTCGATTAATCAAAATTGAATAATAAAAACAAAAAAGTATTTCATACATTCGTTGAAAATCGAAATTATCTTGCGTGTTGCGCATTAAAATTTGTAGAAGTAAAGTATTTCAACAGTAAAATCACGGAAATCAGTGAAATCGGCAAAATTTCGTGTACGGCCTCTTAAATGATAATTATTTTCAAATTATCTCGTTGACTGCAAAAAACTGCCAAGGCCGCCATCTTTACATTTATTTTATTGTACAATAAAGTTTACATAAATAACCTAAAATAGGTCTAAAATTTATAACAACTATTCACTACAATTGTTTTCTCCAATCTACATGATCAGGATGTCGTTTTTTCATGTGATAATGCAAGCTCGCTACTTGTACAAACGCCTCCTGACACACAGAACACTTGTATCTCTTATCATTCGTATGTATCTTCGTGTGCTGACTCAAAGATTTCACAGTTTTAAACAATTTGGAACAGAAACTGCATTGGTATTTCCTCTCATCCGAATGGCTTGTCTCATGTAGTTTCAGATTTTTGTTTGTTGAGAACTGCTTATTACATTTATCGCATCTGTGAGGTTTCTCTCCCATGTGGATTATTTTCTGGTGCACCAACATTTCGTTGTTGTAGGAGAACTTTTTGCCGCAAATTTTGCAAGTAGGCGCCGGCCAACCGTGAACTTCTTCCATATGCTTGGCTTTTAAGCGAGAGATCAACTCTTCCTTGCATAGAACACAGGGATACGTTTTCTTCCTTTGCTTGAGGTGCACAAACCTATAGTGTTGGGAGAAGTAGCACCATTTCTTGAACGCCGCGCCGCAGACAGTGCAAGTGTGAGTTTGAGACCCGTCCGGATGCTTGGTCATCTTTCCGAATTTTGCTATTGCAGCATCTTGTTGATTTCTTGGATTGCCTAGAAAATAATTGAAATTTTCAAGGTTACTTTTAGGAAAGCAAAATATTCGTTTTAATAGGGTTTTAAGACATCATTTTAAAAAAAATATATGCTATTATGGTTTGTTGGGGCAATTGCGTCCAAATAGGGCATAAGCGTCAAACTAACAGTAATTCATAAATAAAAATTGTTGCTCTTGCCCTGTTGACGCAGTTACCCCACCTGACCTAATACATTTTTTAATATTTTTTACTGAATAGATACTTACGAATACATTTGCTTCAATTAACAATACGACAGGAAATCAAACTTGTCCCTCACACGTCACAAACGAACTCAACAAAATTCGTCGATGAAAACACTATCATCATAGATTTCAGTCGGAGGATGTCCACTACTGGACATAGTTCTTCCCGCGAGCTTTATAAGGGCTACGTTTTAATCGGTTAAAACACATTGCTTTGACATGTTACATAATTTCGTTTCGATATATCAACAGTAAAGGCAAGAAAAAACAATACGAGAACGCCCAGATCGCAAGCCCAATAACGCTATTCGGTACGTGGTCGCCACTAAATCACAAAACATGCAATAAGTGTGGATAAAGAGGGATTCGCGGTGCATCACAGCAAAGCACGTAGGAAGGCTTATTATATTATTAGACTCGGTGTGGTTTTGCAGTTACGGAGCCGAATTACGAGCTACAGGCAGTCATACCAAACACGACGAAACAACCCCCCAACGCCTGATACTGCACGTCCGTCTGAAGGTTAGATGCAGTCCTTTTAGGGGAAGTTTTAAGTATGCCGCCATGAAAATATGGAACAATATTCCGCCGCCTATATGGGATCACTGTGTCAGCTCTTCAGAAACATGTTATTTCCCTACAGTGTGGCGGCATCACTGATCACCATATAAAATAATGTTTTGGTTGCCTTAAGGGATTCCATTGTTGCTGTGGTTTGTCTCGTAAGGATTTTTGTTAGGTTTAATTTATGTAATTGTCTGACTGCCTTCCGCATGTAATCAATGTCGTATCGGTGGGTCGAGCTGTAAATCAGCGCTGTGGCTACATGCTGCAGCATATAAGCTGAGCTGGTCGCCTGGTTTAGTGTCTTTAGATAAAAATAGTTGTATAGTTGTTTGCACTTTGTTTTGTAATTATTATAGGCACTAAATAAACGATTTTCTTCTTCTTCAGTCCGATTGTTTGGCAGCGGTCACTTCGCTACGTGGACTTCATTTCAGTATTTGTAAGCGTGTCGCGGTTTATGCTGAGTTACGGCCGAACCCTATATTCAAACCGCGGGCAAATGTCAAACTTCAACCCGAAGTAAGCCTTATCTATCCGCGGTTTGAATATAGGGATCGGCCGTTAGTGTTTTGACTTCTGGCAGAAAGATGGCTGTTTTATCACCTCGTTGTTAGTTATAACTTTAATATTGTTATGTATGAAAGATATTGTAATTGTGGGCCTTGAGGCCGAAATAAACAAGGCCAATCTAACCTAAAAAAGGAAACAAAAGGAAAAGGGCCGAATCTTAACTCGAAACCGACGTGCATGCATGACGCGATGTATGAATGTGGAAGAAGCGAAAGAGATTTGTCAGGATCGTAGCAGGTGGATAGAAGTGGTCTCTGCCTACCCCTCTGGGACACAGGCGTGATTTAATGTATTTTTACCTTAGCATACTATAGATACTTCGTTTAATACAATACTGGGGATAAAAAAACGTCATCTATATACAGAGGTTTATTGTAGTCAAGGTATATTTTTATAGCTATAAATCTAAGCTAACATTATACCTCTAAAAACTAATACTCGTACTTACACTAATACAAATGATAAGATTGCGTTATTGGCAACACTTAAAATAATTTTAACCGCAATTTAAAAATAAATTTAAACCGAATCTGTTTATTATTAGTGCCATGATCATAAATACAGGGTGTTTCATATGAAAAAAGAAATATGATATATTTTGGCAGACTACGCAATGTAAAAAATGTAAATGTCTAGTTTCAAGGTGATAGGACAATATTTAAAGGGTTTTTTTACAAATTAAGAACTTACGTGTAGCACTGATAGATTTTCAATATTTATTATTTTTTCAAAAACAACAAGCAATAACTAAGTTTTCAACTTATGTCAAACACTAATAAGTTTAGTATCGACACTCGTCACCACTTATTCCGCCTGTTGCGGCTTCGGTGAATTGCATAATCATGAAAATTTATTCAAAGTTGTCAAAGTGTGCAACCCCTAAATACCAACGAATTTTATTATATTTAAAAATACAGGTCTTTATAAGTCCAAGAATTCGAGCAAATTAATTAAAAAATGCAAAGTTTCAAAACTGAAACATTATAATGAACAATAACCGCAATATTTTAAAAATCCTGTACCTACTAAATTTGCATTAAATATAACAGCATGTTTGAAACACGACAAATCGAATTCAACCTTACAGTAATAAATAACTTATTGTTACGTTAGTAAATAAATAATAAATAAAAATAGAATAACTAACTTATTGTTACTTTACTAATAAAAGTTATCTAAAGGGCCTCTGCGTGTTAGTCTCGGTACACCTTTCAAGTGCTCACATAATTCCATGATTGGTAAAGATATAAGACATCATAAAAAAACGATGCCTAGCAATACCTGCTGGGCAAGTCTTATAATATGTAGACCTTATTAGTAATAGGGAAAGGCCAAATCTCGTTTTTTTTACCTTGTAAAATGCTTCCTTTGTGGTGTGATCGAATCTTAGCCCATTTACAAAAGGCTTTCCTTATGGTTGTTTGTATACCAAGTTAATCACACAATCCACGATCTCTAGGTGCATTTAGTTGCGTGTGATCTCTGATTTAAAGATTTTAAAGGAATAAAACGAGTTAAAACTATTTTGCTTCCTGTTATAGAAATTTAGTTACTTAAATTACTATAAAAGGTTGCTTAAATTGTTCTAATATGTTTTATTCCCTTTAAAATGAAATGACGCATTTACCCCTTTGTTGCTATTGCAACAAAGGGGTAAAACCCCCAACCCACCTTTACTACCTATTTAATTAACTATCAGTGGTAAATCAACCAGTTCCTACTGCTAAAGTGCTAAATAGTTTCCCATTATTTCATGAATTGAATTAATTATTAAGTCATACAGTACATATATTTAGAGATCAACTTTTTTTAAGTTTTTACTCGAAGTTTTCATCGAAAACTGTTACTTTAAGTTGATCTATGCTAGGTAGAGCAAAGGTTCTATACGGGATGATTGAGGACCTCTAAATACAAGACCCCACGTACAATATCAATCAATCACCTAGTCTAAGGACAACGTCTACTTTTGTTTGAAATAGCCAGCAGACATAGCAACAAGTTGTAGACTTTAAAAATCTTGAAATTTAATCAAATTACTGTAACTTGTTGCTGTGCAGCTAGAATATAACACAAAGCAAGATGTATAAGAACATGAAAAGTAGCTAGATAAGTACTCATAATTGTTATATTACATCACTAAACCGTATGATTTGGATCCACCGAAGTTAGTTGTTAATTTTTAGTTTCTACACATCAACCTGTGTAATATTCTACAACATTTCAGGATGTCGTTTTTCCATGTGATATTTTAAACTAGTCGTTTGCACGAATGCATCTTTACACACCGAACAGACGTATCTCTTATCATTCAAGTGTATCTTCGTGTGAATTGTCAAGTTTTTCTTAGTCTTAAACGCTTTAGAACAGAAATCGCATTTGAACTCTCTGACGTCCGAGTGCTTGCGAGAATGTAGTTTTAGACTCGGCTTGCTACTGAAGGACATCTCACATTCGTTGCACTTGTAAGGCTTCTCTCCCATGTGGATTTTCTTTTGGTGTTCCGTCACGTGGTGGGGAAAGGGGAATTTTTTGCCGCACGCTCCGCAGGTAGGTGCAGGCCAACCGTGTTTCTCTTCCATATGCTGCGCCCTTTGTCTCGGTTTCAACCTAGCTCCGCAAACCGTACACGGATGCGTCTCCTTCCTCTTTTTAAGATGTACCTGATTGTAATGCTGAAGGAAGCTGCCCCATTTTTTGAACGAGGCGTTGCAAACGACGCAAGAGAGCTTCTGCGATCCGTCTTCGTTTTCGGTGAGTTTGCAGTACTGTGCTTTTTCTGTTTTTGGCAATGCTCCTAGAAAATAATAAGACACCGTCAAGATACGTACAAGCCTAATCTCTTGCTACCGAGGAAAAATGAGCGGATAATAGCGAAAAAGAAAATTCCGCGAGTATTTGTTTCGGAGTCTGACTGGGTGAGAGTAATTTAGCAGGTAAAGTATTTCCATTTTTGGTTGTATATCACACTGATGACTGAAATAGAAGTGCGCCATTGGGCTTTGTTTAAGCATACCTATAATATATTGGGGTGCGCAAAAGTTCACATTTTTCAATTTTGCAACTCCGATTATAGGAAGTCCGAAAACGTTTGTTATACAATTTTATTACTATATATTAAATCTTTATTGCACAAAAACAAGTACAAATGGCGGACCTAATGCCTAATGGCATTCTCTACCAGTCGAGCAAATAATCAATCAGATATGTACATCATAATAATCTTTCTTCATAACTAGTCTCTCTTTCTAACGATCGTGACTTCGAAATATTCAAATGCATAATGTAAGTAAACATAACACATACATACATACCATCTTGCCTCCATTCCCAGAGTGGGGTAGGCAGAGCTACAGAAATACCAACAACTCTAAATAGACTTGTTGATAATTTTGTAACCTCATTTTGCACAAGTAGGCTAAGATGTTTACCAGTGTATTAGTGACAGGTTGCAAGCCCATCGCCTAACAGTACTACAAGCCCTTATCCCCTTAGTCGCCTCTTACGACATCCACGGGAAGACATGGAGTGGCACTATTCTAACCCGGCAACCACACGGAGTAAACATAAATGTCTATTATACTTGCTTCTTTGCCTGATTGCGCAAAATGTGGTTATAAAATTATAAACAAGTCCTTTTAGAGTTGTTGGTATTTCTGTAACTCTACCTACCCCACTCTGGGAATGAAGGCGTGATGTATGTAACTTGCATATATTTTCGTAACTGTTACTGACACTTTAATTTTATTCATAAACTAGAACATCATAATCATTAATTTAGTGGAGTGAAGTCAAGTTGTTGAATGTACAAGCGACTGATCAAAATTTGCAAGGTAGAAGTGACTCGGACAGATTAGGTTAGAAGGCTAAGGCGGTAGTCTTTGATGTTAGGTAGGTTTTTTATAGGGCCGTTTTCAACCCCCTATGAACTTAGCAGAGCACTATTTTGTGTTTTACGGTAATAAATATCGGTTATCGTTTGGTTATCTGGCACGAACTATCTGGCTCGATCGCGGAGCCCTGGCCACGTGCCCAGTGCCCAGAGGAAAAGAGGGGCCTGCACAGCAGTCTACAACATTTCGGGATGTCGTTTCACCATGTGGTACTTCAAACTTCCCGACTGCACGAACGCCTCCTGACACACAGAGCACACATATCGCCTATCATTCAAATGGATCTTCGTGTGGAGTCGCAAGTACTTTTCAGTCTTAAACGCCTTAGAGCAGTATTCGCAATTAAACTTTCTGACATCCGAATGCTTGTACGAATGTAGTTTTAAACTCATTCTGCTACTGAACGCCATCTCACAATCATCGCATTTGTGAGGCTTCTCTCCCATGTGGAATTGCTTCTGATGCTTCGTCACTTGGTGAGGGTAAGAGAATTTCTTTCCGCAAGCTCCACAAGTGGGTGCCGGCCAGCCGTGGTGTTCCTCCATGTGCTTCCAGCGATGCCTCGGCACCAGCTGAACGCGGCATATTACACAGGGATGTGTCTTTTTCTTTCGTTTAAGATGAACATGATTATAATGCTGAAGAAAGAGGCCGTATTGCTTGAAAGCTTTGTTGCAAACAACGCACGAAAACTGTTGTTTTCCCTCTTCATTTTCGGTGACATCGCAGTACTGTGCTAGTTCTGTTTTTGGCTTTGGTCCTAGAAAAGAACAAGAAACTGTAAGGATACAGAACGCAAACTCTGTACGGTGTGTAATAAATGTAATAAGAACTAATAGTTTTACATTAGGTAACTTAGTTTACTTAACGTACTAGAATAACTTGACCATGTGTAAGTATTAAGTAAGGTTTTTCATGTACATGCATGAAAATCTGAATTGAGTTTCATTGATACGATTTAGGAGAAAATGTAAAAAATAGCATATAAAACGCAATGCTAAGATAAGATTTTATAAATATAGAAACAAAACGTGTTAAAAATTTAAAACTTGGTTTAGATTGTTTTTTTTGGCATCCTCATTTTAGTTACGTAATATTTTAATTCAACGATATTGGCTTAAACATAGTAATTAACGAAATAAATGGAAATTTCTTTATAAGATCCTTACATTTTAACCCTTAATAGGACCCGGAAAAATTAAAAATCCAGACCAAAATTAAATACAGTGATGGAATCGCAAGTCTCTAAAGAGTAATAATAGATGATGTTATATTTTAGTAAAATACAATTGAAATTGCATCATAAAACGAAGGTAGTAAAGGTTAATTTCAGCTTATTGTAATGTGGTAAATATATGGCCACTGCCCTATTAAGTGTTAAATATGGAACAACAGCTGTGACGTCATTCCTGTCGTCGATTTTGTATAGTGTTTTTGCAGGGGATCTGAACTATGACTTTTTAAAGCTTCATATCTTATGAAAAAATTACACGAAAATTATTTCGCGTATACAGTTATTCCTCTCTTTCTTAGCACTTTCCAGAGAGCTTAAGAAAAAATATATGCATGTTCCCTATTAGGGAGGATACATTAATTAACAGGGTGTCTATTCTACTGATTTTCCTGTGACGTGTTTCCGTACTGTCAAAGTTTGGATAGCTCTTATGTATTGGCCAGTAATGGCAGCAGAGTTTTAACCAAAACGGAAACACGTCAAAGACATGGTTTTTACTGTGTAGAACCTCAGCCCAGATCGTTCCATTAGAACTACCACGTGGCTAGAGCGAAAGATGGTTATCGGTGAGTATAACTCAACGCAGGTTGATCAGTAATCAATAAAGCATGACGTCTATGTGAAAGCCTCTGAAGACCTACCAACCGGCCAAAAAGAACCATGGCCCATTTGGAAGACACTAAACAGGATCAGAGGGCTTATTGTCTAAAGCACTCGCAATCACGATCGTTTTCATTTTGAAAATCGAACGCTCGTCTGCATACAATATGAAAACAATTGCTCCACTTTGAAGCCGGTTGCGATTGCGAGTGCGTTAGACAATAGCCCCTCTGGTCCCAAGGTGGCCATTGCAAGTAAAGCATGGCTAAGGAGGCGATTTTTCACTTTCGAGTGCTCGAAATCAGAGTAGAGAGAGAGAAAACTTTAGGACACGATAATGTCACGATTATTGTCGCATGACCCCATTATCCCGTATTTTTGAAAGTCCTTACCTGAAACCAAGTTATTGACTTAATATATTCACGTGTTTCGTTGTACGCAGGAAGTTGATAATCACTGATTTTTTTTAATCATGTTCTAAATATAAATAAGCATACGATCTAATTAGAAATTCTAATAATGGCATTTTTTTTTTTATGTGTACTTTCAGTGTGTTTTACACTGTTTACCACTATCTTTACTATTTTACTATTTCAAGGAAAGGTTTAGTCCGCCAAGTTTCTTTTTCTATGATAGGTATTTGAAGTTTGTGTCAAAATTTAACATTCGTGGTCTGTGTCTGTTTGTCAGAAGTCATAAAAAAATTAGAACAGAATTGAAAACGAATGGTGTGGATCACTCGTTTTGAAATTTTCTGTTGCTCGTATTTCAAAAATACGGTTTTTCTGTTTTAGCACACTTTAGAGTACTCGAAAGTAAAAAATTACCCCCCCGATCGCTGAACTCAATGTATCTGCGACACAGCTCCGGAAACTATGACGCACCTGCTATCGTGCCCCGCATGCGCACTCCTGCTCGGAGCAGGGCCTGGGAACGCGACGGCCAGGGCCGTCAACACCGCTGCTTACTGGCCATCTAGCATTAAAGTCGACTTAAGAGAAGAAGTAATCAGTAATCCCGACTTCTGTATTTAACTCCCGCCTATAAAGAGCGGTGTTATGTGTTTAACATGTGTATCCGTCTCTCTGCGGCATCAGAGCTCCCATATGGATAAACCCATTGGGTTATCCCATAATTTTATGTATGATGAATTGTAACCATTTTGAGGATAAGGGTGGTAGAACCATTCACTGTTATCAGATTGTTTTACAAAATTAGTATTAAATAGTAGATTTGAATTTATCATTTGGCATTAATTATTTGACCTCTAATATAGTGACGTCACGATCTCGATTGGTAAGTTCTATCTTATCTGTGATCAACCATAGTACAGTAATAAATATACAAATAATGTATATCGAATTTTGTCTTATTTATTTCTGCTTCATTTTAACGCTTATGAAAATCAAGACATGTTTTAACTGTACATAAAGATGACAATGTTAGAGATCTTGAAAAAATTGAATGATCATAATATAAGTCCACTTTGTGCCCTCCCCCCGTAGGCTAGTCTGTAGACGGTACATGACTTGACATTAAGACATGACTTGACATTAACATTTGACTTGAAAAACAATAAAAAACGTGAGTAAACGTTTTTGATTGAACATGTCTCAGCCAACCAATTTTGTAGTGACGTCATATGGACGCTGTTTCGGAATAATGTGTCAACCCACAAGTATTTAGCAAAAAAACGTCAACCTACAATGATCGCACCGAGGGTTGACACTTTATTGCTAAATACTTGTAGGTTGACACATTATTGCGAAACAGCGTCCATATAGCAATCATCTTTAAAACTTAGAATAAATTAATATACTTATTTAAATGAAAAAAACCTGGAAATGGGTATCCTCAATAAAACATAAAAACTAGAAGTTTATTTTTTGGGATATCCCAATTCAGAAGTGTTTAAGAAAGGTAGTTAAATCGGGATGTTTCTTAGCTAGCTTTCATGAAAATCTCTGGAAAGGTCACCATTATAACGTTATTATTATGGATTTAATAGTTATCTTTTACTTTAGCTTTTTCTTCTCAGAGTATAAGTTTCATTTACGTAGGTATATTTATTTTGTTAGTGAAATATTTATATGTATGTAAAGGTTAATTTTAGTTTGCAACGTTTAGGTGTACCTTTCCGTTGTGTACTTTTTATCATCTCTTTGTAATGTTTTCTGGAAAGGATCGCTGTTTTGCGATAAGACCGCCTGTTCACTCCCTACATCCCATTTCCTTTTGGGTATACCTTTTATGTGGAGATGAATACAAAGTTTTTGTATTGTGGACAGAAATTCGAACTAAAAAAATAAAACTGCCGTTCGTTCAGTGGTTACGATGTTGAGATGTTAACTTTCAAACTAAAATTATAGGTTTTCAAAGCGTTGGGCGTGCCCAAATTTGGGGTACCGATTTAAATTCTTAAATCAAGCTTCCGTAAATAAAATAAAATTTAATGTTGTCAATGGACTAAATACATAGATAATAGAATAGAAAGAATAGAATAGAAAAACGTTTATTCGACAAACACATCAAAGCAAGGGTTACATATTTAGTAGAAGAAATACAGTGATATAATAAAACTAGTTCTTATATTCTAACAAGCGGCACTAACAGAATAAAATAAAAAAGTGACAGTTTTAAAAAAAAAAAAAAATAACAAATTTTAATGATGATGATGTGTGCCGAAATGGTCTCCACTCAGCGAAATGGTTGGCATGAGGATGTCAACCTTGCTGATTTTCAGGGGAGCCAGGCGGCGGGTTGCTTGGGACAGCGTACTGTGACTTACATAGGACAAATACATTACAAGGGATTCAATATAGACGATACATACATACATACACAATATAGCTATAATACTGAGACTCCAAAGAAAGTAAATAAACATAAAGAGGAACTATCATGTACAAAATGTGATGAATGAAGGGAAATAAATGAGATATAGAGAGCCACTTAAATAAATCATTACTGTGACGTATAAAGAAGCTGATTGCATGACTACACGCCCCAGACTTTATGCCTTTTGTTGGTTCAAGAGATGCTGTTTTAGCTTATGCTTAAAGCTACTAACAGAATTACAATTTTTGATCGGTGGTGGAAGGTTATTCCAGCATTTCGTGGCAGCGTAGCGAAAGCTGCCACGAAAGGCAGCAGTACTGTGTCTAGGGCATAATAGTCTGCAAACAATTCGTTGTCGCTGAGAGATGGCGAGCTTGTCAAATAGATAATCTGGTTTTTTGTTTTTTAAAATACCGAAAAGAAGCGTGGCGAAATGTAAAGAACGTCGAGCGCTCATATTTAACAATTTATTATTGTTAAGGTGTGGAGTAATATGTGATCGGCGAGGTATAGGGAAACAAAAACGTGCACACGCGTTTTGAATACGCTGGACTACTTTTTTAGTTCTTGCTAATATACACTCTCCATACACAGAATCTCCAAAGTTGAGCTTAGAGAGAATAAGCGAATCGCATAACTTAGCCCGAAGGTCTACACTAAGAAAATTACGCACCCTGTATAAAACCTTAAGTCTGTAGAAACAGTTTTGGACAGTCCTAAGGATATGATTTTCGAAACGTAACGAGCCATCCATCACGAGTCCCAGGTTACGAGCCTCGGAAACCCGCTGTAGTTCACGTCCTAAAATGCTAACCTTGGGGTCTAAATTTATTATTCCATTGACCTGTTTTTTTGTACCTAGTACAATGAATTTGGATTTGGCAGAGTTTAGGGTTAAGCAATTTTGTTCGGACCAGATGGCGACTCGTCGTAAATCCTCATTTAGCTTATCTACAGCTGCTTTTGTTGCAGAAGGTTTAAAAGATATGTATAGTTGGAGGTCGTCAGCATATATATGAAATTTGCAGTGCTTGATGTTATTTACTATATCTGCGCTATAAATGGAGTAAAGCACTGGTCCCAATATTGAGCCCTGTGGAACTCCCCTTGATAGTGAAAGTGTCTTTGACACAGAGGCCGACCCACTAGTATCACGCACCTCAACCAGTTGTGATCGATTGGTAATGTAACTCTCAAACCATTTCACTGCGCCACCACTAAAACCGTAATATGCCAACTTGGACAAAAGTACAGTAGTGTTAATACAATCAAATGCCCGAGAGAAATCCAGAAGGACAAGGATTGTCCCTTTTCCTACATCCTGTGAAGCTAACACGTCGTCTACAACATCCAAAAGAGCCGTTGTGGTGCTGTAGCCTTTCCTGAAACCGGATTGTTTGGGGGGCAAAATAGAATTTAATTCTATAAACGTAGTAAGTTGCGTGCATACAGCTCTCTCTAGGACTTTCGACAAGAATGGTAAGATACTTATCGGTCTTAGATCTTTAAAGTCCAAAGGATTACTATTTTTGGGAATAGGCTTCACTATCGCTATTTTCCACAACTCAGGAAAAGTACCAGTAACAATAGATTTATTAACAATTGACGTGATTATTGCCAGAGTACGAGGAAGTGTTAGCAACACCATATCCAGAGAGATTCCATCTATACCCTGTGCGTTCGTCGAGATTGATTTGATGATGTTGCCAACCGTGGTCTCACTTACAGTACTTAGATCGAAAACTACCGACTTAAACCGATGAAACTCAAAGTAAGTTAAGTAGGATAAATTAAATTTGTCGTTACCAGGGAGGTTAAGAAAATGCACGTTTATACTGTCTGGGTTAGCTAGATGAGAAGGTAATTCAGATTCTTGTTTTTTAAAGTTGGTTACATTGCTTTTAATGTTTTTCCAAAGAAGTCGGGGTTTATTTAAATTGTTATTAATATTGTGTTGAAAATACGCAGACTGTTCATTGTAAAGGGCAACATTTACTATGTGTTTTAAATCTTTGTAATATTGTTTATGGCTGTCTAGTTTAGTACGGCGACTTCGAGAATGAGCTAAATCACGCAGTCTTATCATTTCCTTAATATTAAAAGTAATCCACGGGTGCGAAACTTCTCTTATGTACAGTGTCTTGTAAGGAGCATAGGTATCAAAGAGACTTAATATGCGAGAGTTAAAGTGTGCAACCATATCATTGATGTTATGTAGAGAAGGAACTTCCCAATCAATGGCACTAACGCTACTGTTAAACTGATCCATGTTTATATTTTTTATAGGTCTATACGTTATCCACTTAGGCGGTGGTTTTGTTTTCTTTATGTTTAGTTGACAGGTAATAAAAGCGTGACCACTTAGGTCGGGTATGTATTCGACACAGACACGAGAGACGCGCGTACCAGTACTGCAGCATACAATATCGATCAGCGTCTCACTATGTTCAGTAAAGTGAGTCGGTTGATCAACATGCTGTTCGAATTGCATGTAATTGAAGAAATTTAGCAGTTTTTTTGTGTTAGGATCCCGACTGTTTAATAGGTTAATATTAAAATCCCCGAGCAGAACAATATGATCGAACATAGAAAAAGATGATAACGAGTCACTTAGTGCGTCCAAAAAGGCGTCAGCATCTAGCCAGGGCGGACGGTACGCAGTGCCCACGGCCAGTCGCAGCCCGCTGACACTGAGACTGAGCCACATCTGTTCGACGAGCGGCGCCGCCGGGTGATCGAGGCGCCGCGCGTTGATGCCTCGCTTGAGGTAGAAACCAACTCCACCCCCTCGCGCGCGCTGCCCCTCGGCTCGCGGCGCGTGACGCAAGCGGTAGCCGGCTGGTGCCGGAGCCCGCGCCTCTTCCCCAAGCTTAAGCCAGGTTTCATTAATGGCCATTATGTCTACGTCATGACGCTCCATCGCGACGAGAAATTCGCTATGACGAGTTCCGAGAGAACCAGGGTTTAGCAACCCGAGGGATAAATACTGTGTCTTAATAAATTGAAAAACAAAAGAATAAAGTATCTCACACCACTTACAATTCAATAAATATAGTCTTAAAAAGGTTGCATGACGCCAGTTAGCAAAGTGAGACAAATATATTTTCAAGTAAAAAGTAAAGCGTCGCTCGTCATTTCTCATATGGGTAAAAGGTAAAGAAAATATACTAATAGAAAAAAGGTGGTTGTAATTTAAATAAATATATGCAACAATAGTATAAAACCTCTCGTAGTTTTTAAAAATAAACATATAAACAGTCCTACATAACACATGCCATAAAATAGATTTATAATGGGTGCTTAACTTTAAGAAAGTATGGCACGCATAAACAAATTTAAGTAAATAAATAGAAAGCCGTTTACAGTACCCCATACACCACAGTATAATAGTCGACAAAAGTACACTCTTATGAATATAGTTTAGATTACACGCAGAAATTAAGTGTACAATAAGTTTCCCAATTAGAACATTGGCAAAAACAATAGAAATGTATATATCAAAGTTGAATTTAACCAACAGGCGCCTGGTCAAAAACCTTAAAGACCTCCAATTCGGTACGGATTCGAATGGGTGGTGTGTCATCGTCACGACGCACGTAGATACATCCATTTCTTGTCCACGGGCGTCTCCAGTGCAGACGCCGGGCCTCCTGGCGTGCATTGAAAAACATCTGCCGGTTCAACCTGGTGAGACGCTCGTTGACGTAAAACCGATGAACACCGTTGACGCCGGGCAGCTGGAAGCCTGAGGTGTCGGCTCCGCGGCGCGCCCGCGCCGCCCGCATCAGGTCGTCGCGCAGCCCGCGACGCACCAGGCGTACCGCCAGCGCGCGCTCCCGCACGGCGCCGCCGGCCGCGCCGGGCTCGCGCCGCACGCCGACGCGCGCCACGCTCACCACGTCCCGCTCCTCTATAGTTACACCGAGTTTGGTGCCCACGAGGGTTAACAGCTGTACCGGGTTCTCACCGCTCGCTTCGGGCAGCCCTGTTATTTCCAGGTCGTTCGATAACAACTCTTGATCGCGTTCGTTCAGATCGATTTTGAGTTTCTGAATCGTGTTGGCCAAATCGGTTTGCTCCGTGCAGCACTTCTGATCGAAGCGAGATTCAATGGCGGAGACCCGTTCTTCCAGGTTGTTCATACGAGAGTTGAAGCACTGAACAGTCTCAGTCAAGGTATCAATCTTCGCAGACAGTTTCTGCATACATTCGTTGATTGTGCCAGTCAATTCCCGCTTCAGCTGATCGAGGACACTAACAGACAGTCCAGTATTATATTGCAAAGGCTGCGATTGTGGCTTACGACGTAGTGTGACATTAGGGTCACTTTTTGTACCCTCGCACGGGGGAGACGGCTGGGCAGACCTTTCAGGGGACGTTGAGGATCCAATGTTAGACATCTCAGGGGACGAGGCCAAGGTTGACCTCACTGGGGTATTCGTGTTGTCTAATTTGGGTAATTTATTACGACATTCCGGGCACTTCCACTCACTTTTCTTTGACATTAATTCGTACTTCTTTGCGGTTACATTAGCACAATCCAGGTCATAAATATGTTTGCATACTGTGCAACACAAACACTTCGTTTTAATAATGTTCTTACAGCCAGCACATATTACTGAATTATTAGTGTGGTTGCCGGGTTAGAATAGTGCCACTCCATGTCTTCCCGTGGATGTCGTAAGAGGCGACTAAGGGGATTAGGGCTTGTAGTAGGTACTGTTAGGTGATGGACTTGCAACCTGTCACTAATACACTAGTAAACTTCTTAGCCTAATTGTGCAAAATGTGGTTACAGAATTATGAACAAGTCTTTTTAGAGTTGTTAGTATTTCTTAGCTCTGCCTACCCCACTCTGGGAATGAAGGCGTGATTATATGTATGTATGTACTGAATTATTAGCATACTTAAGATAAAAATAAATATATATAATATAGTATAGCCGCAATAGAAGGAATTGTAAAATATGAAATTAAAAATTTCGGACCTTAATTTTTCAACGCTATGACAAATACAAAAGTCGACACACGCTAATGAATGACAGCTTAAAACCAGAGTTAATATTGACTTTGCGTCATTGGGCCGTATTAATAAACTGATTTCGACTGTACCCCTAATATGCTCGTCTCAAGATGCATCGAAAATTACAGTTTTCTATGGTTTGACGTTAAATTTGACGAATCTTGAGACGGGCATTAAGGTCGAGATCAGTTTATTAATACGGCCAATAGACACTAAGCGTATTTAGCGCTGACACCCATGACGGAAATATCCGTCGTCGTTGGCGCTGAACCAGTGGTATAGCTGTCGATGGCGTTGAAAAGGTTCACAGTGAGAAATAAAACAGAAACTATTAAATGAACATGTAATTTAAGACAAATTAAATACAGTACAATTGTATAATTAACCACGATAGCATAACAAAATAAGACCTACTAGAAAATGTCATATCTTAACATTATGGAAATATGTTTTTAAGCGGTTAACCTTTTCAACGCTATATCAAATATGACAGCTCAACACCATGTCTAATGTCAACTTTACCTCATAGTCAATCAAGGCCTCTATACAACTGCGTTAAAACGATATTGTATTTGACGTGTTCTAGTATAGTTTATAACTCGGATAAGAGTTATCAAAACGTTGACAATACGGAAACACATCAAACACGATATCGTTATTACCGTGTGGAATTTCAGCCCAGGTATTTTCCGCTGTCAACCATGGCGGATATATCCGTCGTTGGCGTTGAACCAGTGGTGCGGATATATCCATGAATGGCGTTAAAAAGGTTAATAACATTCAAATAAGCTTAAAACTTCTTCAGTTGATACCAATTCCCAAAACGAAGGCATCATTACAAATAGGCATTGAAACAAACTCAACGTCATACCATAAGGCAAATGTCCGAAAACTGAAACGTATGATATCTTAAAAACTATGCAGAAGTTTATTGCTGTCTTACTCTAACTTTAAATTTAGACAAATACATCAAAATTGAGCTTCTTGCTCTACAACTGAACCTGGCTCAAGTTTTGATACAATAGTTCATACTGTCCAGTGTTCAAAATTACCTTGTCAGCCATACCTGTAAGTCCTAGCAATCGACTACCAAACACCATGTAGAATATCTAAGATGGATGGATAATCACATTTCTGATTAGTTTAGTTACAAAATATGTATGTAAGAGGCGATTATGTGAATAAGGGCTTTGTAGTACTGTTAGGCGATGGGCTTGCAACCTGTCACTAATAAACATATTAGCCTGATTGTGCAAAATGTGACTCTAACTCTAAAGACTTGTTTATAATTCTGTAACCACATTTTGCACAATGAATATTAAATAACCTAGTCCCAAACTAAGCTCTAAGCTTGTACTGTGGGTACTAGACAACGATAAACTGCCTTATATAGAGATATATATACTTAAATACATAGATAACATCCAAGACTCAGGAACAAATGCTTGCGCTCATCACACAAATATCTGCCCTTACCGGGATTTGAACCCAGGACCAAATAATAAGGCCAATAATCTTTTCCTAATCAATAAGAAACGTAAACGTTATTTTAATTTACTGTTTTTAGGGTTCCGAAGTCAAACTAGGAACCCTCATAGTTTCGCAGTAGGATTTATTTAGAAGTACCCAAACGAATGGAGCGTATCTATAATGCTAGCTCATAACAAGAAAATATGAACATTTAAGTCACCATGGTTAACTCATAATGGAATTTCTAAAAGTACCTAATACGTTAGAGATAAAATCTTACAATAACTACCTACGGTTTGGCCTTTGCAAAGTATCTAACTAATAAAAAACGCAACTAAAATCCACCTAAGGTCCATTCTTTCTTGCTTCAACTACAGTACAGTAGTAAACGAATACGGCGTATCCATAAAATTTTACATTTCATAGGGTTAGGAATCATAGAGTGAATGTGTGAATTTATTTAGTGAATTAATGAAATGAGTGAAACATATAAGTTTGGTTCTTAAATAATATTTAGGTAATGAATTTCGCAAACTAGAATTGCATGTGAATACTTAATAAAAATCATACATGTACTTTATAACAACACGCTTTATTATAAATATTTTATTCAGTACACTTGACCACACACCATCTGCACAATCACTAATCGACATCTTCCGTATCTGTCAAGATCTTGAATCACTTACAGAGTTATCTTACACATAAATAATTAACTTGGATGTTAGACGGTCATTAAATTAATAACACTACTAATAACTAAACTTAAAAAAAAGTTTGGAATATCACTACATAGTATAAAACAAAGTCGCTTTTTCTGTCCCTATATCCCTGTGTATGCTTAAATCTTTAAAACTACGCAACGGATTTTGATGCGGTTTTTTTAATAGATAGAGTGATTGAAGAGGAAGGTTTATATGTATAATACTTTAATCCGGAGCGAAGCGAGGGCGGGTCGCTAGTTTTATAATAAAACCAACATCCCAACAATGAAATGCCAAATTGACATTTAGTTTTGATAATCTGCGATCATCGTTTCGAGGAGATTACGATTTTGGCCAAAAAAAAAATATTTTCTCAAACATGCTTGGAAATGTATGCGTTAATATTACGAAATGAAGACATGAAGTTTCGTGCATGTGACTCCCTACATCAACAAACTAACAAAGGAAATATTACATTCTACTAACCACCACTAGACGCTGCAACCATACTTGCGACAATAAAAAAAATATGTATGGTACTATTACTATATATAATAGTAATTTTTCCTATTTATGTGCGGTTAAACATGGTGCTCGAATAGCTTGTTCAAATGGCATGTTTAAAAAAGAAAAAAAGCAGCATATTATAATTTTTCCACTTGATTACCTGGTAGTTATTTTAATTATAACATTTCCTCACATTGCTTGAGAAAAGCACTATACAATCTTCGGCCGGAATTGGGATTGCACTCGTTTTATCTGGCCTCATCTACGACTCGGCCGTCTACCCCAGACTCGTCCAGCAATCCCTTATTTCACGGCCTCTACAGTAATGTACTATTGTAAGGATAATTTAAAGCAATATTGCGGTAACTTAAATTGAGTGATTGATTAATTATTGAGAGATGTTTGTTGACTACATAGCTCAAGTAAATAGATTATATATCTACTCTCCATGTTCACAGTGGTGTTTCAGGATGCCGCTTGCCCATATGATACTTCAAACTGCTCAACTGAACGAACGCGTTGCCGCAGACGGCACAAACGTGCTTCCGAATATCCAAATGCATATCCATGTGAGTCCGAACGTTCTTCTTGTGTTTAAACCTTTTCCCGCACAACTCGCACGGGAAATTCCTCTCATCCGAATGCGTGACCATATGCCTTCTCAAGTACTTCAAGTCCGGAAAAGCCTTATCGCACTGATCGCAATTGAAAAGTTTCAGTCCCATGTGGACGACTCTTTGGTGACGCAGCATGAAGTGTGGGGCGGTGAATTTCTTTCCGCAAATATTGCATGTTGGCGCAGGATGACCGTGGGCGGACTCCAGGTGCTCGGCTCTCTTGTAGGGTAGCAGAGGGATCTTGCAGACTGGACAAGGCCACGTCTTCGGACGAAGCTTGAGATGAATATGCTTGTAGTGCTGCATGAAGTTACCCTTGGCGTAGTACTCGCGACCGCACTCGATGCACGTGAACACCATATGTCCATCGGCGTCCTCCTCTACAGTGCAAACCGCCTTTGATTCCGTTTCATCCCCTAAAAAAGAATTTTCAAGACGTGAGTGCCTGCTTCGGCGGCCATTTTGTAAACTTCATGCACTTTAGGGCAAGTCGCAGCGTAACTCCTGCTATTTGTGGAAGGTTAACTTTTATGCAGATAATTGTCGTGTATTGAATGAGTCTGGTTAGATGAGATTTTCGCCATAAATACTGTAAATATTCGTTTTAGTCCAGCTGAAGAGTTTAAATAAAACAAAGAACTATGTTTAAACTTTATTGCATTAGTAGGTACTGAACGACCTGGTGTAACTCGTAAAAGTATGATAATTCATATATTTGTTTAAAATCTGCTTGCGTATTACATCTTACAATAACAAAAGACAAATGAGCTTAAATAAACTCTGGATGCTTTTTCCCTAAATGATACTTCAAGCTACTCTGTTGAACGAACGCGGCATCACACAAGGTGCAAGCATGAGCTTTATCCCCTAGATGAATCATGACATGCGTTTTCAAATTATTCCTCCAACGGAACGCTTTTTCGCAGAAACTACACTTGTGTTTCCTTTGCGTGGTATGCTTAATAGAATGCTGTTCTAATCTATATTTAGAGGCGAATTTCATGTCACATTGTTCACACTTGTAAGATTTCTCGCCCATGTGGTAGGTTTTCTGATGTTTTAGAACTTGGAAAGGGTACGCGAACTTTTTCCCGCACGCGCCGCAAGACGGCGCCGGCCAACCGTGGACGCTTTCTAGATGGAAAGCGCGCATGTGCGCTGGAACTTTCAGGTTGCATAGGTAACAGGAGCGGAGCTTCGGACGCAACTTGAGATGTACATGTCGGTAGTGCTGGCTGAAGTGGTTCCGTTTCTTAAAGGTACTGCCGCAAGTGTCGCACTTGAACGCAAGAGACCCGTCCGCCGCCACAGCGAGGGTAAATTGGGTGTAGCCTAGAAAACAATGCAAACGTGAGATGGCGTCCGGACGGAGATCTTGGGGCGGTCAGGAGACCACTGAATGATAACAACTAATATGAACACTTGTATACATATACTCGTAAACTATTCCGGAGCAAGAGACAACGAGCCTGAATTGGACTTGAAATTTGGAGGGAATGATCCTTGGGTACCCTGGGGACGACCCCAAACGAGAAGACATAGGGGGAAACTAATTCCACGTAGTCGTGGGCGTCCTTAAGTCATAAATCTAGTCTTATCATTATTTTTATAACGTTAGCCATCCCTAATTCGGTTTTCGAAGAAGCTTATTACATTAACAATACTAATTACATTTATAGATGTTGAAAAAATAAAAAAATCGTAAAATATAGAATCCTTATTTATTTACATGTAATGCCAAATAAATACGACAACGCCTTGAGATCAACTCAAATAGAACGCTTTTACATAAATCTTAACTAGTACCTTAAATTGATATTATATCCATACCGTAACACGGGAATGGAAATACGACCTAAAATAAAGCATATTGTACTAATTAATATACTGAGATTACAACGTAATTTTTCAATAAACTTGTCCATTTTATACTATTTCTTATAAGTAACAAGTTATGGCTAATTTAAGATTGTATTTCTATTCACTCCGCGAATTTCTATTGGTTCCATTTTATACAGTTGTAATATTAAAACCGTTTTTCATATAATATTTTATAGTATACCATGCGTTCGTGGGGAAACTACAAAATATGTACCTTCAAAAGGAGTTAATAAGGTTTATTTAGGTGCGTTCGATCCGCATTATGCATTTTTCTGATTCTGATTCTGATAAGAAGTTTATTTACGACGTTCCTCTTTGACTACTCTTAAGCTTAGTTGATTTTGGCCCTGCCCTTCGAAGATGTAAAGTATGTAAAGTAAAAAATCCTGGTAAAGGCGATGAGATTGATTGATTTGTGATGAGCGCGAATATTTGTTCCCGAGTCTTGGATGTTTTTTATGTATTTGAGTATGTATTTCTCTACATAAGTAAGTTCATCGTTTAGTACTCATAGTACAAGGCTAGAGCTTAGTTTGGGACTAGCTAATTTTATTTCATTTAATCGTTCGTCAAAGATCGACTCCGTGAATTCTTAAAGCGTGATGCTTTAGCGTCGATTTCTGCACAAACGCCTTCTCGCAAACCGGACAAGCGTATCTCTTATCCCCGGAGTGAATCTTCATGTGATCCTTTAGATTATTCACCCACCGAAATCCTCTATCACACTGTTGACATACAAACTTTTTCTCAGTAGAATGTGTCGCCATATGCAACCTTAAACTTAGCTTGTTGAAGAAACTCTTAGAGCATACATCGCAGACGACAGTTTTCTCTCCCATGTGGACCTTTTTCTGATGCTGCAACACAAGACTTGGGAAGCGGAATTTCTTGTTGCATATGCCACAGGCCGGAGCCGGTATGCCGTGCGTTTCCTCCAAATGAGACGCTCTGAGGTATCCGGGGACTTTAGCGTCGCAGTGAGGACATTTTCGTTCCCGTGGTCGTTTTTTGAGATGGACGAAGCGGTAATGTTGGGATATAAGAGGCTGCGTAACAAAGGACTTGTTGCATTCGTTACACGAGAACTTGCGGTCGGCTGTGATCGAGTAATATTCGGGTCGCGGTTGCCGACCTAGAAAAGAAACAGGGGCGTCATATAAGACCTTCATAACGTTATGGAAAATATCACTGTCATAACGCTTTACTTCGTTATGGTTTTAAATTTCGTTTAAATGGATCGATATTTTTTTCATAACGTTATGTTGAGTTTTGTACTTTTAAATGCCTTAAATCAAAGAGACTCTTATGATATGATGCATTTAGATGGGCGGCAATGGCGGTCACCGCGGTATTGTACGAACCAGCAAAACAAAGTGCAATAAAAGAGGTGACGAACGTTATTATATAGTCACAAAGTAATATTATTATATATTAACACTAGCGACTTCGCTTCGTCGCTTAGGGGTATGAAAAATAGATAGTAGCCGATTCTAAGACCTACTGAATATGCATATAAAATTTCATAAGAATCGGTCAAGTCGTTTCGGAGGAGTATGGTAACTAACACTGTGACACGAGAATTTTATATATTAGATAAAAATCGGTCAAGCCGTTTCGGAGGAGTATGGTAACTAACACTGTGACAGGAGAATTTTATATATTAGATAAAAATCGGTCAAGCCGTTTCGGAGGAGTATGGTAACTAACACTGTGACACGAGAATTTTATATATTAGATAAAAATCGGTCAAGCCGTTTCGGAGGAGTATGGTAACTAACACTGTGACACGAGAATTTTATATATTAGATAAAAATCGGTCAAGCCGTTTCGGAGGAGTATGGTAACTAACACTGTGACAGGAGAATTTTATATATTAGATAAAAATCGGTCAAGCCGTTTCGGAGGAGTATGGTAACTAACACTGTGACAGGAGAATTTTATATATTAGATAAAAATCGGTCAAGCCGTTTCGGAGGAGTATGGTAACTAACACTGTGACAGGAGAATTTTATATATTAGATAAAAATCGGTCAAGCCGTTTCGGAGGAGTATGGTAACTAACACTGT
Source organism: Acleris holmiana (assembly GCA_949316455.1). Lineage (NCBI taxonomy): Eukaryota > Metazoa > Arthropoda > Insecta > Lepidoptera > Tortricidae > Acleris > Acleris holmiana. The sequence continues at coordinate 3,265,531 of OX438789.1, read as the reverse complement.
GACAGGAGAATTTTATATATTAGATAAAAATCGGTCAAGCCGTTTCGGAGGAGTATGGTAACTAACACTGTGACACGAGAATTTTATATATTAGATGAAGTTTATGATCAATGATCGGCGCTGTCACTTTCACGTCAAACGTAATGACCAATATGGATAAGTCTGTGTTGTTAAAAATATTTTTTTTAACTTGAGTCACGGAACTTTATTACTTCTAATTTTGTAATTTATAAATTGTTTTTTTTATGTTAAGGAGAAGGCACACAAGCACTCAAGCCACCTGATGGTAAGTGGAATCTGAGACCCATAGACATTTGAATTCTCAAGACTATAATTCTAAGACCTCAAATGCGTTGCCAACCCTGAGGACTAAGATGGAATGCCTCTATGCTAGTAATTTCACCGGTTGTCTTATCCCCACACCGGAAAACAACAATGCGAACATTGTTGCTTGGCGGCAGGTTAATGGATAAGATGGTGGTAGCTATCCGGACGGACCCTGCACAGGATCTTACCACCACTAAATAGAGCACAAAATTTAAATAGAGCTATGTGGCGCATCACTACAAGTTGCGCACATCACTACTCCATAACCAGTCCCGGACGCCGCGGGGGCGCGGCGCGGGGACGCGGGCGGTTGCGCTGCGGCACCGGCATTCATTCGACTCGGCGCCTCCGCAGAACGCTTCCGAGCAGCGCCCGCGCCGGACCTGTGTCGCTTTTGCACCCGCTCCCGCTTTACGCACTGCCTATCGAACTTAATAATACCTACTTATCTTTCTTTGCTATATATATCAAATACCTTCGGCTTGCGAGTATCCAAGTGTAAACCTAACGTCCAATATACGCTTATATATACTTATATGTGGAGTTTGAGTTTTATTACCGATCAGATCGCCCACATATTGGTGACCCCGAGGGCCGCGTATTACGGACGACGCGCGGTTCAAGATGGCGGAGGATGCGAAACAAGGCCCGGCCAACGAGTTTGTGGATGCCCAAGATGGTGCCACTTCCGGTAACGTCGACCGCGTGGCGTTGCGGTTACCACCCTTTTGGCCCGACGATCCGGAGGTTTGGTTCGGACAAGCAGAGGCGCATTTCCTGGTTTCTGGTATTAAAGATGACACTACGAAATTTTATTCTATTATAGCACAACTGGATCACAGGTATGCAAAAGAAATTAAATCTTTAATTAAGAATCCGCCTAAGACAGATAAATACCTTAAGTTGAAATCTGAGCTAACGAAATGTCTATCAATCTCTCGTGAGCAGCAAATAAGCGAGGTACTGTCTAATGAAGAGCTCGGAGACCGGAAGCCTTCTCAGTTTATGCGACGAATGATTAGCCTGGCCGACGGGGGCGTGTCCGACGAATTTTTGCGTACGATGTGGATGAAGAGGTTATCTGCACATATTCAACCTATTTTAATTTCACAGACATCTGCCACGTTGGAGGAAGTAGCCGACCTCGCCGATAAAATTTTCGAGGCGACGGCACCGCAGGCGCCTTCGCACGTGGCAGCGATGACCGCCTTGGACCAAGATGGCTTGATAAGACGCATTGACGAATTAATTGCCGTTCGTATTCCATCAGCACTCAGTAACCACATAGATCAATTATCACTTGGCCGAAGCAGGGAACGTTCGAGATTCCGCCGAAGCGGCTCGAAAGGAAGGTCGAGCGGTAGGGGCCGGAGTCGCAGCAAAACACCAGGTATGTGCTGGTACCATTCTATATTTGGTGAACAGTCTAAGAAGTGTACCACGCCCTGCGCGTTCGTGGCGGGAAATGCCGGCGGCAGTCACTAGACGCGGCGAACGACTGTCACGCTACTAGCCGCCTTTTCATCACCGACAGGAAAACCAAGATGAAGTTTTTGATTGACACCGGCTCCGACATTTGCGTGCTGCCACGTCGACACCTGCCAAATGGTAAACCGACTGAGTACCGACTCACCGCTGCCAATGGCACCCCAATTCTTACGTACGGAACCATCAAACTACATCTTAACCTAGGTTTGCGCCGAGATTTCGTTTGGAACTTCGTGGTGGCTAACGTTGAAAAACCAATTATTGGAGCGGATTTTATTTCTCATTATGGCTTACTAGTGGATTGCAGGAACCACCGAGTGTTGGACAGCCTCACAACGCTGTCATCGCCTGCAACACTTGGGAAATGCCAGATGCTCAGCGTGAAGACTATCTCAGGCGACAGTGAGTACCACAGCTTGTTATCTAGGTACCCTCAGCTGACAAAGCCATCAGGTACCCCACGCGAAGTGAAGCACAATACAGTCCACTTCATACGTACCACACCAGGTCCCCCAGCATTTAGCAGACCCCGTCGGCTCGCTCCAGATCGTTTAAAGGTGGCCAAGGAGCAATTCGAGGAAATGGTCAACGACGGAACAGCTCGTCGTTCCGACTCACCATGGGCCTCTGCGTTGCATTTGGCTCCGAAAAAAGACGGTTGGAGACCCTGTGGAGACTGCCGAGCTCTCAACGCACGAACAATACCGGACAGGTACCCAGTAAGGCACGTCGAGGATTATGCTAATAGGTTAGCTGGTTGCAAGGTATTTTCGAAGATAGATTTAATAAAAGCCTACAAGCAGATACCAGTTTTTACAGAGGACATACCTAAAACAGCCATCACTACGCCCTTTGGCTTATTCGAATTCCCATACATGTCATTTGGGTTAAGAAACGCCGCGCAGACGTTCCAGCGGTTTTTAGACGAAGTCTTACGAGGGCTCGATTTTTGCTACTCATACATTGACGACATTTTGGTATTTTCCAGAAACCACAGCGAACACCTGGAACACCTGGCACGAGTTTTCGAGCTACTTCAGGATTACGGTTTACTTATCAACGAAGGCAAGTGCGCATTTGGCCAGAGCGAGGTAACATTTCTTGGTTTCTCTATATCAGAGCATGGCACACGCCCATTAGATATCAAGATCGAGACTATTCGAGATTTTCCACCACCTAAAACTATAAACGGACTGCGTAGGTTCCTGGGGATGTTGAACTTCTATAGGCGTTTCATTCCTCATGCTGCAGAAGAACAAGCCCCCTTGCATGACCTACTCGCCGGACCTAAACAAAAAGGCTCTCAACCCATCAGCTGGACACCCGAGTTGTTGCAAGTTTTTGACAACTGCAAAGCAAGTATTATCAGATGTACCCTTTTAGCACATCCTGAGATGAGCGCACCGCTCGCTCTCGTGACCGACGCCTCAAATTCGGCCTTGGGCGCGGTGCTCCAGCAGCTGGTCAACAGTGAATGGCAGCCATTAGCATTCTTTTCTAAGAAGATGAATAAGGCGCAGCGGTCGTACAGCGCGTACGACAGGGAATTGCTTGCAGTCTATGAAGGTATCAAACATTTTCGTTTCATGGTGGAAGGTAGACATTTCACCGTCTACACGGATCACAAGCCCATTACGTTCGCGTTCCAGCAGCGAGACCGGCACTGCTCGCCTCGACAGTTCAATCACCTCGATTACATAGCTCAATTCACGACCGACATAAAACATATCTCTGGTAAAGATAATGTCACAGCAGACACTCTCTCACGCATCGAAGCGGTTACGCAGCCTCCGGACTTGGAAGACTTGGCTAGAGCTCAACAAGCAGATCAAGAAATGCAGAGAATGATGACCGGAGGGGACAATTCTTTGGATCTCAAGCAAGTACCGGTACCAGGGACACGCGTAATTTTGTATTGTGACGTGTCACAGGCAAGGCCTCGACCCTACGCACCGGCGCATCTACGAAAACAAATTTTCGATGCCATACACTCACTCAGTCATCCAGGAGTAAGGACAACGACGAAGTTAGTGACTGAAAGGTACATATGGCCCAACGCACGGAGAGATTGCCGTGCCTGGACCCAAGCCTGCAACGCGTGTCAGACATCGAAGGTTCATCGTCATACTTCCTCACCCCTGGGAGAGTTCAATTTGCCAGCAGCGAGATTCAGCCACGTGCACATTGATCTCATAGGCCCTCTACCATCATCTCATGACTACAGATATTGTTTCACAGCGGTTGACAGGTACACTCGCTGGCCCGAGGTGCAGCCGATTTACGACATTACAGCCGAAACGGTTGCAAAAGCATTCTGCGAATGCTGGATCTCACGATTTGGTTGTCCACAGATAGTGACCGCTGACCAGGGCCGCCAGTTCAACTCCAACCTTTTCACTGCCCTGGCCCGATTTTGCGGGGTACAGATACAACTGCTTACCATCCTGCGGCTAACGGCATGGTCGAGCGGATGCACCGCACCCTCAAGGCCGCCATCATGGCCCACGGCGAGAGGAGCTGGACGGACATCCTTCCTGTCGTGCTGCTGGGCCTGAGGACGTCGTGGAAGGCTGACCTCCAGTGCTCGGCTGCTGAGATGGTTTATGGTGAGCCATTACGGATACCGGGTGAGTTCTTTCAACCAACACCTAACACTCACACCAACATGATGCAGCCAAGCAATTTTGTGACTAGGCTTAGAGAGCACATTTCTCACCTTAAACCACAGCCAGCATCAAACCACTCTACCAGAACAGTTTTCGTACACGAAAATTTAAAAACGGCACAGTACGTTTTTGTACGCAGAGACTGTGTAAGACTTTAGAAAAGCCTTACACTGGACCGCACAAAGTCATTAAGCGAACCGATAAAACTATCACGGTAGAATTTGATAGAGGGCCAGTAACTGTTTCCATAGATCGTGCAAAGCCAGCTTTTACTCTCTCAGATCAACATACAGAAACAATGAAGAACTCAGCTAACGTCCCATCAGCAGCTCAAAAGCCACTGGTACGTGTAACACGTTCAGGACGGGTTTGTTTAGTTTCCCAATTGTTTTTCCGCAGGTCTTTAACACTTCTAAGGGGGTGGTGTGGCGCATCACTACAAGTTGCGCACATCACTACTCCATAACCAGTCCCGGACGCCGCGGGGGCGCGGCGCGGGGACGCGGGCGGTTGCGCTGCGGCACCGGCATTCATTCGACTCGGCGCCTCCGCAGAACGCTTCCGAGCAGCGCCCGCGCCGGACCTGTGTCGCTTTTGCACCCGCTCCCGCTTTACGCACTGCCTATCGAACTTAATAATACCTACTTATCTTTCTTTGCTATATATATCAAATACCTTCGGCTTGCGAGTATCCAAGTGTAAACCTAACGTCCAATATACGCTTATATATACTTATATGTGGAGTTAGAGTTTTATTACCGATCAGCTACATCCAAGTTATACTTTCGTCGAAAAATTGCTACCGGTCGCCGATCATTAGGTACTTATGTTATGAAGATGCAAATTGGATGGGCGGCAATGACGGCCACCGCGGTATTGTACTAACCAGCGAAATTAAGTGTAGTAAAAGAGGTGTTGTACAACGTTATTATATCGTTACAGAAAATAACGTTATTATATATTGATATGAAGTTTATAGTTCTCTGCCTTTTCGCCGACAAATCTTTGACAAATGCTTCGTTTCGCTACCTATTCATTTGCCAACCCGCTTTTTTTCTACAAATATTTCCGATTTTTTATAAAACTAACCTAACCTAACCTAACGAAGGTCCTGAAATAAATCCAGAATTATTTACAGATCCGAAAAAAACCGCGGGTTGTCAAATGATGCCAATACTGCTGCTTGGCGGCCTAATAGTGATCAAAAGTATTTTGACAACAGCAAATGTGCGACACAACAAACTATGAATACAAAACAAAAGTATTTACGTTAGTATTACTCACCCTCGTAAGACCCGGTGTGCTATAGAAAGTACATAATCCAGGCAATTAAATATAAACTTTATTTCAAGGAAAATAAAGTTAATTTTTGTTTGGTTAAAAATTGAAAATGTCATTTAAGTGCAAAGGTTCGCGGCGATTCCTACTAACAAAAATGTACCGGATTGTAGTATGGTAGGCCTCAAGAGGGTATGAAAATAATGACGTGGATTTTCTCCAAGTACATATATGGTATTTAAAGCAAGAAGGCTGTGCTTCAAGTTAGAGAGAACTACTTAATTGTTAAAATGTGGTAACCTACGTAACAAAGTTTTATTTACGTTTTACGTATCAAGTAGGCATTTATTTTTCTACGCGTCCTCGTAAGGGGTAACCTTTCTCGAAAACGGACTGAACGTCAAATAATTAATTGTATCACTAGCACAATCCCCCCCCCCATTAACTTAAATAAATCTTTTCTTAATGTCGGGTGCCAAATAAAACAACCACACACATACTATGTATGTATAATGATAACTATGTACACTATAAAATTAACAGTCTTATATACCTACCTATTTACAATATAAAACTATTACGCTACGCTTATGCACGTGATGTTCTGTTGTGGATTCAAAAATAACCATGTTATATTATAATATCCGTGTATAGCGTGGATAAGTTGATAAGTCGATATGTAAAGTTAATGAAATTTGTATTTAGAACAAATTGCATATATAGTTCAAATTACTTCATTCTTTTTCAACAGGTTATCAACTTATTCACGGATATAATATGAATCAAAATACAAAATTATTGTAAAAATAACATAACTAATATCCAATTCTCAGTAAAAATTGCACCGGGACCATTTATTGCAGTAGTTATTTGTTTCCGTTATAATTATAAATGTACAGTCGAGGAATTTTACTGTTTAGTAGTTTCACACAATTCGTAAATTAGCCGGGTTATACATTTACACGTTGTCATTTGTCGTGCTAACCAATCAACTTCCTTGACAATAGATTTATTTCAAATAACTTGTAGAAAAAGACAACAATAGTACATTTTAACCGAAGTTCATTACAATTATCAAAATAATACAATGTATCTATAACCAATCAATAAAATTGTTAAATCTGTCTAGTTAAATAAATACGGTTGTATTCTATTATATCTGAAAAAATATCTAACCACTCCAAATAATTTTATTCACCTCCATATAACATTATTCACCTATTATTACATATTCGGCCATCCAACAGAATAATGCCGCAAGTGCCATTTAAATATTTTACAGAAAATAAACTTAAGGATTACAAACCAAGCTGGACAGTTTTCTCAAAACCGTACGAAATTAGATTTTTTCACGTTATATTATTTAATACTTTTACTGCAGTCGTTAAGTTTTATATAGCAAAAAAAATATGCTAATTATATAAAACCTCACTTACGTCTTTTTACACTACACAAGTGTTATACAAAATACCACAATTGAGATATATTACAATAAAATAAAATATTTTGATAAAACAAAGACGTAATTGTACAAATGAGTCACAATTTCGCCGATAATATACTATGTCACAACTTTACATTTACGATAGTGTATCTTTGCACCACGCGGGGCCCCCATCACAACTGAAATAGTACGCCGTTGTCGCAGCAACTTTGCTCGAACGTCAAAGGACATCAATTATGTTATGACAATCACCACCATCTAGCGGTAATCGTTGGGATTACAGTTCTGTCATTAAGGTCACAAAATAGTTTTTTTGCAATTGCGTAATTATTCTGTTGGTTAAGCGATTATTTTTAACTGGCCGCTAAGTTGAAGTCGTTAACCGCTCTGCCTTCGAAAACTATCAAAATTTCCTGGATAAAAAGTACCTCATCCATTCCCGAGGTTCAAGCTATAATTCCATTAAAATCGGTTCAGCGATCTAGGTGTGAAAAGGTTCTATTCCACTCGGGAAAACAACATTGCTTATGACATGTTATCGCATTATTATTTCATAAAAATTAGGTCTACGACTTGAACGATGTATTATAACGATTCATTTTTAATTGATTAACCAAAGTGTCAAATATTTCTAACCTGTGTACATAACAATTGACTTAAGTTCTTAAATAATTGCGTGTTTGTTAAAAATGTTACCTTTTATGGCGGAGAAGGCGAATGAGCCATAAGACCCATAGGCATTTGCATTCTCAAAATCTCAAGACTGCAACCCCAAAAGGCCGTATTAGAACCTGATGTTGGCCGAGGTACCACACTCAATTTTTTTTATATGACTTGACGTGTTCAGGCATAACAAATCTGTTCATGTTAATTTGGTGTCAATACAAGAGAGAACATCACCAGAATGTTATATTATATCAGATGGAAACAAAACTAACGTTGTACGGTAAATCCCATTTCTGATTCAGAAGCGGGATTAGCAGAGCTTTTTGAACAGACATGGCGTACTAGAATTTATGTTAACAGTAATAACGAGCTGGTTCATTAATGGCTAAAACAAAACGCTACTAGGAGAGCTAGTGTGTAAATAACTACTTGAAAAGAAAAGTCTGCTTGATAAAATACATCGCAGTAGTGTTCAACATTCTAGTGCAGGGCACTAAACATAAACTTTAACAGGAAATTCTAACATGCAATACGTGAAAACTAACTTACCATTTGCAGGTATTTCAAGTCCTCAGAACACTAAGTGTTTAAAACCCCAACAAGTGTTGTAAATTGATATGACAATAAAAATTAAACTAAACAACACAATAAATCCTTTACCTTAAGTCCATCGTCCTGAATTATTTGTATCACAGTCACTGATCACTAAAAGTTCACCTCGGGATGGTACTTGGCCATGTGGTAGTTCAAACTAGCCTTTTGCACGAAGGCTTGCCCGCATACATTACAAACTTTCCTCCTGTCCCCCGTATGAATCCTTTCATGTAAATCCAACGTGGTCTTCCTAAGGAAGGACTTCCTACAGAACTTGCAATGGTAATCCTTCACCGTTCTATGTTTAAACTTGTGCTTGTACAAGCCCTCAAAACTGAAGGATTCATAGTCGCAGAAGTCACATTTATACTTCTCCCCGAGCATGTGGAAGTTGTTGATGTGCTTCCGGAGCTGGATTTTGGTGTTGAAGGTGCCTTTGCAGGCGTTGCACTTGAACCGGTCGTCGATGTTGTGCTCCTCGAGCTTGTGAACGGTTAGGGGAGCAAGCGTCATGAACTGCCGGGGGCAGTGCTGGCAGAAGTAGCGCGGTATCTTGTAGTGTTTTGTTTTGACGTGGAAGCGTAGGGAGAACACTTTGTAGTATCGCTTGTCGCACCGCGTGCAGATGTAAGCGTCCCCTTCCTTCTTAAAGTCACCATCACGGAGGAAGAACTTTGGCGCTCTCGGCGTCTTGACGCCTAGAAGACAGAAAAACATAATTTTATCTCGTCTTCGCTTCGGACCTTTGTTCTTCCTCGTACGTGAGGCGCTTAGGGGAGTCGCAACGGTTCATATATTAGCCGCGTTAACACTCAGATCTTGTTATTGCAGCGTTATATTGTTTATGACACATGCATTTTTAGTTGTAGTGTTAGATTGCATCTTTATAGCTAGTGAGGTATAAAACCACAGTCCTCACTTTAGTATGCTTCTGAATCTTAACAGAAGGCATTTTGCGTCGTTTATTGTACACCATAACGAAAAGAAAGATATCATCCACGTCTGTAGGTATACGGTTCAACCACAACCAACGACTTTTACAATAAGTTTCAGGTCAATAGTTAAAATTGAAAAACCCATTGGATTTATCTAAAATCTAACAGATATTCAAGTAACATTAAGGGAAGGAAATAAACTATACATATTCTATGTCGAAAGACAACAGGGAAACTAAAAAGGTTCCTCAAGTAAATTTAAGTAAAATGCACGCCAAAAACGCAACCATCCCTGTACCGCACGTTTTTTTAAATTCTTATATCCTATAACGTACCGAACTGTACAACTGGATCTTTAAAACAAAACTCCGATACCGTGTTTCGATACATTTCCGCACAAATATAAATTTGAAGAATAGTAAATATTTCCCAGGCAAATGAAATTTTTAGAATAAGTTTATAAAATTTGGAACGATCATCTAAAACTGGTATTTGAAGCATGACGAAAATCTACATCCAACCAAAAAAAAACCGAAGAAAATATAATATTCCAAAATTAGGCCTTGCTATACATTAAAGGAGAACGAAATACAGGATTTATTATATTTCCTCGTCGGTGAAAACCTAGTAACAATCATAAACAATTATATAGTACAGACTTGCAAAGCAAACGGGTTCATATTATATCATTATCAGCGTCTAAATGTATGTGGAAATTATCGTCAAGCAAGCTGTTGCGCCACCATTCACTTTCTCTGGAACATCTATCTAGTAGAAACTACAGTCTGTCGCTATTCCCTCGGGAACTTTCCAATTCTCCATGGTTCAAGCTATCTACACACCAAATTTCAATAAGATTGTTTCCGCGAGTTAGCTGTGATAAGGTTTTATACATTTTAGTATGGATTTTGGGTAACCTGAAATAAATCTTAATGATTCCTACTGTAAACTTTTTTAAAGCACGCAGAATTCACGGTCCGAGACGCATTAAAATTTAAAATTTCAAGACTACAACCTCAAGGTTGCAATCCTAAGATACCAAATGAGTTGCCAACCCTGAGGACTAAGATGGAATGCCTCTATGCTAGTAATTACACCGGACCACAATGTAAATCCTTGGCGGTAGGTTACAAAGATAAGATGGTGGTAACGATCCGGACTGACACTGCTCAAGGTCCTATCAAACGTTAAGTGGCAAACACAGAAAAGCCTAGCATAGACTTTTTCACTGCCAAAGAATTATCGTCTTTGGACGTGTTAAAATAAGATCAAAATCTAACACTGAAGCTCAGGAGTCGCTTGCGGTGATCATTTGTGGTGTTAATTTTCGAACTTATTTCAACACCTCCAAAGGCGGTAATGCTTTGGCAGGGAAAAAGTATGCGCTGTGATTCACTGTATGTACACCAGCCCCTAGACTCTTTGACTTCAATGTATGTCGAATACACATGTGGCTGTCAAGTTGATGAATAACCTAACCTGAAAATGTCGTTTTTATTACACGCTTTATTACCGACTGTACTAATTATAAATTCACAAATAATACCGGATATGTACGAGTAAGTTTTTTTTTATAAACATAGATTACTAGATGATATAGACAATAAGATTTGTGCACTAAGTTAGCCATAAGGCATACAAATAGCTCGCATATTGGCATGCAGCTAGCGGCATGGAATATAATTAAACTAGAGATGTCAGGTGATCATTACAATAAAATAGGCATGGAGAGGGCTCCGAACGTCTTGAGAAATTTCAATGCTACTTTAAATACCATAGACTTCTTACAGGTTTTCCTGTAATCAATAGGTAAAGAACTATTTACTATATTTATTTCAAAGTTTTAAGCCCGTTATTTTCGGAGTTAAGGCAGGGATAGGTATACTTTTGCTATATTTTTTAATATATATTTGAGATTCTAACAACAAGCCCTTTCGCATTTGATAAGTCACGCAATATAGTTTGCAAAACATTTTTTTTTATATTTTGTAATCTACCCCCGTGTTTAAAATTAATTTATTTACGTTACACGTCCGTCTTTGGGTCACCAACTTACATATGTGTACCAAATTTCAACTCAATCGGTACAGTAGTTTAGAAGCAAATTGGCTGCGACAGACAGACGGACAGTCAGATATGCGAGTGATCTGATATAAGCTCCTCGTTTTCCTTTTGAGATACGGAACACTTAAAACCGGGCACGAGCATGTCGGATTAAGAAATAACTAATTTCTATTTAAAGTCATTGGGTGCCGGCTTAGATGATTTTAGTAGGTATAAACACTTTAATCGCCCGTATCTCAAGAACCAAAGATGTCTACTTAGTCGTGATAGTTTTCCTTTTAAATTCGTTATATGCGCTTTCATTTAAGATTATTTTCTGATTTTTAGTATTTGTAGTTGGACAAGGGACTCTTAACAAAAAATAACGCGTATAGGCGTTCATAAACGGATCCCTAATCGAAAAACCGTTATAATATTTTTGAAAGACCTATCCAACGACACGCTACATAGGGTAGACGAGAAAAAGAAAACAAAAACAAAATTCGACTTTCAATTAGAAGTAGATCGAAAATGTCTTCCAAGATTTGATTACATTGTTAGTTACAAGTTAAGTTATAATATAAAGCGTGTAATAAAAATGCAGTTTTGAACGTAGCTGGTTTCTATGGTAGTTTCGTGTAATGTTTTCAGCGGCTGTAAAGAAATTCTAAAATATCTTCTGGAATTAAAAATGGTGGCTCAACATTGTGGAGGGACACCGGTGCATTGCACGCCTGTTCCGCACGCGATGATGTCAATATGGGAATGTGCATATCTATACACATACGATTAGTTTCCGCCCGCGACTTTGTACGTGTATAAATCAGTTCCCGAGGGAATAGCGATATGAAAGGTACCCTATGTGTTAATCTAAGGTATAAGCTGTTTGCAAATCAAATTTTACCAAAATCCATCCAGTAGTATTTGCGTGAAAGAGTGACAAACATCCATATTTACAAAATTTCGCGTTTACAATATTAGTAGGATTTGACGACGCGAAAGCCTAACTGGTAGTAACCGTGCCTACGGTATAGACAAATATTTGTGTGTAAACACTAGTATTATTTGTTTTTAATTATTTATTTCTCTATATAAGTATTTGTAACGTTGTCTAGTACCCATAGTACAAGCCTAGAGCTTAGTTTGGGACTAGGCATTTGTGTGAGATTGTCCCCTGATATTTATTATTATTTATTATACTCTTAAAAATCTTACGACTGAGAGGCAAAATTAACCGGATTTTTCTTAAATGTGCCCCAGGATAAGATTCTGTAAAAGAAAATGATTTTTTGCTACGTCAGTGTTTGATGAAATAAAAAAATCCTGCTAAATATAGAAGTCATCGATCTAGGATGGCTTTTCCAAAAGTGATTCTTGAAGTGACCAGTTCATTACTTTTTTAAATCTATTCTCAGCATGCAACCGTCCTAGTTATTTATTTAAGACTAGCGGCCCGCCAGCGGCTTCGCCCCGCTGCAAATTTCTGACTTTCCCGGTGGATTTTTCAATTATTTTCGCACCTTTTAAACCTTCCCTGGACTATAACAAACATTTTAAAACCAAAATCAGCCAAATCGGCCCAGCCGTTCTCGAGTTTTAGCGAGACAAACGAACAGCAATTGATTTTTATAAATATAATTAAATATATTTTGATAAAGCGTCTTTGGGCGCATGTTCAATATTTTTTATTTTTGGAAAAGCGCCTCTGGAGACAGATTTTTTTCTTATTCTGAATTTTGATTTTATTTAGTTTGTTTTTAATAAAAATTACAAAATTGTGACTTGTGTCTAGCATAGAAAGATTGCCCATAACAAGGCCTATCACTATTAAAAAAACACATTCCACTGCCGCGGTTACCATTCCACTATATAAAAGTAAACTTGATACATTCATACATTGAATCACGCCTTTTTCCCAGAGGAGTAGGCAGAGACCACTTCTTTCCACCTGCTACGACCCTGACAAATCTCTCTCGCAACTTCCACATTCATACATCGAGTCATGCATGCACGTCGGTTTCGGTACTTGATTCGGCCCTTTTCGATCCTTCCACTCACTTTGTCCTTGTATATCTCTTTCGTCAATCTTCTTTCAACCATTTTCTTCATTTCTCAAGTAAACATCAATAAATAATAATATTTTTTGAAGAAAAAAAACCATTGTTTAGGCGCCACCTGTGCGCCGATAGATGAAAGTTTTGCTGCGGTGGGCGAATGTTGAACGTGACCTAACACTACGGGACTGCCTATTTTCTCCATAGCTGCATAGGCAACAAAATATTAAGAATTCCTAGAATCTCTTCACTGTAATTGTCATGCTTGTCACTGCCATGTTTCTTTAATTCTAAGCACGGTGTTTATTTATTATTTTATTTCGGTCTTTCAAAGATCAAGGGGAGAGGCCTTTGCCCAGCACTGGGACTCTCAAATAGGCTAGCAAAAAAAAAACGATCTTTAAATACACACCCCGTATTGACATCACCGCGTTGTAAACAAAATGGTCACCTACCTTTTTTCTTCTCACCGCTCACCGCCGCTTCCGTAACTTCCGTTTCCTCCTCCTACAAAAAAAAAACTTAATTACTACACGATCATAAACAATATAAGACAAAAAATGGGCGCGCCGGACTAACACTCGAATAGTTCAACCGTGTTTTGTCGACACTCATTTCATAGAACGTATCAATTCGAAGAATTTTCATTTCATTGACAGGCTTTTCAATGCGCAGGAGTATAGATTTAGCGCTAGTAACAAGTCTACGTCCGCGTAGAAGACTTATCGCTATTTCATCAGGAAACATCCAATTTTACGGGATAAAAAGTACCCTATGTCCTTCCTCGGGAAACTATCTCCATACCAAATTTCATCTAAATCGGTTCAGTAGATTCAAAGATTACCCCCTACCACCTCACAAACTCATAAGCTTTACCTCTTTTTAATATTAGTATAGATTAATATAACCTGATACAACAAGGCATCAGCAGAAAATGGCTTTAGATGAAGTGAAATTCATTAACGGCCGAAGGCTTACTTCAGGATTGAAATTTGACATTTGCCCATTCAAAATGTGTCAAATTTTAATTCGAAGTAAGGCTATCAGGGCTTCTATTCAGGTGCGTTATAACGATATCGTGTTTGACGTGTTTTAGAATCGTTTATGTCAGTCGCCATTATTGTAAATGACATAAGAGTTATCAAAACGTTGACAATACCGAAACTCGTCAAATACGGTTTGAATATAGGGTTCGGCCGTAAGAGGACTTTGAAGCAAAAACATCCATACAAAATGCGATAACGTTACTCCCTTAAACATTGTCCGATTTTTTAATATGTTGTAGATATTATAATATAAATAACTAGGTCTGTACGTTTTCCTTTCCAATAAAATATTTATTAAAAGAAAAAAATAAACCGCCAGATGGCGGGTTAGAATAGTGCGACTCCATGTCTTCCCATGGATGTCGTGAGAGGCGACTGAGGGAATAAGGGCTTGTAGTACTGTTAGGCGATGGGCTTGCAACCTGTCACTAATACACTGGTAAACATCTTAGCCTGATTGTGCAAAAGTGATTTGGGTTCGGCAGAGATGGAGCGGCACTATTCTTACCCGGCAACCACACAGGACTAACAGATTCAGATATTTATTATCACGAAAAAAAGGGGATCTCAAAGTATGGTCTAGTAAGGAATACAATCAAGTTAACATTTCGCTCGAACCGTGACAAAGCAAAATTTTAGAAATAAATGAAATCAAAATAGCCGTGGCAGGCTACCATTTTGTGCCTTAATGGGTATTTTTTTTTAATAATTGTGCCTAATTAAGGAGTAAAATTAAGAGACGATAACTTATAAACATAATTAACATAACATAAACATTTTTTCATTACTCACATGTAAAAGTTACCGATTCTTTCTGCCTAATTTTTTTCTGATGATTTGCCACGTCAGTAATAAGTGCTATAATAAATTTCCGAATTAGCCACTTAAAAAAAAAAACATTAATATTTCCATTATAGTGCTTTACACGTTAAGTAAACTTAGGTAAGCCCCACAATATGGCCTTATAGTCACGTTATCACACCATAAAAAAGTCAGTTAAGTGCGAGTCGGACTCGCGCACTGAGGGTTCCGTACAAACTTATAAGAATGTAAAATTGTATTGAGGGACAAACTTGACTTTGCCGTTACGAAACTGTTGTCTCCATACATCGTCATAGGTCGCGATTAGTTTGCCAACTGCAAATAAATTTGCAATCGCAAAATTATTATTTTTCTGTATTGGAGCAACAAATTAACGATTTTTGGAATTTTCCCTTTATTTCTGCTGTACGACCTTCCATTTTGCCAAATTCCAGGATTCTTGGTCTATCAGTCCCTATTCATTTTGATTCCCTTGAGAGTGTCGAATTATACGTTTTCTGCGGCATATTGCTTTTGAGGTACGGGACCCTAAAAATACATGTGACAGTATTTTTCAATGTTTTATTTTATAACTTATAAAACAGAGACACCTCCAATTTTTCAACCAATAAATAAATATCACAGGACAATCTTACACAAATTGACCTAGTCCCAAACTAAGCTCTAGGCTTGTACTATGGGTAATACACAACGATAAACATACTTAGAGAAATAAATACTTAAATACATAGAAAACATCCAAGACTCAGGAACAAATACTCGTGCTCATCACACAAATATCTGCCCTTACCGGGATCGCCAGCTTCGGAGGCAGGGTCACTCCCAACTAGGCCAACGTGTCGTCAAACGATTCATGTCGATTTGATCACTGGTTATAAGACAATGTCACTTGCCTTTATGGTCTTCTTTACTTTTCCTTTTTTGACTGACTGCTTGGGTTTGGGCTTGGGTTTTGGTTTTGCCTTGCTCTTTCCTTTCGTCTTCTCCAGTTCGGACAGGCTTTGAGAGTCTTCTAAGTCATCTTCGTCTGAAACCAACATGAAAAACTTAATGTAAATTAAAAAAAAAACTATTCTTGCCAGGTTGAGGTAATACGGGGCAGGTAATCTGTATGCTTGCTTGTCTCCCTCACATACATAAAAAAACAGTGTGAAAATTTAATAATACATTAGCACAGTCGCATCATCCAATTACATAAATTAGATAGACTAATCAAAAAAGCTCGCTCGCCTAAGCTGGGTACGAATCTGAGCGGCTCAGCCTGAGGCATGGTCGCCCCCGCGGCAAGCTGCTTGCGAGCCAAATTGTTGCGCGGGTGAGGCAGTGCGCTCGCCGTATTTCAAAATGGCGTCGGACACGATGACAGCCGCGGCTGCGTTTATCATAATTCACCAAATTATTAACAAAAAAAAGAAATCGCCTCGGTGGTGGAAGGCTCAGCAACTTTATCAAATTTGTACGCGCCTCACCCACAGACAAGTTAGACCTGTTGTTCTGCCCGTGGCAATACATATATTTAAATCAACACCGTGTGGTTGCCGGGTTAGAATAGTGCCACTACATGTCTTCCCGTGGATGTTGTAAGAGGCGACTAAGGGAATAAGGGCTTGTAGTACTGTTAGGCGATGAGTTTGCAACCTGTCCCTAATACACTAGTAAACTTCTTGGCCTGATTGTGCAAAATGTGGTTACAGAATTATCAACAAGTCTTTTTAGACCTCATTCTGGGAATTATGGCGTGATGTTATATTATGTTATTTAAATGTATTTATATTTTGTGCATTTCTCTTCTTTCTCCCCTAACCACACTATTGTGGTGTAACCTGACCATGAACGTACCGTCAAACTTCAAGAATGCGTCGTCGTCATCGTCGTCCATACTGTGGAACTCCTGCTTCAAGTCTGTAAGAAAAATTTAGGACTTAAGAATAATTGTAAAAGTATAATACAATTTCAAATTCATTTGGTATTATGCAAGTTATACCATATGTTAAAAACATAGTATGTGTTTTTAAATGGCCTCCTTATTTTAATTAGAATATCATAAAATGTTTATTCCTTAGAAATATCTCCAAAAATTACAGTATCACTATAGTACCCACTACACACTCACTACACACTCACTTTACTGTTTACACTTTTTGCTAAGGCTTGAGATATTCTTGTGTGGCATGTAATTAAATAATATATCTTCATCTGAATAGTATTTGAAACAAAATCTCACCTTCATTGTCTGACAGTCCTATAGGTTCTTCTTTGACATCAAATGCTGGAAATATACAAAAAATTATTAAATCCAATAACAGATACTAGAAATAAACACTGCCATCTTATTTGGCTTACATCATTTATTATTACTAAACATTGGCGACTCATGGCATTTAGGTAGCATGTGACGTTTCTAACAGACTGTAACAATGTTTTCTGTACAAGTCGAGCAAAAGAAACCAATTAAAAAAACCTTTCAATCATGTATTACATGTACATATATGACATTATAGACAATTAATATTTGTTCTAACTTCTAAGAAGTTATCCTACTGATTTGAACTTCCTTATTTTATAATTAGTTATTAACATACGTCGTTATCGCGGGTACAAAAACGATTTGACAGTACAGAAAGATTATGAAAAACAAGCAATAACAGACGCGAAACTCATTTTGAGGAACATCTATGCCTACTGCTACGAGTTTAAAATGTATCACACATTAGGTATTTCTAATAGGTACCCAACCTCCATTCTTGACTTGAGTACCAATACAACTTAAATAGATTAACTATGCAGTCGCAATGCAAACTCTTTAATAATTTTTCCTATTTGACATTGTCATTTGTTAGTAAGTACATTATCAATTATCCGTACTGATAACTGTGTGTAATATATTTATTGCCGAGTGCTTTTAAAATGCCGCAAAGGAAAAAAACGTGCGATGAATTTGTGGAGTTGTGGACAAAGGATTATCCTGAATTACAGGCTCGCGATACAAAATTATATTGCACTAAGTGCAATGTTAGTTTACAACAACAGTTGATGTTGAAAGATCATTTAGTCAATTAAAATGGATATTTACTGCTAGACGCCGCAAATTGACTGTAGAAAATTTAGAAAATATCTTTGTAATCTATTACGAAAACCAAATAATACGTGTGAAAAATACACGTTAGTAAAAATTAAACACGTCGTTTTCTTATTTTTTAAATAGACTTTCTTCTAAGTAGGTAAGCGTTTAATTAGTAGATGATAACAGTTATCTTCACACAAGTACGTATATATTGTTAAAATTGTTAAAAAAAAGACTAAAATATAATTAAATTGACTTATTTCCGATGTATAAACTTGTTAACTTAACAGATGGAATCATATGACAACAGTTTAACCCTCCACATGTAAAGAGCTTCTTAGATGTTTAGCAGCTGTAGGCAGAATACGTCCGTTTCTACCAAATAGACATTCTGTTTTATCTGCTCTTTATCTGATTGGTAATTGACAGTAATTGTACCCGCGATAACGACGTATGGTTATTAATATTTTTATTGTAAGATTTCCTGGATTTTTTGACAATGCTATTTCTAGCTTTTGATTACCTTTTGCATGCAGTAAGTGATGAAAGTAAATTTTCAACTTATTTTCAAGTATTAATTTGTTACTTTATTTTATCTTAAAAGACTCTTGAAAAACGTGTCTCATCACTAGTGCTAACTAATTGCCACAAGTCGCCGATGTTTATTTATTACAAATCATCATAATCTTAAATCAGGGTTTTCAGTGCGGGAATGATTTGTGAGACTAGACATAAACAGATAGGTAAGTCTTAAAAAAAGACATTATGCCTAATGCATGCCCACCTCTCTGCATATTATGATTTTAAATTGGTTCAGTAGTTCCACAGATTACCCCTAACACACACATATAACAAACACACAGCATTACATATGGCATTGAGGTGTTATGATAGCAATGTATTGACTTAATTCAGTAACAGGTTTGTCAGGTTTAAACAAACCAAAGCCACTTTTTCCGTATTTTCTCCGTTCATGTGCCAAATAAAAACCAGGGCTTGGAATCAGTTTAAAAAATACCAGTTAATACCGGTTTATTTAGGTTTTGCTCAGAACTTTTCAAGAGAACTGACGTTTTGAGAACTTTTAACCTTAATTAACCAGTTTAACCCAAGAGTATAGAGTCGATAAACTAAAAAGTTTTGCACTAAATATGAACTTTATATAAAGGCTCTCCTGGTAACCGGTTTTCGGGAATGGAACCGTAATGAAAACATTTTGCGGCAAGTACATGATAATGGTTTGAAAATTTAACTGGTATCCGAGCCCCGATAAAAACAATTACTTAATTCCAGCCTCTTTATATGTTTTGATTTAAACCAAAACACAAAAAAATACAAAAATTAAAAAAAATACTATGGGAAGCCATTAATATTTTTTTTAAATAAACACTTGGCTATAATTAGCACCATTTCCCACAACAAATATTTGACATTGGCATGGAGTTGAACCAGTGTTGGGGTAATATCCAACAATGGTGTGAACAGTGTTAAAAAGGTTGACTTGTTCAACTAACCTTTAATTAAATTTCTACTGTACAAGTCTTTAAATCTTTCTTCGCAGTGCTGGACTTGCCGTTTGAAGTTGGATGCATCCCGTAGCCGCGCGACACACGTATCGCAGATCGTGTACGTAAGTTCTCTGAGTTCGCCCGTCATTGGAACGATCTAAAATATCGTCCAGGTGATGAAAACAAATAAAACGTGCCTTTCCAAAAAATATCTTAGAGTAAGTTTGCAAAATACAAGTAGAACAGGGTTTTAGCTAAAGCTGTTAATGAAAAGCGGGTCCGCTATTAATTAACAGCCGCAAAAACAATCACTTTTTTCTATGAACATATGTACATACATACATACATGAAATCACGCCTATTTACTATGAACAACAATGTAAATAAAATAATTTTGAAATTATTAAAACTATGAAACAGATACTTAAGACCGTAAAGTATTGAACACCAATAAAGTAATGAAAAACGTGGTTACCTTAATATCAAGGCATTCTTGCAACATATCAAAGTAAATTTCCTCCTGGCCCAACTGGAAGCAAGGTTCCGCCAAATTTTTATAGGAACCTTCAGCGTGACAGCAACGGCACAAGTCCTTCTCAAGCTTCCATGTAGAGGTCGACATTTTTATCGTCTAATAACATTACACAACACTATCTATTAACACAGTTAATTGTACACTTAAAAATATCTTCCATTCCTCTTGAACCCTTATAATTTGTGATTTTCCGATTTCAACAGTGCGGCCATGTTGTTGTATCTATCTTTTCTTTAGAAAACGTTTTGGTTATGATTTTACGGCAGCAAAAAATATTTTTGCGTTTCGTTCGATATTCTTTTGCAAATGGTGCGATTGCTAGTGAATAGGAGGACTTAAACTAAAACGCCATCTGTTGCGGAGTAGCAGTCCTTTTAGCCAACATTAACAACCCACCCCACGGAAGAAAACACCTCTCAAATGTCAAACTCATCTCTGAGTACTCGGACACCTAGCACAATCTTGAATTTCAATGTATTTGTTTGTATTTGGTATTTTAAATTCTAAAATCATCACAAAAAACATTGTATGAGAATTCAAAGTTTCTTACAGATTGCAATACTAATTCATTTAGTATGTCTTTAGAATAAGAGGGTCAAAAATAACGGCTACTCCGTCAACAATACAGCAACGTTAACTAGCCAAGTGGTATACAGTGGTAATACTATATATTTATCCTGTTTGTTAAGTTTTTCTCGACGTGTGTAAGCAAGAAATAAGTAAATTGAAAATGGCACTGGTTTCTAAACTGCTTCAGCTGCAATATGCATTCACAAACCAACCAACCCGCACGGATTGTGGATATTGAATCATTGGAGTTTAAAAGATGATAATTGTGGATTTAGCTATCCAAAGACTCAGGTACCCCATGAAAAATTGTACATAATGTATTTTTTTTGTCAATTAGTCAGATTCTTTGACTACTGAAAAGAGAATTACCGTTTTACAATGTCATTCCTGAAAATAAAACGGCAAAAGGCATGTCAAAACGAATCCAATAAGCCAAACAAGTCACCTACACAAGTGGAGGAGTTACAAGACCCAGCAAAAAACAATTTTGGCAAAGGTATTTAATTCAGAGGACCTGATTACATACATAATAATGTGTTATACTTTAGCATTAATTTTTATTTCCAACAAAAAATAGGGGTGTTATGACTTTAACATATGTATCTGTGTGTCTGTCTGTGGCATTATACCTTCCAAACAGATAACCAAGGCTAAGGCTGCATTTTCACAAGAGCTGTGCGATGTAGCAGAGCAGTGTGCGAGAATAAAATCCACCAATTAGAGAGTTTCACTGAGCGAGACTAGAATTCTATTTGTGGATTTTTCCTCGCACAACTCAAACAGCTCTGGTGGAAATGCAGCCTAAAAGGCTAGTTTAATGGTTCTTAGCAAGGTTTGATGAAAATCTATTAGACCGTGTATGCATATATCAGATATCAGCTATGAAACTAGTATAAATTCATCGCCCCTTATTTATATATTGCAACTGTGAAAGTTTGCAAAATGTACTTTTGGCTACAATTTTTTAATTTTTTCATCGGAGTTTTAATAAAGAAATTTTGCCCAAACGGTGCAAGGTGTTTTTCAACCTAAGCTAACTAGCTGGCATCTTTCCATTTTTAAATACTATCATTTTAATCTTTTTTTTAGGAGTTAGAGAAGGCAAATTAATGGGCAATATGGCTCTGCCCACCCCACTCTGGAAATGAAGTCATGATGTTGTGTGTATGTGTCTCTAGTTCTAGGAAATAGGAGCAACAAAACTAAAATGACCCTTTCGATACATTGTAAATTGTCCGATATTGTTTCAGCTCCCACAACTAATCCTGTGAAGCTGGCGGCTGAAAGAGAAATGTCAGATACTGAGGTGTGTTCTGTTCAAATTGACGTGCAAAACTTACACGCATGTCAGATTTGTAAGAAAACATTCTCTGAGAAAACAAGCCTTACTAGTCACATGGGCTCACATAAAAGTGAAGCAATAACTTACGCATGTGATATTTGTAGGAAACATTTTCCAAAGTTGATTCTCATGCAGAAACATAGACGACTTCACACAGGTGAGAAAATATGAGAATGACTGATAACGCAGCTTATAAATTAATGTTATTGGTGTAGGAACTTGTTAACTTTGCAATCAATTGGTTGTGGTTGGAGCTCACCCTGGTAGACAGCCGGCGAAACGCGTGACAAAGGCCGCTACTATTTTAATGTCATGTCAATACAACTTCAACCTTATAGCTTAGCACGGATGGTAGCTATTTGATTGGATTATCTTGCATATTTCATTTCTGAACTGACTAATAAAAATAAGATCTTTAATTGTGTTTAGTGGATAAATGCATTTCTCTTTTTGTCTTTTCAACTTATTCTAATACGCTATACGCTGGTGGCCCCCCCTAGGATCTTTGCGTAAATGAAGCTACCAAGTGGCTCAAATCCACCAAGTGAATCTCTAAATTGCTGAACGTTCCGTATTGCCATACGGTTAAATGAATAAAAACCCATAGTACCGTCGCCAGCATGTATATTACACACACACACACACATTGGGCTCAAAAATATCTGACACGTCTTTATTACTGAAGGCATAAGTGCGTGTTAGATATTTTTAAGCGCAATGTTGTATTAGTACATTACTGCACAGGCCGGGAAATAGGCCGTAGCGGGACGAGTATAAGTTATATTATATATTGACGACACGTTGGCCTAGTTGGGAGTGACTCTGCCTCCGAAGCCAGCGGTCCTGGGCTCAAATCCCGGTAAGGGCAGATATTTGTGTGATGAGCGCGAATATTTGTTCCTGAGTCTTGGATGTTTTCTATATATATTTAAGTATGTATTCCTCTATTTAAGTATGTTTATCGTTGTCTAGTATCCATAGTACAAGCCTAGAGCTTAGTTTGGGACTAGGTCAATTTGTGTGACATTGTCCTCTGATATTTATTTATTTATTATTTATTTATTTATATAACGAGCGGTTTTTACGAGTCCAGCAACTGCCCTTCTACGAGGCTTGTATACTGCTTTTCTCCAACAATGCGAGGAAATATAACACATATGCTTAAGGGTGAATCAACTTTTAAGGTAGTCCCCAATTTTCGACATGTCTCACTATGTCACCTTAATTTGGTAGAATGCAATATTATTTTTGATGTGGTCAATATATTGAATAAATCAGACAATTAAACTTACTTTCTAGCTGACAATTTTAAAAATTCATCTATGATTTACACAAATATATCAGGTAACGCAGGGGACGACGTTGTCCCCGGGTTTTGTATGAAAAACGTGCATTTTCCACTGCGTTACCATGTTTTTACAAAATTATACAATTGGTTTATGATTATGAATAGTGAAATCCGAAAATCTGATTATCTAATTTTAACATGTGTAAACCATTATCAATCTCACATATTCTAGTAAGTTTTTATTAGCGTGTAGAAAAGGAGGACTTTAAAAGTTGATTCACCCTTAAATTTACATTTTAAGCACACTACAAAAGTCACCATAAAAATTCTTTGCCTCCATCGGCATTGACATCCCTCAAAATCACAGATTGTTTAGATTTAGTTATCGTAGTCCAAACATGCTTTTAAAACGTAAAAAACGCGGTATTTAATGAAATTTCATACTTGTTTTGGCGCCGCTGCGATTGGTAATGTTAACATTGTCGAGCATGTAGGAGAAAAATATATTATTGCTGGTGACCGTACAAGCCTAGAGCCTTGTTTGGGACCTAGGTCATTGATATGACACAATATAATTATTTTTGCTACGTTATTTCAGCTGAAGCCAGCAAGGGGTGCGCTGTAAACTCTGGTGATAGCCTAAGCTCGAATAGCAAAGATAGGTTAGATTCCGAGAGTTCTGTTCAAAATGACGATCAAGAATTCTACACTTGCCAGACTTGTCAGAAAACATTTGAAAGGAAATCGAGTCTAACTAATCACATGCGCTCACATAAGGGTGAAGAAATAACTTACACATGTGATATTTGTGGAAAACAATTTGCAAAGTTGATTGCTATGCAGAAACATAGAAGACTTCACACGGGTAAGACACTATTGTAACTTTGAGTGTGATTATGAAATTGACGAGACGTCAGCGGGTTCAAATCCTTGGATTGTTTCTATGTATTGATATTTGATTGGATGATTTCTATGTATTTAAGTATATATTTCTCTATTTAAGTATGTTTATCATTGCCTAGTACCCATAGTACAAGCCTAGAGATTTCTTTGGGAAACTAGTTCAATTTGTGTGACATTAACCCATGATATTTATTTATTAATCATAATGCCTTAATCTTTAATTCAACTAAATATCAAACGGACTCTCATTGAAAACCGTCTCACTAAAATATCTGAAATTTCATAAAGACTTGAAAACGTTTCATTCCCAAAATAAATAATTAAATACCGAAATGTAAACGGTATCCCAATGACTAAAAGAGAAGTATTTATACAATAAGACATTAAGTAAAGAAGATGGCATCGTATACTTTATTCTAGGCCGGTTTAATTTGTCACCAAAACTGGTGCCAAACTATTTTATTGTGTTGTCTATGTTTATGCGTTTTTCCATAGGTTTCGCAAATATCTTGGATCTGAATTGTGGTGTTTCAGGGTGCATAAGCCCAGTGCTCGATAACATGAAAATATAACTTGCAACCGGTAATAATTACTCATGAATCATGATAAACCAAACCGCCTTAATAAGTTACGTACTTAATAATAATAAATCACAGGACAATCTCACACAAATTGACCTAGACCCAAACTAAGCTCTAGGCTTGTACTATGGGTACTAGACAACGATAAACTTACTTATATAGAGAAATACATACTTCAATACATAGAAAACATCCAAGACTCAGGAACAAATACTCGTGCTCATCACACAAATATCTGCCCTTACCGGGATTTGAACCCAGGACCCCTAGCTTCGAAGGCAGGGTCACTACCAACTAGGCTAGCGTGTCGTCAATGACGAAAGCTTTGTCGGCTGAAGGTGCAATGTGATTTGGTCGGGTTATCTATGTTGCTATCTCAAAGGGTAACGCAGTTCGTCTAGGTAATTCTCTATCTACTGTCTCCCGTGAGCCTGAGACCACGTCATTTCTGTATAGATCAATTACATAAACGGGTCATATGCAGATTTAGGTTACCGTCTTTCCTGTGGACACACCGAAAGTTAACGTTTTAAAGGCCTAATTTTCTGGCTAAGCCCATCCTTGTAAAAACACGGTCAGGGCTGCTTTAGACCTATCTTATAAAACCATAACTTATATGCACGCCAGCTCATAACTATTGACCACAGGAGAGACAACTTTTGTTTTCAAGAGTGTGTATGACCCAAACACTACACTTTCGATACTGTTAATTTGACTTGGCTTGACTTAACGAACTCGCTCAACCGTTACAAACAACCATCGCACAATAAACTTCGAATACTTAGATGATCGCTCGGTTCGCTCTAGTGCACACAGGGCCGAGATTCTACACGGTAAAAACGACATCGTATTTGACGTGTTTCCGTATTGTCAACGTTTTCATAACTCTTATGTCATTTACAATAATGGCGACTGTGACATAAACGATTCTAAAACACGTCAAACACGATATCGTTATAACGCAGTTGAATAGAGGCCCTGTTCACTCTCCAAGTAGTGAACATCGCCTTTTTTTTTTTGAGAGACCTACGTAGTTAGCCTTTGATGGCTTTGACTACTTCGCCGGAGAGAGGGCGGACTCCTGATGGGAGTCCAAGCTATAAATGGGTTTTACACTAGCATGCCTAAGGGCGCCCCTATTGGGCCGACCTCGGACTTAGGACGCTAGGGGAGAATTTCAATCGAATTGGTTTTATGCTACCAACGCTTCGAAAATTTTACGTTAGACCAGACTGAGAAGAAGCGTCGAAAGAAACTCCATCTGGGTGTCGATTTTGTGAAGTGAACATCGCCGCATGCGCTCCGCGTTTTATACTCCCGATCCCCGATGTTCCAGGCCTTCTCGAATGACCGATAAATTTTGACCCAAAGATGGCGTTCTAAAAACTTCGTTACTGGAAGGTTCTACATACACATTTCGGCCTTGTATTGTAGAGATGGCCTTGGACTTGAACTCGATTGACTATTTCGACGCCTTGGGTCCTCGCCAGGGGATGCTTTTAGTGAAATCTGATGATGGATACCCCGAGCATCGATACAGGACTTCCAGAGTGCCTAGGATACCCAACTGATTGAATCTGCGGTTAACGCCGGAATTGTGTATGTTCAGAAAAACATCTAAAATGGCAATAAAATGTAAGGAAATCCAAATGCTGACCTGAACTCTCGCTGTGGTGTTAACTGATTGTGCGATTAGTTAGATATGTTGAGAATTTTTGACCTGCTGAACCTCGGAGTATCCATCATTAAACCTCACTCAAAACAACCCCTGGCCAGGAACCAAGGCTTCGAAATAGCCTCGTTTGTATGAAAAACGCACTCTAACCCGTATTATTTGACTGCGAGTGTAATATAATTTGTCCTATGTTATTTCAGCTGCCTCAACGAATCCTCTAAAGTCGACCCCTGAACCCAGCAATGGATGCCCTGAAATCACCGACGGCAACCTCAACTCGAGTAGCAAAGATATGTTGGATTCCGAGTGCTCTGTTCAAATTGATGATCAAGGCTTTTACACATGTCAGATTTGTCAGAAGAAATTTGACAGGAAATCTAGTCTTACTAATCACGTACGCACGCATCTGAGTCCTGAAATGACTTACGCGTGTGATATTTGTGGGAAACGTTTTGCGAGGTTGACTACCATGCAGCAACATAAAGGAGTTCATACAGGTGACACACTGAAGTTATTACAAACTTTCTATTAAGAGGCCGAACATACGAAATTTTGCCGGTTTTGTTTATTTTCGTGATTTTACACTTAAAATACTGCTTTTCCATAAGTTGTAATGCATATCATGAAATATCATTTCAGTTATGATCGAATAAATGAGTTACGAACAAGTATTGTAATGCGAGGTGGTTTTAAAACATTATATATCATTTGGATGTTTTTTTAAGTAATGGATAGATTTTTAACTGAACTTTACTACTTTAGTTTTAATTTTAAGAACGCGAGTTTTAAGTATCCGAAATTAAAAACAACTTTTTGCCCGTGTTCTATAAAATTTTACCAAGTTATTTTTTTTTTACACAAAAAATCTTTATAGGTGGTAAAAAGTTGTTCATAAATTTTCTAGACGACTTTTACAGCAATAGTAATTTTTTCATACCTTTTAGACGTCAAAACGATTCTTGAATATGCGATATTGTACGTCTTACAGCTAAATTCACAAAACAGTCGCCGCTTTCAGGTCTAGTCTATTAATGAAAATAAAAATAATAAAAACGAAAAGAATCCTCACACATTCGTTGAAAACCTAAATTATCTTTCGTGTTGCGCATTAAAATTTGTAGAAGAAAAGTATTTCAACTGTAAAATCAGCGAAATCGGCAAAATTTCGTATACGGCCTCTTAACTTGTAATGTTTGTATGTATATAATGTTCGCAAATCTTGCGAGGAAGATTTGAACCACTTTCTAGGAATTGATTGGTCTGAAGTTTGGTATCCGTACGTAACTCCGATGACAGTACAATGTGATATCATTGAGCTAGTCTTATGATGAAGTCGGAAGGTGGCGACAGGATCTCCGCTATACTTAAAGTAGACCCACCGTGTTTGAACTCATTAGGTTAGTCTTGATAAGCAGTCAATAACTACAAAAAAGCCGGTTAAGTGCGAGTCAGACTCGCACACCGAGGGTTCCGTACAAACTTATAAGAATGTAAATTTGTATTGAGGGACTAACTTGAGTTTGCCATTGAAAAACTGCATTTAGTTTACCAACGATAAATAAGTTAGCAATCGCATTTTTTTTGTGATGTTATAAAACAAACTAACCTAACCTAAATTTTAGGAGTTTTTCCCTTTACTTGTGTTGTAAGACCTTCCTTCCTGCCAAATTTCAGGATTCTATAAATTTTGATTCCCTTGAGTGTGTTGAAATATTCGTTTTTTGCACCATAAATGTATAAGGATAAGGATAAGGGTTCAGTTTTTCCTTTTGAGGACGGAACCCTAAAAATTACAGACGGCAGCAAAAGATTGTCCAAAAAATTAAATTTATGACAGAAAGTTTTTTTATTTATTGATTGAAAATATTAATCATAGGCAAATCATAAATACGGGTCTATATTATTTGGCCTAAAATTATTAGATCTGAAGCTACATTATATAACTTTACTAGACATCGCATGCTATAATCATTCATTTGCTCTAAACTTCACTTCATATAACTATCAACCCACTACTATTATAAATGCGAAAGTTTGTGTACTGGTTTGTTCTTCACGCTGCAACGGCTATACGGATTTGGATGAAATTTGGAGTGGCTTAGGCTTTTTCATCCTGGAAAATTTAAGAGTTCCGGAGGGTATAACTATAATCGAAGTCCCGTTAAGATATCTAATGCTAGTCTTTAGTATGGCCTGAGAAGAAGTTTCAAAATGTATCGCTAAGTATCTTTCTAAATAAAGGCTTGTATTTAATCACTTTTTAAAACTTTAATTTGCAGAAAACTCCCAAGTACCTCTGACGATGCCTGCCGTCAATGTAAAAAATCGTATTAAGTACTGCGGCAACTATGAAATGAAAGGTATTTCTTAAATTTGTGTATTGATAATGCTTTTTACGTGTCCAATACCAGGGACACAATATTATATCCCCTCCTTTCTACTCTCATTTTCAAAAACTGAAGAAATCTATGACTTTCTTTCTTCCCCGAAAAGGACCATGCGTCAAAATAGGCCTGAAACCAACAGCATTGAGGGTTATGTCAATAAATAGGTCTTAAAATCTACTTTATTTCATTATAAGGGCACAAAGTCAAATTCCATTGCAAAACTAAGATATTTGATTTGATTTTGTATTTTAGTCACGGTGAGTACGAGCTACGATAAATGCATTCGGAGAATATTCATATTCTGGAGGGTAAGTATTGAGCAACAAACTGGCACCGATGCCATACCACAGTATTACTGTTCATGTTTGACTGGCAGACGAACAATAGGATCTTGTGCACACACAATTTCTATTATATGGTATTTAGGGTTAGGCAGGCACATACCATTTAATCATCCTGCATGTCATTTAAATGACTTAATTATTGATGTAATGAGGTAACAACTTTAATAAAACCATCAATTCCTACAGAACGTATATTTATTTCACACACTAACCCTACCCTAATAATTCTGAATTTGTATTCTCAAAGAGAACCTGTTTTTTAATAGATCCTATTTACTCTAACTTAAATATGAATATCTCAGTTCTGCAATGGAATTCGGCTTTGTGCCCATATAATGAAATTAAGTAGATTTAAAGACCTATTTAATGACTTAAGTTTCAGCTCTGTTGGTTTCAGAACCAGGCTCCATACAAAGTTGCCCATGGTCCTTTTATTAGGATTAAGGATAATTGATCTCAAATTTAATTTCTGGAAAAAATATACTCTATTTTTCAAAACCTTTAATATACACTTAACTGTAAAAAGTATTTCAAAATTATTTTGATTTGACTAAACCTCAATGACAGAACTTATTGACCCACTAGGTAATTTGTACTACGTTATTTCAGTTGCATCAACTAAGCCTGCGGCGCCCCCGCGACCTGAACCCAGTAATGAGTGCTTCGAGACCTCTGACGACAACCTCAGCTGGACCAGTGAAGAAACGTACACGTGCCAGATTTGTCAGAGATCATTCGACAAGAAATCTAGCCTATCTAATCACATCCGCTCACATAACAGTGAAGACATAACTTACCCATGTGATATTTGCGGAAAACGTTTTTCACAGTTGACTACAGTGCAGCACCATAGACGACTTCACACAGGTGAAACGCCTTATCCTTGTAAAGTATGTAAGAAACGGTTTCGGACCTCAGCCGCTCTATCGCGCCATAAACGCACACACACTGGAGTCAATATTCAAAAATGCGAATACTGCAATAAGGAGTTTGTATATAACTTTGCTTTCGAAACGCACATGCGAATCCACACAGGAGAAAAGCCTTTCCCATGTGATGTTTGTAAAAAAACGTTTTCCCAAACCTCTGCGTTGAATCGCCATATGCTCATCCACAAAGCGATAGCTCCATTCTCCTGCGATCTCTGTCCGAGAAAGTTTAGACAACGGAGTGAAGTGAAAGTTCATATGAGGAATCACACGGGGGAGAGACCTTACCCCTGTAAAAGTTGTAATAAAGGATTTATGCAAAAATCTCACCTAATTGCTCACATGAAAGCTCATTTAAAGAAGGAACGAAAGCGCAAGCCGGTGACATCCAAAGCAGCCGCCGTAAAAGTCAAAGCTACGCCGGAGGTAGTGCTTGTGAAGGAGGAGAGGGAGGAAATGGAGGAGTTATGTGAAGAGCCAGAGTGGGCAGACACACCGCAGGAGCCAGTGCGTGTTAAAGAGGAGAAATTGGAGCCCCGTTCAATGTCAAAGGAGGCGCACGAAGAATTTTTGTTTGAAGGTAACTATGAATAACGTTTTTACTGGTTTACTGTTAAATAGTCTTTTTTGACCCAAAAAGGTTATCAGTTTATCGTGTGTATTTGTGTATAATATATACATATTATGCTTGTGGCATCTCATCTCAGTTCACAAGCGAATCGATCGATTCTGACGTGGTTTTAAAAGTAGAAGGCTAGTTTATCTGGGGAGCGATTTTTCATTTTCGAGCGCTCGAAAGTGAGCAAAAACGGTCAAACCGTATTATTGAAATACGTGTGATAGAAAATAAAAATGAGTGGTGCAAAAATAATCGCGACATATTATCGTGTGCAAATTTTTTCTAACTCTACTTTGATTTCGAGCACTCTAAAGTCAAAAATCGCGTCCCTGGAGTGTTTCTTAGCTTGGTTTGACGAAAATCGGTTAGGCCGTTGAAGCCAGCTTTTATTTTGTAGTTATAGTTGAAAATCATTATTTCGACTTTAACAGTATTTCGTAATAATATGCTTTGTATTACCTTATTTCAGTCCCAGTAATAAAACAAGAAGGTTCCGACGTCCCACTGGAAGCAACAAACCCCGAAAGATTTCAGAATAATCTCCCTAACTTCAACTCTACCTAACTCTCTGAAGACTATTTCTAACCTGGCCAACGCGCAAGACACGGGTCATCGAACCTTATATGATATTATATGGTTATAGAAATTTTCTGTCTTTATTATACTCGAATATCGATATAAGGTTACTTCATGTGTGATGAGCAGAGATCGGACAAATGGGCGTCATTACTCGCAATAATGTGGACATGACCCGATAGATTTTAATTAAACAAATTAGATTACATTACTTACCCTACAAATATTTTTGATCCTTTGCAAGGCAGTAATAATTAATAAATAGATGTGTGGGTTTTGAAGGTCGTTATTAATGAGAATGATACCCACTTGTACATATAAAGTATTTAATATCCTAATAAGTTAAGTACACTTGTAACACGAACAGTTTTTGTAGGTATATTACAATGTTTCTAATAAACACTCGCGACGGGAGCGGACTGAGAGCGAACGCGCGGAGCGGCGGAGAGAGTGGCGTGACCAAGCGCTGTGACCGTCTCGCTGGAACTGGCGGTGGCGCGGCACGCGCGTTGGGCCGGTTGCTAGCGCACGAGTCGGTTGCTATAGTCTGTACTTTAGGTATTTAAAAAAGTGTAAACAAAACAACCACGTGACATTGACAGATGACAGTTTGTCAGCCAATAGGAGCAGAACACTGATACGTCAAAGCTCGACCAAACAGCTTGGATTGGTTGATGAGCAGAGCCACGTGGTTTGGTTTGTTTACACTTTTTTAAATACCTAAAAGTACAGACTATAGGGATGGCTGCCGCGCGTACTCTTGTTTAACCGGCCTAGTGCTGTGGTAAAGCCGTGTGGTAATATTGAGTCCGCCTCAGATGATACGATAACTTGTTATTGTGTAGATTTATTAAATCAAATAAACAGTATTTTTTTATAATTTTTCCGTGTTTATTCCTTTTCACGGCTAAAATAAACTTACGAGATGAAAGCTCCTTTCGAATCCATGGATGTTATTGGAGCAAACTTATATACTTAAATTAATATAATATCAATGGCACTTATCAATCGCCACTCCTGACGTCTTTGTATTATTTATTTATTACTATCCTGCAAAGGTTAAAGTTCAAGTGAGAAATAAATTGATGTAATCTAATTTGTTTAATTAAAATTGGAGTCATGTCCACATTATTGCGAGTAATGACGCCCATTTGTCCGATCTCTGGTGATGAGCGATATGGAAGAGAAAGAATACTGATATGACAGCTGATAGGGATATTTGGAAGAAAAAGACTTGCTGCGCCGACCACGAATTATTGGGATAGGGGCTAGAGGATGATGAATATAGGTATTATAATTATAACAAATCGCGACAATAACGATATGAATAAAAAAACAGGACAATGTCACACAAATTGACCTAATCCTAAACTAAGCTCTAGGCTTGAACTATGGGTACTAGACAACGATAAACAGCAAATATATACTTAAATGCATAGAAAACATTCAAGACTCAGGAATAAATCCGGATCGCTACCACCATCTTATCCATTAACCACCCGCCAAGCAACAGTGTTCGCATTGTTGTGTTCCGGTGTGGGGATAAGACAACCGGTGAAATTAGAGGCAGTCCTCAGGGTTGGCAACGCATTTGAGGTCTTAGGATTATAGTCTTGAGAATTCAAATGTCTATGGGTCTCAGATTCCACTTACCATCAGGTGGCCTGAGTGCTCGTGTGCCTTCTCCTTAACATAAAAAAAAAAAAAAAAAAATATGCTCATCATGGATTTTAACCCGGGACCTTCTTAGGCAGGGTCACTACCAACTAGGCTGTGTCGTCGTGATACGAATGTAACGTTATGGTAAAATAACGTCAATTTGAAGGTCTGTGTGGTTATCAGATATGTGGCTAACATGTAAAATTTGACATAAGTTGTGTAATGCTATGTGATAAGACGTTTTATAACGTTATGAAATATGTTTTTCTTAGCAGTATATGTGGCCTCTTAAAGCGACTTGCCGATTTGTTCTTCTTTCACTCGCTCTTATGCTAGTCTAACCGATGTTACCCGAACCGACACTACTTTTTAAGGTGTATCGTTGTACTGTAATATAAATGATTTCTTATATTATATTACAATTTATGTAAACAATAAACTCAGGGGTTGAAAACAGTTTTTAACCTTTTCGCCGCCAGTGACGGCTGAAGCCGTCATGGTTGATGGCGTAAACTAGACCTAAGCGTCTTTGAAGAAGGTTGACATTAGTTACGCTTTCTAGTCGTCGCGTCATGGGCGTTAAAAAAGGTTAATTTAGTTACTTGCGCAAAGTTGAATTTGAAAGTGACATCTATTTTGGGTTTTAAAATGGTGAGCATGACTTGTTCAAAAGTCGTCATGGGTCTCATTTTCCTCCGTTTTCCTATATCCGACGAGCAGCTAAACCTGTCCGCCATTTTGCATCGTCAGTTGAATTAAACTACAGCTAAAAATGGCCCTAAGTATTTATGACGTAAGGTTGATATATGTTTTTTGCTGTCAATGTCATGTGATTGTTAATTTTTAACATGGCGAAAAGGCAAACGAAAAAAAATAAATTAAGTTAAATGATTTTGCGCTGTTTTATTGTGGTTTAACCATTTCTCATCATATTTTTGGCCGGAGGCCCTTTCGAATTCACTTACCACCTTACGATCTTTTGTGCAATTACCCTCTTACTCGGCTGTTTGAATGTGCAGGTTTTCTCACAATGTTTTTCCTTCACAGTAATAAATTCAGGTAAAGTACTTATGATAGAAGAACCCATTGGTACAGTCAGCCAATTTAAAACCATAAGAACTCTTACGTTTTGGTTGACGTCACGTCATAGTCCATAGTGGTCTTGAAATGAAATCGGTTGACATTGTACATGGTGATAGCTAGGGTGTGAACTCAGTACCTTACGGTCACGAGTCGACACCTTCACACACACTTCTTAGCGTGTCTTTCAAATGATTCACAGTACCTGTAAACTAAATAATAGTTCTCGGATAGGTTTTAAAAAATCACGACATTAATGACAAGTATGGCGCGAAATCGCCTCTAGCGATAGTAGCTATAGTATGTACTATAGTAGCTATCTTTATATATAAAAAATACGTGTCACGTTGTTTGTCCGCGATGGACACCTAAACTACTGAACCGATTTTAAATTTGATTTGCACACCGTGTGCAAATAGACCCAACTTGAAAGATAGGATAGCTTACATTTCAATTTAAAGTCGCAATATTATATTATTGCAAATTATTTATCTATCACTGGCTTCAGATGGCGATATCTGTTGACTGGATTGAGTAAATATTCAATAGATGGCGCTATATCTGTTAGCTCCAAAGGATTCTAACAGATGGCGATATCTGTTGACTGGATTGAGTAAATATTCAATAGATGGCGCTATGTTAAAAATACAAACGTTTCATATAAGCTACAATTCAAGTAACATAGGATACTTTTTATTAGAAAAATATATCTTTTTTACAAAGGTAAAAAACAAATTTGTCAAGAAAAAAATTGCAGCGGGCAAGCCGCTGGCGAGTCGCTAGTAAACTATAGATAGTTTTGAAGTAAAGTGGCTAGCTGTCGCTGTCTCAGTCACATTCGCATCTGACAGTAGGTATATTTGTCACTCGTGTTTTATAGAAACCGAAGCTTGTTGAGATACATTAAGAAAATAGAAGGTCTGCTAGTGTTTTATCTCACGGAAGCGGCCATACTTGTTTTAACACGCACGTCGCTCAGCGACGACAGCTACGCACTCAGCGACAACGTGCACGTGCAACAAACCACACAAGTATGGCCCACCCGCCTTCGTGAGATAACGCAAGTATATGCCTCTAGTTTTTATTTTATGAGGCAAGGCATGACTGCACCGAGCGTCCAGTGGCTCCCTCATTAACTTTAATCTTGATCCTTTGCAGGATAGTTATAAATAAATAATACAGGAGTGGCCATTGATATTATATCAATTTAAGTACATAAGTTTGCTCCATTAACTTTCGTGGATTCGAAAGGAGCTTTCACCTCGTAAGTTTATTTTAGCCGTGAATAAAATAACCACGGAAAAAATATTAAAATACTTGTTTATTTGCTTTAATAAATATACACAATCTTTCCTGACTTGCAAAGGATCAAAATTATTTGTAGGGTAAGTAATCAATTAATGTAATATAATTTGTTTAATTAAAATCTATGTAGTCGTGTCCACATTATTGCGAGTAATGACACCCATTTGTCCGATCTCTGCTCATTACTATTGTTGTGTTTTCCATAAACTAAAGCATTGTCTTGAAACCGAAGTCTGTTTTTTGTTGTATCATAGAAATCAATACACAATGTATGTAAAATATGACATAACAATTGAACTATGAGTGAGCAACCGTTACGTTGACTACATGAAGCTTGAAGTTTATTAAACTGTGTCATGTATGCTATACATATTGCGTATTCATTCAATTCAATGGTTAATTTAGAGATAAATATTTTGCCGTAGTGAGGTTGTTAATAACTTTTAACCATCGTGTACTCAACGGAAAAAGGCGGCCACTTTTTTCCGTTAACGTACTCGGGTCACAGCACTCTTAAAAACAAAAGTTGTCTCTCCTGTGGTCAATAGTTAAATAGCTTGTGTGCATATAAATTATGTTTTATACCAGGTGTTGCCTGTAATAGGAGCAATAAATTTAGGGATCGTTTCCACATCACAAACATAACAACATTTATTCTACAACTTTTGAAAATAACTTAATGTTAACTAAGTATTAATGAATTTAGGTTTTCCAAGAAAGCAATGTATTGCGAAAACTACGAAGTTTGTAGGCTGACAGTAGACGTCAACTAGACTATTGGATGGAGTACATTGAAAATGCTATATAATTTGTTCGAAAAAATCCCTAATAATAAAATAAATGTTTTTTAAATGTTGTAGAACAAATGTTGCTACGTTTAAAGAGGAGAAACGATCCCTCTATTGCTCCTATTACAGGCAACACCCGGTGTATGATAGTTCTAAAGCAGTCCTGACGGCGTTTTTGCGGGAATGGGCTTAGCACAAAAAACCATCCTTTGATTTCAAGATTACTTTGGTTTTTTTAGAAAACGCAATAAAAGTAATGAGTGCGCCACTGGACGCTCGGCGCCCTCACAAGCACAAGGAGGACTAAGTAATAAATAAACACCATCAACTGTTTAAATATTATATATTTATCATATTACAACTTTCCTAGATCAATACTCGCCTCCGGGTGATGCACCCTTACATGGTTTTTTAAACTACACTTCTGTATAAACGCGGCCGTACACACCGCACAGGCATACGGTTTATCATTCAAATGTATTCTCATATGTACTTTAAGCGTGTATAAGTCAGCGAATTTTTTGCTACAAAACTTACACTCGAAATTCTTAACACCAGAGTGGACAATGAGATGTTTTTTCAATGTCCATTTATAACCAAAATTCTTACCGCAAATGTCACAAGGGTACTCCTTGTTTTTTAAATGTGAATACTGTACGTGAGCGCTTAATCCGCCGGAACTCGCGTAGTTTTTAGAGCATATACTGCATTTATACTCTGGCTTTTTTATTTTATGTACGTCAACTAAGTGTTGGATACGTTTTTGGTAGTGCGAAAACACGTCATCACACTCCGGGCATTTAAAATCAGCTTCACTATGGATCTTTCTAACGTGGTACCCTCTAGCGGAAGTAGTCCGAAACTGCTTGTCACAAAACTTGCATTTTAGGTTAGTTTCTTTGTGCATTTTGACGTGTGCGTGTAGTCTGTGGTCGGAGAGAAACTTTTTTCCGCAAAAGTGGCACACGAAATTGGCACTATGCTCGTTCATATGCATGGATAAATTCTTAAAAAAGCGGAACTCTTTTTGGCATATGTGGCATTTGAATTTCTCTGACGTTAAATCGAATCCCAATATACCGTGCGACGGTTTATACTTCGGCGTGTCGTAGTAAACTTTATTATGTGTTTTCACTAGATGATCTATTAAATTATCTACTGTTTTGTAATTGGAATCGCATAATTTGCAGTTGATATCGCTGACTTCCGCTTTAATTAGATTTTTGGGCGTTTTTAAGCGTCGCAAAATTTCTTTTTCGGTAGCGTCTTTATGTTTGTCGTTGAAATGAGTTTTAAGTTGCTTGAAGAATAAGTATGAGTGGTCGCAGTGCAGGCAGGTGTATTTATACTTGTTGATGTGTTTGAATGGGATTATTGTCGAGTTTTTCAGTATAAGAGTGATGTTGGAACGTAAATGGCGATTCTCGATGTAGCTTTCAGGCGTGACTCTGGGTGTTCTCGAGCTCAATTTAGAAGCATCTGGAAATAAATATATAAAAAAATAAGTAATGAGATAACAAAACATTGTGTCAGTGAACTAATGTGAGTAAGTAAAGCAAACACTTTTAACCCTTAGCCAGGCATTGGTCTCATAGACCACATGATACATAGTACCTAATAAAAAAAAAAGAAAACCATGTGGCACTCGGGGACTGCCGCGGTAAAGCTATTGCATAGCATTTTTTATCAACTTATGCAATTATAATTTCGTACAGTCGCACCATATACATACACGTTAAGGTTCAACTAGTCGCGGGCTCGAACTCACTCGTGGACGCGGCCAAAAAGCACGCTGTCTCACCTAGCATTGTGTCTAAAAGAGATAGAATCAGTTATGAGCAGTTAGCAGCTAGTCTACACGCATACGTCTAGTCGCACGCACACTAACACCGTGCCGAAGTCTGCCGAACTGAAACGACGTTTGACGATGCACGGCTTCCAACGCCGCACCGCTGTGCCGGTCGGAGTGGGGGGTGTTAGGTTTTTTTTCGTTACGGAATCTCTTGATTCGGTCGCCGCGCTCAAAGCCCGCAATAAAAGCTATGCAATAGCTTAACAAGAAATTACTTTTTGATCTACCAAAAATCCA
Source organism: Acleris holmiana (assembly GCA_949316455.1). Taxonomy (NCBI): domain Eukaryota; kingdom Metazoa; phylum Arthropoda; class Insecta; order Lepidoptera; family Tortricidae; genus Acleris; species Acleris holmiana. The sequence goes on along the minus strand of OX438789.1, from coordinate 3,226,926 downwards.
TATTCAAAAGAAAAAAATGCTGGCTAAGGGTTCAATAGTCCAACGTAACTTTGTACTTAAAATACTAATTGATTCACATACATTTTTATGATACCTCCCGTATAATTAAAGCAAGGTTGTTTTCCTTTTAATACCATGTGGTCTATGATTAGATTGCTATTAAAAAACGATTATGTGTATGCCATAATTATTATTTAGATTTAGAGAGCCCTATAGGACATATTGAACTCTAAAAGTGGCATTTTCGCTAGTGTATCGGGTCCTCATCCTCCACGGCCAAAACTACAAAAACTAAAAATCAGGAAAAAATCTTAAATGAAAGCACATAACGAATTTAAAAGGAAAATTATCACGACTAAGTAGACTTGATTACTACTAAAAATCACTAAGACCGGCATAAACTTTAAATTCTTTTTTTTGTTGGTAGTAACGGCATGAACCCTACACATGGTCTGACATGCTATTCAACGTTTATTTAGGTTAAATTTTGATTTTATTACGTTTAGCAAAATTAACTAAACCACACAAGAGTTGATTTAATTGAGTTGAGATTTACTAACACCTAATTCTCTTGCATTAGTTGAAAGAAAACCATCCCCAGAATCGCACATTAAATAATATATTACTGGACTCGCACTGCTGTAGACTAACGTGTAAACTAAATTCAAACATGGACCTATATAACTTTCTCATTCTAACAAATAGCCGCGTCCCTCTCGCCCTGTCAGTTCAATTGTTAGTCCGTGGGACTCTTTGGGCTCCAAGTCAGCAATCGGAGCAATCAAAATCGGTATATCCATATTAACAACTCTTCTCTCCCTCTACATAAAACTAGAGATAAAAAGAAAATAAAAATCAAATCACCTAAGTAATTATTTTAGTCAGGGCTCAGAAACCTTCGGTCGCTCTCGTGCGCCCGCATATGTTCTCTCAGCGTGTAACTCCTCGCATACGCTTTGCAGCACACTGTGCATCTAAACGGCTTCTCCCCAGTATGCTTTAACATATGCTTCTTCAGTCCATGATTCGTTATAAACGCCATGCCACACTCAACGCACTTCTTATTCTTGTGCCCATGCGTTTGCCTTATATGCGTCGCTAAATAATGCTTAATATTGTACTCCCTAGCGCATATAGGGCATTTAAAAGTATGCCTAATGTTATGCACCTCTGACATGTGTTTGACACGATCATTATAATGTTTCATAGGCTTAGAACAAATGTGACATTTGACGACGCGCTTCGAATGCGCGCTCTCCATATGGTTCGCCTTGGAAGTTTTCGTTTTAAGTATTTTACCGCATAAGCTGCACGGAAAAAGCCCGCTTTCGTGCGTACGCTTGTGTACTTTTAACCTTTTTGAATTGAGAAAAGATTTGCCGCAGATATCGCAAATACAATTAGCGTAATGCTCGTTTAAATGCGTTGTTAATGTTCTAAACACGTGGAATTCTCGCTTGCACAAATGACAAGTATACGGACTCGAATCGACCATGTAATCAGCGATGCACTCCCTATAAATAACCTTTTCGTGAACGTCGATAAAATGGCGGCGCATCGTATCGACATCTGTCAAATTCAAATTGCAATGGCGGCATTCCAATATCGAAATGTCAATTTGGAGAGAGCGCGGGTAGCGTTTCATTTTTTTTAATTCAGACTCCATGTCCTGGTGCGTTTCGTTTGTGTGTGTTCTCAACGCGTTCAGTTGCATGAAGTCCTGAGGGCAGAAGAAACATTGGAACCAGCTTTTGTGATGGCGGAATGGGCAGGCCGTGGTGTCCTGCAGGACTGTGCTGCATGTTAAAATTACGCGTTTTCGCTCTGATATTTGCTTGGTCGCGTTTATTTTGACAGGCTGGTGGCCTGAAATGAGAAAACTTACTGATATTGTATTCAGGTCAACATAGCTTCGTTTTATTGTCATGTAAACTTAGTTAGGTTAGGTTAGTGCATCTCGGTAATGCCGAAAAACGGGAGCGATAGGATGATCCACTTATTCCCATAATCCGATGAAGGCGAGAACGACGGCGCTACTCGCATTTGCTCGCCATGCCAAAGTGGACCGTGAGGCAGGGCCGGGGGAACCATGCCAAAAAACAGGTCCACAGGACTGTGAGTGCCCTGAATTCGCCCCAGGCGCTCTTTTAATGTCGGAGCCTGCGCTATGCGGTCCTACCGGAGGGAGGCGTAGTCCAATGCGCAAACAGAACTAGATTTTAAGTGGTTAATAACCACTAACCAGTGGCGAAGCGTCCATATAACCCGAATCCCAGCGGCTTGCCTTCAAATTCCTATGCATTGGTAGTGTATACAAACAAAACGTAAAACAGAAAGTAACCCGGTATACTATAGCTAAACCTACCATTCTATCTATCCAATACGATGCATAAACAAAACTACACCTTATAGTTTCGCCATGTCCGTCCGTCCGCAGCTTAGCTTAGACACCATTAGCACTAGAAAGCTATTATTTGGCATGAATATGCATTAGTCACGGTAACAAAGTGGTAAAATAAATCTAGGAAATATATTTTTTTGCGTGTGGTGCGTGCGTGACCGTTTCCGTGAGTGGGTGGGTGAGTTTTTTATACTTTAAGTGGGGAGTTTAGTTTCTTTCTCTTTAGTTTGGTGTGGGATAGATGGGTTTCTTTGGATAGGTATTGTAAAAAGATTGTGGGGTTGTGAGCACAATTTTCCGATTAAGACTTCCGTTTGTGAAATATTTAGCTTTTAGTGCAAAACTTTCTTACGAGTAAGGGTTGCTCGTGTTTGTAGTACTTAACGCCTTCGGAACCCTACACTCAGTATGGTCCGACCAGCCCTTACCCGGTTTTTTAGTAAATATTTAGCAAAGCAGCTACGGGATGTCATCTTTCAAAATAAACTTAAAAAAAGAAAATGCTTAAACTTTTTCCTCATTGGTTAAAATGTTTTTAGAATGACCTATAAATCCTAAAAATACGGTGTTTCCTAACGTTATGGGTCAAAAACTTGATCAACCAAGGTTCAGTGACATTGAATAGTGTCATGAGAAATATGAGTGACAAATATACTGTCCAATGCTCCTAGTGTGATAGATAACCAGCCGAACGCTATAAAGAAGCAGATATACACTATTGCACCTTATCCCATTGAAATACGGTGCAAAACTGTATACAAATTTAAGAACTCTACGGTTATTATTATTACAAAACACTAACCTTTTTCAGGCATATCCAATGTATCATTTTCCATCTCAAAAGTCAAATCCATGTTTTGACTATCCTCAATTCGGCTTATTTTCAACTCCGATATTGGAGTGTCTGAGTCACCTTCAAAATCTTCTTTCTCTTTCACCTTGGCTGTAGCTTTCACGTGTTTGTGTCTCTTTCTTGTGTGAGTTTTGTTTATTAGCGTTGATTGTTCAGTTTTATGAGAACTTGGATAGGTGTCTAAAAAAAAATAGAATATACTGTGACTTGAAATGCACGCATCAAGAATGTCTTAAGCCCCCCACAGACCTACAAAATCTTTGCGCATTCCTATTTTTGTTCAATCCGATTGAAACAGGTTCTGCCCCTACTCGTGTCAATTAATTGAGTCAATCATCAATTATTATGATATAAGGTCAATGATCTATTAAAAATCAAAACTAGAGTAAAAATCGTCACGTGAAAAACAGCTAACATCAAGATAATTAAGAAAGATAAAGCGCTGATAATTTCATTACAGAAGAAAAAAATGGCAAATTGAACAATCAGACGTGATGGCACAAACAAAATTAAACTTTGTCAAACTTTTCTAAAATTATTGAGCAAACTTCAATCATAGCCATAGACGATCAAAAAGTTTGGGCAAACAGTGTGATTGCACAGATAAATTGATCATCTATGGGGTGCCTAAGGCGAAGGCTACACGTACAATAAATACTGTGATCTACTCATATTTATCATATATCGTGATATTTACTGATCGTGTGGTCTAGTGTATTGACGGATGTCAATATTTATCACGGAAATCTAGATTTATGGATTCTGGATGGCAGTTTGTGATAAATATTGAAATCCGTCAATACACTAGACTACACGATCAGTAAATACTGTGACATTTCAGTATAGTTTTTATCTTCATATCCAGTACACGTCTGAACTCTACGAAATACGTTACAGTACTGACGTGATAAATATTGAACGTGTAGCCTTGCCTGTGTATTGCGTTAGTAAAACGTAATCTATCAGTTTTTATTGTATTGATGGACCAAAGTATTTATTGTACGTCTAGCCTTCGCCTAAGAATGAAGAATATCCTTCCGTTATTTTGATATTTTATAGTTATCTATATCGTTATCATCAACATTCATTTCATAAAACGTTATATTTACTCAGCGCAATTTTCATTTCATCGATCGACAGAAAATTCCACGTGCACGGTGTTTTGCTTTTTTGGAGGTCACAGGTCTAACCTAACCTAACCTACGTAACCCATGCTAAGATAACCTAAAAACAATAAGGTTTCAGCAGAATATAGCTGTCGATGAAACTACATACATACATAATATCACGCCTTCATTCCCATAGTGGGGTAGGCAGAGCTACAACCAACAACTCTAAAAGATATGGCTAGAATTCTGTAACCACATTTTGCACAAGTAGGCTGAGATGTTTACTACTGTATTAGTGACAGGTTGCAAGCCCATCGCCTAACAATACTACACGCCTTTATTCCCTTAGTCGCCTCTTACGACATCCACGGGAAGACATGGAGTGGCACTATTCTAACCCGGAAACCACTCATTTGGTGAATTAACACATTCGATGAAATGAGTATCGGTGGTTCAAGCGGATTTCAGCGAAGGATTGACGCATAATAAATCTACTGATAAATATCAAAGATCGTGTGTCAGTATTTATCATGAAAATCTACATTTCGTCATGGCAGTTTGTGATAAATATAGACATCCATCAATACACTAAATTAGGCGATCAGTAAATACTGCAATGTCAGTATAGTGTTTGCCTTCATATCCATTATATGTCTGAACTGTACGAAACGCGTTACAGTACTGCACGTCTAGCTCATGACGGCGCGCGAGTTATGTCTCCCGCGAGATAGACTACCAGTCTTTTTCTGACCGTCCTAATTAATAATAAATAAAGGCACAGCACAATGTCACACAAATTGACCTAGTCCCAAACTAAGCTCTAGGCTTGTACTATGGGTACTAGACAACGATAAACTTACTTATATAGAGAAATATATACTTAAATACATAGAAAACATCCAAGACTCAGGAATAAATACTCGTGCTCATCACACAAATATCTGCCCTTACCGGGATTTGAACCCAGGACCCCTAGCTTCAAAGGCAGGGTATTCTATCTCGCGCGCGGCGTAACTTTGAGTTACCTTGCCAGTGTATTGCTTAAATATAACGTATCCTTCATTATTCTTTATAAGTCTAGCCTTCGACTTAAACATTTTTAAACGAGCTTAGGTCTAAGGGGCGTAAAGTCGCGTAAAATTTGGTTTGACGGACCGAGAGGGATGCAGCTATTTGTTAGAATAAGATAGTTACGTATATACATCTCTGACTGACTGTGAGACCGTGACACCCTCTATTATACTTTACCTCCATCATCAGGAACTTCTCTCTCTGCAAAATCCTCAGGACTATGTGACTGCAATTCCGGCTCTATCTTTATTGACAACTCATCAACAGGATCTGAAAATATGAATTAGGTAGACTGCAACGATTGTCGCTGCAGCACGGGACCAGAATACTAAGAGGCGACCAATAAGAGGCCTCGGGGTCGTGGGCGGCAAAAGGGTGAGGACTTGCAGCGCTCATTGCAACGACCCGGCGTTGTGTATAGTGAAACCTGTGACTGGGGAAGTGCGCAAAGTGTTGGAGGTTCCGGCGCCGGCTCTATGAAGATCCCGAACACAAACACTGGCCCCCAGGGGTTTTAGTGGGTAGAAATACCACATAGCCCTGCGTCTCCCCAAAACGCTGGGTACCTAGGTTTCCCCCCCGTTACAAAAAAAAGACTATAACAAAAGATAACCTTGACTTTTAACTTTAAGTTTATAGTTTGACCATGAACCTTAGATGAAAACAAAAAGAAAAAGATATGTGACAAGGCGCGCGGGCTTGAGCCTCAATATAGGTGCTGAGCGCCTAATCCGAGTCAGTTGTCCGGCCGCCACCGATCAGTCCACACGTGTCTGAGCGAGATAGCGTTGTATAAGTTATCCACACACAGAAGACAGCGGCGGCGCGCGGAGGTGGGCGTATTGCCGTTACAATGCTCGTAACGTAACGCATTCTCCGAAAGGCCTTCTCGCAGATACAATATAATATACATGGAAATATGCCCGTTATTGCGAGATATATCATGACATGACTGTAATTTTATTGAATGTAATGTATTTTTGATGTAGGTATTGTATTTAATTTTAATGTAATTGCCTACTAACATAGAATAATGAACTTTTGTAATTAACCTATTTATGGAATCCAATTCTGAATTAAACGATTATTATTATTATTATTATATTGCCGTCTTACTTACGCAACGATGTTAGCCATCAATTTAACTCTATTGCTCCTTAGTGCATGTATATACCATTATTTTACAGCTGTGTGTGTGGTGTTTGCGAATGTGGGTGTCGCGTTACGCTATTTTAATCTTTTGTACGGCGACAACATGTCTTCCCTTTTGCTTTAGTCTAAGCCTTGTACTATCAAATTCATGTAAAGTGGCCCCTTGTTTGCTTGTTATACCGTATTCTTAACTCCCTATATCTATCTACCTCCCTACCTACTGTAAAGCAGCAACGTGCATTGGTGGTAGTTAATATAGATTATAACTGGCTCAATCTAGGATGTTCCCTATAACTAGTGTTGCCAGGTGTGCAGCGTTTTACAGTCGTATCCATATACAGGTGTCCCAAAAATCGACGTCAAGCCGGAAATAGGTGATAGGGCAGCCAATACACTATCGATTTAACCCCCACGTATATTCAGCGATTTTAAATACTTTCGGAGATATTAATCAATTAAATCGGAATTATTGTAATGTTTCCTTATGACCATGTTACGAAAAACCCTTAAGTTCATGTATTATTTCAACATTTTTTCAGTGGTTTCTTACATCAATAGAATCATTATGAACTTAGGATGTTTTTAAAGTGATTTGCCAATTTTTTTTCATGACAACTTTTTGTGTAATTACACAAAGTTTGTTCTTTCATACTAGATGAAAAGGGAACTAGGGTTCACTTAGTATGGAGAAACTAGCTTTGTTTGATAACTCAAAGTCCTTTTGTCCGGCTTTTGTTAGGCTTTTGGTCAACCCCGCCCTGCCGAATGACACCGAACGAAAGCACGCGAGCGACTCACGCGCACACGCATGACTTGCGATCTCGCTAGTTGCAGGCAGCACGGGGAGCGCCCAATGTGATTTATAAACATACAATTAAGAGTCGAGTAAATATCAAATGAATAACAGGAATTGACGAATAAGTTTTTTTGTAATGTAAAATTAATAGAACAGCCGGACACAGATTCATATTTAGCCAGATATTTTGCCTTTAAAAACTTGCCACATTGGTTTAAAAAGAAAAATGGACCTTTCACTGAAAGGCAACAACTTGGCTGCACAGCCCATAAACAACAGCACCCCAGGCATTGCTGCTGTTTATGGGCAATGGTAACTGCTTACTAATTGGTTTGTATGCTAATATAGTTTCTCCAGGGTAAAAAAAAATATAGCTGTCACAGGAAGTTAATTATCCTGCATCTATTGGCCAAATTAAAATAAGATCAATATCTCAATCAAAGAATCTTAATTTTGGTACAGTCAAGTTCCAGTTTGTACTTGTACAGAGACTGATATACAGCCTCATTCTTATGAGGCTGTATATCAGTCTCTGTACCCGTATCAGTCTTTGTCCCCTAGTACAAAAAATTGTACATAATTAACCGTGGGAAGAAAGATTCATTGCAAAGGAAACAAGGTGGAATTCTTTTTGTTTAAATATGTCAACTAAATAAGATATGAGTAATGAATTATATTGTATTTACAGTTGTTTATATTCCATTGGTAAATTTCATTGCATGGTAAGCTTTAGGAGGGGACTAAAAAGGTGACAAAGGGTACCTTTTACTGCAGAAAAATAATTTATGTCAGTCATCATAGGCTAGTAAATATAAAAAGATGGGGTGAATAGAAATACAGTCTATAAAGAGACAAAAACAAATATTAAATTGACAAGTCTATTGGGAAGTTACATTCAAATCTCAGTGTTATAATTAGCAGTATATGCTTTATCTTGGGCCGTATCTCTATTCACGTCATTTTAGCCGGTACTCTACCTTTCTTGCAATCATAATACTCCATAAAATGTCTCTCAGCCTGTAGAACTTGTTTTTTGAAACCAGCGGCATCTCTTAGGTGTCCCACGCAAATAGCGCATACCAGACGACTCGGACCCCACTCTGTGAGGTATGAGAGCTGAGAAATTATGAGGTACACTTTAACATTAAAGTACAGCATCTTAAACTTGGTTTTTAACGTTTGAATAGTGTGTATAAGTATCTAAAGTACTGTGTATAGCTAACTATGTATGCGAAAGATGTTATTTAAAATAATTCTAACTGGAATCTTGTTAGAATTTACATAACAAAGGAAAACTTACGGAAATCCCATAGCATTCCAATAACATATCCGAGAACACTTCTTTAATGCCAGCCTGTGTTATGTACGAACCCCTAATATCCCATGTACCACTGGCCGATAGGCAACACCGGCACACATCAGGTTGTGAGATCCAGCTATCTACGTTTGCTACGTCCATTGTTTAACATAGAAATAGGAATATATTATTAAATTTAATCATTTGTATAAGAGCACATACATAATATTGAATTGACATTTTCAATTTAATACCCGGCTAATTAATAATGATATTAAAATATATCCTGCATCTTATTTACGCATGCATGTATCCTATACGTTAGAAAAAGTAAGGTACACCTTAGGAGAAAATCTATGTAACAACTGAAATTGGTAGCCTAATAATTTGTTTGAGCGATTATTTAAACCGCTGAATATAATGGTCAAATAATGACAGTCCACGTTTAGAAATCAGAAACAACAGAATTACCTACCTTACAGAGTTCCGCTTGTAATTTATAACTTGTAGCTTCGTGAAACGGGCCACTGGAATAATGCAACGTGCGACTACAATTAGGTTTTCTAGTGAAATCCCACGCTTTCATACGTGTAATTTGTTTTTAACCGATACAACAGTTTTCAGTTGCCTTAAAAGCAAAGCATTGATCAAGAAAAGTATTTATAGTATAGCGGCTTTGCTGTGCAATTTCTAAACGTTCTGTTGCTGTCACGTCAAACGCATTTTGGCGCGGATGTCGCGGATAAATACCGTACCTACTGCCGTAGGTACCGTAAAAATAAAGAAACGTTATTCTTTTATAAAATAAAAACATATCATAATCAGGTATTCAAAATTATTAAGTTCAGCTTTCCTTCAGTTAAAAATACCCAACTTGACTTTAACCATGCGTAACGTCGAAATCAAAGCGAAAATAACCAACTACGAAAACATTTGCCAAGTGGCCGCGGAACTTAGCAATTCTGCTGGAACTATCATTAAGCAAGATGATACGTTTTATAACGTGAATGAGGGGAGGTTGAAGATGCGTTTTTTCGAGGATTCGTCGGCGACGCTGGTACGTTACGACCGTGGCGACGAAGGAGGACCGAAACTAAGCAATTACGATTTGCTCCAGTTTTCGGCCAGCGAGAATGCGCAGGCGTTGATTTTACACGAAATGCTGAAAAAATGCTTAGGGGCGCGAGGTCGTGTGGTGAAAGAGCGGTAAGTAGAGACAGAATAGGGTATATAAAATATGCTGTGATAGACTAAACCTGGACTCTAGATTCTAAATCGAAATTACATTATCATAGAGATTGCACAGAGGCATTCCATCTTAGTCCTCAGGGTTGGCAACGCATTTGAGTTCTTATGTGATTATAGTCTTGAGAATTAAAATGTCTATGGGCCTCAGATTCCACTTAACATGACGTGGCCTGAGTGTTTGTGTGCCTTCATCTTAAGATAAAAAATAAAAATAAATATAAGAACTCGATTTGTGATTGAAATGGTCAGTAAAAGGGTGCATTTGCAGTTTTGAATTTAGTAGGTCCTTTGTAGTATTTATACTGTGACTACCGCACAATGGATAAGATAAATTCTACAGTGAAATAAAACTACTAAATGACCTATACCGTGAATACAGAGAGTCCATGAGTTCAATTATTTTTCTTATTTAGAAGCCTTAACTCCTTGTTTCACCAATGACGAGTTATTCAATCACCATGTATATCTAGTACAAATAGTATATACATGCCGAGACTAGCCCTAATAATGCTTATAGTTTTGCCATTTCTATCTGTCTGTCTCTCTGTCTGTTTGTATGACATACTCGTTTTGTCAGAAACTGTTGTGAAACTGAAAGTTCTACACATATACCTACTACTTATTTACACAATGCACTAAGATCAATGATGAAATAAGTAAATTTTCTCTTTTTATTTACTATTAATCATTGAAGACATCACCAAATAACTTTAAACACAAAATTAGTCCATTCTTGTTTTTTAAGAAAGTTTCAGTGTCAGAACCCTTCACTGATCATGATACGACTTCCTCTTGCCTGGTTTAATACCTATATATTTAATATAAAAAAAAACTTTTTTTTTGTTTCAGTAAATTATTCATGGTAGGCCAAACACGTATCCACATAGATACTGTCCAAGACCTCGGCCACTTCATGGAGTTAGAGGTGGTGTTGTTGCCGGAACAAAATGTGGAAGAGGGACAGGCCATCGCCAGAGACTTACAGAAGAAGCTTGATGTTAAAGAGGAGGATCTAATAGAGTGTGCCTATATGGATCTACTGAAAAATAAGGAATATTAATAGCAATACAATTTAAACTTACACAAGTCACTGTATAAAGAAAATAAACATTACCTGATATAGGATACTAAGTACCAGTATCACCATGCTATGTTAAATACTTAAAAGACAATTGAAGCGTTAACAGTTGCCAAAATGTATGAACTAAGAGTTGATTAACATTGATTAAATTTAACATCATATGGTGAAATTAGACCTTAACTTCTTAAATAATATAGATTAGTTTAGTGGGAATTTATTTTCCTATATCTGTTCAAGTGTGAACAAGTGAGAGTTTTTTCCCTTTCGTTCATATTGGGGACATTTGACTCTAACAAAAATTAGCGCTTTAAAGCTTAATAATATTTCATAAACGGATCCCTCGATCGAAAAATTGTTTTCAGAAACCCACAATATTTTAAAGACCTATCCAAAACCTATCACACGGTGGGAAAGACCACAAAAAAAAAAACGAAACCACAAAACCGCCAAAAAAAAACCAGCTGTTTCATTAATTAACTCTCAATTAATTCACCGTTAATGTATGGAACAGCTGGTTTTTTTTTGGCGATTTGGTGGTTGGTCCCGTCGGAAAGGTTGTTCAGTATGACCATCTTATTCACTTTTGGCCATTCCGGATCATGACCCCAAAATCACCCAGTATAGGTACATTGATAAATTGAATATCCGCTGCCGTCTCGTCCACCGGTTCGCTCGGGCTAAATCGTCTAATCAATCGATATATTATTATGCTAGCTGTCCTGTCGGACCTTTGCAAACATGTGTGCTCCTTATTTAACCCTTCGTATTCAGAAAGGAAGGGGTTTAAAACTTGTACCCTTCCTATGTTGGACTGTGACGTCATCGATGTCACGTGCTCAATTTGGTTGTCACGTTACAAAAATCTGAAGATTATCTATGGAAGATTGTTTTTTTTTTTAATTTTTTCCAAGCCATTTTGAACCCTATCTTTGAGGTGATTAATATCAAAATTCAGTAAAATGGTGCTCTCGTATTTTAGCGCTGATCAGCGCTTTGACACCCGTCGGGGGTAGCACTGATCAAAGCTAATGCATACGAAGGGTTAAATTAACTTAAACGCGCGGCAAACACACATTTGAACTTTGAACGCTTTGATGGGTGCTCGCAAACCGACACCGAATAGAAAAGCGCAAATGTTAGCTCAACGTTTGCAAAGTTTGATTTATTCTTTTCTAAATAGAGAACATTGCAAACAAGTAAATGCTATACCGAACTACGGCTTGTTCATTCGGTGTAAACACAGACTGTGTACAGTGATGAATAAAAGGCTGTAATTATTAATAAGTATTTTATTACGCAATAAAACTAATACATTTTACATTTACTGTTGTTATTTTAGTTCCTAAGGTGCAAAATGGAACTGACAACATATCTGTGTCTAATTCTAAGTTTTTTATTCACGAATGCGGCTTTCACCAATTTCGTTATTTATTAGAGAAATAAATTCCACGAGTGTTGAGGTCACGCACACAACACAACACACGTCATGTAATGACAGCGGTATTTTGAAATTACTGTTCTTATATTGTACTGATAACAAGTACAACAGTGAACTGTGAGATAGACCAAAAAGTTTCTTAAACTATTTTGTTATGCATTATGTAGAACAATTCTTAGACTTCAAAACAGAAAATAAAATATTTAGTCCGATTTTATTTAAATAAATGAGTTAAGCATATGAATAACTCTAGGTCAGATATGCGTAGGTATACGAATATAATATTAGTAGAAACCAATGAGAGTAAGTAATAAATTGCCTTGTTTATATATATTTAGCTGTTAAAATAATTGTCTTTACCTATATTTTCATTAGTTCATTACTTTATTTCGTTATCTAACCTCTTAAAAGATCAAATAATACAATAATTAACATATAATTGATATAATTAAGCGTTTTTATGTACACTTAATTTCAGTCACTCATTTCATCCATTCACTTTTTTGCAATCAGTTCTTCATGTAGCTGTGTGTAATCATTCGCCTCAACTCTCGTGGAACTACCGATACAAATCAATACACAATTTATAGAGAATATGGCATAACAACAATTGAACTATGAGTGAGCAACTTAACGGAAAAAATTGGCCACCTTACTACTCGTACACTACTACCACTAAGCTTAGTTTATTAAACTGTGTCGTTGCATACCTACCTTTAGTCATTATAATTAACATTATGGTACATGGATTATAATCTAATTAATATAGTAAATTAGTATTCTTTAGTTTAAAACATCTTGTCTTGTGCTACCAGCATTCCAACAGCTGGCGATCTGTTATACACAGAGATCGGAAAAATTTGCGACATTGTTTGCAATTATGTGGATATGACTCCAAAATTAATCAAAATGTTATTCAGTTAATTAATTTTTTACTTGACATATAATTTGATTCCTGGTCAATAAATACAAAAGTTTACGATACCCATTTTAAATACGAACCTTTTGCTAATAATTATTTATGTAATTCATCATCGTCGTAACGTCATTTTATTTAAAGTTATTATAAGCACTTTATAAATAAACTATTATCTCCAAAAATTCCAATTATATTTCAATGAATAATTAATTAACATTTTGATTAATTTTGGAGTCATGTCGACATAATTGCAAACAATGTCGCAAATTTTTCCGATCTCTGGTTATACAGGATATCCTAGTACGGACACCAGGCTCTCACACTGGTTCAATAATTTTTGTCCCCAAGTATATCTGACACCCTTGTGAGACTAAATAAAGATTTTTGAATTGGATTTTGAATTGAATGTATGCTTGATATAGGAATCAAATTTGTTAGTTATATATTAAGCTGGGTACGAATATGAGCGGCTCAGCCCGAGTCATGCTCGCGAGCCAAATTATTGCACGTAAACATGCGCGGGTGAGGCAGCGTGCTCGCCGCGAGCCGACATTTCAAAATGGCGTCGGACACGAACACAGCCGCGGCTGCGTTTATCGTACTTCACGATTCAGCAACTTTGTTAAATTTGTACGCGCCTCGCCGTCAACAAGTTAGAACTTGTCGTACTTCCCACGGCTCGCTCGGATACACGTGCAAATTACGCGATTCACGCACACTGAGGCGCCTCTTAGCACGGTCAAGAGACCGACTCGGCGGCTCGCGCACAGCCGCGTACGATGTTGAACAAAATGGGGGAGCCGTGCGTGCCTCAACCCGAGGCTGCTCTAATTCGTACCCAGCTTAAGGTGATATCAGACGGTTCATTTTTCCTGTGATATTTATTTATCAACCGATGTTGTTTTCATTCGGTATCATTCATTCCCACTCCGAATGAACGAAAAATGAACAGTCTGAACACAAAGAGAACGTTCACTCGAATTCGGCCATTACGTCTGGAACCAAGTCGCACGACTTCATTCGACGCCATATTGAAGAAAACTACGGATGAATGTTCTATTTTACGTCATTCCAGCTAAGCCGTGTGAACATTGAATGAAAGAAAAATGAAGCATTCACTCGAGTGAACCGTCTGATATCCCCTTTAAGAAGTGTATACTGGGTGATTTTGGGGTGATGATCCGGAATGGCCAAAAGTGAATAAGATTGTCATACTGAACAACCTCTCCGATGGGACCAACCACGAAATCAGAAATGTATGGAACAGCTGTTCCATACATTAACGGTGAATTGATTGAGAGTTAATGTATGGAACAGCTGGTTTTTTTTTTAGCAATTTCGTGGTTGGTCCCATCGGAGAGGTTGTTCAGTATGACCATCTTATTCACTTTTGGCCATTCCGGATCATGACCCAGTATTCTGGTGGTGGCACGGTGCTATACATGGCTCGGCGCGCAGTTCTCCTTGTCGGCGAGCCGCCAGGCCGGCGCGGCCACGCTGGCCGCCAGCGCCCACAGCGAGGCGCTCGCGTCGCCCTCGAAGCTGAACGGCTGCAGGAGCTTGCGAGACTCGCTCTTCACATCTGTTGCTTTTCTTCAGGAAATCATATTAAACATAAATATTATCATATGTCATTAGTGGTGGTAGGACCCTGTGCCGTCCGGATCGCTACCACCATCTTATCCGTTAACCACCGGCCAAGCAACACTGTTCGCATTGTCGTGCTCCGGTGTGGGGATAAGACAACTGGTGAAATTACATTCCGGCATTCCTTAGTCCTCAGGGTTGGCAACGCATTTGAGGTCTTAGGATCATAGTCTTGAGAATTCAAATGTCTATGGGTCTCAGATTCCACTTAGCATCCGATGGCCTGAGCGCTCGTGTGTTTTCTCCTTAACATACAAAGATAATAATTGAAGTCTGTGTCAATCAAACTTTCAAAAGATGTAAACAAAACCAAACGAACTAATTCACCATGATTCGATAATCACGTACTTTTTAAGATCAAGTGAGATCTTTGCAATGATTTATATACTAGATAACTATTTTCATATTCAGTTTTAAATGAAATACATACATACACACATACATAAAATCACGCTTTCATTCCTAGAGTAGGTTAAACAGGGCTACAGAAATACCAACAACTCTAAAAAGACTTGCCCCGTATGGTTACCGGGTTAAATTAATAATATAATTGAAAGGGGTTCACGCTGTGGCGTGTTGGTTGCTACACGTGCAAAATTTTATCTCCGCTGAAAAATACTTGTTTCATATAGATTTGGTTGATATTTCGAGGATTAGTGGTTGCCATCATTTGTGTTTGGTAGTGGTTTAGCAGGTATTTAGTTTTGTGTGTGTTTTAGTGCTGGTGATGGGCGATAAGGAGCCCCCTGACGGGGGCGGTGATTTTTCGTTACCCCCCTCAGGGGTATCTCCTTCAATCGAGCATGTTTCTCATCAACTGGGTGAAAAGCGTAAGTCTGATGATAATTATTTAAGCTTGACCTCCAAAAGAGATACAAGGATGCCTGCGTCCGCTTCTGTGCAACATACATATACAGTGCCAGAGTTTGCCCCAGGTACCAAACTTAATTACGGTTCAAATGATAAAGGCCCGTATATCGTTAACGTAGTTAAAGCTGAAGATCCCTCCCCAGGTTCACCATTCAGAATACTTAAGTTTGCCCAATTGATGCATAAGCATTCCATCAGAGGTATTACTAAAGGAGGAATTCAAGCTAGTGGTCGTAGTCGAGTTACGGTTCACTTTGACAGTCCTGATGCTGCCAATGCTTATTTAGCACACCCACTTTTTAATGAAAATGCTCAATTCTCAGCGTCTATTCCAATGTTCAGTCTGACTCGTAGGGGCTTGGTGAGGAACATCCCAGTTGATTGGGCCTTGGAGGACCTAGTCAATTCAATTGAGTGTCCTGACAGTGGATGTAGGGTAATTAAGGCTCGCCGCCTTAATAGAAAAACGGTGATTGATGGTGTAACTTCATGGATACCTACTCAGACTGTGGCTCTGTCATTCCTCGGTCAAAAACTCCCTGAAAAAGTATTTTGCTTTTACACTTCCCTGCCGGTTGACCTATACCGACTTCCCACTATTCAATGCAATAAGTGTTGTCGTTTTGGACATATAAAAGCAAGCTGTCGCTAATCCACGATGCTACAAATGTTCTCAACCCCATGAAGGTGAGTCTTGTCAAGTTTCTGAGGACCTTGCTACTTGTCTGTTTTGTTCTGGTCCTCACTTCGCTACCAACTTCTCATGCCCTGAGCATTCCAGACAAAAATCAATAAAGCTTGTGATGTCTGAAGAAAGTACCTCATACTCTGAAGCGTCGCGTCGTTTCCGTCCTGTTCGGCGCTCTTTCGCTGATACAGCTCGCTCGCCAGTAAATCCTCCCTCCGTTCCTATTAATCGGAGTTTCTCTCCTGCCCCTTCCCAACCCTCCTTTCCTCAGACTGTATCTTACAAGAAAACTGTTTTCATTCCCCGTCGCCAAGCCCCTGTACTTGAGCAGGGTTATGACAGAGCTGCCCATGATGATATCACATGTACTCCTCAGTCTTCTCAGGCTAATGGCTGTGCTTTAAACTATAACTTTGAACCTTCACCAAATGATAACCTTATTAAATTGCTAATCAGCACTCTGTTGAACCTCCTTTCAAAATTCTCAGATGCCATACCGAACAACGTCCTTGAAATGCTGAACCAATTGACTGCTGTTATTAATACTGATAATGGCTCCCACAGCCATTCAATGGAATAGCAGAAGTATTCGTCATAAAAAATCAGAAATTTGTTTTCTTATTAATAAATATAATCCCTTAATCTTAGCTATCTCAGAGACTTGGCTGAGACCTGGGGTTCCTTTCAGGATACCTGGGTTTTCGTGTCTTCGAGATGATAATGATGATGGATGGGATGGATGTGCCCTCCTTATCAAACGTTCCCTCTCTTTCTCCTCGATCCCCATTCCTTCTCATTCATCTGGCATTAATATAGTTGCTTGTAAAGTATTAAATATAATTTTCGTCTCTTTGTATATTCCTCACCCTAATTTCACTATTTTCTCAGAATTGGACTCTATTCTCACCTCTCTGCCTGGCTCTCTAATAGTTTTGGGCGACTTTAATTGCCATCATACCATGTGGGGCTCTTCTTCTTGTGACTCTAACTCTTCACGTCTTTTGGATATTTTTGATAACAACAACCTGTGCCTAATGAATGATGGATCCCCTACCAGGAGAACATCTCCATCTCAAAACCCTAGCTCTGTTGATTTAACTTTAGCTTCCCCTTATTTAGCTTCTCGTATCGACTGGCGGGTACTTTCTCGCTCCCACGGAAGTGATCATTTTCCTATTTTGATTACCCTTCCTATGGATGTTTCAGTTTCTTCAAGTCCATCTCATCCTCTCTTAAAGTATAGGCTAGACAAGGCAGACTGGTCTGAGTTTTCTTCACTGGTCTCTGATGGAGTTAACTTGCTTCCTCCGGTATCAGATAACAACTTTTTAGACCTATATTTCCAGTTTGTCTCAATTCTCTCTATGGCAGCAAATTCGGCTATTCCTCTTAAAAACGCTTCCCTGGGAAAATTGTCCTCACCTCCATGGTGGGATGCCTCTTTCTCTAATTAATAAAATTTATGATTCAGGCTCTATTCCAGATTCTTGGAAGAAGCAGATTATTATCCCTATATTAAAACCTGGTAAGGACCCTTTGGATCCTTCGTCCTACAGGCCTATTGCGCTCTCGTCTGTGTTATCTAAGATCTTAGAACGTCTTATTAAGAACAGACTAGAGTGGATCCTGGAAAGCCGAGGAATTATTTCTGGTTCGCAATTTGGATTTCGCAGAGGAATGGGAACTATTGATAGTTTAAGTATCCTCACATCGGACATTCGGCTGGCGTTTTCGCGGGGTCAACACGTTGTGGGCGCATTTTTAGACATAAATTCATCATATGACAATGTACAACTCCCGATACTCAGGCAGAAAATGCTCCATCTGAGTCTGCCGGTGAAGATGGTAAATGTTATATGCAACCTATTTATGGCTCGTTCCATTTGCGTGCGATTCCAGGATTCCTTGCTCCCTCTTAGGACTATTTGGAAGGGTCTTCCTCAGGGATCTGTGTTAAGCCCAATATTGTACAGTCTTTACACTGCTGACCTTGAAAAATCGGTGGACAGCTTCTGCAGCATCCTTCAATATGCGGATGATATTGCGCTTTATCATGCCTCAGATTCCATCGATGAGTGTTCGGTTGCCTTGAACTCTGGGTTAAGGTATCTCAACATTTGGCTTACAGACCATGGACTTTCTTTATCTGCCTCAAAAAGCTCAGTGGTTGTATTTACCCGTAAAAGACATATTCCAGACATCGACCTTGTCTTGGAAGACATACCAATTCCTGTGTCAACTTCTGTGAAGTTTTTGGGTCTCTACCTTGATTGTCACTTATCTGGAATCACTCACCTAAATTATATAAGAAATAAATGTGAAAGAAGTGTTAATGTTCTGAGGGTTTTATCAGGTGCCTGGTGGGGTGCTCACCCCTATTCCCAAAAGCTCTTATACAATGCGATCATCCGTAGTCACTTTGATTATGGGTCGTTTCTGCTAGAGCCTTGCAGCAAGCTTGCTCTGTCCTTCCTTGATAGAATTCAGTCAAAATGCTTACGTATCATCTGTGGAGCGATGAAGTCATCTCCCATCAATGCGCTTCAGGTAGAGTGCTTGGATCCCCCCCTTAGACTAAGAAGACAATATCTTTGTGATCGGTTTCTTTTTAGAGCAGCTCAGTCCTCTGTCCACCCCCTATTGCAGCGAATCAATTGTTTGGCTAATTTAATTCCTGGCTCCAAATATTGGACCCACAAGGACCTCCCATGCCTTATAAAGAGTTGGCAGAAACTCCCAGACTTCCCTCCCCTTCTTTCTTCTCCTGGCAACCCCCTGTTCACCGTTGAATATGATGCTCTTATTTTTCAACCAAATATAATTTTTTCCTTTGGCTTGCAGAAAAAATCTCATGGTGCTAATAATATGTTCAATAAAATCTTGGCTGAGAAGTGGCAGGGTTGGCTCCCCATTTTTACAGATGCCTCCAAATTGTCAGTGGAGGGGTGTGTTGGATCAGCTGTGTGGATACCTCGGTATAAAATAGTATTAAGTTTCAAAAATCCTCCTGAAACATCAGTCTTTACGGGAGAAGCTATTGCCCTATTTGAGGCATTATCCTATATCGAGTCCCACAGGATTGATAAATCTATTGTATTCTCAGACTCTCTCAGTTGCCTCCAGGATATAGCTAAATTTCCTCTTCGTTCTAGGGATAATCTTTTTATAAATCTTAAGAGTCGAGAAGTGCTCCATCGGTGCCACTCTCTTGGATTGGAAATAGTGTTGGCCTGGATCCCGAGTCATTCTGATATTGATGGTAATGAGCAGGCTGATGCCTGCGCTAAACAAGCAATTGACATTGGTATCTCCTCACACTCCAGATGCTGTAGTCAGGATCTGCGCTCTTCTGCTAAAACACAATTGACTGATCATTGGTCTGAGGAATGGAGCATTACGCGGCTCTCTAAGGGCAAACATTATGCTAACATCCAAGCTAACCTTCCTGTTAGACCATGGTTTTTTTAAATTTAAAAAAGTCAAGATGACTGCATGCTCCACTATTATACGACTGCGTCTAGGCCACACTTGCTCTCCATCTTTCTTAGCCAAAATAAGAATTCGTGACCATTCTTTATGTGAATGTGGACTTGATGAGGGTACTCCAGAACATATATTTTTTAATTGTCCCAATGTCCCTGCTTCCCTGTATGATTTTCTCCCTAACTATATCCCCTTACCTACTAACTTTAATTCTCTCTTAACTCTTGTAAACACTCCCTTTGTTTATGTTCTGTCTAAATTTATTACTGATTTTAACATCAAACTTTAAAAAAAAAAAAAAAAAAAAAACTGATGTCTGTCTTGTCTTGTTCTCTTGTATCAGTCGGTCAAATAAAGTTAACCATTGTATTGTTGTATTTAGTCTAACATATTGTGTATTGTATTTTTTCTCAGATCTATCAACTGGTCATTTACCTACACTGTTTGGACGATTTTTTACAACCGATTTCTTGTAGCTTCCAACCTTGACGCTGGCAGAATTGTCCTTATGGACAGTAGCCATAAATAAAATAAATAATATAATTAATCATCACGTTTCATTTTTAACACCAAGTATCAAAATAACATGAAAGCCGTATTGCCTCGGGGCGGTCTATCGTCCTACACTACCAAAACGTAATATCTAGAATATCAGTGACTTTAAATTTGAACCTTAATACTATGACGATACTGTTTGTTTTTAAATATGAATGCTGTAGTGGCACGTGCTAACTCGATAGCTAGGGGCTTTGCGATAATAGAAACAATGGCCTCTGTTTGAAAGATGACAGGTTGCAAGCCCTAACAGTACTACAAGACATGGAGTAGCACTATTCTAACCCGGCAGCCACACGGGGGCAAGGTAGATTAAAATCATAAAAATCAACAATTATGTAAAAAGGATACATCCTTTGGCGACATTGGGGGGCGCGGTGTAGTCGAACCTGATTCCTGTCAACTCCTTCGCTATTTCGTACGCGGCCCTGAAAAAATACACCAATATTAACAATCTTTCATAAATACGAGACTCGAGAACAAACACTGGCACTCATCACAAATATCTGCTCACACTGGAATTTGAACCCGGACCACTAGCTTCGAAGGCAACTACCAACTAGGCCAACGTGTCGTCAAATAAATAAATATATATTGACGACACGTTGGCCTAGTTGGTAGTGACCCTGCCTATGAAAGTATGCAGTCCTGGGTTCAAATCCCGGTAAGGGCAGATATTTGTGTGATGAGCATGAGTATTTGTACTTGAGTATTGGATGTCTTTTAACTATGTATATTAGGACTAACTGTTTCCTGCGACTCCGTCAGCATGGAAGTCGTTTATCGCTATTCCCTCAGGAACCGTCCAACTTTTCGGAATAAAAAGTACCCCTACATCCTTACCCGGGACTCAACTATCTCCATACTAAATTTCATCTAAATCGGTTCAGCGATTTATCTGTGAAAGCGTAACAAACAGAGTTACTTTCACAATTATAATACTAGAAGACTTTTTTTTTAATGATAAGGCACAGCAGCACTCAGGCCACCTGATGTTAAGTGGAATCTGAGACCCGTAGACATTTGAATTCTCAAGACTATAATCCTAAGACCTCAAATGCGTTGCCAACCCTGAGGACTAAGATGGAATGCCTCTATGCTATTAATTTCACCGGTTGTCATATCCTCACACCAAGGTAATAGAGTATAGTATACTAGATATATTTCTCTACTAGTATGGGACTAGGTGAATTTGTGTGACTGTCCCGTGGTATTTATATTTAACACTAAGTGGACTGACTTGGCCTGGTCGAGCCGCGTCTGGTCGTTGTCGGAGATGGTCAGCTGGCCGGGGAACAGGGCGCAGAGGCGGTCCAGCTCGTCGTAGCGGCTCGAGACCTCTTCCAGCTGCCGCGTCAGCTCAGCCTGGAACAGACGCATTATAGTTTAGAGTGGAGCCAATTTTCTGAAACCCGACGACCTAATATATTTGTTACTAGTTTTCGCCCGCGACTTCGTACGCGTATAAATCAGATCCCGAGGGAATAGCGATATGAAAGGTAGGCCACTTGCGCGATGCTCGCGCACAGCGCGTGAGCGCATACAAATTTTAGCAAAATAGGTGAGCCATGCGTGGCTCAAGCCGAGGCTGCTCTAATTCGTACCCACCTCAAGGTAAGCCGTTTGCAATCCAAAATTCACCAAAATCCGTCCAGTAGTTTTTGTGTGAAAGAGTAACAAACATCCACACTTATAAACTTTCGCGTTTATATTATTAATAGGATGTTTTTATTATTGTAATTTAGTTTTATTTAATTGTGTTAATATGTTTGTTGTTGGTGTACCGTAATAAATAAATATATTAACGTAATATCACAACGCTTTAATTTGATACTGTCGTCTATATAATGTCAAATACCTCGGAATTTTTTCGGTGGAACCCGAATTTTTCCGAAGATGACGACCTGACAGATCGAGAGCCGTTTTTGAGAACGTGATTGCAAATATTGTTGTATAGGACGCGGTACAAGTCTTTTTTGCAGAGAGAAGAGCCTGCGCCGCCTATGAACCAAGCCGCGGCGGAAGAGCACTAAATAAGAATACATTCAAGATGAAATTCCAGGAACATAAATGAATAAATATCAGGGGGCGATCTCACACAAATTATTCTAGTCAATCGCGCTCAGAACTTGAGCGCGAGGACTCAGGACAAGCCGGTTCTCATAGAAGACTATTGTATACCGGTACGGTCTATTTAGGGTTCTGTACCTAAAGGCTAAAAACGGGACCCTATTGCTACAAATCCACTGTCCATCTGTCTGTCTGTCACCAGGCTGTATCTCATGAACCGTGATAGTTAGACAGTTGAAATGTTCACAGATGATGTATTTCTGTTGCCGCTATAACAATACTAAAAACAGATTAAAATATATATTTAAGTGGGGCCAACATAAAACAATGGTACGGAACCCTTCGTGCGCGAGTCCGACTCGCACTTGGCCGGTTTTATAAGGCATAGAAGGCAAACGAGCACACAGCCCACCTGATGGTGAGTGGGATCTGGGATCTGAGACCCGACATTTGGAATCTCAAGACTACCTATTATAGGTCTCCCATCACTTTACTAAATTAAAGGATGCTAGTAAGTTACTAAATGGGACAAGGAACAGAGGAAGACCACATATGAGATGGGCAAACAAATTCAAAAACAATGCCGGACCAACATGGAGAGGGACAGCTAGGCATGAAAGAGCAGAATGGAAGAATCCAGGAGAGGCCTATGCCGCAAGGCAAATCAATCACAATAATACCAATGTCATTAACTTATGCATAACATTTAAAATATATTTAAATTTCTTGGTAGAAACAAATGGATATAACAAAAAGGGTGTTGCATGTTGGCTTTGAACCGAAGACTCCAATTACTGACACTGAATATTTCATTGATTTTTTGATTTTATTTTTCTCTACATTGACAGTTTTAGCACTAACAGCCGCTCTGGGCGAGATTTCTATGGTGCTCCTATCTGGCATTCAATCCTGTAAGGAAAAAGGCATGAGATAAAATTGGACGTATATACAAGCCTGCCACAAGCAGAATGACAAGTTATTTGACAACATATTTGATAAAGTTGCTTAGCCTTCTACCACTGAGGCGATTACTTCTTCTTTTTGTTAATAATTCGGTGAATTACGAGTATGATAAACGCAACTGCGACTTTCATTGTGTCCGATGCCATATTGAAATGTCGGCTTGCATCAAGTACAGTCGAGTTCAAAAGTATGTATACACTTTAGTACCTTGTCTATTTAACGTCATGTTTAAACTGCCATATGAAATTATCCAAGCGATTAAAGTGACAAGGTACTAAAGTGTATACATACTTTTGAACTTGACTGTACCTACGCTGCCTCACCCACGCATTTTACGTCCCACAATTTGGCTCGCGAGCAGGTCACCTCGTGGGGCGAGCACGCCTCAGGCTGAGCCGCTCAGATTCGTACCCAGCTTACCCTAACACTGCTACTGTTTCTCTACATAAGTATGTTTATCATTATCTAGTACCAGAACAAGCCTTTTGGCACTAAGTCTATTTGTGTGAAATTGTCTTCTATTCCCTTACATGGAATCCGATCCAGGACCACATGTTTAAACTACCAACTAGGCTAACTGATTCAGATGTTATCCAAACATTAGACATTATTTTTATTAGACTAAATGCATTAACAATTTAAGTAGTAAATCACATAAATTCAGTACCTTTGTGGTCGTAGATTTGGAGTAGTAATTACGACCATTATTAATCTTGACACGAAATGAGCTGAAGAGAGGACGAAACTCAAAAAACTCATTCATAGCTTACATTCTTTTTCAGTTCATGTGTTAATTTCTCTTCTAGTTCGGTGTTCTTCTTCCGCGCTTTTAGTTGCTGCTGGTCTTTGTCCACTTTTTCTGTAAAAAAACAATAAAAGCCATTAAATTAGTTCACATAAATATCGAGACAGCAAAAGATAGAGGAATTCACCTTCCACCCTTTTACAGAACGCATCCAATTGCAGGCAGATATCCAAGTATAGAGGTTCTTTATCGTCAATATTCATTTTGGAACACAGTAAACAATTCGTGAACTCGAATTATTTAACAAATCCAATTCACTTTTTAGATTTAGTGGCAATTCGTCGCTATGTTTACCGTATTTGAATACAAACGGATTTGAGTTGACACTGACAGTTATTTATCCTACATACAAAGTAGTATGCCAGTGTTGTCAGATTCAGAACTTAACCCTAAAACTTAGGGGTTATTCAGGTCGTTGAGGTTTTTTCGAGATTTCGATGCCACTTAAGGGATTCCTGAAGGTTTCTAACAAATCTTACCAATGGTGAATTTTAATCAGATAATAACACCGACTAATTTGAAGGAAACTTGACGAATAATAGGTTAACTTCCATGTACCAGGATTACTGTAAGACCCAATAATAACTGTTCATCAATTTAGTATTTTATTAACTGTCAATATTATGTAGATTCTATAATAGTAATAAACCTTATATATTTATGGACTGTGCATAAATATTGCTGGTGAAACTTATGAATGGTTTAGTATTTTAAAGTGTTTAAAAGAAACAATTTTATTTAAACAAAACAAATAAAAAAAAAAAAAATATTAATTAGAAGTATTAGAACTAACTTATAAAATGCTTGCAAGTGGTCGAAACGGTTATGAAATGAACACCCAAATTTCAGTATAACCAAGAAGCTTATAATATGATACAGGCAAAGAGTAAGGATATATGATACAGGATTCCACGGCGGACAACGCCTTAAAGCGTAGAAAAGTGACCGTGAATGACGTCACTTGTGTTTTTTGTCTCTTTCTTTAGAGTGATCCTGAGTTTTTGAGAGAGGAACGAAACATATAGACAACGTCATTCAAGGTCTCTTTTTTTCGCTTCAAGGCATTGGTCGCCGTGCAATTTCCAGTGTCATATATTAGCTTCTTGCACAGGCTTTTTGTTCTATTCTATTCTATTCTATTCTTTTCTTTTTGGCAACCGGTCGCTTTAGGTTAGCAACCATTACTGCCAATGACACCTGACAGCAGCATAGTGTATAGCGTGTTTGACCAGTTTTTATTTTTAAAATTGTTGTAAATTCCTAAATAGGGGTTGCAGTTATGTATGTTTGTTGTGTACCTGGAATAGACAGACACAATACATATAGACAGAACAAAACACTTAAGACAATACAGATGGAATGAACAGATGGTCATTGGGAGATACAAAAGCAAGCAAAAGCACCCTAGAGTTTAATTTTTTCTTTACCTATGTATTTAATTAAGGAATTTAGGACTTTTTTATTTGAGGATGAGAGAAATAGGAGGGATTTGAGGTTGATGGGTTTGGGAATGCAGGGGGGTAGGATGTCATATAAGGAAACCGACCTGATTGGGCAATTCAAAATAATGTGGTCTGCAGTGCCTTCCTCCAGGCCACATGAACAGAGGGGGGATTGAACAATACCCCATCTGTGCAGGCGGGAGGGGGAGCAAGTGTGTCCAATACGTAATCTGCAAATGACGGATGTGGACTGTTTATTGGCTTGGCGGAACCGGAAGAACCATGGCTTGGACGGAATCTTAGGCTGGATTTCGCCGTAATGTTTGCCTTTGACCGATAAAGAACGTTCGTACTGAAGGCGCCAGTTAGAGTTTAGGTCTGATTTGGCAGAGGATAGAAGGTCGTAAAAGTAGCACTGAGTGTGGTCCAGACTGCCCATTTCGATGGCCTCCTTAGCGCAGGAATCGGCAATCTCATTTCCCTGAATCCCAGAATGGCTGGGGATCCAGGTCAATGTGACCTCTAGGTTGCGGAGATGACATTCATACAGGGATTGCCTAATTAATAAAACTAAGGGATAACTGACTTTAGAGTAAAACGGATTGGCTATGATGGACTGCAAGCCGCTAAGAGAGTCTGAAAAAATTATAGACCTGCGAATCCGCTGGGAATTAATATATTTAATGGCTTCCAAAATAGCTATTAATTCTCCAGTAAAAACTGATGTGAGAGGAGGGCATTTAAAGCTTAAGATTATAGAGTACTTCGGAATCCAAACTGCCGATCCCACTGCGCCACAAACTGATAGTCTAGAGGCATCCGTGAAAAACGTCAGCCAGTCTCGCCAGAGGTTATCAATTTTCTTCAAAAAAGCTTTGTTAGCTTCAGGGTCGACTTTTGCTATACCAAAGTCAAGGATTATGTTGGGCTGGAATATTAAGGAATCATAAGAAGTAGAAAAAAGAGGAAATAAAGAGCAAGAAAAAGAAGGGTCTGGGAGGTTAGTGAATTTGCGGTAACTATTTATCAAGCAGGGTGGATTTTTGTTAAACCAAAAACCACTATCTGTAATTAAAGATGAAAGCTCTTGGAGTTTGGGGATAAGAGGGTGGTACTCGAGAAGGGAAAATCTGAGAAAGAATCGATCTGCCAGATACTGGCGCCGGAGAGAAAGGGGGGGGTCCACAGCTTCCACTTGAAGTGCGTTGGTCGGGGACGATTTCATGGCTCCCAGGATGACCCTTAAAGCCTGGAATTGGATTTTGTCTAGTTTACCCAAGGCCACCTTACTACAAGGTTCCAGGGTGAAAGAGCCATAGTCAAGAACGCTGCGGATGATGGCGTTATAAAGCAGTTTTTGCGAATAAGGGTGGGCCCCCCACCACACACCTGAAAGACATCGTAAAATGTTTATGTTTGATTGACATTTTTGGACTAGACGGTCAATGTGACAAGAACCAGATAGACGAGAGTCCAGTGTAACTCCCAAAAACCTCACCTTCTTCTTTACAGGGATCAATTGGTTATTGTAAGCTACTTCGATGGGGGGGAAGGATCTCTTCCTGGTGAAAGGAACTACGCTACATTTATCTACCGAGAGGGAAAGGCCATGACTCGAAAGCCATTCTCCCAAATAAAAAAGAGCTTGATTGAGGTCGCTTGTGGCTACTTGGACCGAATGGGAAGAGGAGTATAGAGCTATGTCATCAGCATATTGAAGGATGTTGCAGAAAGGAGAAACTGCCTCTTCTAAATCGTAGGTATACAAGCTGTAGAGAAGAGGGCTTAGAACAGAACCTTGGGGGAGACCTTTCCAAATGTATCTCGGAGAGGAAAGGGTATCACGGTGTCTCACTTCAATAGATCTTTCCATGAGAAAGTTGCAAATGAAATGGGATAGCTTCTGCGGCAAACTCAGCTTTGATAATTTATCTCTGAGTAAGGAGAGAATCACGTTATCATAAGCAGATGATATATCAAGAAACACTCCAACAAGAAACACGTTCCTTGATAGAGCGATCCTGATATCCGTGGATAAGATAGAAATGCTGTCCATGGTACCCATTCCCCTCCGAAAACCAAATTGGCTTTTGGCAAGGATTTTGTTAGATTCCACGAACCACTCGAGGCGTTTTTTGATCATGTGCTCCAAGATTTTAAGAAGACAGGAAGATAGAGCAATGGGGCGATAGGAGGATGGTGAGAGGGGGTCTTTGCCTGGTTTAGGAATGGGAATAACTATTTGTTTTTTCCAGGCTTCAGGTACAAAGCCTAAGTCAAAGAAATAGTTTATGAGATCTAGAAAGTATTTTTTAGTTATTTGTCCAGCCTTAGATAGAAAAGAGAAAGGGATATTGTCTGGGCCAGGGGAAGAGTTTTTAAGGTGATCCAAGGAGGCCAGGAGCTCCCACCATGAGAATGGTTGGTTGAAGTTGCTAGGAGGAGAGTTAGAAGGGTAGAGAGAGGGAAGAGAATTTGAGTGAGGAGCCGAGGAGGGGGATAGGGAGTCAATAAATTCCTGAAGCCAAACTTGGGAGTCATTGCTAGGAAGGTCGCGTGTTAGGTAGGATCCACGATAGCGCCTTATAGATTTCCAAAGAATAGCTGCAGGTGTACGAGGAGAGATACTTTGGCAAAAGTTTATCCACCCATTCTTTTTTTTTTTTTGGAACATGCGTTTTGCCAAGGCCACCGTCCTTTTAAAAGCGAGAAAGTTGTCTACAGACATATTTAGGCAGAACACTTCCTCAGCTTCCTTTCTTTGGCGAATCATATCTGAGCATTCAGAATCCCACCAAGGGGGAGAGGACCTTCTAGTTACACTCTTTTTTTTGAGTGGGATGTTCTTGTCTGCTGCCACCTTGAGAGCGTCAATTAAATTGCCATGGCAGATAAGACCGTTCTGTGTTGAAACAGGAGGCAAATCCTTAACTGCTGTATCTATGTCCATAGCAAATTGATCCCAATCTGCCTTGGGCAAGTGGTATTTATTAGTGTTTCTTATAGGACCGGGTTGTGAAAAGGATGAAGGGAACGAAATTAAAATTGGGAGGTGATCACTACTGTGGGAGTCCTGAAGAACTGTCCATGTAAGGAGAGTGCCAAAATTGGGGGAACAAAGAGAAAGGTCAACTGCACTAGCATTTTGACCAGGGGCCGTTCTGCGTGTCGGGGACCCATCATTGAGCAGACAGATGTTCTTATCCTCCATGAGGTCCACAAGATCACGGGCCAAGGAGTCATTGTCCGCACTTCCCCACATAAGGTGGTGGCAGTTAAAATCCCCTAAAATAAGAAAAGGGCCCGATAGGGCGGAAAATATAGATTCTAGATCCGAAATATGGATAGAATGAGGATCTGAAATGTAGATAGAGAGGACAGTAAAATCCATGATTTTGGCAGCAATAGCGTTGATGCTGGAAGGGATGGGAGGGAGGGGAAGAAGAGAGTATGTGGCAGAGGATTTAATAAGGAGGGCAGCTCCTCCATATCCATCAACTCTGTCACTCCGAAGACAGGAATATCCAGGAACCCGATAACGGGATCCGGGAACTAACCAGGTTTCCGAAATGGCAAAGGCAACAGGGTCAAACAAGGTAGCCATTTGTAGAATTTCTTGTTGCTTAGAGCGGAGGCTGTGACTATTCCACTGTATGAGATGGAATGTTAATAATTTTAATAAATTCAGTCAGTTTATTGGCAACGTTGGGCGGTAGGGGGAAATCATCCATTTTGCTAAACATATTAATCAGCAGGGACAAAAGAACATCCAGCAAATTATCACTGGAGGAAGATTGGAGAGAGGGAGGGAGGGGAGAGTTTGGGTCCTGGAGAGCAACACCGTTCCTCGTGGGAGGAGGGTCTCGATCCGCAATTATAGCGTTGTACGCGGCACGATCATAACCCTGTGATAGGGGCTGACGAGGGGATCTTGGAATGGATACTGTTTTACGGTATGAAATCCTTTGGGATTGAGGGGAGGAGGCAGGGAATTGAGACTGTGACAGGATGGGGTCAAGTTGGGAATGATAGGAATTCTGTGCAGCATCTGCATAGGACCTTTTCACAGGGGGGAACCTATCACAAGCTTGAGAGTAGGATATATTTTCCAGTGCCATAGTATCCTTGATGGACTTTTGTCGAGTATGTTCTGGGCAGGTCTTGCTTGTAGCAAAGTGCTTGCCCTTACAGAACAAGCATATGGCCAGGTCTTCCGCAGCATCACAGGTCTTACCAGTATGCTCTTGTGCACATTTGAAACACTTAGGTTTTGATCGGCATTGATCTGCAACATGACCGAATTTGCAGCAACTGTGACACTGTATTGTAGGCAATAGATACGTCTCTACCGGCAGCGATGTATAACAGCAGTAGATCCTTGATGGAAGAATTTGTCCACTAAATGTGATGACCACTGTCCCAGTGGGAACCCATTCAACGCCGTCCACCTTATGTAACTTCCGGTTGAGCCTTCTGGCTTTAAGTATTTCTCCACAGCCTGGTGGTAATTCAACATCCCGAGCAAATTCATCTAATGAAAGATCAGTAGGGACACCTCTAACTATTCCCATGCGGGTGATATTAAATGTGGGGATAACAGCCTCAAATTTATTTGCCGCAAGTAAAGAGTTCGAAAGGAATTCATTTGCAGATTCTGCGGTATTAAAATCAATGCTAACACGGTTTCGGCCTATCTTTTTAATACCCTCGCGGGAAATGTTTTGTACTTTTGAGTTGACCATTACCTGACCAAATTTAATTGGATTAAGGGTTGTTCCGGAGGAAGGTTGGGACTCTGTCCTAGATACGTAGACAAGGAAAGGGCCTTTGTCAGTAGAAGAGTATTTTCTTCCCTCTTTTAAGTTAGGGTGCTCAAACAAGTGAACTATTGAGTCAGACGGCGCCCTACTGCCCAACTTAGTGGGAGGTTGGGAGCCCCCCGGCTCAAAAGATCTCTTGGCTGCCCTCCGTAAGGGATCAGTCTCCATCGATACCTCCGAAATTGCGTCATCCGCCACGACATTCGGAAGATCTCTGGCAGACAGCTCCCTGTTGGAGGTTATGTCTGGTGGTTTCGGCGGTATATGCGACATTGAAGGGTTAGCAGCGTACTTAAATTGGTTACTACACTTACAGATGACCGATGTCGCAGAGTAGCACAACAAAACACAAAAATATTAGCGCTAGGCCACCAAATTTAGAAGGTTCAACACAAACACAAGCTGTCACCAGAGAGTACCAGACAACTTCGAGAGAAATTATATTGTTTACACGAAAAAAAAAAACTACTTCTTATTCAATAATAATGATATAAAATTTGATTTTTGATCAAAATCCGTAACGAATACGGACCAGAATTTGACGTGATCGGCTTTTTGTTCTGAACCCCTTGTATCCTGGCTACATTCAAGTTTTGCGTTTCGTTGTTGCAATTCCAGAAAATGATTAGTTCTGTATGACAGCAACTAAATCAACAATGACAACAATCAACACTTAACCAGTTTATTTAGCAAGTTTGGTTGTAAAAATACGTAAATTTCAACAAAAAAAAGTAACACAAAATGCCAAAAAATACAGAATTCGGTGTATGTAAATTTTGTTTGATTGAAGGTCACCACAAAGATATCACAAAGGAATACTGGACCGATGGGGAACGCGAGAACTACAGCGATATTATTTTAGAATGTTTTAACATATTCGTAAGTAAAATCGCAATTTTACTATAGTGAATATTATTAAAACTTATCTATTAATATCTGTCGCTTTCACTTCGATTAACTGAAGCTTTGAGCTCTGAAAATCAAACGAACTTCCGCACTTTTTTTATTAAATTAAATCTGGCATTTTTAAGGATATCGCACAATCCACTCAACTCTCTGCAGTGTGACATCAGTTTTACCATTGCCAGCTGTTGAAAAGAAAAACAATCTGCCATAAAGTCCTAATAAAAAAAAACTATTCCCTTGAGTACAACATGAAATTTCACGTGTCATTGGTATATATATCCGCAATTTGTGATAGACATATTCACTGATCACTTGTAATTTCCAACCTTGACACTGAATTTTTGAACTTGAATTGTGAAACACCAACGTTTTGGGACCGCTAGCTTTGAAGGCAGGGTCACTACTGACTTGGCTGAAGGCAGTCTTGTATAAACTTGTGACACGTTAATGCATTTATACTCATACTAGTATAATGATGATTTTTCATGGTTCCGTACCCAAAGGGTAAAATGGGAACAGTATTACTAAGACAAAACTCCACTGTCTGTCCGTTTGTCACCAGGCTGAATCTGATAAACCGTGACAGCTAGACAGCTGAAATTTTCACAGATGATGTATTTCTGTTGCCGCTTTAACAACAAATACTTACAGCAGAATAAAATAAATATTTAAGGGGTACTCCCATTTAACAAACATGTTTTTTGCCATTTTTTGCTCAACATTAATAACGGCAACAGTTAGAACTCTTGAAATTTTAGCAGAATATTAAGTTGTATATTCACTTTAAAAATAAATAATTAAATTCAAATATAATCAATACTACTATATTATACAACATGTTACAAAATAATCCGTAAAAAAGAAATTACTTACGATTGTAGTGTCGACTCTATTATACTGTATACCTAAGATACTGAACTGACGTTTTTTAATTAGGGTTGACACTACTTTTGTAATTTCTATTTTACGGATTGTTTTGTAACACATTGTAGGTATAGAACAAACATGATTATTTTGCTCAATATTTATGCTTGGAATATTCACAGTATATTTAGTTGTACAAATAAGTCAGCCAGCCAGCCAGCAGTCCTGGGTTCAAATCCCGGTAAGGGCAGATATTTGTGTGATGAGCGCGAATATTTGTTCCTGAGTCTTGGATGTTTTCTATGTATTGAAGTATGTATTTCTGTATATAACTATGTTTATCGTTGTCTAGTACCCATAGTACAGGCCTAGAGCTTAGTTTGGGGAGAAGGTCAATTTGTGTGACAGTGTCCTGTGACAAACGTCATTGTTTTGAGGTTTTTTTCTCAATCTTAATGCAGAAACTGGTTACAGACAGCAATATAGTGTTGTAAGGTTATATTATAATATAACTAGCGATCCGCCAGCGGCGTCGCCCGCTGCAATTTTTTTTTTGTTTCTCTCACGTTACTTAGGGGTATGAAAAATAAATGTTGGCCGATTCTCAGACCTACCCGATATACACACAAAATTTTAATAAAATCGGTCCAGCCGTTTCAGACGAGTATCGGAACAAACATTGTGACACGAGAATTTTATATATTAAGCGAACGAATCTGAGCGGCTCAGCTTGAGACAGGGCGAGCTGCTCGCGACCCAAATTGTTGCACATAAACATGCGCGAGTGAGGCAGTGTACTTGACGCGAGCCGTCATTTCAAAATGGCGTCTGACACGATGACAGCCGCGGCTGCGTTTATAATAATTCACCGAATTATTAACAAAAAGAAGAAGAAATCGCCTCGGTAGTGGAACGGCTCAGCAACTTTATCAAATTTGTACGCGCCTCCCCCACAGACCAGTAAGAACTTGTCGTTCTGCCCGCGGCGCGCTCGGATACACGTCTAAATTACGTGAGGCACGCACACCGAGGCGCCTTTGAGCACGGTCGAAAGACCGACTCTTGACGGCTCGCCGCGCGCCGCTCGCCCGCTGCTCGCGCACAGCGCGTGAGCGCGTACGAATTTGAGTAAAATAGGTGAGCCGTGCGTGCCTCAACCCAAGGCTGCTCTAATTCGTACCCGCCTTTAGATATTGTATAGATAGTGGTACGTAACCCTTCGTGCTCGCACTTGGCCGGTGTTTTTTTTTTGTAGATATCCACGAGTGGGGCCCGCAAGGCGCTGATCTGCGCGGACTGTGTGACGCGCCTGCGCGCCGCTGTGATGTTCCGCGAGCTTTTACTGCAAGCCGCTCAGGACTTGAGCACGAGGGCTCAAGCCACGCCGGTCATCATAGAAGGTACTGGTAATGTAACGGTACCAGTGTTCGACACTTTCAGCTG
The DNA here is from genome assembly GCA_949316455.1 of Acleris holmiana. Lineage (NCBI taxonomy): Eukaryota > Metazoa > Arthropoda > Insecta > Lepidoptera > Tortricidae > Acleris > Acleris holmiana. The sequence goes on along the minus strand of OX438789.1, from coordinate 3,193,005 downwards.
ACATGCACCAATAATCGACAGAAGCTTTTAGTTCACAGATCATAGGGTTATAAATTGATTGTTGCAAAACAAATGAATAACTCGATCTTCTTTGAATAAGTGTCAGTGTCGAACATTGGTCCCTTGTCGAGTACTGGTGCCGTTACGTTATTTTTTAATGGTAAAGACAGGCCGCCAGTTAAGTGGGATCTGAAACCTTTAGACATTTGCGTTCTTAAGACTACAATCTTAAGACTGCAATCTTAAGACTTCAAATGTGTTGCTAACCCTGAGTACTAAGATGGTAATAATAATATAAAGGGCACATATTTACAAATATCTTGCAGACTTACATATATAAATAAAACTTAATATTTATGTTATATTTGGTCAGTACTCTCACGACAAAGGAGTTAAAATTAGTTTGTGAAAGTGGGTAGACAAGCCTAAAGATTACGAGCAGTCACCTCTGTTTCCTAGTCAGAAATTATTTTATAAATCTTAGATGAAAACAAAAAGAGGAAGATATGTTACCAGGTACGCGGGCTTGAGTAGGTACGTCAATATAGGTGCTGAGCACCTAATCAGAGCCAGGGACCCGCCGACCCGAAATACCTCTCAATAGAATACGCCACTAAAAGAATAACCTCTTGGAAAGAAATATATGACTAAGTTATTTGTTAAACTAACCATTCACTATAAGGGAAACCATAATTGCTAAAGCACAGATAACCCTTATAAATAGCGCTTTAAAAAGCATATAGAATGGCTTTTCTAAGTATAACCCTTATAAAACCCATTCGAAACCCCTTGAATGGGAGAGCGGGTTTTAAAAAGCAAATCGAACGGTTTTTAAGCGATACGGCTTTTCTAAGTAAAACCCTTATAAAAGCCTGAGTGCTCATGTGATTTCTCCTTATCATAAAAGAGCTAACTGTGTTAAGAAAAACCTGTCTGAAATACATCGAATAGCATCAAACGCAAAACGATTTATACACGACGTATTCTCTTGACAATAAAGTCGAGTGCAGATTGCAGATCATTTTGAGCTCTTTCGTTGCGTTGCTACTTCTGCTGCTGACTGTACACGTGCCGTAATGTGACAACAATAAATAAATGAATTAAATCAAAATATGTAACTGATTGTGAACGTTCACAGTTCCAGCAAAGGACCCTGTCGTCATAAAAACCGAGCCAGGCGACGAAACGGACGTTGTCGAACATGGTATACAAGGGCACGTGAAGCCAGAGCTGAGGGCTGGTACGTGTAGCTATTTTTCATTTATTTTTAGGTTTAAAATCAAAGAGCGCTTTACTGTTGTATAAATACATACATACATAAATCACGCCTGTTTCCCAGAGGGGTAGGCAGAGACCATTTCTTTCCACCTGCTACGATCCTGACAAAGCTCTTTCGCTTCTTCCACCTTAATACATTGAGTCATGCATGCACGTCGGTTTCGGATAAGATTCGGCCCTTTTCCAGTATTTCCCCGATTTGATTAAAAAAAGTACGCCCAGGGCGCCTCCTTCCGACAATATCCCGAAGAATAAATACTTTTGGGCTTGTAACAGTTTCAGGACTAACGTCGGGACAGCATAAGGAGCTTCCGAAGCCAAATAAAAATATCAAAAAACGCGTGGCTCCGTACCCTAGCGAAGACAGCACCACCAACGTACAGATCTCACCGAGTGGTACGTTACTATTGATTCGTGTTAAAAAGGAATACTATTTGATACTATTTTAAATACGCTGTAAACGAAGTTAGTAAAGGTTAACCTTTTTAGTCTATGACATTTTAAAATATTTGGCTGTTTGGAGTTAGTTATCCTAGTCCAAACATGGTTTGAAAAAGGAAAAAACGCGGTACGTAATGAAATGTAGAAATTTTTTCACATTTTTTGGTTAATAATAACTATTTTGCAAGGGGTCCCTCAGGGTTCAGTCCTCAGCACCCTCCTTTACAGCATCTACACCTATGATTTAGAGCAAACGGTTTCGCCTTTCTGTAAAGTGCTGTATGCTGATGATCTAGTTCTATACATCCCATCGAAGTCGGTGGTCACAGCGACTTCATGCTTAAATGAAGCCCTTAGTTATTTAAAAGATTTTCTGGAAGACCACGGCCTTTCTCTGTCCCCGGCTAAAAGCTGCACCGTTACTTTCACTTGGAAACGGCATATCCCGTCCGTTGATATTGAATGTGAGGGGGAATCGATCCCAAATTGTGACTACGTAAAATTCTTGGGTGTACTAATTGATGCGAAAATGACAGGTGTCCACCATCTTAATTATATTATTGGTAAGTGCGAGAGGGTATCAACGTCCTCCGTGCTCTTTCTGGAGTGTGGTGGGGTTTCTACTGCCAGCAGCTAGTTCACAATGCCCTAAACGTAGCCAGCTAGACTATGGATCTTTCATAATGGAACCTTGTAGCAAATTGCCTCGCCTAGAGGCCCTCTCGTGAGATTGTGGAAAATAGATACTGGTCTCACAAGGAAACATCCAGGTTAATAGAAAGCTTTTTGAAAATCCAAAACCTTTCTTGCCCTTCATATCAAACGGAAAAATTACCTATTTTTGACACAGACTTCAAAACTTTAATTCACATGCCTAAGGTAGTTCTAGATGTTGGTATCTTTAAGGACGATATGAAATTTAACGAACATCTGGAAAAAGTGGAATGACTGGCTTCCGATGTACACAGACGCGTCAAAACTTTCTGCAAACGGGTGTGTTGGTTCAGCTGTTTGGATACCTAAATACAGAATTGTATTAAGTTGTATGTTGCCTGCGAGTTCCTCGGTCTTCACTGGGGAGACCGTTGCCTTACTCGAAGCAATTACTTATGTGGAGTCTCATAGCATCGCAAAAACATTAATCTTCACAGACTGCAAGAGCTGTCTGCAGGCCATCATGTCCAATCAGTTCAAAATAAAAACGAAATTCCCATTGGTACTCAAAATTAAAGAATTATCATTAAACTACTACTACTACTAGTACTAGTACTATTTGTTTCCATTATTTTCAGTCCGCGATGCCCCATTATCAGGTATCATCATTACCAATGATGCTCAGCCTTCTTTCACCTCGTTCGGCTGTCTGGTCTGCGGGGAGGTGTTCCAGCAACAGGCGGCCCTGAAGAAGCACACGGCCGAACACGCAGTGTTCAAATTGAGGGCAATGCTGTTGAGAAAGCACTAGACCAGTGACCATAATTCCACGGAACAATTTGACTACTGAGAATGCACAAGTGTTTAGTGAGTGTTTGTATCGTAATATATAAAAAGACGACCAAGTGCGAGTAGGACTCGCGCACGAAGGATTCCGTTCTATACTATACAGGATGTTCGGCAGAGGGTTATCCAAACTTGAAGATCTAACTCTGCAGAAATGTGTTTTGTACGCTCCGACGGGACTTCCTTAACTTGCCAGATAAAACTTCACCTTTAAGATCGACGCGGCGCTGTGTTGAGAGAATCACCCCCCAGGTCATACTTATCAAGTTATATTAAAGCACCAACATCCAAATAAAGAAAAAAAAGCAGCTGTTCAATACGGACTGCTTTTTTTTTTGTATGAACCAGCTGTTTTTTTTCACCATTTGGATGTTGGTCCCGTAATAAAAGTTAGAAGATAGGTATGTCCTATAGAGTTAGTCGCTGAATTTTGGACAACCCTCTACCAAACACCCTGTATATTATAACCTCATTTAAAAAAAACGGTAAAAAAAACACGTTTGTTGTATGGGAGCCCCCTTAATTTATTTCATTTTAATCTAATTATTTATTTTTAAAGTGAGTGTCCAATGAAATATTCTGTCAATATTTCAACCGTCTACCTGTTACCGTTATTAATACCGAGCCAAAAACGGCAAAAAAATCAAGGTTGTTATTATGGGAGCCCCACTTAAATATTTATTTTATTCTGTTTAAGTATTTGTTGTTATAGCGGCAACTGAAATACATCATCTGTGAAAATGTTAATAGTCTAGCTATCACGGTTCATGAGATACGGCCTGGTGACAGACACACAGAGAGACAGACCGACAGACAGTGGAGTCTTAGTAATAGGGCCCCGTTTTTACCCTTTGGGTATGGAAGCCAAAAATAAAAAAGTAATGATCGTAAGTAATGATCATCAACATGGTTTATTTTTTTAACCCGAACTGAAACCCGACTGCAAAAAAATAATATATTGTTCTTAGTCGAAGGCCAAACACGTGTAACAAATGACACTAACATTGCTTACCAACACCATCTACCATCCGGTAGCGGAACTAATATCTGGACATATCACAAGCGTAGTACCGCCACTGCCCGCTAGATGGTCCTCAAAGTCTATTACATTTTTTTAACTTCCATCTGCCATGTTTAAACAAAATAGCCTATAACCATCGCACAAAAAAGTCAAATCGATAGACACCTCATTTGTCAAAATCGGTTCATTCGGAACGGCGCTAGAGTGGAACATACATACATACATACTTACATACAAACATACATAGGGTGTCAAAATCATTACCCTTCCTTTGCTTCGCCGTAGTCGGGTAAAAACTAACCTTACCTAACCTGTGGGCAAGTAGGTATTTAATTACTTAATAAAATATTTTTATTTATCAATCGTCCGGGTCTGCGTGCTACGCAAACAATTTCAATTACAATAATTAATAACCCTTGTTTCTTATTTGTTTAAAATAGTTGTCATGAGTACACTTTCGCTATGTTTATGTACTCTCTAATTAACTATTTTGATCGTTGCATTGTGCCTTTGTAATACGTATATTTACGGTTGCACTATGTAATACGTATATTTACGGCTGTTGTTGTCTTGAAAACCAATAAATAAATAAATAAACCTAATGGGTTTTGTACCATCGCCCACACTGTTGACTGTCCATCGGTAGACCTTATGCGTTTTGTAATAAGGTCCACCGATGTATAGTTAACAGTGTTGCTGTTTGTACAATGACCTTTTAAAAAATCCTTATAAGTTTACGGTTTCAGTAAGAAAACCATTATATATTATGATACCATCCCGTTTATTGATTCGCGCGTGGATCTACCCCAGCTTCTGTTTACCACAAGAGAATCACTTACCGAACAACTGTCCCCGTGTATGGACTTGTTTCTCTAAGAAGTTCATGATCACTATCTAAAACTACCAAGGAGTAAAAAATTAATTACGAAAAAACATGTTACGTTTGTAATTCTTCGGGATTCTAAAATCGTAATAGGTGTAAGGAGAGATAAACTTTATCGCATTTTGTTTGGAAAATTGTATGTTGACAATCCTCTAACAGGCAATCAAAACTGTTTTCTTGGACGTTTCAGTGTTCTTCTTCTATTGCTTGCCGAACTATATCACGTGATATTGTTTACATTTAGTTAAGTACCTTATCCAATGAAGTATAGACCCATTTGTATGTGTCGAACTGGTCCTTCGAATTATGAATTAGTAGAGGAAAAGCCCCAAATATGGACCACCATATACATTTTATGAAATAAAACACAGGATTTTCAAGTTAAAGAAATGCTTTAAAAACCAATCAGGCGGGAAATTATCTGGCAATCTTCTAAATATAATAAAAATGTCATAAAGTAACAAACGTTTAACAAAAACTTCGTAATTCTAAATAAACTCAAAATTAACCCTTTCAAAATAGGTAACATTATATGGACCACCATGTTTATAATACGGCCTAGGGGTGCGTAATATGGACTATCATAATTAAGGTATGACAATTATCACATTTTTTTCCTATTTAAAAAAAGGAAACTTGTAATCACTAATCAGCCTTATATGTTAAATAAATGTTATTTTAAGAGTCCTTTAAAATAATAAAGTTAAAAATTGAAATAAGGTTCGAGTCCATATTACGAGCATGTTCATAATATGGACTACTAGTCCATATTTGAAACTAACTATTGGTCCATAATATAAACAGGTGTCATTTGTCGTTAAACTTTTTCCAAAAAGAAACTAGTAATTCGTGTCGTCACACGCTACAACAACAAAGTTCACTAATAATATAACGTTTCTAGGACACCAAGGTACAATAATAAGCGATTGTCATAAAAGAAGCAACAGCCTTACAAAAGTAACCGAAAATTTCCATCAAATGTGCCTAAAAACTTCAATCGACGATAACTGACACATACGTGCACTGAGCTTGGCGGCGAATCACTGGCGGGGAGGCGCACCTCAATGGTGTCCAAAGCGGCCTACTTCACTTCGATAGGAACGCCACCTAGCGAGATATTCGTGTGGTCCATATTATGTACCTAGTCCATATTTGGGGCTTTTCCTCTATTAGTAGGTGATTTAGCGTTATTACAACTGCCATATGAAATTATATAAAAGTAATAAAGAAGATTTGGTGTAAAACAGAACAATAAGTGGGTGAATTAATTAATTTATTTACATTTAAAGCATTTTTTTTGACTTTTTGAAATGTCGTAAAAGTTAGACTATGAAATTTCGTAGGTGATTTTGGTTCAAAGTGAAAATAAATAATATTATTTATGTTACTTTTGAGATTAAAATCTCATTTTTAATAGGTCTAACAAAAAGTAAGTTTTTAAACCCGACTGCGTGTTTTCATTATGTCGGGTAGGTATATACTCGTATGTTAATTATTTACCATTACTATATTTTTGTTCCGCCATATTGTTTTTTTGTTTTAATTTAAATACCCAGTGACACTTATGACGTTAGGACGAATCTAACGAAATCGGCCCATCCACCCAGCTTCTACGAGGGCACAAAGACAGGTATAACTCCATTTCATATACCATGGCCCGATGCACTTGAAGCTTAACAATAGGGCTCATAATGTTTGCCTTTTGTTATCTAATTAGGAGCACTTCAAAATGGCACGCGTCGGTCCAACCTGCATACCACGCCGCAAAAGGGTCTGGCCAGGTATCTTTTGTTATCACTAATCCTATTGTTAACGCCTAATGACCGTCTCAAGTGCATCGGGCCATGGTATATGAAATGGAGTATATACATGCGTACAGGGCTGGGATTCTATTCTACACGGTAATAACGATATCGTCTTCAACCTGTTTCCGTATTGTCAACGTTTTTATAACTCTTATGTCATTTACAATAATGGCGACAGTGACATAAACGATTCTAAAACACGTCAAACACGATATCGTTATAACGCAGTAGAATAGAGGCCCTGGACAATAACTATGGTGGCTAACCAACTTAAAGTCGCTATAAATCCTAAATGATCATTCAAAATGAAAAATGATGAAAGAAACCTACAGATGATTTTTAAATACCTATTCAATGGATTACTATTCATATATATTTCAATGGATTACTATGATTCTATTTGTCATATTTGATTGATATTTTTTTTTTCTATTTCCCCAATTTGGCGTCTGGTTGCGGCCATATTGAATTTTGATTACTGTCATATGTTCAGTGACAATCACCAGATTAAGACAAATCGATTGACATAAGAATCATCGAAATCGGAGTACGCGATTCGTTTTTAGAGCGCCCCATAGGAACAAACATACATATACAAGGTTGTGAAACACAAGCCTAGTAAGACGAAATACCTATTTTAGTACCGTTGCAATTGCAACCTTGTCCTAATAGTTATAGAGTTCCTTTTAATGTTTGGTAATATGTCCTCAAACCTGGGGATTTAGGAGGCCAGGTAAGTTATGTTCGTGTGTCATTCAATTATTAGTACAAGTGAAAAAAAAAAATTAGTCAGAAAGCGAACTACTATTTTGATACAATATCATAGCACATATTGATCCATTGAAAGAAGAAATTTTAAATGTGTAGGTACAAAATACATCGACAGGGTCATTAATTTAACTATTTATCTGTGAATAAGGCAACATTTTAAAGATAAAGTCATTTGTATTTATACATATCGTAATATAATAATAAGTGTTTTTTCAAGTAATCATTTATTTCCGTTCTAAAATACAATACAGTTACGTCAATGTACTACGTACAGTCACGAATATTAATTTTGGACCCATGTTGGGTCCAAAGTCAATCTGACATTCTACATCAATAAGATTGAGTTTGTTGTAAGTTAGAAATGATTTTGAATATCTAATGACATTGACGACGTAAAGCATTTTTTTTGGGATGGGTCCTAAATTAACGTTCGCGACTGTACAATGCGGTAGCAGACTGGAACTTCTTGTATTGAATACATTACGTACATATTAGTATTTGTGAACAGATACTGTTCAAAGAATATTCATTATTTAGAATATTCTTTGAACAGTATCTGTTCTTAAATGTGTACAAAATATGTCAACAGGGTCATTATATGATACTCTTTATCTGTATAATTGAATAACGGAACTATTATATAATAAGATGTATAAGTTTTTTTTTCAAGTAACCATTTATTTCCGTTTTCAAAGTCAGTACAGTTGCGTCAATGTACCTACTACGTATATGGTCGATGGCGCCTCAATAAGCCCAACCCGGGGATGGGTCAAGTTTTTCCGGGTGGCCGGTGCGTCCCGACCATAGGCGGGTGAGATCTGTCAAAGACCAAAAGTGATCGCTGATATCCAAAGCACAGTCGTGTTCGTAGACAGGAGTAATTAAAACGCTCTACGAACGTTCCTATAGCCGTTATAATTCAACTCAGTTGTTCTTAGTTACAATGAGCGCACTCCGTACTAGATGCGCAAAGTAAGGTCCGACCGAGACCGTTTTTTTAATCTCGGCCGAGACCGAGAATCAAATAATTCTCGGCCGATACCGAGACACTATTTTATCTATATTTGCTTTTTTAACAAAAAAAAAACCCCGTTAATAATGTAAAAAAAGGTTTTATTATGGTTTTAACAAACTTAATACTCAAAGTTTACGACAAAAAAGCAATTTTTCGGCATTTTACCCTGTCAAAATTATGCCGTCTTTCGTCGTACAATTGTGCAGCTCGACTGAACAGCTGTTCACTGGCAACACTCGTTGGTAGTGCTGACAAGAATTTGTTGGCTGCAGGAGTAATATTTTATATGGCGATGAATGCCAATATTCAAAAATATTAGCATTGCGCTGTAGCCATGGTTCTCGAAGAAGCAGGCATCGTGCGAAAGGCGCTTGGCGCAGTTCAGGGCGAAAAGGTCATAACTTGCAAGGGTCACGGTTCACCCTATGGTAGCTGGGGATACTTGTTCACTTTCGTGTTTCTCAGAAGTTCCTCTCCGAAGGCTCTCACTCGAAAGCCCACACACAACACAACTGAGGGAAGTTGTCAGTATTTATACCCCCAGGCTTTACCATAAAAAGAGCCGCTTGCACTCGGCACCAATACGGCGGTTTTACATTCAATATCCGTTATGGCTTTTTCTTATTTTGTTCATAATTCACAAAATGGACCAATTTTTTTATAGAAAGGTGCATATTTGTCCTTGGGTGGCAACCGGGCGGCAGTCCGTCTATATACACATAATTATGTCCTACCACCATCACATTCCTACTTTCGCAGTGGTAGGACGTTAAGTAGCTTCGGGAGGGCCCAATCTTAATTTATTCCTGATTGGAGCTCTCCCATGTTGTCGGAGTGTAACCGACCTTAGGGACCAGGGTTAGATATTAGGCCGGGTACCTCGGGAACACAATAAAACACAAAAGAACATTCTCGGTTATGTGGACGAGTGGCAATAAAACAATATGTAAATGTTAAATAAAACATTTCCAAACATGAGACAAAAAAAATACTTGTAAGAGACAAAAGACACTATCAATAAGAATATTACAGGATACATAAAACATATTATAAAGTATGCTTGCGCTAGGAATCTGACAAGATTCCTGTTTTTGTTTATTTGTCCAATGGCGAGCCGTCCGTAACAACGAACTATTCAGTAGTAGAGTGGACTTGATGTATTGAATACAAATAATTTACATACATTTTAGTATTTGTGGACATTAACCTCCTTACCTATAAACGTGGAATAACCGTGGGGTAGCTTATGCCATGCTTTGTTCTTATCTGTAATTGTGACATTTGCATCTGACACAAAGGTGACACAAAGCGACAAAGCATGGCATAAGCTACCCGCGGTTATTCCACGTTCATAAGTAACGGGGTACGTATGGTTTTTTTTTTGCAAATCAGTACTGAACTTTCCCGATGAATTTACTTTGACTAGTTAGAAATATGTCCTTTGATGACGCTTATTGTGCGAGCGTTAGTGAACTTTTAAAGTAAAAATGTGATCATTGAACTGTTTAAAGGTTAATATATTGCTTAATAATTAAGGTCTAAATATAGATTTACACGTAGTAAGTTAAACTTGTGAACAAACAAAGTTTATAAGAGTGTTTGTATTATTATGTAACACCAGCCTAAGAAAGAAAGAAATAAACGTTTTACGACATATTATGTGTTTCTTAATAATTTTTCACTTCTCATGCTCGTAAAGTCCTTCTTTATGCTGGGTATAGGATGCATTGAATCGCATTTTATGCTTCCTATACTAAGACAATTAAGCCCTACAGCCAGACAGACGAGGTCACTGCACTAAATAAACTTGTAATTTGAATGCATTTACTTTAATTAAAGTGCCTTCTACGTTGCATCTAACAAAGAAGAAATTAAAAAATTCCAAGCATTATTAACAAAAACATTACCCACAGTTGTATTGTTTTTGTTAATGTTTGTAATTTTTTAGTTTCTTTTTTGTTGGCAGTATTGTGTTCGACCTAAATAAAAAAAAACATGCAAAATAGGAGGAAATACATCGGGGGAAAGAAGTTTTTGTTTCGTTTTGGACTATTAATTAGCCGTTTTCTTTGCAAAACTAGTTGTGTTACGGAATATAATTAAAATGTCGTCAACTGAAGAAGAAATAATGCTCACACCTAACAAACTAATGGAAAAAAATGCAAAACAACTTATTTAACAGACGTTGCCGCCTAAAACAAGAAACGGTTTTTAGATTGACTGTTTTATTTCCTCGTAATCGAAGTGAAAAGCAGAGAGTGATAACTCTGTATTAAAACCCATTTTATCCTCGACCATTTTATCTCCTACCATAAATCTTGGATAAAATGGTTTGTTTTATGGCCTTGTTTTACATATAGGTACCTACCTCGAAATGGTTTTTTAATGATCATATATTGTAACAAAACTAAAAACAAAAAAAAAGTTTTTAAAACCCGACTGCATGTTTTGATAATGTCGTCTATATATGTTAGTTATCCTTTGTATAATTTTTGTGCCGCTATATTGTTTTTGTTTTAATGTAAGTACCCAGTGACACTTGCGAGGTTAAGACGAATCTAACGACACCTCGCTTGTTGAAATCGTCCCATCGGGTGCAGACCCACCGTACCCCTAAACCTTACCACTGACCCAAAATGTGTATCATAAATATCAGGTAGGTTTAGGTTATGTTAGTTCTTCAGCAGGCCCGCCGGAGGGCCAAACTACCCAGAAATAGGAGCTCTGCGATAACAGAGCTCCGTCGACAACGTTAAATTCGATTTTAATAGTAATAATTGGTCAAAGTACCACCAGTGGTACGGCCGAGGGGTACGGTGGGTCTGGAAGGGTCCCATCCATCCAGCCGCTACGAGGGAACATACAGTCGAACTTGGGTCCGTTTGACAAACGTATCATTTTACGACCTTTAATTTTGCAAAAACTTATTTCTGCTTAAATCATTATTTCATATTACATAGGCTACATGGCCTTATTAAATAAGTTAGATTTTTGACCACTGTTCGGAGCAAGTGGGTTATTAGTAGGAAAACGTTCCGAACTTAAAATATGTTTAATTTAAACAAAATGCAGCTTACATTTTTATCTAAGTAAGAGAGACGTGTTTTTCGTCCGGATGAAGTTAGCAAGATGGCGGCCGGAACCCCCACCATCTCACGCGCAGCTCACGTTACTTCGGTATAGTGTTGCCAGTGGCAACATGCTCCCCCCCTTTGAAAGCTTCTCTTTCAAAGAGCTCATGGGATATTTCTAAAGCACAGATTCTTGAAACGGATCTTTTGATGATACCGCCTTTAGTACGCACGTCGACCACCCTGCAGATTCCGTCAGGTCCAGGATGTAGAGCGTGGATGCGCCCCAAGAGCCACTTCATCGGCGGGAGTTGGTCATCCATGACGAGAACAAGGTCGCCGATTTTTATGTTTGGTCTGCTAGTTTTCCACTTGACACGCTGCTGTAGAGTGGATAAGTAGTCTTTGGTCCAGCGGGACCAAAAGTGTTGCCTCAAGCGTTCAATCAGCTCGTATCGGTTGACGCTGATTCGCTCGGTGACGGGCGAAGGTAGCGAGGTCAAAGGTCGACCCACAAGGAAGTGCCCAGGTGTAATAGGAGCTAGATCGGAAGGATCTGCTGACATTGAAGTTAGAGGACGCGAGTTCATTATTGCTTCAATTTGCGTGAACAGTGTATATAACTCTTCAAAAGTTAAACTAGAATTAGCTGCAATACGTTTTAAGTGAAATTTGGCTGTTTTAACTCCTGCCTCCCAAATACCTCCGAAGTGAGGTGCATAAGCAGGTGAGAATTTGAAAGTAATACCTTCATTGCACGCGAAATCAATGACCGGCCCTTTACAAGTTTGTAACAGTCTGTTCAGTTCGTTATTAGCACCAACGAAGTTTTTTCCATTGTCACAGTAGACAGTATGAGGTTTCCCACGTCTTGAAATGAACCTACGAAGGCACAAAATAAAAGCACTGGTGCTTAGGTCACTAACAACCTCCAAGTGTACAGCTTTAGTAGAGAAGCAAACAAATACGCATAAGTAGCATTTGGAGGTTTTAGCACCTCGACCTTTCCTATTTAGGATTAGAAATGGACCGGCAAAGTCGGTGCCACAAGTCTCAAACGGTGGAGCAGGAGTTACTCGAGGTTTCGGTAAATTACCCATTAGTGGAGATAAAGCTTTACACTGATACCTTTGACAAGTGACACATTTCCTTACGGTAGCTGTGGCCAATAATATGCCACCTGTGGGCCAAAACTGATCACGAATAGAATTCAATAATAGCTGTGGTCCACAATGTAATAGACGAGAATGCTCTTTTATAAATAACATTTTTGTGAAAGTATGTTTAGGGTGCAATAAGATTGGGTGTTTTTTATCGTATGGACAATGGACCGCATTGACGATACGTCCACCGACTCGCAGAACACCATTATCGTCTAAGAATGGATTCAAGGAGATAATTGACGACCTTCGATTTAAACATTTATTAGTTTCTAGTGAGTTAATGTCCTTTTCGAATGATTCCCTTTGAGATGCCTTAGCTAAAAGTGTAAGTGACTGGTTTAATTCCGGGCAGGTAAGTTCCTTAGTTAGTTTATTATTTTTATTTTTTGAGTTGTTTATAAACCTTAGTACATAAGCGAATACTCTTTGAAGTTTATAGAGCTTTGAATATTTTTCAAACGGAATGACAGAATCAGATCTAGTTTGACCAGTAAAACATCTTTTTATTTCAGGTAAAGGCTCAGGATTGTGTCTATACTGAGGCCACTCATTCTCAGGTTTCCCCAGGAACTCAGGACCGTGCCACCAGAGTTTATTGTTGGGAAGAAGATTTGGTTGAATACCTCTAGAGGCTAAGTCAGCAGGATTAAGATCTGTAGGTACATGATGCCATGCATTTTTGTCAGTTAAGTCCCGAATTTCGTCTATTCGGTTATTAACAAAAGTTTTTAGTGTTTTAGGTTGAGTATGTAACCACCCTAACAAGATAGTTGAATCAGTCCAAAATAAAGAGCGTGAAATAATGTTCATATTAGATGCCTGTATAAATTTTGCATGTAATCGAGCACCAAGTAAACCTCCTAGTAGTTCTAAACGCGGTATAGTTCCTGACTTTAAGGGAGCCACTTTAGTTTTAGCGCAGTGTAGATTGACTGAAACATTGCCAGAGTCATCAGTAGATTTTAAGTAAATGCATGCAGAGTAAGCATCCTGCGATGCATCTGTGAAACAGTGCACTTCTACTTTATTAGGAGATTTACAAAGAGTGTGTCTCGACACTTGAATTTGTTCAAAATGTTTAGTTTTATTATGAAACTCAAGCCAGGTATTTTTTATTTCGTCTGGAATGGGATCATCCCAGCCCACATCCAGCAACCATAGTTTTTGAAGTATTATTTTATGAAATATAGTACATGCTGATAGAAGACCCAGCGGGTCAAAGATTTTGCAAGAATTTGACAAAATGGAGCGCTTTGTTACATTAGTTATATTATCAGTGTTAACAGAGAACTGCAAAGTGTCAGAGTTAGGAGCCCATTTTAGCCCCAACACAGATGACTCCTTACTGAAGTCCTGAGGTTGAGTAGTAGTGGGAATGCCATGAAAGATATTGGGACAATTAGTACGGAATTTACGCAGTGGAAAGCAACCTTCAGCAAGTTTTTGTATAACACTCTTGACAGTAGTCTTCAAGTCAGATTTTGAGTTAGATCCTGTACTGAGGTCATCAACATAAAAATGGTATTTAATGGTGTTGGCAATGGCCTCATCTTGACACTCCGCTGCTAGTTGAGCCAGACACCTTGTACTTAAGTATGGAGCCGAAGCGGTTCCATAGGTCACAGTGTTAAGCTGTAAGACTTTGAGAGGCTGACTTTCATCATCTCTCCAGAGAATTAGTTGCAGGTGACGCTGACTTAAAAATAATGCGGCTGGATGTACCATTTTGCGAAACGAAACTGTAAAATGATAGTTTGCCATTTTTTTTTTTATTAATGCCAAAAGGTACAAATTTAAAAAAAAAACATTTGCAATAGTTTCGCCAAACTGCAAAGCAGTTTGTTGGCGAAGACAGCACTCTTTTTTAACATTTTTTTTTCTGGAAAAACATTAGGGAACAGTCGGACATATATACAGGTCAAACACATAACCCTCCTTTTGGGCTTTGCCGCAGTCGGGTAAAATATGGTTAAAGTATGGTAAGATATGGTTGTCATTGCGATAGCAATTAGGTATTACAGAGTGAAACGGGGCCCCAGGGTAAGTAGGAAAAATTACAAATAAAACTAATTTTTTCTTAAGTATTTCATTTATTAACCTTACAAAATATACAAAATAAAAAAGTTTGTACTGTCCGTTTTTACTGGCTGGTAATATGGTCTAGTTTTAAGTCTTATATTATAAGTACATTCATGTCCGTTTCTAATATTCAAACAACAAATTCAATGAGATTCCACTTTCTACGTAACGGTCTTTTTTGCTCTCGAGGCTTACTATGACATAACTATGCAGTTCTGTTTACGCTCAGAGAAAAGGACAGAGTTATATAATTGTCATAGCTCTGTCCTTTACGCTCACCGTAAAATGAACTGCATAGCTAGGTCATAACAACCCCCTGGTTTCACCTAGACAAGCTACTAGCGTAAACCCTTTGAGATAGCAATACAGACAATCCGACCACATCACATACAGTGCGACATAAAAGTGGGATAGGCAGAGCTACAGAAATACCAACAACTCTAAAAAGACTTGTTGATAGTTCTGTAACCACATTTTGCACAATCAGGCCAAGAAGTTTACTAGTGTATTAGTGACAGGTAGCAAGCCCATCGCCTAAAAATACTACAAGCCCTTATTCCCTTAGTCGCCTCTTACGACATCCATGGGAAGACATGGAGTGGCACTATTCTAACCCGGCAACCACACGGAAATAAAATGGTAGAAATTAAATAAAATGGAATTAAAAAAAAAACATACTAAATTGTTGCCATGTTAAAGCTTTACGTCAAAAAATGTGACCGTTACGTAGAAAGTGGCGCCCTCATTTAATGTCTACTAATTAATGTCGCACTATAGGTACATATACCGCATTATCGACGACACGTTGGCCTAGTTGGTAGTGACCCTGCCTACGAAGCTAGCGGTCCTGGGTTCAAATCCCGGTAAGCGCAGACATTTGTGTGATGAGCACGAGTATATGTTCCTGAATCTTGGGTCTTTTCTATGTATATATTTCTCTATATAAGTAAGTAGTTTATCGTTGTCTAGTACCCATATACAAGCCTAGAGCTTAGTTTGGGACTGGGTCAATTTGTGTGACATTGTCCTGTGTTATTTATTTATTTAGCAAACCTTCCATCAGAGTGCCTACCTTATTAAGGCTGTTTATCATGATAAATTATTACGGGTAAAAAGCTTTCATATTTTCGAGATGTCTACGAAACCTAGGAAAACACAACACAAACAACACATAATGTATAAAATGTTAAAAGCAACAATTCACTTAATTAATTGGTCTATTGCACAAACTATACAGAGATAGTAACGTAAGTCTATTGTGTTTAATAGTCATTGTCTGTGGGCGGCCGCGTGGCGAGGTAGGCGAGCGCGCGCGCGATGAGCGGCGGCACGGGCGGGGGGGTGGGGAGGTGCGCCCCCGTCGCCTGGAAGCCGCCCGCGGCGTCTGCCTTGTACACGACGTTGATTACCTGAAGATATTATTATACTGTATTATTTTTGAGTCTACAAAAAAAGGGGGAGGTTCTCAACTCGTCGGGTTTTTTTTTATGTATGTTCCCTGAATGAATTTTCATAATTCCGAAAGTATTTTTTTATAGACGCCTTTTTTTTTATATCGCTTATTAATCAACCTAACTTACCACGTATAGCAACTAAATTATGCATTTTATTTATAATAGCTCCAACGTAACATAGCTTTCGGAAAATTGAAAATTCGGACAAATTAATATTCGAAAAAAAAATACACAAAGACCGTTAGAGTCGATTTGTTTTTTTTTGTTTTATTGGGTATACTTTCTAGTTGGTCCCATTTCAAGCACATCAAGATCTGATGATGGGGTCTTAGAGAAATCGAGGGACCTCCTCAAATATTACAGGAATAAATATACGTGGACGCCATAAAATGTTTGAGGTTCTGTCGTCAACAACGAATACCTAATTATTATGATCATGAAAAAGTTTGGAAAAAAAAATGTTCAAAAAAAGAGGCAAGAAATTACTTTTTGTAGTTTTTTAAAACATTTATATTATAAGCTTTACGTTAGGTTTTAAGTAATTTGGGCTTTAAGAGGCCACATATACTGGCGTGGGAGCGGCCCGCACAAGAATCAAAAGAAACACGGATTTAAAAAAGAAAGTTAGTTCCGCTTGAAGAACGTGAGGAGATAGTTTACGCGCACATTCAAATAATTGCTGTTTACTTTAAAACCACAATATTAATTAAAAAAATGGTTTACGAGGATGAAGAAGTTACAAATACTCTACTATTTAATCAAAAATCATCGTCAAAGGTCGTAGCGTTTCGGAGATTCAATCAAATTCATACGAAAAATCGAACTATCGATGTTATTTTTTCTTATTTAACAGGCAACCTTAAATTTTGGAATTTGTCTGCCTTAACCGGAAATCGAATTGGTTCAATGTGACAAAACAATAAAGTCGTGTTTTATGACACAACATTACTCTATACTTATAAGTAAGTTTATCGTGTTCTAGTACCCATAGTACAAGCCTAGAGCTTAGTTTGGGACTAGGTCAATTTGTGTGAGATTGTCCTGTGATATTTATTTAATTATTATTATTTAGTTTCATGATTGACAAGATGGCTACCTGTCCATCGGGTGCGGTATATTGGTACTGGCCCTCGACGACCGGCTCAGGCCCCGCGGAGCCCCGCTGCTCGTGGTATATCCCACCTTCTGCAAATAAAACATTAGGATGATGATGAAGAAATAATTCCCCCAATAGGACTAGGTATTTAATTTATCTCGAAAAGTAGGCCTAGGCTAGGTTCTTTACTGCTTTAGCTATATATATACTCTGCTAGAGCGCTGGTTGAGTGAGTTCTGAACGCTTGACACAGAGTTTTGAGGTTCGGGGGGCTTGAGTTTTCAATAGTTCCGAGTTTTAAGCTTGAGCTCTCTATGAAGCCCAAGTCTTTAAAGACTTACTTTTGACGGCTCATAAAAAGCTTGAGTCGTTAAGGTTCCGAACCGTTTTTGAGCTCAAACCTTCAACGTTCTGGTCTTGAACCTTCAAGGTTTGCGAGTCTTTAAGGTTCGAAAGTCTTCAAGACTAGTCTTCTAACCACACTACAATAGGGCCATAGGGGCTTGAAGGGAATTGAGAAAGAAATAAAAGACAGACTATACAGAAGACACAAAAATACATACATACAGCTTGGCAAAAAAGTGTAGAAACGGAACCACAATTATTTTTACCGGCAACACTTAATTGTTCTATACAAAAGTACGTAAGAGTTGCCATATAAAATCGAATTTGACATAGACAGTGGCGCCCCTATTATTTTCTACTCTTTTTTGCCAGACTATACTTAACATCACGCCTTTATTCCCAGAGTAGGGTAGGCAGGGCTACAGAATACCAACAACTCTAAAAAGACATGATGATAATTCTGTAACCACATTTTGCACAAGTAGGCTAAGATGTTTACCAGTATAATAAGGTCAATGAATATGTATTTTTTTTCCAATAGATATACTTTGTATACTAAAAGATATAAATCATATATAATCAGCCGCAACGATAGTGTAGGAAGAGATGACAATAGAGAGATCTTTCTCCAGGCGGGTGTTATGCCTGGCGACCGAAGTCCATTTGGATGAAGTTGGAAGTGGTATATAAGTCAACCGATTGAAGAGACTTCGTCAGCGCGATGTAGCGCACTGCCACAGGCATAGAGATATATCAGAATACTTGTAGTGCTCGGCGTCCCTGGCACGAAAATCCTATGACAAGATTTGCCGGCTTTGGCAAATTTTGTCATAGGATTTTCGTTTAATTTATTAAGAAAATAAGAGTCGTAGTCGCGGCAAATAACTCACGCGTTTGAAAAGCCCACTTGTACGATCCGTCCTCTGCTGGTCCCTCGAAGTCGTTCCTGAGGATCTCGTCGCTCTGTTGGCAGCAAGTAAGACCGAGCAACGCGAGGAGCTGAAACAAAAACACTTTCAGTTTATGTGGAGTTAATTTTTGAAATTAAACTCCTTTACGCACGTTTGAAGGACGTTTTAAAAAAATAAATCTTTTATGTGTAACGAAAGTTACCCATATAGGCTTTTTGTTTTATTATAATTTAAGCATGACAGACAGAAATTAAAAAAAAAAGTAATAGACTGAGGACCATCTAGCGGGTAGTGGCGGTACTACGCTTGTGATATGTCCAGATATTAGTTCCGCTACCGGATGGTAGATGGTGTAGGTAAGCAATGTTTGTGTCATTTCATTGTTACACGTGTTTGGCCTTCGACTACGAACAATATTTTTCTTTTTATTACAGTCGGGGTTTAGTTTTATAAACTTATATAAAAAAATGACGTGGATTTTATTTTGTATTTTTCACCCGACTACGGCAAAGCAAAGGTAGGGTAATGATTTTGAGACCCCATGTATCTATGTTCCACTCTAGCGTCGTTCCTAAGGAACCGATTTTGACAAATGAGGTGTCTATCGATTTGTCTTTTTTGTGCGATGGTTATAGGCTATTTTTTTTATTAGAAATAAATTAAATATGGCGGCTGTAAATTGAAAAAATGCAATTAATAGACTTTGAGGACCATCTAGCGGGCAGTGGCGGTACTACGTTTGTGATATGTCCAGTAATTAGTTCCGCTACCGGATGGTAGATGGCTTAGTTAAGCAGTGATTGTGTCATTTGTTACAAGACTATATATTTTATGATTTTTTGATAAATGTATAGTTTTCAGACTCTTCCCTATAATTGTAATTTACGACGGTATCGCTTGCCAAATTTCATAGTTCTAGGTCGACGGGAAATACCTATTAACCTATATCGCTAGTTATAAATCTGCTAGTTAGTTAGCCGGACAGACAGACCTTTGCGTTCTACGCAGCGCTGTGTTGAGAGAATCACCCCCTGGGCAATATCATCAAATGGCGACTTATATCTGGCTGTTTGTGGTTTTCCAAAGCTTTCACTTATAAAGAAGTTAAAAAGAAAACGTGCTGTCCTATTAATTTAATGCGTCACTTTAGTCCGCCTATACATGGCTAATATGAATCAATTTAGAGGAGAAGTGAACTTATAAACATTATGTATAGTAAGAATGGTTTGATTGACACATTCAACATTTCAAAGACCTTTAACATTTATATAATTGTTATATAATTACGAAGACCCTTCCGAAAGTGAACTGTGAACTTTAAACCAATAAAATTATCTAATTAAATAAATAATCTTCCCACGCGACGATGCAATGCTTGATTCGTCAAAATTAGGAAACAACCTGTCACATTATACGTGCAAGGCGTTTAGTTGCAACACTGATTTATAAGGCCGAATCTACTTCAGTATGCTTATTTTAAGATTGGAAGGAAATTATGTCTTGGCTGCATATGTAAAAGGCCTGCTTACACCCTGAATTAACATATATATAAAAAAAAAAAAAACGGGACAGTCTCACACAAATTGACCTAGTCCCAAACTAAGCTCTAGGCTTGTACTATGGGTACTAGACAACGATAAACATATATAGAGAAATAAATACTTAAATACATAGAAAACATCCAAGACTCGGGAACAAATATTCGCGCTCATCACACAAATATCTGCCCTTACCGGGATTTGAACCCGGGACCGCTGGCTTCGGAGGCAGGGTCACTCCCAACTAGGCCACCGTGTCGTCATATAGGATTAACACAACTTTTTACCCCGGAAAATTTAAAAGTTCCTACGCGGACGAAGTCGCAGGTAAAAGCTTGATGTTTAATCACTACATAGTATAAAACAAAGTCGCCTTTTCTCTCCCTATATCCCTATGTATGCTTAAATCTTTGAAACTACGCAACGGATTTTGATGCGGTTTTTTAATAGATAGAGTGATTGAAGAGGAAGGTTTATATGTATAATACTTTAATCTGGAGCGAAGCGAGGGCGGGTCGCTAGTTATAAATAAATAATTATCAGGGGACAATTTCACACAAATTGACCTAGTTCCAAACTTAGCTCTAGGCTTGTACTATGGGTACTAGACAACGATACCCATACTTATTGTAGAAATACACACACAAGCAAACCAATTCGATTGAAATTCTCCCCTAGCGTCCTAAGTCCGAGGTCGGCCCAATAGGGGCGCCCTTAGGCATGCTAGTGTAAAACCCACTTATAGCGTGGACTCCCATCAGGAGGCCGCCCTCTCCGGCGAAGTAGTCAAAAGCCATCAGAGGGTAACTACGTAGGTCACTCAAAAAAAAAAAACACACACAAGCAGTTACATAGAAAACCATGAAAAGACTCGCGCTACGGATACCGGGAATCGGGAATCAAACCCAGGACCACTGAGAGCGTCGGTGGTCTATTGGCATAGGGGGTTCGACTCGTGATCGTAAGGTACCTTTTTCTAACTTAAGTACATTTCCCGATGCTCTTACGGTGAAGGAAAAACATCGTGAGGAAACCTGCACATTCGAACAGCTGAGTGTGTAAGAGATTGCACAAAAGACCCTAAAGGGGTCGAAGTGTATCCGAAAGAGCCCATCTGTAAAGATAAGATGATATAAAATAAACCCGGGACCACTAGTTTTGTTGCAAGTTACGAAATACCTAACTAACCTATAATATATACATTTATGACTATGACCATACCCCGTTATCAGTGTTGCAGATCCATTGAAACTTAGTCATAGGGTTGTCGCACAATATTTACTTCATTGTCAATGTGACAAGACATATCACTACATAGTATAAAACCAAGTCGCTCGCCGCTGCTGTCTGTCCCTATGTATGCTTAAATCTTTAAAACTACTCAACAGATTTTGATGCGGTTTTGTTTAATAGATAAAGTGATTCAAGAGGAAGTTTTATATGTATAATACTTTAACCCGGAGCGAAGCGAGGGCGGGTCGCTAGTTAGTATATAAAACGTTTTGTTAGAAGAATAATTTTACAGATAAAATAACAGATTTGTATACTTTCATTACTTGTCTGAATAAATTATTAAGAATGTTTGTTTGTTAGTTGGCGTTAAATTTTGTCGTATTATACGAGTATACGACATTAATCAATATTGACAAATAAATGACGGAACCACCTATGATGGAGTTTAAAAAAACAATAAAACCTCTATTACGGGCCGAAAAAGAGGTTTTATTTTGTTTAAAACTTAAAATATATAAATTAAATAGTTGCATCAATAAGGTGATACCTAGGCACTGTTAAAAAAAAATGTGCTGTGCCAACCCTTACGTTTTCCATGATTTTGCAACACTGATAACGGGGTATGTTTATGACTTGGTATTACGTACTTAGAAATAAAATAGCTGTTTTGCTTATTATTGCGACACGGAACATTAAAATGATCGAAATAGCCCCATTTTAATATTTATGTTCCAACCTTGGTTTAGGCAAGGTTAATGATATAAATGAAGATTTAAAGTGTTCTTGATCTATTTACCTAAATTACAAAACCGGGCAAGAGCACGTCGGACCATGCTCAGTGTAGGCATCCGAAGCCGTTAAGTACCTAAGTAGGTAGGTAGGGTAGGTTTTATGTTTGTAGTAAGTACTACAAACATAAAACTCAACAGGTAATAACTGAATTTGTATTGAAAGTCATTTGGTGCCGTCTTAGATGATTTTAGTAGGTATAAACACTTTAATCGCCTGTATCTCAAGAACCAATGATGTATAATTAGTCGTGATAGTTTTCCTTTAAAATTCGTTACATCTTTTTTTTTCAGATTTTTAGTATTTGTAGTTTTGGCTGTGGGGGGGACACGACACTAACAAAAATTACCGCTTTAAAGCTTAATATTTCATAAACGGATCACTCAATCAAAGATTTGTATTCACTAACCCGTAATATTTTTGAAAGACCTATCCAACAACACCCCAAAAATACATCCTCTGGGCTGGGATTCTGCACGGTAATAACGATATCGTATTTGACGTGTTTCCGCATTGTCAACGTTTTGATAGCTCTTATGTCATTTACAATAATGGCGACTGTGACATAAACGATTCTTAAACGTGTCAAACACGATATCGTTTTAACGCACCTGAATTGAGGCCCAGGATTCGTGTACGGCAGGTACCAACATTTTTTTTTACAAGATTTTATTTTACCACTTTGTTGCCGTAACTTATATGTATATTCATGCCAGATTACAGATTTCTAGTACTAAGAGTCTCTAGAGCTAGGCTGCGGACGGACGGACGGGCGGACATGGCGAAACTGTAAGTAGTTTGACTACGGAACCTTAAAAAAAACGGTCATCAAGCAATTAAATAAATAAGATCAGAAGACCTTTGCCACAAATCAAGAAAATTTACAGAAGGTTAAATTAACTTGGTCGTGGAACAAATTCAATTCAATTGGTACCCATTTAACAGACAGACGGACATACGGACATCTTAAGGTCCACTTATTTACTGATAAAAAAAAGAATATTATTAGAGCTTGCTATGGAGTCATTTTGTTACATTGTAATTGAAATATTGTAGAAATACAACTTCTAGGAGTAAAATGAGGCACTTTCCCTCCTTGTGTTTCAATCGGAACACGGCTCTTTTCTCCGTCTTCAAATTCTCCGTCGTGATCCATGATTATGTGCTCGGGCACCTGATGTCGCTGGCCTTTTAACTCCAGCTACTCAAGACGACAACAAGTTAGAAGTTCACAAACAAAAAATATACGTAAATAAGTAACATGGTGGGTGTGACATAACCTGCCACACTCTCGCCGGGTTAAATATATTTCCCGTGTATTTAAAAAAGTATTTTTAATTCTCTTGACATACTTATTGACCTTACGCTTTAGAAATATATTTATACCAACAATACAAAGTATGGCTAATGATAAAACATAGTGATCTATTTGAAAATTGTAACATCTTTATGTAACATACCTATAACAAACGAATAAATGATGATTAAAGCTAAATAAAACGCTTGTTAAACAAATTGAACTTTGACATATTATGATCGTTTTGCGGTCACTGTTTCGGTACTTTTGTGAGCGAATACATTTCAATCAATTCCACGCGATGACATGATAATTCGGATGAGACACGCCTCTTTAGGGTTCAGTGTAAGAGTATTTATACCGAGAATGTTCTCGAATGGTGAACTTTACAGAAGTCCTCGGTAACTCTGAGAACATGCTTTGTTTATGGAAAGAGAACATTCGCAATACTCTGCATCGTTTTCTAGAATTGTAATTTTAGCAGTATTGTAGTCAGCGATCCCGGGCCTCTATTCAGGTGCGTTAAAACGATATCGTGTTTGACACGTTTAAGAATTGTTTATGTCACAGTCGCCATTATTGTAAATGACAAGAGTTATCAAAACGTTGATAATACGGAAACAGGTCAAATACGATATCGTTATTACCTTCTAGAATTCCAGCCCAGCCCAGATGTTTGCATGGTTGCATGGTTTATATTGCATTCGATTCAATGTGTTGTTACTAAAAAAAAAAGTATTTTTTAATTTTGAAGTAATCTTAGCCTGGCCATTCAACCAATGGGTGAAGGTTGTTTCTAATTCGGAACTTGGACTATTTGCTTGGTTCTTATTGATCAATGAAGTGTCAATCCGATAAATCGATCGATTTGTCTAAGCGAAGGTGAAACGGTTGGAATGAAAAGATCAATGTACAATATTTTTTAGATGACGCCTTCTGTAGTACCTAATAAAATCGGTCAAGAGCGAGTCGGGCTTGCGTACAGAGGATTCCCTCTCGTCTACTTACCTACCTTTTAAAGGCTGTGTATATGGAATTTAACAAAATAGGAAGTTATTAATAATAAATATGAATAAAAAAAATGAGTGAAGGTTCGCCGCCCGTGTGGTAGTGTGGTTGCCGGGTTAGAATAGTGGCACTCCATGTCTTCCCGTCGATGTCGTATGAGGCGACTAAGGGAATAAGGGCTTGTAGTACTGTTAAGCGATGGGCTTGCAACCTGTCACTAATACACTGGTAAACATCTTAGCCCGATTGTGCAAATTGTAGTTACAGAACTATCTTTAATAGATACTAACCCTAAATATTAACCTTTTCAACGCTATGTCAAATACAAAATTTGTCACTCACACGCCATCGACAGCTCCACACACACCAGGGGATCTACTTTGAAATCCGTAATTCGAACTTCGTCTATTACTATCCCTTTTTCTCTCGATGCGTAACTAATTTGCAAAAAAGTGACGGGGCGATCCGAAGTTCGAATTACGGATTTCAAAGTAGAACCTAATGTTAACTTTACGTCATAGATAATAAGGTATATTTTCCACTGTCAACCATGACTGATATATGAGTCGTTGGCGTCGAAAAGGTTAAGCCACTGTATTGACTAGCCGTATGGATTTATGGTCTGTCATTTTATTTGATTAGATTATTTTGTGTGGTACGGAACCCTCGTCCGAGACTGACTCTCAATTTGACCGGTTTTGTTTCCACAAATTAACCTGTTATTTATTTTATAACGCACAATAATATTTAAAACTCAATTATTTGTTGAATGTCAGTTCAGTAATGACATGCAAATTGACTCGTCTGGCGCTTATGCAAAGTGGTTAACTACTGTGTCGGCGATAGGGTCGAGATTCGAGACCCGCTACGGGTAAATTTTGGGTTCATTTGTAAAACATTTTATGCCCATAGCAATTTTGACGACGCGTTGGCCTAGTTGGTACTGACCCTGCTTACGAAGCTAGCTGTCCCGGGTTTGATTTTAATGAAATTCAGTATTGAGATGGACATTTCCCGAACGATAAACGACTTCTACGCGAACAGGGGGGTGATCTTCTCAAAACAGCGCTGCGTAGAACGCAAAGGTGAACGTTTATCCGGCAAGTATAAGTAGTACTGTCGGAGCGTACGAAACACATTTTAGCGCGTGCCTTCTCAATTAGGCAGCAGAGCTCGGTCGCCCAGCGAAGCTTTACGTTCACCATTGCGATCGACGCAGCGCTGTGTTAATAGAATCACCCCCCAGCTAATTAAATTAAGCAATATCCTACCGCCAAGCAGCAATGTTCGCATTGTTGTGTTCCGGTGCGAAGATAAGGCAACCGTTGAAATTACTAAAATAGAGGCATTCCGACTTAGTCCTCAGGGTTGGCAACGCATTTAGAGTCTTAGGATTGCAGTCTTGCGAATGTAGTCTTGAGAATTCAATCAATGTTTCTGAGTCTCTGATCCCACTTACTATGTGGCCCTAGCCGAGGTGCAATGCAAACAATACTAACGTTTTTCTTTTCTATCACTCAAAATGTATGGGATGACATTCTCGTGCGTTACGATAAACCACGTGGTCAACTGTCATCCCGTTAGTTTAGAGCGATAGAATAGAAAAATGTTAGGAGGGTCGTTAGTCTTTTTAACCGACAACGGCACGTCCCCCGCAAATAAAGTCTATTTAATATAGATTTTTTAATATTAACATTCAAACAACCGTACTGGGCCTCTATTCAGGTGCATATCGTGTTTGACACGTTTAAGAATCGTTTATGTCACAGTCGCCATTATTGTAAATGACACAAGAGTTATCAAAACGATGACAAAACGGAAACTGGTCAAAAACGATATCGTTATAACGCAGTTGAATAGAGGCCCTGGTCATCAAGTTGCCTTTGAATTGGGTTGTTATTAAAATTTTCACACCACCTGCTCGACAATGCCAAATTACATATCATGCAAACCTTACGCAAACCAACTCATTAAAGCCCTTGGCTTTAGCCGGGGTGTAATGTTGTACTGAATCTCATTATAACCCGCTGGGTTGTAATATTTTCACTTTTCTTAGTTCTTATTACGTTATTAAATGTTCTAAAGTGGATGACTTTCTTGTTTGCATGTATTTTCTTCTGTTCATAATTATGTATTTAATAACGTATTGTAGTTATCGTGTAAGTGTTTTGGTGTTATTTTATGCTGTAAACTTACACTGAAATTAAATAAATAAATAAATAAATTACAATGGCCTTAAAGTCTAATTTCGTAATAAAAGATCAACTAATACTCGAAGGCCGGGCGCGGCGCCGCCGCCACCGCCGCGTCGAACCTAATTTGAAAATCGAACATTTTCTAAAATCGAGCTGGCCACGGCAAGCTGAATGGAACACATTTGAAATTAAACAAAAGCCGCGAGTATTGTAAGACGCTGCAATTAAATACATTGGTGATAACTGCAAAGTTTTAAATAAATATTGTCTTTCCACAACTGGACTAATGTCTCAAATATCAATTTTCACTTTTAATTTTAATTTACTATAATAAAACGCTGTTTTTAGTAGACTCGCTTTTTTATTGTCTCGCAAAAGGTGAGAAAAGTAGAGTACACTCCTCGGGGATAAAGCTGTTTTCGTCTTGGGCGCGCTTGAACCCCTCACTGCGCTCAGGACTCTTCTTAATTCCCTCGCTACGCTCGGGAATTAACTCGTAACACCCTCGCTGCGCTCGGGAGTTAAATCTGGAGTCCTTCGTTACGTTCAGGATTCAATATCGCGCCCGTGACATAAAACTGTGCTTTATCCCCTCGGTGTATAATCTACTATTATTTAAGCATAATAATTATTGCGAGAAATATACACAATGTATAAAAATACACCGCGGTCACACTTTCTGACCACTCTGCCGCAATTATACAAATATAAATAACATTTCAAGACTCACACGCCGACTAATTTGTTACAGAAGCCCAAAAATATTAAAAAAAACAACAATTCTGCATAAAAAAAAAGAAATGACCCAGGAACGTTTTTTTCTCACCTTAAAAAAATCCTTAACATAAACCCACTATTCGCTAATTGGATTATTATATGTCACAAACCTGTAGAATGCAGATAAACTGTTGCCCTTAAACTTCTGGAAAGGTCCCACGGTCGTGATACTGCGGCCTTTATGTCGTGCGACAAGCTGAGACGTCGTGTGCTCTGAAGGAATGTCACGACATTTTGGTGGGAATTTTGACTTGTGGCATTTAACCACCGGATGCGATAAGTACAGTAGCTTTAGCACTAATATTTTAAGGAATATCTTTGGCTAATTATATAAACAGTTGTTGCCTGCGACTCTAACCGCGCAGAAAAATAAAACATAGCCTAGGTATGTCCAGTACCTAAGTAGTTTTTGAGTTTATTCGCTACAAACATACAATACAATTAAAATAAATGTTTTAAAAACTAAAAACCATCTTCAAAAAGCAAGAAATAACTTCCTTTCAAATTATAGGTAATCGGTCAGTCCAACTGAAATCGGCTCATGGCACAGCTTATGGTTAAAAATATAGTGGGACGCCGACTTCAGTTGCACTGACCTACGAGTACCTGTCATTTTAAAAGATATTTCTTGCTTTTTGAAGACGGTTTTTAGTTTTTTTTTCACATTTTTTTATAAGCTTTACATAGGTTTTAAGTAATTTGGGCTTTAAGAATCAAATTGGACGGATTTAAGTAGTTCCGCTCGAAGAACGCGAGGAGATACCTAGTTTGCGTGCAAATTCAAATAATTGTTGTTTACTTTAAAAGGATCTCTGCCTTGTCGCCGCCAAA
Source organism: Acleris holmiana (assembly GCA_949316455.1). Classification (NCBI taxonomy): domain Eukaryota; kingdom Metazoa; phylum Arthropoda; class Insecta; order Lepidoptera; family Tortricidae; genus Acleris; species Acleris holmiana. The sequence continues at coordinate 3,164,504 of OX438789.1, read as the reverse complement.
TCTTTGACAAATGCATAATTTCGCAACCTATTTAAAACATTCATTCTATTTCGAATACCTTTTAGCGATCATAATATCACTGTTCCATCGTCCACGTAACATTCCTAAAACATTTGAAGAGTTATCTCAATTCCTCATGGATCCCCTCGTCAGATACCAACTTTGTGGCAATGGGACCATCTCGGGAGTTTACTCTATCAAACAAAAAAATAATTTTCATAATCGATCCACAATTGACCGAGTAATCGCTAAACAAACAAACAACAGGGTTGTCAACGCAGTTGAGGTCTTAGGATTATAGTCTTGAGATTTCAAATGTCTATGGGTCTCAGATTCCACTTACCATCAGGTGGTCTGAGTGCTCGTGTGCCTTCTCCTTAACATAAAAAAAACATACAATCGAATTAATAAACACCTCGTTTTGAAGTCGGTAAAGAAGTTATTTCTTGCTTTTTAAAACTTTTTTTTTCATACCTTTTAGTGATCCACGTATAGTTATTCCTATAATATGTATTTGAGGAGTTATCTCAAGTCAATGATGGTAAGTGGAATCTGAGACCCATAGACATTTGAATTCTTAAGACTATATTTCGGATATGGCACTTAGATACTTTTATTTAACAAAATGATTTTTAATACTTAATTAATCCGGTATTCAAAAAAACACATAAAACTATCGTCCTTTTATTTATTTCTATAGTTAAATTCAATCATTGACTATGAGTATGACGCGACTTTTAATATCATGCCAACTCCATGCTTTTATGCAATAGTGCCACAAATCAAAATGCGTCATTGTTGCATTTTATTTCGGAACGCAATTTACTTAAAGTTTTAAATCAAATTGCATTTGTTTTTGATTTGTGGCACTATTGCATTCAAGGAGCGTATCTTGCTCGAGTCTTACCGTGTTATAGACTACGTTAACTCCGAAACCTAGTTATAAATGCATTTAGTATTTGATTTGTATGAGTAGTTATGTGGTTCCCCGTGTGGTTGCCGGGTTAGAATAGCGCCACTCCATGTCTCCCCGTGGATGTCGTAAGAGGCGACTAAGGGAATAAGGGCTTGTAGTACCTACTGTTAGGCGATAGGCTTGCAAACTGTCACTAATACACTGGTAAACATCTTAGCCTGCTTGTGCAAACTGTGGTTACAGAATTGTTAACAAGTCTTTAGAGTTGTTGGTGTTTCTGTAGCTCTGCCTACCACTCTCTGGGAATGACTACGTGAATACGTGTATGTATGTATGTAAGTAGTTATGTACCGCCGTGCGCTGGTCCGACTCGCACTTGGCTGGTTATATTTCTTAAACAGGAAGCCCAAGTCCGAATGTTTGAATACACTTGACCTTTCACTACGCAGCGTTGCGTCTCTCAAATATTTAGCGAACACATTTATTTTTTCAAGCCATATTTAATTTTCGGCCTCGTTTACATAGATAATTTAAATAGATAAATTCTGGGTGATATGAGTTCGAGGGCGCTTCTGTACCAATTACAAATTTACATTGGTGTATATATTTATTTATTTATTAAATCTTTATTGCACAAAAAACAAGTACAAATGGCGGACCTAATGCCTAATGGCATTCTCTACCAGTCGACCAAATAACCAATAAGAAATTTACATTATTCAGTGGATGCACAGAAAAAGAAGACAGATAAAACTAGAAAGTCTAGAAACTTAACATAATTAGCCTATCTATTGCTAATAGGTACTTAAATATTACAATACATACAGGGCGTCCCACGGCTGTGCCACATGGAAGGAAAGTACCTTGAATATTGTAGATGGAACATTTTACTGAAAGAAGACATTATTTTAATTGAAAAACTGCATTCATACATATTTCAATAATTACATGATTGAACCAGGAATCGAACCCGTTACACGAGAAAAATAATTACCCTGTAGCTTTATCATACCGATCGAAAGGCTTCATCATAAGGATTATTTTTTGCTAAATAACATAGTGTCAGAAATAAAAGGAAGACCATGAATTTTAACATTTGATGTGAAAGGTGAAAACACATTTTAGCGCGTGCTTTTTCAATAAGGCAGCTTTATGCGACACTGAAATCGGCTCACCTGTCTGCTGCCTAATTGAGAAGGCACGCGCTAAAATGTGTTTTGTACGCTCCGACGGGACTTCTTAAACTTGCCAGATAAAACTTCATCTTTAAGATCGACGCAGCGCTGTGTTGAGAGAATCACCCCCAGGATGGGCTGGGGCTGAGCATACAACATCCACCGCTTAGTCTTCGTTTTGGAAATTTTGTCTATGGACTATTTGTAATATTCTAACCCCAAAAACAACCCTGTCGCCGTCTCGTTTTGCATTACAGTGACGGGTTGAGAGTAAAAATGACAGCGCTGTTAAATTATAATTTTTTAAGGTGTCTATGTTAAAACTATTCCGCTGTTATTACAAAAATGGCTGTTTTTTATGAATTGAGATTTACTAAACACATTTTCAACGGTTATGTTTTACATCTATACTATCACTACATATCACTACATAGTATAAAACAAAGTCGTTTGCCGCTGTCTGTCCCTATGTATGCTTAGACCTTTAAAAATACACAACGGATTTTGATACCGTTTTTTTTAATAGATAGAGTGATTCAAGAGGAAGGTTTATAAGTATAATACTTTAACCCGGAGCGAAGCGAGGGCGGATCGCTAGTAATATATTAAACAACGTCGCTTTTTCTTTCCCTATATCCCTATGTATGCTTAAATCTTTAAAACTACGCAACGGATTTTGATGCGGTTTTTTTTAATAGATAGAATAATTTGAAGAGGAAGGTTTATATGTATAATACTTTAATCCGGAGCGAAGCGAGGGCGGGTTGCTAGTAATATTATAAAGAGGAAAGATTTGTTTGTTTGATTGTTTCGAATAGGCTCCGAAACTACTGGACTGATTTGAAAAATTATTTTACCATTAGAAGCCGACACTATCCCTGATGAACATGGTCTTTTTATCCAGTGATTCAAGAGAAAGGTTCATATATAAACTTTAACCCGAAGCAAAGCGAGGGCGGGTTGCTAGTTAGTAATAAATTGGCAAAATTTCAGCCCCCCAAACTTAATACCTTCAGATTTTTATTTTAACTAGAGATTTATTTATTATACAACTTATTTTCAAGAAATATAAAACGTCTTAAAATACTAACAATAAATAAAATTAAGTTCATCATTTAATATTTATTTTTCTTGTAGTCGAAGTGGAAAGCAGAGTTAGACACTTATTTTTAATACCCGTGACCAGGGCTCGGACAAGTCATCGCAGAAACTGATATGGACATGGGCAAGACTATTATAGAGTCGCGACTTAAGATTATTATTATCTAAAGCTGATATAATTATTATCGTATTTATAATTTAACATTTGACCTTTTTAGTCGCATACCTGTCATGGATTTGTCAAAGTGGCTTGAAACAGTTTTGTGGTGACAATTTAAACAAATACAATTATTTGCTTAATTATGGTTATTTCTAAATATTTTAAATATGGTGCAAATAAATACAATTAATAAGTGGATTAAGGACTACCCCGAGCTCCGTTATCAGGAAAATGTCAAGGAAATATTGTGTACAGCATGTGACATTCGTATTAAACAGCTAAAAAAAGATAATATTGATAAACATATTAGGTCAAAAAATCACAAATTGAAGACAGCTCCGCCAGAAATTTCTTATGAAATTTTTTGCATCGATTTGTTGATGTTCCTAATTTCTGTTAATATTCCATGGAATCAACTCAATAATTCACGCTTCAGGGCATTTTTCAAAAAGTATCTGTGGTGCCCGTGGGAAATACCTGATTAATCCTATATTAGGAAAAAAATCTAAATGAAAAATAAATGTAATTGAAAAATATAATTAAATAATATTGTACATAATGCGATTCTATTGATCTTGTTCTATTGCCGTCTTGCGATTGTTTTGCGATGACTTGTCCGAGCAATGCCCGTGACAATCCTTTTTTGTGGTGGTAGGACCCTGTGCAGGGTCCGTCCGGATCGCCACCACAATCTTATCCATTAACCTACAAACCGCCAAGCAACAGTGTTCGCATTATTGTGGTCCGGTGCGGGGATAAGACAACCGGTGAAATTACTAGCATAGAGGCATTCCATCTTAGTCCTCAATGTTGGCAACGCATTTGAGGTCTTGAGAATTCAAATATCTATGGGTCTCAGGTATGCTTACTATAAGCTGGCCTGACAGCTCGTGTGCCTTCTCCTTATCGTAAAAAAACACATAGTGGCCAAGCGTCTCGCATCTGGGGGGCTATTTTTGAAACTCACCGACGAAAAATGCCTTTAAAATCAATTTGTGCAGTGATTTAATCTATAGCTGGGTACGAATCTGAGAGGCTCAGCCTGAGGCATGCTCGCCCCGCGCGGCGAGCTGCTCGCGAGCCAAATTGTTGCACATAAACATGCGCGGGTGAGGCAGCGTGCTTGACGCGAGCCGTCATTTCAAAATGGCGTCGGACACGATGACAGCCGCGGCTGCGTTAATCATAATTCACCGAATTATTAACAAAAAGAAGAAGAAATCACCTCGGTGGTGGAACGGCTCAAATTTGTACGCGCCTCACCCACAAACAAGTTAGAACTTGTCATTCTTCCCGCGGCACGCTCGGATACACGTCAAAATTACGCGAGGCACGCACACCGAGGTGCCTTTGAGCACGGTCAAAAGACCGACTCTCGGCGACTCGCCGCGCGCCGCTCGCTCGATGCCCGCGCACAGCGCGTGAGCGCGTACGAATTTGAGCAAAATGGGTGAGCCGTGCGTGCCACAACCCGAGGCTGCTCGAATTCGTACCCACCTTATGAGCGGCTCCACCTTTTGGATTCGATATGATAAAGACGTTATGATATCAAATCCAAAGGTAGACCGCACGTATCTACGTGCGTGCGTGTGATTTAATCTTAAATCACTGCACAAATTGATTTTAAAGTTAGTAATTTTTCGCAGGTGAGCTTCAATAATGTACTTATAGTATGTAGTATGACACATCGAGGTGAAAGGTGCAATGTTATATAACTAGCTCATTCGTGTCGGGAGGCAAATGCCGCGATGAACATGCAAGTGCAACATAAATAAGCTATATCGTAATCGTATAGCCTCCACGTATAAGTCGTTTATTGCTATTCCCTCAGGTACCGTCCCATTTTCCGGGATAAAAAGTATCATTTTCGCGGTAAAATTATGTACTTCATAAAGTACACTAGGTTTTTTCCGATGAGTTATTTGTTTAGTGTCAGGACTTAAAGTGAGCGTCCATTTAGTTCTTTATAAAGGATGCCGGGATCCAGGGGGTGATTCTCTCAACACCGCGCTGCTTCTTAATTGAGGGGACACGCGCTAAAATGTGTTTTGTACGCTCCGACGGGACTACTTAAACTTGCCGGATAAAACTTCACCTTTGAGATCGACGCAGCGCTGTGTTGAGAGAATAAAACAGACAGATAAGATAGACAGAAAGACACATTCACATTTAAGTATAATATTAGTACCTATAGTTAAACCCTGCGACTCTGCCCGCGTAGAAGCCTTTTAAATCGCTATGCCCTCGGGTACCGTCCCATTGTTCGGGATGAAAAGTACCCCATGTCCTTCCCCGGGACTCAAACTATCTCCATACCAAATTTCATCGAATTCGGTTCACCAGCTTTTTTAGATACTTTCACATTTATAATAATAAAATAACATAGATATAGATATACATACATACATAACATCACGCCTTCATTCCTAGAGTGGGATAGGCAGAGCTACACAATACTATCAAGTACTAAAAGTAATTCTGTAACCACATTTTGCAAAATCAGTCTGTATTAGTGACAGGTTGCAAGCCCATCGCCTAACAGTACTACAAACCTTTATTCCCTTAGTCGCCTCTTACGACATCCACGGGAAGACATGGAGAGGCACTATTCTAACATTTCTAACCCGGCAACCACACGGGCATCTATCCATATAGATAGATGGATTGATAATAAATCTTATTTATCTTTACTATACGAAAAGCAATACTGTTTGACCGAATATAATACAAGAACAGAGTCGGCACATCTATTATCGCCTCAAAGTTAGAAAACTACATATTATGTAAAGTGTAGAAAAGTGTAAATCATTATTCAAATATAATCATTGGGCAATGTTCTTGCTTTGAGACGTAAATACTTACTCGGTTTTATGGATCCTTGAATTCAATTTACACACAGTATTGAAGTGTTTGACATACTAATTATTCAGGTTATGTCACTTTAATGCTTTTTTTATACTTTCGTACGGGCCCATTCTACTGGGTCTTTTGTTGCGCAGTATACGAGTAACTTCTTTTCAAATGCTAATAGGTCGATCAAACCATAGAGGAAATACTTTATTTATGGTAAAACTGAAAAAAAGTGAGACGCCGACTTCAGTTTGACTGTCACGAAAATTAACGTATCTACGAAAGGGAAAAGTTAGTTTCCTATTTTTTCAAATTAACGACGTACACTTTTTTGAAAACCGCCTATAAGTATTAGCATTTGAAAAGAAGTTATTTTTGGGATTGTATCACGGTTTTATTGGGTTTTTAAACATTTTATTTTATTTTATTCTTTTTAGTAGGCCTAATCCCACTGAACTCCCAGTTTTGAATGAATAAGAACCACAGCAACGTCGCGTCACAGTAAATATTCTTCGTTGTAGTCGCTCAACTATCTAACTTTTTTTCTTTTTTATGTTAAGGAGAAGGCACACGAGCACTCAGGCCACCTGATGGTAAGTGGAATCTGAGACCCATAGACATTTGAATTCTCAAGTTGTAATCCTAAGACCTCAAATGCGTTACCAACCCTGAGGACTAAGATGGAATGCCTCTATGCTATCTAAATCGAGATATCAAATCGCCACCCTTGAAATTGGTACCTTTAATCACTTCCGGTGGCCATCAGTGGTCTTCATCATCAGTTTCACTTCACCAAATGATATTTTCTACATGCAAATGCTAGACTTGTTACGATAAAACGCATCTCGTTATTTCGCGAAATTTGTGGATAACAAGTACTTATGTATCTACAATATCTATTCATCCTTTATTCTTCTGTATATTAATACATGTAATATATTATTCATTTAAATATTAATACTAGCGACCCGCCAGCGGCTTCGCCCGCAGCAATATTTTTTTATTGCATTTAGGGGTATGAAAAATAGATGTTGGCCGATTCTCAGACCCGATATACACACAAAAATTTATTAAAAACGGTCCAGCCGTTTCAAAGGAGTTCAATAACGTAAACCGTGACACGAGAATTTTATATATTAGAGACTCTACTAGGGGGACACTTGAGTCTAACAAAAATTTGCGCTTTAAAGCTTAATATTTTATAAACGGTTTGCTTAATCGAAAAACTGTTTTGACAACCCCGTAATATTTTTGAAACGCCTATCCAACACGATGGGATAGACGCCAAAAAAATAATACATTCCCATGTTACGTGTAGGGGAGGTACCCTAAAAATACATATTTTTTTACTATTTATTGTACCACTTTGTTGGCGTAATTAATATGCATCGTCGTGCCAAATTACAGCTTTCTAGTACTAAGAGTCTCTGCGCTAGGCTGCGGACGGACGGACGGACGGACATGGCGAAACTATAAGGGTTCGTAGTTTGACTACGGAACCCAAAAAACAAGAGTTTATGATAAACACCTAACAGCCACTTACGCCAGATTATAAAAATACCACCATTTTGTTTGACTTTAATTAACCTTATAGATAATATTTGATCCTCGACGATTACCGCTCAGTCGTATGGTTATTAAAACTATATTTATTTTAATAAAACTAATAAAAAAGTCGTAAAATACGCGAACGAGTTTATATCACGGTTTTTCTTTTAGTCATTAGGTCCATTAGGCCGGTTTCACACAGGTTCGGTGAAGATGTTTTTTTTTTATTAATTTCAGTGTTCGGGTATGTTAATAATATCATACGTAATAAAAAAAAAAAACCTAACTTTAAATATTTAAAAGAGCAAACCGGGCGGACGTAAACCCGTTATAGATATTAAACATTCAAAACCAATTTGCTCGCTATCATAGCGAATACTTAGACAAAAAAAAACAGTCAAGTGCGAGTCGGACTTGCGCACGTATGCAATTGATGAAGTGACTAGGTAGGAAAGGGCTCGTTCGTTAATCAAAGGAGGTGTACGAGGGGCGTTCAATATATTCGTGGTACTGATATGTTACAACCTCTTTTAGTAAACATTTCATTACTGGCCAGTAAGTGTCATTAACAGTGATTAAAAACCAATAGATATGGAGGCAAATTCCTTTTCCAACATCCATTCCTGTCCTTCTTGCTACTAATCACCCCTCTGTTACCGATCCATATCTTCTTTTATTATTTTCAATGATATTCGTATTTAAGTTTACTCATCTCTTCTTATAAATATTATCCTAACTGATCCTGTCTTTTTTCCTATCCAAATTTCCGTTGCCCTTGATTTAATTTAACGCGAATAACGTTTCCCCGTTTTGTTTGTGGCAATACGCAATCCGCGCCATGCCAAAGAAGAGAAAAAAAAAAAATGGAGGCAAAACTTTCATTTGTTTTTCTGCAACTGCCGAAGAAACGTCATCACTATGAACGATTTTACGATGTTAGAAAAATTAGAGCACAGAGCCGTAATAAAGTTCTTAAAAAACAAGGAAAAAGTCAAAAAACTATAAAAGAAGAAATGGATACAGTTTATTGCGAGTATGCTCCTTCGTTATCGATGATTCAAAAGTGGTCTAGTGAGTTTAAACGAGGAAGGACAAGCATTGAAGATGACCCTCGACCGGGCCGGCCTGTTTATGCCACTTCTCAAGAAAATGTCGAAAAAGTGGAAAACATTATATTAGAGGATGGTCGGGTCAAAGTAAAATCGATTGCTGAGAGAACCAACCTTTCTGTAGGTACCATACACACTATCATTCATGATCAACTGAACATGTCAAAAGTTAGTGCGAGATGGGTGCCGCGAATGTTGACGCCACATCAGAAACAAACGCGAGTTGCATGCTGTTCAGAGTTTATAAAGCTGTGTGGGGAAAATCCTGATGAGATTATTAAAAGGATTGTTACCGGAGATGAAACCTGGGTTCATCACTATGACCCAGAGAGTAAGCAAGAATCAATGCAGTGGCATGTTAGAGGTACAGCCCATCCCAAAAAGTTCAAGGTCGTCCCTTCAGCTGGCAAGGTCATGGCTACAATATTTTGGGATTATAAAGGCATATTGCTCATTGACTACAAAAATAAGGGTGTTAATATAACTGGAGCGTACTATTCTAATATTTTACAACAGCTGCGGGAAGCAATAAAAGAAAAAAGGAGAGGAAAGCTGGCCAAAGGTGCTCTGCTTCTCCACGACAATGCCCCCGTCCACAGTATCAAATCAAATCAAATCAAATCATTTATTGCATATCACATTACATAGGTTGATGGAATTGTAAGTAGGTATACATGTGACGCCCTGCAAGGGCACAGCAACATGAGAGGGTCAGCTTAACAATTTCTCTTTGTTAACAATAGGTAAGTAATTTCCTGGCGATCTAGAGCTATCGGAGTACAAATTAACTATAAATATCTAGTATTGAAATATTCACTTAAGCTGTAGAAAGATTTAATTATTAAGAATGTTTTTAGTTGTTTGTTGAATAGAATTGGTTTTTCAATGCTTTTTATAGAATTCGGGAGGTGATTATATAATTTAATTAACATGTGATGTGGGCTGGATGTTACTAGTTTTAATTTGGAAAAGGGCAGTTTAATTTTATTCAGGTCTCTGTCGTTTCTTTTTTGTACACTTTTTTTTAGCGAATACAGCTCTTTATATTTTGTGACGAATTTACATGCTTCTAGAATGTAGATAGAAGTAAGGGTTAGTATTTGAAATTTAATAAAATAAGGCTTGCATGATTCCATATTACTAATATTAGCTAAAATCCGGATACACTTTTTTTGGAGGGTAAAAATCTTGTCTATATGGCAACTATTTCCCCACAATACTATGCCATATGACATTCGTGAATAAGCGTGTGCATAATATGCCGCGAGAGCTGTCTGAAGGTCGGTGACGCGCTTGAGGTGGTAGATAGCGTAGGTAAAGGACGACAGCTTTTTTGACAACTTTTGTATGTGAGGTTTCCAACTTAGGTTTGTGTCTAGGTCTATACCCAGTAAGGTCGCGGAAGGCACAATTTCAAGATTCGTGTTGCTGTAGCTGTAAGAAATCGGTATTGCAGGCTTTTGATGGGGTTTAAATTGAATAATCTTTGTCTTATTTAGGTTAAGTTCCAGATTATGAGTTTTTAACCAAGTTTCAATTTTATTCAGGGCTAAGTTTAATTTATTTTCAATTTCACTGTTATTAGAGCAAATGGCCACAGCTACTGCTAGTGACTGTGGGTTTAAAACTATCAGTCTCCCACCATATAGCCCAGATCCGGCTCCAAGAGACTACTTCTTATTTCCCAACCTTAAAAAAGATCTGCGCGGAAAGCGGTATAGTGACGATGAAGCGTTGAAGGTAGCGGTGAATGAACATTTTGACAGCCAGAATTAAAATTATTTTTATGACGGGTTAAGAAAAATAATTGACCGATCTACCAAATGCATCGAAATAAGAGGCGAATATACTGAAAAATAAAAATATTATTACATCGAAAACATTTTTTTTTCTTACCTTACCACGAATATATTGAACACCCCTCGTAGTCACATCACGTGTATTGTTTTGCTTTAAATTTCGCGCGATTTCTGAGCCTATATTCAACTGCGTTATAACGATATCGTTTTTGACCTGTTTCCGTATTGTCAACGTTTAATTAAAAAAAAAGGTTCAGGTTCAGTAGACGCTTGAAATAGGTATTCACAGAATATTGAGTTGTACTTTAATTTTAAAAATAAATACAAAACTACAAAAACGGCAAAGAACAGATTTTTTGACGCGTTTGCAAGATTTGGTTACAGTCCGCGTGGTTAAAAAGGTTATAATATGGTGTTTAATTTTGTAATAATAATAATAATAATAAATAAGTTATTTTAGCTATAAAGCGGTCGCCATCATCGGAGGTGTCATCTATTTGATTTGATCTATACAGGCTGTATAGATCACAGGCTGTACAGGCTGTGTGAGGCCCACGGCTCCGTCCGCGTAGAAAAATAAAACATAGCCTATGTTACTCAGTAATAATAGCATTCTTCAGTAGTTGATTTAATCCATTAATTACAAACAAACAAAAAAACTTATACATAACATCACGCCTTCATTCCCAAAGTGGGAGGCCAGAGGCAGAGCTACAGAAACACCAGCAACTAATAAATACTTGTTGGTAATTCTGTAACCACATTTTGCACAATTAGGTTAAGATGTTTACCAGTGTATTAGTGACGGTTGCAAGCCCATCTCCTAACAGTACTAGAAGCCCTCATTCCCTTAGTCGCCTCTTACGACATCCACGGGAAGACATGGAATGGCACTATTCTAACCTGGCAACCACACGGGCAAAGACAACGGGGGAGTAGAGACAATTGTTTTTAATTAGAAATTTTTACTTCGTTAAAGGGAAAAACGGGTGCAAAACACGGGCACTTATTCTCATCTTTATTAAAATGAAGTTGCGGTGCGCTCTCGGATATTCTAGGAGTGGCGGGAAAAGTAATTCCACGCGTCTAAAATCGCGGGCGTCCTCTAGTAATTAAATAATTAAAGGTCGCTGAACAGGAAGTCCAATGTGAACACGCCCGAATTTAAAATAATTAGGTAAAACACACGTCTGTAACCAGTTTGGTAGCAGATCTATAAAATATGATAAGATTATATGTGATATCTTAACTAGTTGTCCAATTAACAAAACTCAATATAAATATTGATTTTTATTAGTGACTCCGTGTTTTATAGGGTTCCTAAGTCAAACTAGGAACCCTTATAGTTTTGCTATGTATGTCTGTATGTCACGCTCACTTTTCTATATATTAACTACCAAAGTTACAAAACTGAAGTTACACATACTTATAGATATTTTTATTTTTAGTTTATGTTACACATACAGTATGTACTACGTATTTCCTACAAGTAAAGCAAGGGTTGATACGCTCTGGCGAGGATAATACCTATAGATATCAATCTACGCAGTCTCACAACAATAAGTAAAAAAAAAAAAAAAAAAATGTTCTTGATGTCATAATTTACTATTACATATTAATTAAAACTAACTTATATAATAAAACCCTCCATTGCATTGCACCCACTTGCGGCATCGTACCGAGGACGCTCGCAGCATTACCCCGTTGCATACATATTTTCTACTTTACAACCTCGTGTGATATGATATGAGATTGGATAACTATTAAAGACCACTACGTGTACGAGTATGTCACTTTCGAATTTCAGATAAAATATATACGTGTCAGATATTTTAGATATACTCTCTAACATATGAATCAAATCGTAGCAGGACAGATTGATTCCTTTGCTTATTAGTATTGCTGCGGCAAAATGTCAATAAACAAATAAAATAGTATCGTGTTTAACAACTTCTTAATATAATTTACATTACAGCCATAACTTTTCCCGCCTTCGTTATTTTCCCGCGCAAATTGATTTTGACAGGAGAACTTTTTAAATCAGGCCGGGCACGGTGGCGGCGGATTGCGAACTAGACGATAAATCCCCTAGGCTAAAATTTTAAAAAAAACTTACCGTAATTATTCCAGCGGCATGTAACATCTTTTAAAACGTTAAATATCAAATTATATAATCATGCAAAAATAAACTATAATGTTAGAATAGACAATTACTAAATTTACTCTACAGTGATAACTTTTTCCGCCTTCGCTATTTTCCCGCGCAAAATGAATTTGACAGGAGAACTTTTTAAATTAGGCCGGGCACGGTGGCGGCGGATTGCGAACTAGACGATACATCCACTAGGCGTATAATCGTTAGCTCAGTGAATGTGACCCACGACCTCTACTTGTCGCTTCATCACCTTTTGCAATCGAAGCGTGCGTTTTAGAATCGTCCGCTTTTGGGGTTCCATTGGAGTTTCAGCGTTAAATATTCTATCTCGCGAGATATGACATCGTGGTTGTAACAATTTCATTTTTATTAGGATTCCGTACCCAAAGGATAAAATCGGGACCTAATTTCACACGGGACACTTCGCATAATTGTCATTTCATCGAAAGCTAATTTCTGCTGAAACCTTAATGTTTTCAAATTATCTTAAACATGAGTTACGTAGGTTAGGTTAGACTTATGACTACCAAGAAATAATCTGAAAACAGTAAGGTTACAGCAGAAATTAGCTTTCTATGAAATGAAATTTTTGCGAAGTGTTGAATTTAAATTACTGTTGTGTACTTACTTTTTAAGGTTCCGTACCCAACGGGTCCCGTTTACTAAAGCCCGCTATTCATGTGGGTCTGTCTATCTGTCAGCGAGCTGTATGACATGAAGCGTAATAGGTAGACATCGGTAAAAAAATATTTACCAGACAAAGACGTTTAATGCAAGAACACAGTAATTAGTCAGTTCTTAGTATTTTCAATATTACGTCCTATCTTTATTTTTCATATTATTCATCATATTATTCCTACCTAAAGTTAGTCTTTTTTTTCCACCCTAATCACAACACTATGCCACTTTTATTTTATTTAATTTTTACATTATAAATACAATCTTCACAGCCCTATGATACATCAATTAAAAAGTTCGATACCTAAATGGGAATTTATTTATTATGATGGTACAGTAAAATGGGATGAAGAGATTCGCGGGATGAATAGAAATACAGCCTAAAATAAAGCATATTATGTAACTAATAAAATAACACTGAGATGTGAACTTAAATTTTCCAATAGACTTCTAAATTCAATATTTGGTTTCATTGGTTACAAGTCATGATTTATTTTAGATTGTATTTCTATTCACCCCAACAATTAAAGTTATATGTTCTCAGCTATAAGATAAAAGATAAAAATCATCTTTAATGGTAATTCTCGTAAATTCCACCAAAAATTTTACAATGTTCGAAATACAAGTATATTCTTTTTGTTTCGAGAAAAAAATACTATACTATTACACATATATTATTATTACCTATAGTATTTTATACAAGAACATTCTGGTTATTGAGATCTTGATGACCTACATTAAATTTTTTAACCCGCGACAAAAAAGAGAGGGGTCTTATTATAACTTTTATGCGTGTAACTGTGTGTTTGTGTATTTGTGCACTTGCGTATGGCATTTTATTTATAGCTCCCAAATTAATGGACGTAACAGAAATGCAAGATACGCTATCTCTCGGATCCATTTTTAATTAACCATTTATAAGCACACATTTAGTTTAAACCGCAGACAGAAGAAACAAGGGTAAATTATATAGGTAAGATAAAGAGCTTATTTCTATAATATAATAATATATATATAACTAATTAAATTTGTCACTACCTAGCAAGAGGCACTTCGCAATAAGTTAGATGCGAATAGAGATATCTGCATCTCATTCAAACGTAATGCTGCTAAAACTAATTAAATTTATAAGAGTAAATAAATACTACTCTTAACCGAACAACATTATTATCCTTGTGGATTTCTTTCTCCAATAAGTCCATGGTGATAAGTCTACTCGATATTGACGAAATACACCTTGGAGTAAAAGCTATTAATAAAGAGAAAGAAAAAAGCATAGACAGGCACCCTCACTCAATCTGCCCTCAACACCCTTACAATCTGTGGCCATCATTGATTCATGGCAACATCACTTCTTGCCAATGTCAATGTCAAATAGAAATATTTGAATCCAGTGCACCTAATCCCCGCGGTAGTAGCTGTTCAAGTCGCCGCGGGGGCAAAGAAAGAAGAAGAAGAAGAAGTGCACCTACACGTGATGGGAAAATAGTTAGTTTTATTTTAATTTGTACCATTTAAAACGAGTATATTTTGAAAAACTTGTTTAAAAACGAACACAGACATAATGCTACATTAAGTGCTAACGAGTGCCTAAATAACGCTCGCAAATTTATAATAAACACTGCATTTCACTCGTCCGAGGAAATCGATGTGAAAAAATGGAATATCCATGGAATACATTCATAAAATTGGAAAGGGATGAACTGGAACGTGATAACAACGATAATATTAAAAATATCCTGTTTAACGTCGATGTTAAAGTGGAGAAAGACTTGCAAACAAATGATGAACAAGACTGGTGTATTTCGAATTTCGAAGGTCCTGGAGACCTCTTAGAACCACTATTTTTCAAGGAAATGGTGGAACCGTTAGCGCACAAGTGCGAACTTTGTTCTAGATGTTTTTCGAATAAGTAAGTAAGAGTAATTAAATTGGCTGATATTAGGAATTTTAAACTAACAATCGCACTGTGGCGCGGGGGAGCAGTAGTGGTTCGGCTTACTACTAATACCGCCTCCACTTCGCCTATCATATTGAAATCTGCAAAATGACACTCTTAAATAAATAAATAAATATAACGGGACAATGCCAAACAAATCTACCTAGTCCCAAACTAAAGTAAATACATACTCATAGAAGACATCATATCACAACAAACAGTGCTTATTTTGGCACTTGGCCAATTAATGCGATTGTCCCCAAATATTTATTTTATTTATTTCCACTTTTTTTCAGGAATGCTATAATAAAACACAAACTGTCTCATCTCCGAGTACTCATTAAGAACCCGAAAGTCTTTCAATGTGATTGCTGTACGGCTTTCTTTACTGATATTGATATAATCAAGGACCACATCGCAACAAATAAATGTAAAACAGATAAAAGCAACAGTACATATCTTATTTACAACAATCCAAATGTAAGTAGAACTAGTCATTTACAGTACAAACCAAAAGCATACGCACCACAAAACAGGCCGGGAACAGATCTTGTAGCCAAGCCAAAATATGGTGTTACGTACCAAAGAACACAAAAAACTAGTTTCATAGAATTTAATTCAAGAAAACTTAAAGATGGTATGACAAATATGTTATCTTATAAACCAAAAGCATTCAAAAAATCCAAACCTAAGTATAGAAAGACAAAAAACCTTCGCCAATGCAATATATGTAGTAAAACATTTACATATTCAAACTGGCACGGACATATGAATGAAGTCCATGGAGAAGGAGGTTATGTTTGCGGGTTATGCAACATTGAATTCAAATGTGAACGCTACTTTACAAGACATATGAAGAAAGCACATACCGAAAAGGTAGTCAATGGAGATGTTAAAAAGTTAATCAGCAAAGGTGCCCAGAAGAAAGATGTTCAATGCGATGAATGTGAAACAGTATTACAAAGTATGTATGCCTTGAAAACACATAAACGTAATGTCCATAGCCAAGGAGAGCACGTATGTGACATATGTCAGTCTAAGTTAAAGAGCAAGCCGTATCTATTGACGCATATGAAACGTGTGCACTACAATGATGGTAAAATGCATCCTTGTGAGTGCGGGAAGAAATTCAAAAGCCCGAGGTACTTGACGGTGCACAAGAGGAATGCTCATATGAAGAAGAAATGACCCTTTTCGCGCCTCACCCCTTACCTCTGATGCGGTCTGCACTTTGCTCTGTAGACTTGAGTCTGAAGGCGGTAACCAGTTTGCAGCTGTACTTTGAGGGCCTAACATGGTCGTGTTTATCAATGTGAATAAACGTAGATAACACTTCCATCACTCTCTCACTGACATACTGGTCGGAAAGTGACCTATGTTTTAAGCATGTTAGGCCCCGACTGTTTAGTGTAGTCTTTTGCTTTTAAGAAAGTTGTTAGTTTCAAACTCTGACCCTAATTTAAATGCAGTGTTACCAAAAACCTAATTTTTTTAACCATATCATGTCCAATAGGACATTCACTCTACTATTGTTACATTATATGTATGGTAAAAGCTTAAGTGTTCATTTTTTGTTAGGAAGTTACAGTAGATTAACCTTTTCAACGTCAAATACAAATGCGTTAATCACACGCCAAATATGTATTAAAAGTTATGCAAAATGTGACTTAATTCATACGAAATAATGTCTCTTTTTACACTACCTGTGACAATTATTATGTGTCTGTGGCGTTGTAGGCACGACAGCTCATGACTAGGTACTTTAGGCGTTGTTGGCGTTCAAAGGGTTAAAGTTTTTGTTTATTTCTTGTTAAGTTTATTTTAACACTGTTTAAATAGCATTACTAGAAGTTAAGATGTTTTTGCTGGGTCTATGTTGATTGTCATAATTATTTTCAGTCATAATGTCTTAATAATCACAAGTCATAACATAATTTAGTTTTATAATTGTTATAAAATCCTAAAAAAGTAAGTTTCTAAAAATTTCTATCCCTAGCCTTATCTACATGTTAGATATTTAAGATATAAATAAATAAATAAATAATCACAGGACAATGTCACACAAATTGACCTAGTCCCAATTTAAGCTCTAGACTTGTACTATGGGTACTAGACAACGCTAAACTTACTTATATAGAGAAATATATACTTAAATACATAGAAAACATCCAAGACTCAGGAACAAATACTCGTGCTCATCACACAAATATCTGCCCTTACCGGGATTTGAACCCAGGACCCCTAGCTTCGAAGGCAGGGTCACTCCCAACTAGGCTAGCGTGTCGTTATATAATATAATATATTGCAGTTGGCTTAGTTGGTAGTCACCCCGCCTACGAAGCTAGCGGTCCCGGGTTCGATTCCCGGTCAGGGCAAATTTTTGTGGGTTGCGAGTATTTGTTTCTGAGTTTTGGGTGTTTTCTATGTATTTATTTCTCTATATAAGCATGTGTATCGTTGTCTAGTACCCATAGTACAAGCCTAGAGCTTAGTTTGGGACTGGGTCAATTTGTGTGACATTGTCCCTCCGATACTTTTCTCTTATTTAAGTTGGAAGACGTATGGACCAAAATCATTAGTCTAGTCTTTCGGAAAACGGGCCCCTCCCCTGGGCCTCAATTCTACTAGATAATCCCATATTGCCTTTGAAATGATATTTGTCAACGTTACGATATCTCTGAAATGAAAGATAAAAGATGTTTATTCAGTAGGCCGCATGGGCTCCTTATACCTCAAAATTCTACCAGCGCTTCCCAAGAGTTAGGCATTTTTTTAATATTGCTTAGGACAATGATCATATTTATAATACTTAAGTCTAGCATTGTATAAAACAATGAATATAAAATCTCTTATCTACTTGACAGTAACGGCGACCGAGTTAAAACAATACTTAAACACGTCAAAGGCAATATTGTTTAGCTAGTAGAATAGAGATCACTCCGTGTGGACTCATGAGGACTCCTTGCCTAGGTGTATAGAGGCTGGATTATCTTTAATAGTTTTGGCATAGAATAAGAACCGAAGGCATAGAAGGAGCGATAAAATGAAAGGCAACATACAGAATAGCTGATATGTAGTCTTAATGGGCTTCAGTGTGCCAAAAAGAGACAGTTCTATAAGCTAAAATATCATGGTCGTACACTCTTGCTGTCGCACACTGTTGCATATATTATAATCTACGACCATGGTGTCCAGTTGGTGTTGTTGGAGACCAGTTTATACGAGTTGACAATACCTTGGTGTGTACGACTAGTTTGAGCAAGTGTACTCTACACTCTTTCCTTTTTTAGCGTATTGAAGATTCATTTGAAATTTTCGAGACTGGTATAGATTTGACGCTTTTGTTTAGGCTCCTTCTATGCCTTTATTCTTATTCTATGAGTTTTGGCTGCGTTGTCAGTAACGGAGCAGTTTTTTATAATAAAGTTTGTTGATCTCTGTTAGTACGTAAACTAACTGTTACATGGTTTGACCTGAACTGTTACAAATTAAATGGTATATTTTTGGATTATGTTTTTTTATTTCATCTTTATCTTAATTTTACTCGCTATTTGAGAATAAGCGAGAAATAAAGTATTGCTCAGTAGCAATAAAAACCGGGCAAGAGCGTGTCGGACCATGCCTAGGGTTCCGAAGCCGTTACTACAACCACAAAAATACTATTTCATACCTACATAAAACACCCAGTATGAACTAATTTTGGTGCTGTCTTAGATGATTTTTAGTAGTTACAGTCAAAGTCATACATATGTTTAGGTATACTTAGTAACCGGTATCTCATCACTTCATCGAATTTAATTTCATTGAACGCTATTTCCTGCTGAAAACAATGTTTTCAGGGTATATTAAACATTAATTACGTAGGTTATGTTAGGTTAGATGTTTAAGATAGGTACCCTAACAACATTATGGTTTCAGCAGAAAATAGCATTCGATGAAATTAAATTCCATGAAATGATACATTCGATAAAATGAAGAGTTACCAAAAAACACTACATTATATCTTAAAACTTCGCCGGCGTAATTTAAATTTAGGTATAACTATGCCAAAATATGGCTACGTGGAAGGAAGGGAGGGAGGCATTTACACAGTAGGTTATATATAATAGGCTATTTAGGCTTTTGACCGCCATGGCCACCTTTTTTTATGTTAAGAAGGCACACGAGCACTCAGGCCACCTGATGGTAAGTGGAATCTGAGACCTATAGACTTTTGAATTCTCAAGACTATAATCCTAAGACCTTAAATGCGTTGCCAACCCTGAGGACTAAGATGGAATGTCTCTATTCTAGTAATTTCACCGGTTGGCTTATCCCCACACCGGAACAATGCAAACACTGTTGCTTGGCGGGTGGTTTCTCTATATAAGTATGTTTATCGTTTGTCTAGTACCCATAGTACAAGCCTAGAGCTTAGTTTGGGACTAGGCCAATTTGTGTGACATTGTCCAGTGATATTTATTTATTTAATGGATAAGATGGTAGCGATCCGGCACAGGGTCCTACCATCACTAAAACCTACCTGCTACATTTTACTGTTTGTGCCCCTGAAACCAACGTCATATGCCGCAACCGCGTCGATACAAAACGGAGCGCCCGAACCCTTATAGTTTTGACTACGGAACCCGAAATATGGAAAAAGGGCAGTAAAAATACCTTTAAATTATTCCAACATTTATCATCTAAGTTTTGTATAACAATCTAATACTACGCTATTTAATATAACATTCTTCACTATATTACAATTCGATAGCCCTTATCCTTTTCAACGCCCTCGCACGCCAAACATGTATTAAATTTAACTTAATTCAAACGAAATAACGTCTCTTTTAAACTTTACCTGTGACAACTTTAAGTGTCGGTGGCGTTGTAGGCATGACAACTTTTGGCGTCGTTGGCGTTCAAAGGGTTAAAGACCTTCGGGTGTTGCCGAAGTTACCCGAAACCGAATGACTTTAGGTGTCCTTGCACTCTCTCTTCATCTCCGATCAATTACTCAATATGGCAGCCCCGATATAAAACATTTTAATTCGATAGCCTTGCAAAAGGTTTCTGAAATACGCTCGGACCTCATTAGTTTTAAGGAGTAAAATTATAGGGAACAGAAATAGTACATTGTCGGTGAGGGTAGAAAGTAAGCAATTTATGGAAGAGTCATCTAGTGTACATACGAGTTTATTAATTGCCCTTTCTACCGAGGCAATAATGCTTTTCTCGCGAGGAAATAAAACCATTTTTCAAATTAATTATGAACGTAATTAATTAGTATGAAATAGGCCATGAATGATTTTTTTGTATGTGAAATGCCTGTCATGGAACATTCTGTCATACATTAGTTTTCAGACCCCAAACCAGCCCAAAAATTATAAAATTTTCG
Organism: Acleris holmiana; assembly: GCA_949316455.1. Classification (NCBI taxonomy): domain Eukaryota; kingdom Metazoa; phylum Arthropoda; class Insecta; order Lepidoptera; family Tortricidae; genus Acleris; species Acleris holmiana. The sequence goes on along the minus strand of OX438789.1, from coordinate 3,143,697 downwards.
AGCAGTAGGTATTGAGAAAAATATTTTATTTCACTTAATTACATACATAACATGACGCCTTCATTCCCAGAGTGGGGTAGGTATATACTTCTTGATAATTATGTAACCATTTTTTGCACAATCAGGTCAAGAAGTGTCCTAGTGTATCAGTGACAGGTTGCAAGTCCATCGCCTAACAGTACTACAAGCCCTTATTCCCTTATACATACATAAAATCATGCCTTCATTCCCAGAGTGGGGTAGGCAGAGCTAAAGAAACCAACAACCCCAAAAAGACTTGTATGAATTCTGTAACCACATTTTGCGCAATCAGGAAGTTTACTAGTGTATTAGTGACAGGTTGCAAGCCCATCGAATTTTACTTAATTACAGTAAAACCAATGTATGCTGACGCAGAACCTATTCAGCATACGCGCGTGTGCTCTTCATGGTATAACTGCCAATATTCCACAAAATTGTGCTTTAAAATCTTTAAAAAAAAAAAAGTGAAAAAAGTGTGACATGTAAAGTTCGTGAGGATGCAATGAATACTTTATAAACAAAATGCTAAGTTGAATTATACATTGTTTCTAGCTCCTATGCAACCCTATTCAGTTCTTTCGTTCTTTATTCTCCAGTCTTCAACTGTTTCTCATCCAACCGCTGCTTCTCGAAGAGCAGCCTCAACTGCTCCGTCGCGGACCGCTCCAGCCTGTCATTCTCTCCATACTTAACGTCAGGCAGCGTCGCTGTGTTCAGTTCCGGCAGCTTGAACGTGAAAGGAGTCCACGCACCCTGGATGGAGGGGTACTCCGTGTGCTGGTATTTTCGAAGACGAGTGCTGGAGATGTCTCCCTGCTGGGTGCGAAGGACTTCGATCCATTTTGTGATCTCAGAGTGCTGCTTATCGTGCATGTTCATCCAAACTCTGTCGCCGTTTACTGAAACAAATAAATAAATATCTGGGGACAATCTACACTAAAATTATAAATGTGAAAATAACTCTTTGGCAGTCTGTTTGTCACGCTTCCACGGATAAACCGCTGAAACGATTTTGATGAAATTTGGTATGGATATAGTTTGAGTCCCGGGGAAGAACATAGGGTACCTACTTTTCTCCCAAAAAAAAACGACGGCTCCACGCGGACGGAGTCGGGAAACTGCTAGTCCTACTAATAGAGGAAAAGCCCCAAATATGGACTAGGTACATAATATGGACCACACGAATATCTCGCTAGGTGGCGTTCCTATCGAAGTGAAGTAGGCCGCTTTGGACACCATTGAGGTGCGCCTCCCCGCCAGTGATTCGCCGCCAAGCTCAGTGCACGTATGTGTCAGTTATCGTCGATTGAAGTTTTTAGGCACATTTGATGGAAATTTTCGGTGAGTTTTGTAAGGCTGTTGCTTCTTTTATGACAACCGCTTATTATTGTACCTTGGTGTCCTAGAAACGTTATATTATTAGTGAACTTTGTTGTAGTAGCGTGTGACGACACGTATTACTAGTTACTTTTTGGAAAAAGTTTAACGACAAATGACACCTGTTTATATTATGGACCAATAGTTAGTTTCAAATATGGACTAGTAGTCCATATTATGAACATGCTCGTAATATGGACTCGAGCCTTATTTCAATTTTTAACTTTATTATTTTAAAGGACTCTTAAAATAATATTTATTCCACATATAAGGCTGATTAGTGATTACAAGTTTCCTTTTTTAAAATAGGAAAAACATGTGATAATTGTCATACCTTAATTATGATTGTCCATATTACGCACCCCTAGGCCGTATTATAAACATGGTGGTCCATATAATGTTACCTATTTTGAAAGGGTTATTTTTGAGTTTATTTAGAATTACGAAGTTTTTGTTAAACGTTTGTTACTTAATGACATTTTTATTATATTTAGAAGATTGCCAGATAATTTCCCGACTGATTGGTTTCTATTGCATTTCTTTAACTTGAAAATCCTGTGTTTTATTTCATAAAATGTATATGGTGGTCCATATTTGGGGCTTTTCCTTATAAAAATACATCGCAATTTTCGGTGCGGGAATGATTTGAGAAAGAATAGAGATAAACGGATAGGTTAGTATGAGAAAAATCATATTATACCTAATGAATAACTACCTCTCTGCGAATTGTATATATACACTCTATGATATAGTTTTTCAAGTCAATACCTACTCTTTGGGTAATGTCAATCATTTCCGCACCGAAAATTGCGATGCATGATTATAAATGTGAAAATTTTAATGGAATATGGATGGATGTTTGTCACTCAATCACGCCAGAACGCCTCAACGGAACTGAATTAATATGGCACAGAGATAGATTAAAGTCTGGAATAGAACATAGGCTACGTTTTGTCCCGATAAATTGGACGGTTCCTGAGGGAACGACTTTTAATGTTAATGTTGTTAGTATAGTCTTTAGCTATAAGTTGAATACTACCGTATGTTCCCCTAAAAAACATTAAAACAAACGCAACACGCGTTTAACCTTTTGACCGCTTTAACGGCAAAAACACCCTCAACGCCAATGCATAATTTGAGTAAACAATTCGTCCGACCGCGGCGTCAGTGTATCATGTATTCGTTGTCACGTATACTTAATCGGCAACGGCGACTAAGAGGTTAATGTCAGCCACTACTTATTAGTTTTTACTTTTTAGAGGTTTTCTACAGACTGTTTTTGAGCCGGAGGTTTATTAAATTTCTAAAAAAAAATCTGTTCATTGTAAATATTGTAATTAATACCTTATCAAAAAACCACGTATTGACGGTGGCAAAAATGTACCAGTGCTAGTGGTTCATTAAATATCGACTCAGTTTATCGACATCGATAAAATGCAATATTTAATCATCATTATCGTAATGTTCATGACCAATTTGTTCTCCTTTGTTAATTCCCATTTATTTATTTTTAAGTATTTTTTATTTATTCATTTCGTTGTCTTATTTTATTTCCCTTAGTGTCTGTGTAGTCTGCTGTCTCATGGTTCGTGTGTCACTTTGGCGCCACTGAAAATCAGCGTGGCGGTTGATGCCGTGACACTGCTGAGTGGTGTCATTTTCGACATCGCAGGACCACTCATGGCAACATTATGCTATAATTGTGATCTTTTTAATTTGTTTATTTTGTTTATTGTGTAGTTTGTTGCCATTATTTTTGTTATGTGTAATCTTTGAACTGTTTTTTTTCTTGTGATCGTCGAATAAATGTCTCCATTTCTATTTCTAATGGCCAAGTTATACTGGTACATTTTTTGCTGTCGTCAAACCGGTGTTTTCTTGTCAATAGTACTAAATTCAAACCACTCTAACACGTTAACCCCTTTCAGGCCGCACCATTCTGGACATTTTAGCAAAGAATGCAATGCAAATTCAAGTTATTTAAATATTGTAAATTAAATGCAGAGCAAGTAACAATTCAAGTAAGTTCAATTAGATTTGAACCCTTAAAGCTGGGTACGAATCTGAGCGACTCAGCCTGAGCCATGCTCGCTCCGCGCGGAGAGCTGCTCGCGAGCCTAATGGTTGCACATATACATGCGCGGGTGAGACAGCGTGCAGCCGTCATTTCAAAATGGCGTCGGACACGATGACAGCCGCGGCTGCGTTTATCATACTTCACCGAATTATTAACAAAAAGAAGAAGAAATCACCTCGGTGGTGGAACGGCTCAAATTTGTACGCGCCTCACCCACAAACAAGTTAGAACTTGTCATTCTTCCCGCGGCACGCTCGATTACACGTCAAAGTTACGCGAGGCACGCACACCGAAGCGCCTTTGAGCACGGTCAAAAGACCGACTCTCGCCGCGCGCCGCTCGCCCGGTGCTTGCATACAGCGCGTGAGCGCGTACGAATTTGAGCAAAATGGGTGAGCCGTGCGTGCCTCAACCCGAGGCCACTCTAATTCGTACCCACCTAAACAAACTTAGTACCTTAGTACTAAGTTTGAAATTGTAACTAAACCTTTGTGGTCAAAGTAGAGCCTATGCCAGGAAAACGGTTTTTTTTATTTATTGATAAAAACAAAAGAAAACACATGATTTCATTATTACAAAGAAATATTAATACATTATTAATATAGGTTTGGTGAGGTGATTTACATCTACTTCCGAGTTCCACTTTAATGTAAATGTAACTTACAATACTCCCCCACCACGATGGGGCTCCGGTGCCGCCGCGGCTTGAGGTACACCGCCACGCCAGGGTTCTCCTTCGCAAACTCCACGAGGTCCTGCTCAATGAAGTCCCTGAAGATTGCAAATAATACTTTATCCATATATTGTCACCTTACTATCTCAACGTTCTATCGTATCTAATTGATTAGTGGGAAAAGTACACGAGCACTCGGGCCACCTGATGGTAAGTGGAATCTGAGACCCATAGACCTTTGAATTCTCAAGACTATAATCCTAAGACCTCAAATGCGTGTCAACCCTGAGGACTAAGACGGAATTCCTCTATGCTAGTAATTTCACCGGTTGTCTTATCCCCACACCGGAACACAACAATGCGAACACTGTTGCTTGGCGGGTGGTTAATGGATAAGATGGTGGTAGCGATTCGGACGGACCCCGCACAGGGTCCTACCGCCACTAAAAAAGACAAATAGACTACTACCATCAAACTATTCGATCAGATAAGTAATGGGACGATATACAGGGTAATTTTTTTATCAGTGCACAAATTTTAACAGATGATTTTGTATCGTTAATATAATATAAAACAAGTTCAATAAAATTGTTTTTTTTGTTGCAAATTATCTTTCTTTTACCTCCTCGTGTGGACACAAAGTCACACTAGAAATGATGACATGGGTTGTCAAGCTGTAGGTATGCGATACACTGTATTGATATTTGAAATTTCATGTACAGCTTATCAGACAACAAGCCCCTCTCCTACTGATATTCTAAATTTGAAATTTCATTTATTAACTTACTTAACAACACTCCCCTCTCCTCGCACCCCTGCATAAGAGGGTCCATGAATATCGTTAAGTTACTGGAATCATTGAATCGGCAATATATTTTGTAAGCTAGAGTAAAAATAACAAAACATGTGTTATCGATTAACAATAGCGAAGCAAATATTAAAATTTGTGCACCTATTAAAAAAATACTCTGTATAAAAAAACCCGACTTGCTGATCAACCAACACAGGTCAAATGTTTCTATGGCAAGAAGGCGAACAAGCGCACTGGCAACTATACTCTGCCATTAGCCATCTGTGGACACGCTAGTATGGTCAGCTCTAAAACCCGTTGTCTAAAATTGGGTACGAAACTGAGCGGCTCAGCCTAAGGCATGCTCGCCCCGCAAATTGTTGCATAAACATGCGCGGGTAAGGTAGCGCGCTCCCCGCGAGCGGACATTTCAAATTCGCGTCGGACACGATGACAACCGCGCCTGCATTTATCATAATTCACTGAATTAATAAAATAAATTAGGTGAGCCGTGCGTGCCTCAACCCAAGGCTGCTCTAATTCGTACCCACCTTAACACTTAGTTTATGGGCAAGTAATGGGCAATTTGGATAACCTGAATTGATAAAAAATTTAGTTGATTTACTGAGAACTAAAATATTAAAAGATTTGATTCATACTGAACAGAGCTCTGCTATAGTGATTTTTTCAATTGTTACGTAATTAAATATATTTTTTATTTATTTATTTATAATTTTTGTTTCATAATAAATTAGCAATATTTTTCGCAAATTATATGAAGACAAACTTCGTCGCCTGCTTGAAAATCCATTTTAAAAATGCAAATGACTTTTCAACCTCTTAAGTTGTAACTCGCAATAACTGTACTTTTTTGTAATGCTCTATGTACTGTTATCAATGAGAAATTCCACAAATTAATTTTGACGAATAACTCTTCATAAGTAGATATGAATCAACTAATGATGTGAAGCAACTTCACTCTTATAGAGCTCCCCCAAACTGAGCATTAGATAACGGGGTCTAGTCATCTCACACCAAAACATGATGAGGAGCGCACTGACTAACATAGCAATACCAATTAAGAAATTACAGTAGAATCCGTTTATTATGACTCCGCCTATATTGACCAACCGGTTATTATGACGTAATTACACCACGAAGTTTGGTTTTTATATAAAATTCTTTATAAAAAAGTCGGATATAATGACTTCCCTTACAGTGACATGTCGCTTATTATGACCCATTTTTAATAAATTATGTCCGGTTATGATTCTTTACACCTCCGGTAATGTTCGTTGATTCCCGACGACGTTCGGCACGTGGCTCGTTTTTGTTTTGAATCTCAGTGAGTAATTGACGCTTGAAGGTCACGCATTGTTTTTTGTTTGTTACTGTGAAAAAAATGTCATCTCAACGACGTAAAGCATTTACAATTGAAGAGAAAGGTGCAATAATATGCAGATTAGAAAATGGAGAATCTACTATGTTTCTGTATTAAAATACTTAAAAACGTTTTGTATGACGTCCGCTTATTATGACGTGTTTGTCAATTCCTTTCGATGTCATAATAAACGGATTCTACTGTATCTACTACACAAAAATACACTAAACACCAATTTTGAACACTCACAAGATAAAAACATTATCCTTTTTAGACAATTCAATATTTCTAATTTTGAAAGAAAGAAAGAAAGAAAAAATATTTATTCAGCACACATAGCAAAAAATAATCATCAAAAAAAGGTTATACAAAAATAGTTATTTCACCAATTTATAGTGAATTTGTAGGTAAAAGGAGCCAGCAACGTGTGTGGATGAAAAGGGTCTGACTTAGCTTGTGCTGCGACTGCGGAGCAATTACAACGCTGTTATTCTGTCAGAACCTAGGAATCCGCGAGTGTGTTAGATCATTTGAGTTTTGGTGAATAATTGTTATAACGGTTAATAATGAAATTCGGAGGAAAATATTCAATTAAAAGTACATACAAGTTAGAAAGGCCTCCTGCAAGTAAATAATACTGTATAATGTTTAAACTGTTAAAATTGTTACTGCAATAGAATTATAAGTGTTATAAAAAAATAATTTAATACAATAAATTTGTTGGACAAAGCAGGGCAATCCTTAGGTTCTGGTTTGGATTTGAAGTAAATATTCTTTTAAATTCAGTTTGAACAAAAATTTTGAACAGCAAATTTTTATGCACTATTTACGGGTGTCATTTCATTGAATTTCAATTTATTGAACCCTATTTACTGCTGAAACAATAATGTTTTCAGGGTATCTTAAACATCTAGCCTAACCTTACCTACGTAATTAATGTTTAGGATACCCTGAAAACATTATGGTTACAATAGAAAATAGCGTTAAATGAAATGAAATTCAATGAAATTATACATTTGATGATGTGAAATTCGATGTAGTGATGAGTTACCACTATTTACACTCTCCCCATAAACTTTTTGACAGCACCTAATAGTTGCACATCATAGTTGTGTTGTTGATGGATTTCAGTACAAATTTCTCTACATATGTAAGTATATTGTTAACTAGTACCCATAGTACAAGCCTAGAACTTAGTTTGCAACCAAGATATTTATTTTAACTACCATTTGAGTGACATGATAAATGATTTCAAAGCTGAGATGACTGTTTGTTTAATTACTAAAGTGAAGTTTGCAATCCCAAAGTTTCAAGTGTTGTTCCTTCCAAATTGTTAGACAGATGACTGTTCACACATCTAGCCAAGAAGCCAAGGGACCATGTTGATATCAAATTGGATTTGGATAAAAATAAAGTTCCAGAGTTGGGTAATTAAAAGTTGTATTGTCCCCCGTGTGGTTGACTGGTTAGAATAGAGCCACTCCATGTCTTCCCGTAGATGTCGTAAGAGGCGACTAAGGGCCTAAGGGCTTTAATAATATTTCTTAGCTTCGTGTGCCTTCCCATTGCCATAAAAAAAATGTAATATTGTTAGGCGATGGGCTTGCGACCTGTCACTAATACACTAGTAAACTGCTTCGCCTGATTCATGATTGTGCAAAATGTGGTTACAGAATTATAAACCAGTCTTTTTAGAGTTGTTGGTAATTCTGTAGCTCTGCCTACCCGACCCCGGGAATGAAGGTGTGATGTTATGTATGTATTAATCTATTACCTAATGCCGCGGCTACTTCCGTGGCTTTTACAGAACTTTAACACAATTCGTTGCAGTTGGCACACGTATCGGCCGACTCCATTCTGCAGCGGCGCCCGTAAAAACCCGGATTTGAGAAATAAGTTGCTGTTAGACATTATTCCGACAGAATATTTACGAAGTTTTAACCAATGTATGTAGGATATTTTGAGGTTATATTATTTTAAGTCAGTCATAATGACATTTGTTTTGTGCTGCGTTTTGATTCTGCTCAGACATAGATATTGAGAAAAAACATTTTTACAACACAAAGCCATGTATATGAATAGGCCAAGAATGTTTTTGCCGGGCTGTTTATTGATTGATCTACAACATTGTTACAACACAAACATTGAAACAGTGTAATCAATTACTTAGAATCGTATCAGAATGCACCATTTCTGTTCTTTTATAGAAGATACACGGACTAATGTCACTATTTTTAGGGCTCCATAGTCAATTTTTGGTTGTCCGCGTCGATAAACTGGTCTCCGAGTTCCAAAAACTCGGAGACTCTTGGTTCTACTTTATTTTAATGTGGCCTATTTATGTATACATATAAATAATATGATTTGCGAAAAAAAAACGGTACATCCATGCAAAGCAAGAGTAAATTATTTCTATTATTTAGTAACGTGAGGTATGATTGTGATTTACGCGGACCGAGACCGTTTATTAAATATTGCCCATTACAAGGTGTCATTTGTGTCCTCACCTCTCGGAAATGAAGAAAGAATGCAAAAAATATTTTCTTCCTTCCTGGAGAACGAGATGCAAAAGATACATGATGCCAAATACAAGGTATTTTTTCTAGCTTCAACTCGGTACGCATCGCGTTGTCCGTAGTATCTAAGCTTGTGGTATCCACATAAAAAAAATGTATTCCATGGCGCCCGACGGGGATAGGCTATTCATGGAATACCGGGAAGAATAGGGAAGTAATTTTCGAATGAAATTTTCGTACGTTCTATTCTCAAAAATCAACCCGAAGAATATAACCAGCCAAACACTCGTGTTATATGGAAACTCATTCAATAAAACTATATCAGATTAATTACAAATATTTTAATAACTTACAAGCGATATCACTTTTTTACATTAAAATAAGAACATCAAACCTTATAAAGTTTGTGTCAATTGAACTTTATTATAAATACAATATAGCACTGTTTCTTAGTCTACTGAAAGTCTAATTTTACATACAACTTAACAGGTGATTTATTTACATAGCTTCTTTTAGCTTGTTGAAAAACTAATAATAGTTCAGTGCTATATTTATTTTCAAATAATAATTTCGATTTCTTATTGAATAACTGTCTGTCTAAGTATCTGAATATTGATAATATTGATAGCAACAATATTGCGCTCACATTAAAGAATTTTAACCCCTTAACTACCAAAGACGGCAAATCATGTAATCGGATTTTCGTGCCGGGGTCGCCGAGTGCTTAGTACGCTCCATACATTTTATATCGGCTCGGTTGCAGCATTAAGTCGTTAGCGTCCGTGCCAAAGTTACAGCCGACCGTGACGGTGAAAAGGTTAGAGGCTAATTATTGGTATATTGGGAGCCCTAGTACGATTTTTATGAATAGTTCGTCTTTATAATATGTACTATTTTTTAAGTAGCCGGTACATAAAACACTTATCTATGGTTTCTATCCCCTATTGCCCATCTGAAGACACTAAATATTTATCTACTTTATCACCGCCAGTTTAAATTATCGGCCTTTAATATTGATTGATTGATGACTGTAATTGGCAGCTTTTAATGTTGCCACACCATATAAACCATTGCGGTTTTTAATAAGTTTAGCATTGTTTTACTACTGGCAACATTATCAATATTCAGCAACTTTATGGGTGTGCAATGCGTAAGAAGCTTATTTATGACACTGGAGATTACATCTTGTCCCTTTCTCAAAAACTCAGGATAACCCTAAAGAAAGGGACAAAAAACATAAGCGACGTCATTCACGGTCACTTTTCTTCGCTTCAAGGCATTGTTCGCCGTGCAATCTCCAATGTCATATAAGCTTCTTGGCTGTGCGTCAAAATTAACTTCACATCTGTCAAGTATTATAGTATTATATCTATTAGGTGTTATTATCTTAAATACAATTTAAAATATTAAATATAATAATTACTCCGTAAACTTTTTGAAACGTCGGGACGAACACTCCCTCAAAACATTGAGAATAAATTTTGAGTTGTCAAACTAGTCCGTCAAATTATGCATTTTATTTTGGATACGGCAAGACTGTTTCATTTGTCCGAACATTCATAAGAAATGCTTTTTTTTTTATAAAACCTATAGATTATGTTAGGTTTATTCTATAGTAGGTAATCCTGGATAATCTACGGTTGCATTTCTAAAGATTTCATTATGAAAATTGGTTTAATGTGTTTTATTGTCATATTTTTGTATTGCATAGTGTCACTTGGTAGAAATATTTTTTGGCAGAATTACCTTTCGCATACATAGTTTCTTTCATCATACACTTCGCATTTTTTTCTTAGTTTGTTATTCTTTCACACTGCATCGGCTAGACGGATTTGGATGAAATTTGAAATGGAGATAGCTTATACCCTGGATTTACACGTAGGCTATTTTTATCCCGGACAATTTAAGTTCTTGGGTCCTAATGGTCCGGCAGCTAATGGTACGAGAAATGATGTTAAACGAAAGTCGACGAAAGTAACCTTCTGCTAAATAGTAAACTGCAAAATTTATAGTATGGGTAGTGAGTTATTTCAAATATAATATAGTCCATTCGCTTAGATAGTGTCGCTACCCGCCCGCACTTGTGCTTATTGTAATAAAATACGAATTTAATTCGATGTAAACTGCCCAATTCACTTGCGGGTACGCCGCACGCATTCTTGGTTTACGCGGCGGCATCCTTCGACAAAAGGCGGCGACACTATCTAAGCGAATAAAATCCACCAATAGGATTCCTAGCCTCACTCAGCGCAGCGCTCCTATTGGTGGATTTTGTTCCTCTCACACCGCTCCGCTACACGCACAGCTCTGGTGGAAACGCCTATAGTCTGGCAAACGAAAGCTGTCCCCGAGAAGGAGCGCCAAAATCAAAAAACCTGCAACTGTTTACTCTGACTGTACACTGAATAAACGGAGTTTGATACTATTTAATTTCCTGATGTCTTCAAATGAATGTTGGAGTATCAACTCCGTTTATTCAGTGTACAGTCAGTGTAAAAAACCGCACTTTTCTTGATTTTGGCGCTCCTTCTCGGGAACAGCTTTCGTTTGCCAGACTCTAAAAGTGTTTCTGCGATACATGTTATGTGAAGTGTCGAACAATTAATATTATGCTAGACGAGGGTAACCCATGAAAATTCGGGCGAATGAAACAGTTCAGTACGAAAATTCAACCTTGTTATTAGTAACCTTTGTTGTCATTCCTTTTTTATTTAGTATTCAAAATGACGATAGCGGGAGGGGTCCCATCAACACGTCCGTTGAGACGTTGTTTCCGTGGACCTGTTGAGCAAATGTGATAGTTACTATTGAATAGATAAAAACCACGACATAAATTAGTTATTAATTGTTGTTTTTTTTTGTGTTTGTAGTAGGTTTGTTGGATAAACAGAATAAGAAATGAGTAGGTATATATATAGTCACGTCTGTACGGACAATTTCGCGGCGATTGATGAATAAAAGATTTCCTTTTGCAGGGCTCATCCTGACGACCCAAAAGTTGATTTAGGAAGGGGAGCCATCCAAAAAATTGATGTAATTTTTGGGGGGAGATCATACAAATCACCCTAATGTAATTTTTATAGCTATAAGGTCATGTTTGGTATAATTTTCGTGTAAAACAAACATGCTGAATTTATTTTGATATTAAATTTAAACATTTTCATGCAAATCAAGAAAAAAAATAGAAAAAACGTAAAATCAATATTCACTTTTTTTTTTAAATTTCGTTAAAATTTCATCGGTCGTCAGGATGAGCCCTGCAAAAGGAAATCTTTTGTTCATAAATTGCCGTAAATTAAGGAAGCCTGAAGCCTTTCTTCTTATTAAAATCGATGATATGGTTCCTAAGAACAGATCTTCGTATGTCTTATAGTTTCAGAATTTCCCATACTGACCGATTTAAATGAGACACCTTAAGATGATTGGGATGGTGACAAGCATACCTGGGATAACTTGGGGCAAGTTCTAGGGATTTGATATCGATAAAAAAGATTTCGATGTAATTAAATACTCGTTATGACACCATGAAAAAAGTAAACAGTCTTATGTGGTGAGGAAATTTCAATAACCAACATAAATCATAAATTAGCTTTGAGTCATTATAAATATTTAAAGAATGCCCCGTTGACCACTGTGGTCGTTGATAGAACGTTTAGCAGTTTCAAGTGGATATTTTCATCTAGACGGCAATCATTAATACCATCGAATATGGAAAAAATATTGAACATATATCATGAAAACTATTTTAAAATAAACATATAAATAGGTACACGTTTTAATTTGTGTCTTTTTAGGGTTCCGTAGCCAAATGGCAAAAAACGGAACCCTTATAGATTCGTCATGTCTGTCCGTCTGTCCGTCCGTATGTCACAGCCACTTTATTCCGTAACTATAAGAGCTATACTGTGGAAACTTGGTAAGTAGATGTATTCGGTGAACCGCATTAAGATTTTCATACAAAAATAGAAAAAAAACAATAAATTTTTGGGGTTCCCCATACTTAGAACTGAAACTCAAAAATTTTTTTTTCATCATACTCATACGTGTGGGGTATCTATGGATAGGTATTCAAAAATGATATTGAGGTTTCTATTATAATTTTTTTCTAAACTGAATAGTTTGCGCGAGAGACGCTTCCAAAGTGGAAAAATGTGTGTCCCCCCCCCCGTAACTTCTAAAATAAGGGAATGATAAATGTAAAAATAATATATGATGTACATTACCATGCAAACTTCCACCGAAAATTGGTTTGAACGAGATCTAGTAAGTAGTTTTTTTTAATACGTCATAAAAACATTGATCAAAGCTACAACGAACTTTTATATTATGTTACTTGCTGCTACGGAACCCTTCATGGGCGAGTCCGACTCGCACTTGGCCGCTTTTTTTATTTAAAAATGGGGAGAAAATAAATAATATTCATTTAAGTCGCATAACATTTAGATTAAAAAGACAAAAACAGAAAGACAGAAAAAAAGACAGAAGGCGAATGTCGTGTCGTATCAGGAGGTGAAAAGGCTGGCACAGGATAGAGAAAAGTGGCAATTACTCCACCGACAAGAGCCTGGCTCTTAAATTTAATGATGATGAACATTCAGATTTTGGCAGTAACATCGACATATTTTTTTGTCGATAATATATTTTGCTAAATCACTTTCGTATAGATGCCCCGAGATATCCCAGGTATGGTGACAAGGTTAAGGTAATGTAAGTGCATCGTGTGGTAGACTGACCTGGAAGCGGTCGATGGCGCCCTGCGCGCGGCGCGGCACGCCGTGCGACCGAGAGAGGTGTTGGCGCACGTTCCCCGGCCGCGTGAACGTGTCGCGGCACACCGGGCAGATGTACCTGTGATGGGGAGTCAGGAACGAGTGAATTAACAGTTCTTACCTGGGCCGAATCCACTCACAGTAAAGAGATTTTTTTTTATTTTTTTTTAAGGAGAAGGCATGCGAGCACTCAGGCCACCTGATGGTAAGTGGAATCTGAGACCCATAGATATTTGAATTCATATCGGGGACAATCTCACACAAATTGACCTAGTCCCAAAATAAGCTAGGCTTGTACAGTCGCCGTGTGTTGTTCGCTCCGATATAGAGTCTGGCAAAAGAATGCTGTTCCAGAGAAACAGCGGCACTTTCAAAAAAACCTACAGTTGTTTACACTGACTGTACACTGAATAAACGGAGTTGATACTATTTGATTTCCTGATCTTTTGACATCAGTGTTAAAAGCAGCAGGTTTCCTGAAATTGCCGCTCTTTCTCTGGGACAGCTTTCGTTTGCCAGACTATCTGATGGCGACTGTGCGGTTCTCTATTGAATGGCATAATTTTTGTTACGCATAATGTATCTTTTCGCATAAAATCGTTTGGCCGAAATCGGTTTTTACAATAGAAACGGTTTAGCCACTAGGCAACAGACGTTCTCTTTTTTTTATTGGGTCACAAAACTGAACTCTTAATGAAGACTTAAATCATTACCTGTATCTCTTCTCTCGGTGCGCTTTAAACACATGAACTTGCAACAGCTTCCTCGACTTCTCTCTCTTGAGACACAACGAGCACTGCGTAAGAGAGAGGGAGTCAGTAATAATAAAGAACATGCATGAAAATTGAGTTTCATTGAAAATGTAAAAAAGCATATAAAACGCAATACACTAAGTTTTGACCCGTTTATTAAGATTTTGGTGCACTGACGTTTCGCACAAAAACGTTTCCCAATCTGGGCTGGGATTCTACAAGGTAATAACGATATCGTTTTTGACCTGTTTCCGTATTATCAACGTTTTGATAACTCTTATGTCATTTACAATAATGGCGACTGTGGCATAAACGATTCTTAAACGTGTCAAACACGATATCGTTTTAACGCACCTGATTTATTCCAGGACCATCGTGTAGAACTCTATAGGTTAGGTTAGGTTAGTTTTATAAGATTTCTGAAACGTTTACAGTTTTGAAAAATAAGCGTTAGCCCAAATGATATGTTTGGGACATGACTCAGTTTGGGAAACGTTTTTTGACCAAGCAATAGTAAACCGAAGATTTTATATCGAATCAAAACTTGTTAAAATATTAAAACGTATTTTAATGTTTAGATAGTATTTTTCGGCATCCTCATTTTAGTTACGTAATAATTTAATTCCACGATATTGGCTTAAACATAATAACTTACGAAAAAAAATAGTCCAGTCATCTTAGGGGTTTTACCTCGGAATTCAAGATAACCGGCTAGAAACTCGTACCACCTTATTTTAGCATCCTAAAACTTGTCTCTTTTTTGACCTTTGACCTTAGTTATCTACAAGTCGCGTACACGCTATCGTATGTAGGTTTTGAGACAAGTTTTAGGAAACTAAAATTAAGGTTTATACGAATTTCTAGCCGGTTATCTTGAATTCCGAGATTCTTACCCTATTTTGACTAAGATGACTGGACTAATGCACATTTCTTTATAAGGTCTTTTTAAAACATGGAACAACAGCTGTGACGTCATTCCTGTCGTCGATTTCGTATAGTGTTTTGCAGGGGGTCTGAACTATGACTTTCGAAAGCTTCATATCTTATGGAAAAATTACACGACAATTATTTCGCGTAAACAGTTATTACTCTCTTTCATAGCACTTTCGAGAGAGCTTGGACAGCTTTAGCATTACTATTGTCTCTTACCATCGAAAATTTCTGATTAAATAAATTAATGATGATTATTAAATTATTGAAATTGGACATTAACCCTTAAGCAAGCCCCACCTATCTCGGTATTATACAAATAAAATATTCAAGTTAGTTGTGTATTGGGGAGTAAATTAAGACAAAGTATGTTTTCACGTAAATGCAAACGCGTTTAAACTTTATGTCGAGGCACTAAGACTGATATTTCAACCAACCGTATGTGGTCGCTAAGATGCGTCTGCCGTGATCCCTCATCAAGGCAGAGGCGTTGTCACAGTATTGTTACATTAGTGCGATAAAGTATTAAAATGCTCACCTAGTTTTACTGTCGACTGTACCATCACCTGAATACAGTTAGTTGCAAAACTGAGTCAATATTAGCACCTTAGTAGAATGTTAATAAGTCGATGACAATCAAAGCTATTTTCAAATGCTTAGTACAGAATAGTTATCCTTGAAGTAAGCTACAAAACTGCTGTATAAATAATTTATTTGTCATTTCATCATCATCATCATCATATCAGCCGAAAGACGTCCACTGCTGGACATAGGCCTCCCCCAAGGCTCTCCACTTAGACCGGTCTTGTGCCTTCCGCATCCATCGCGATCCCGCCATCCTTACGAGGTCGTCGCTCCATCTTGTTGGAGGCCTACCAACAGCTCGTCTCCCGGTCCGTGGGCGCCATTCGAGAACTTTCTGGCCCCATCGGCCATCAGTTCTGCGAGCAATGTGACCCGCCCACTGCCACTTAAGTTTCGCTATTCTTCGGTCTATGTCGGTAACCTTAGTTCTACTGCGGATATCATCATTTCTGATTCTATCCCGCAGAGAAACCCCGAGCATAGCTCTCTCCATAGCCCTCTGAGTGACTCTGAGCTTTCTTATGAGGCCCATCGTTAGCGCCCACGTCTCAGATCCGTAAGTCATCACCGGCAACACAACAATAAAAAATCAATTTATGTTTTATACTAGTAATTTAGTTTTCTCTGTGGCAACCCCAAATAAGGAAACTATTTAAAATAGAGATTTCCATTAATTTTAAAATGAGGTATCAACTGCTTGAATCAGGGACGTAGTTTTCTAGTTATTGCAGAAATTTAATCCCCTACCATAGTGAACTGACATCCAGTTTGTATGGCTAATTTGTCTCGGTGCAAAAGTGAATCATAAAAAATTAGACAAATAAAAAAAGTTAAATTCAACAGTTTTTACGATAAAAATACTTAAAAACTGTAAATGACAGGTAAATCATTTGGTAGGAGTATTTGTAGCAAATTTCAAGGAGTACTTGTCGTATTAAACATTTAAAAATACCTTTAACTATCATCAACTTATTTACATTCTACACAGGTGCTAATATTGACTCAGTTTTGCAACTAACTGTATGTTAGGTATAGTCTGTATCAATTAGAAAGAAAGAAAGAAAGAAAGATTTTTTTTTATTGGAATCAAAAGCGCACCTCCACCAACTTAATTAACTTAAACATAAGAAACTTTGCATAGGTGGTATAGCACCCTGACGCCAACTGGGGCCCACTCAGCACGTGTTGCGGCACATGTGCTGCAACGATGATTTTCAGTGGATGCCTAGTTTGCCTGCGACGTAATTAAACTTGGAAAAGATGTATACAAAACCAAACGAACCAATTCACCATGATTACTCGATAATCACGTAGTTCAAGTAAGGTGGTTGCAATGATTTATACATTAGACCATTATTTTCATATTAAGTTTAAGAGGATTGTGAAGCCATGCTTAAATCGCGAAGCTGTCAAAAATGATCCATACAAATTTAGCTCAGCGCGATGTTTCTCGCCCCTAAATAAAATCCAATTTCCACGATTTTTTAACATGTTGTAGAGATCATAAAAAACTAGGTCTGTACGTTTTTGGTTTTGTTATTTTTTTCTTTCCAATCAGTATTTTCTTGAAACGGAAAACGTACAGACCTAGTTTTTAAAAATATCTAAAACATATTAAAAAATCGCAAAAATCGGACAACGCTTAGGGGGAGAAAAAAGTATTATTTTTTTTGAGGGACCTACGTAGTTAGCCTCTGATGGCTTTGACTACTTCGCCGCAGAGAGGGCGGACTCCTGATGGGAGTCCACGCGGTAAAGGGTTTTTACACTAGCATGCCCTATTGGGCCGACCTCGGACTTAGGACGCTAGGGGAGAATTTCAATCGAATTGGGTGATTTTTTTTGCTTCACAGTCCTCTTAGGATGAAATAACTATTTATTACACGTTATGTTTCATAAAAACCACGCTGGGTGAATATTTGAGGTTATGTGTCAAACAGTACTGATCTGCTAACATCTTTTCAAAGTTCAATTGACACAGACTGTAAGATTTATTTTATTATTATATTAGAGTACTTATTTTAAACTAAGGTAATAGCACTAGTTGTTGTCATAGGACCAGTAGTTGACAATAAAAATAACACGTTAAATATATTAAGTACAAAATGTCAACCATATTTATGAAATTTTAGTCCATTATGTCAACCACTAGTGCACTATAAAGTAAGAAACGGGATACCCCTTCAATCACCGACGCTCGTTTCAACGAATGTGTCGTTTCACCGAATTTCATTTAATTATAGCTTTTAGGTTATTTTAGGCATGGGTTACGTAGGTTAGGTTAGACCTGTGACCACCAAAAATGTATAATTTGGAAATGCCCGTCGATAAAATTAACATTCGGTGAAGTAATACATTGCATGAAATTAGTGTCAATGATTCAAAGGTCAACAAAACGGATGCAAATAGACTTTAACAATTTGTACTGGAATGACAGGTGTCAGGATTTACAAATTTCTTCTACTATATTTGCATCAGTTTCATGCAAAGAGAAACAACTAGTACTGTTACCTTGCTTATTCTCGCGGTGTTGCCAGCACAGAATCATATCGGCGGGAACCTCCATCGAGTAGTTTTTTTACTAAACTATTACAAAAATGTGATAGTACAATAATTCATTAATTATGGATGATACAGTATACATCAATTAATTATACAATTTTATAAAATAATCAACTCTGTATAGCTTGAGAAAAAAAACATCTTAAGATGGCAAACAGATTTTGGGTAAAAATTGGATCATTTTGCCAATATCGCTCACTACATTTTTTATTAACTATACATTTCCTATTGGTGTTTAGGCGATACTTCGGCGTTTTAACCGCTGCCATTGTCTTCATATTTTTACCATTATTATTTTTAGGTCATAAACAGAATTGCTATAAATCAAACCTTTCTAACCTTATTTAACCTTACACGTTATTTATTAAGAAAATTCTGAAAAGTCCATGGCTCCGGTGATATAAAAATGATGACTATTAATAATTATGTAAACAAAGACATTATGACTATTTTTTATATGAAACCACGGCTCCCATTGTCAATAATATAGAAGGTAAAAATGGCGGCGGTTGAAACGCCTTACTCGTATACATTATTGTTTATTTATATCTATCACTAAGTTAGCACCTAAAGTAACAAGATTCCAAATAATCAATGTTAAATCGATCGAAATCTAAACTAACATAATTCGAGAAATTATTTTACAATTTGATTTTATTTTTTAATATTTGTCATAGATCTCACCTAACCCAACCTTAAAGGTGAAAAACTTAAGTAAAGAACGTGTTATGTGTAGTTGTGTATAAAACTAATATGGAAATTATGTCAAGTTTAATATACAACGTATAAATTTCATACGGGCATATATTTTATCCAGAAGTAATTAACGATCATACAAAACATAAGAGAAAGATATTTTGTTACTTAACTTTTATTATTGAAGCGTAGTTATTTTTTTAAAGTTTGTCAAAGGAGCAATGTAACGCGTGCAATTTCCTATTACAAAACGAATTTCGAAGTGTGAGAGCGTCCATCAGTCGTCAATGTATTGTTTGTATCCAATTGCAAGGACGACACGTGGATAGTAAGTACCTATCTCAGGCGAGGGAACCGCCACGATTAAGGGTGAATTGCAAAAATATTATACATAGATAAGGGCCTAATTGATGTCAAAGTTTAATTGAAACAAAATAATTTTCCTTTGTGTAACGAAAATTAGTCATACAATTGTATGGTTAATCTTCGTTACACAAAGGGAAAAATATTTTGTTTCAATTAAACATTGGCATCAAAACTGTGTACAATATTTTTGCAATTCACCCTTAACAAGTAATTTAATTTAAAACGGAATAAATTAATGATCTTTCTTTTTGACTTTTATTGGAGAACCGTAATTTGGTGAATTTAAAAAAATTGCACACACTTTATTTTTTTCTTCCGATTTCAAAAAATAAATTCGTATTAGTAGGGACCGTCATTCTGAACAAGAAAAATATAATTCCCAATATGTCCCCAAAAAGATGTATAGAATTGACCGTTTTGTTACCTGAATTCAATACATTTCTTGGTAACAAAACGGACAATTTCATACATCTTTTTGGGGACATATCAGGAATTCTAATTTTCTTGTTCAGAGTGATGCTACATACAAAAGCGCATTTTTTCAAAATTTGGTGCGCAATTTTTTTTAAACCCCTTATTTATGACATGACGTATATGTAGATGCTTCAATTTAATTGGCGCAATGTGTGATACATTGCTTGCTGAATTATTTAGTAGGAAAAAATAAAATAGAACTAATGTTGGTGATACACAACTTTGTACGTTAATTGGGGTGTACTTTTTGTTATGTGCCCGTTACATGCATATGAAATTTACACGCTGTAGAATGTCGAACGGCCTATACATATGTTACAACTACATGGAAGAGGTTATTACTAAAGTTTTTTACCTACATAGCAATTAAATTATTTATAAAAATAAAAATCAATTACCGCGTGTATGAAAGATCATCACTGCAGATATTTTTTAAATTGTCTGGAAGAAAATTGTATGCAGGAAGAAATCCACCCGGGCGACGCCAGGTGCAAACAGCTAGTTTGATATAAAATAGATTGAGTGTAACAAACAGGACGTTCTTTTTTTTAAATTTATAGGCTAGATCTAGATTTGATTATAAATCTACAAGGTATCATTAAAATAGTTATATTTACAAATGTATAAACTTAAATACTATGCGAAGACAATGATATCATTATAATTTACAACAATACTGATTCCATTACAAAAGTATTAAAATGTCAAAATATAAAAGTGTGTAGAAAAAACTTGGGAACAATTCATTAATACGTGATAAAAATCACCGAGAACTTGTAAAGTACAGTCAGCTAATAAAATTACTCTAAATAAATAAATCTTTCTAAATCTTAAGGGACTGTGTAGCAAAAAAAATCCATACAAAATGCAATAAAGTTTTTCTCTCCTTAAACGTTGTCCGATTTTTACGATTTTTTTTCATGTTGTAGATATTATGAAAAACTAGGCCTTTTGTTTCGTTACCAAAAAATATTTATTGGAAAAAAAAAGGCGAAAAAGTACAGACCTAGTTTTTTATAACTCGTAAAACATATTAAAAAATTGTGGAAATCTGATTAACTTTAGGGAGTGAGAAAGGTAAGGGACCAAAAAGTTGGTCATGCTAACTATTCCGTCCGGTAGTCCGTTGTGACACGAAAGTTAGCCATATATTTGTAGGGATAATTTTCGTGTCACAACGAAACTTTTTTCACTTTTGTTGTTTGTATGGTTAACTACGCTTAATTATGGTCCAACTATTTGGTCCTTACCCTTATGGCTCTGAGCTAAATTTGTTTGCATTATTTTTGACAGCTACGCGATTTAAGCATCGCTTCACAATCCTCTTAAGTTAATGTATCAATGTTAATATAGTTGAATTGTATTTCAATAGCTCGATCACCAGAAAATTGCTTATTTTTAAGTTGACCTTCTGATCTTGGGTGTATATGATTTCATCGAAACACCGTTCATCAAATGTATCATTTCATCGAACGCTATTTTCTGCTGAAAGTATAATGTTTTCAGGGTATCTTAAACATCTAACCTAACCTACGTAATTAATGTTAAGATACCCTGAAAATATTATGGTTACAGCAGAAAATAGCGTTCGATGAAGTGATACATTTGATGTTGCTGTGTCCTTGCAAGGCGTCACATAATGTGATATGCAATAAATCATTTCATTTGTATAAATTGTTAAGCATATTTAACCCTAAAATGCATGTTTTTTTTGTAGCGTATTAGTTATAGATAATATATGTTGTGTTGTTACGTAGGATGTATCATGCATTAAAGAGTTAAATCTAGTCTTTACAAATGTCATTGACTGATTCATACCACAGTTGAATCCGCCCGTATGGGATGAGTTGTGACATAAGCAGGGATCGGAATTTTAGTTGGAAAACATAAGTGTCACAGTCTTTTATGACACGCTAGCCTACTTGGTAGTGACTCTGCCTCCGAGGCTAGGGGTCCTGGGTTCAAATCGCGGTAAGGGCGTTGTGTGAAGTTTTTGTGTGATTTGTGTGATGAGCACGAGTATTTATTCCTGAGTCTTGGATGTTTTCTATGTATTTAAATATATATTTCTCTATTTAAGTATTTTTATCGTTGTTTAGTACCCATAGTACAAGCCTAGAGCTCAGTTTGGGACTAGGTTAATTTGTGTGACATCGACATGTTCTTTTTAAATGTAAAAATAGGCTAGTTGATGTGAAACAGAATTTCTTTCTTTTTAGAAAACATCGATAACAAAATATTTCTTAGAAAATAAGAAATTTCTTATCCCTGGACTTAAGACAATTCGTTTGTCGAATTATGAACACAGCAATACAATCATAAAAGCTAAATTAATTGAGATTACATTGAAAACAGTCTAGCCATTAAGTACATACGAGTATATTGTTTCGTCACACGCCTATATATAACTTAATGAGCTGTTTAATAATGGAATGCAGTTACAGCGTCTTTTGCCACTACTTAATAACACAGGTACCAGATTATACCACACAGCCGACTATAAAATACGCTGACGGCTATAACCTCGTAATACCCGGGTGTGCTAAGGAGTTACATAATCATGACAATTTAGTTTAAACTATATACTGAGTAGTTATTTTATATTTCAAAATTGAAAATAGCATTTGTAAAGGCTCAGGATATCGAACTTTATTTACGTTTTAGTAGATTAAATTTCTACACAAAAATCGGTGGGCCTCACGACTATAATATAACGTAGTAGACTATTATAAAGATAGCATACACGACGGCTACAAAAGCATAAACAAACGACTCTAAAGGTGGTACGAATTAGAGCAGCCTCGGGTTGAGGCACGCACGGCTCACCAATTTTGCTCAACTTCGTACGCGTTCACGCGCTGTGCGCGAGCAGCGAGCGAGCAGCGCGAGCAGCGAGCGAGCAGCGCGCGGCGAGCCGTCGAGAGTAGGTCTTTTGACCATGCTCAAAGGCGCCTCAGTAGACAACTTTATTTTAGTAAACCGATGAAAAACCAACCGGCCTTCATAGGCTATATTAATAAAATGATATGGATTGGTGAACTAGGCTATTAATTAAACTATGGCGCCCGCCTGGCCAATGCTAATACATCATTAATGCGAACGTTTTTTCGTGCTGTGTGCTATTATTATTATCATGTGTGAGTTATAATCGTGCGTGCGTTATTATAGCCGTCTGTGTGCTATTATTATCATATGTGATTTATAATCGTGCGTGCGTTATTATAGCCGTCTGTGTGCTATTATTATCATATGTGATATATAGTCATGTGTGCGTTATTACAGCTGTGTGCTATTATTATTATTATCACATACGTGAGTTATAGTGCATGCGTTATCATAACCGTCTGTGTGCTATTATTATCATATGTGATTTATAATCGTGCGTGTGTTATTATAGCCGACTGTGTGCTATTATTATCATGTGTGAGTTATAATCGTGCGTGCGTTATTATAGCCGTCTGTGTGCTATTATTATCATATGAGATATATAGTCATACGTGCGTTATTATAGCTAACTGTGTGCTATTATTAGTATTATCATATACGTGAGTTATAGTGCATGCGTTATTATAACTGTCTGTGTGCTATTATAATCTTTCGAGTATTATTAGTCGTTTGCGATATTATGGTTGCCTGTGAGTTATTATAATCGTATTTGTCGTATTGTGAGTTATTGTAATCGTAATCGTAATTGTCACTGTTATTATAGGCGTGTATATTGTCTATTAAAATCTAGGTTATTATTGATGTCTGTGTATCACAGTTGGCCGTGCCATATTATCTGCGCAACTACAGTCCCCGTGGTGCTCTAGACCCTGCGGTCCGCTCTCCTGGCCCGGCTAGAGCTGCACGCGCACGATGGGCCCGTGCTGCTGGTCGGCCAGCCCGTGCACGCGGCGCGCGTGCGCGCGCACCTTGTTGGGCTTCTCGAAGCGGTGCGCGCACACGGGGCACAGGTAGCCGTACCGGCGGCCGGTGTGCGCGTTGTGCTTGTGGATTTGCAGGAACTTGCGCGACTTCAGCCGCTTCGGGCACATGTCGCACTGGACGGGCGTTTCGTTGTTATTTATTTATAAACATCGGTACAGTAAGACCACAAATATAAGTTACGCCGGCAATCTTCGTCCACGCAGAAAGGTGCTCACTAATGCCGAAGATAAACGAACGTAAAAATCAATTCAATACAAACCTTGTCGTGTTACGCGTAGAATATGAAATGACAGTTAAATTCGTGCTTTGTCGCTCATGGCGATTAGCGATTATCGCTTAGCGCTCGTGAGTCTCAGCTTGTGTACGAATGACAACTGACGCGACGCTAAATAAAATGGCGGTCGACGGCGTCGCTGCAATGGCTGCCGAATATTTGACCAATAGCCGTCGAAGTTTTACCCGCGCAAACGTACTGCCTTATAATTGGCCAAAATATTTTCGCGCGTTCTAAAAAAATGCTTTCTACGCAGGTACATCGTTGTAACTTATATTTGTGGTATTACTGTATCAACGTTTAACTTTCATGGCAGAGTAACATGGAGATAAACGAATACATCTGGTATTGTGAACCTTTATTTTTTACAAACAAAAAGAAAGACGCTAAAATGTATTAAAGGTTTGAATAAAATACTAAAATTGTTTCATGGATTTTACTGTCAACCTTTGACGTCTGATTATATACGTTTTAAATGACTAAATGACCTTCCCACACTGACTGAGGTTAAGGAAAGGTAAGTCAAGTACTGAAAATATTGATACATTTTTTATATACACGTGATCTTATTTCAACCTCTTTGCTTTTAGACAGTTGGTTTACGATTCGAATAGTGTTACAACCAGGTCTTTCTTTAACACATTATTTAATTAAAGATAGATTCGTCTGCTATTTTGGTGTTCAAAAAACACAGAAAATAAACGTTTATTCATTAAACATTTTTGATATATAATTTCTATTTTTGCTACCCTTATCGGGTGCCATGAAAGTTGAACGTTGATACCGATGTTTATTTATTTAATAGTCAAGGTACACGGTCAGTTTGTGTGCAAGTTTTGGTGTAGTTTACATACATACATAACATCACGGTTTTTTTTATTCTGGACCGACTAGCGATTGACCTAGGATGGAGCTCGCTGGTTCTGTAGAAACCTATTAATTAAGTCTATTCTTAGGTATGGTATTATTATCGTATTGGCCGTGTAACCACACGGTGTGCGTGTAGTGCGAGTGGAGGAATGGAGTGCCATGTCTTCCCGTGGATGTCATAAGAGGCGACTAAGGGAATGCTGTAGTACTGTTAGGCGATGGGCTTGCAACCTGTCCCTAATACACTAGTAAGCTTCTTGGCCTGATTGTGCAAAATGTGGTTACAGAATTATCAACAAGTCTTTTTAGAGTAACCCCACTCTGGGAATGAAGGCGTGATGTTATGTATGTATTCTTACGTTCAACTTAAGATGGCGCCGAGCGTCCAGTGGCGCCCTCACTAATTATATTGTGTTTTCCAACAAACCAAAGTATTATCTTAAAATCAAAGAGTGCTTTACTGTTGTACAAATGAATACGCAATGTATAGCGAATATGACATAACTTAACAACAATCGAACTATGAGTGAGCAACTTAACGGAGAAAAGTGGCCACCTTTTTCCGTTAAGTTGACTACACAAAGGTTGAAGGTTATTAAACTGTGTCATGTATGCTATATGTTGCGTATTCATTAGTACAACAGTAAAGCACTCTTAGATTTTAAGATAATGCTTTAGTTTATTAGAAAACACAATAAAACTAATGAGGGCGCCGCTGGACGCTCGGCGCCATCTTAAGTGACGTGTCTTTGGGCAACGAAAAGTAGAATAGCCCGTGTATTCGCGAGGTTCTTGTGCTATAGGTTAGTGTGGCGGGTACCTGGAAGTTCTTCTCCGGCAGGTGGATGGCGATGTGCTGCACGAGGTTGGAGCGGCGGTGGAAGGCGGCGCCGCAGTGGTCGCACACGTAGGGCCGCTCACCCGTGTGCCGCCGCTCGTGGATCTAGCCGTGAGGATCGATGACGTACCGTTTTTCACTTGTTTTTAGGGTTTCGTACCCAAAGGGTAATAAAAAAAACACTGAAAAGTAGTAGGTATTAATATTTTGATCCAAGTGTCGTCGCGGAGGCGTAAGGGCTTATTGTTTGATAAGTAGGTAGTTAACTGAACGCTGTCACTAACTGAACTGACACGTCGGGGCCGCTAAGTAAATGAAATAATATAAAATGCCCCAGCTACTAAGCGGTCCCCGACATGTCAGTTCAGTTAGTGACAGTGTTCAGTTAACTACCTACTTATCAAACAATCAGCCCTTACTCCTACGCGACAACGCTTGGATCAAAATATTAAAACCTACTTAAAATTAAACTTATAGGGCCAATACTTATTATTTTTACTTTTTAGTGTTCTTTCATAGATTGTTTTGAGTCGGGTGAAGGTGAGGGGGGGATTTTTACGCTTTTTAAACTTTTTTGTATGTGTGGCATCGTAGCTCCTAAGCGGATGAACGGATTTGGATGCAGGTATTTTTTAATAAAGCTACATTAATCGGGATGGTTCTTAGCAAGATTTAATGAAAATTGGTTGTGCCGTTTAAGAGATATCAGCTCTGAAAGTAGGTGTCACCATTGTATCAGAGGCTTTTAACCCCCTAAAAGCTCAATATCTCAAAAATATTTTTATAATTATAAAACATGTCTAAGAACCAGTGCTAGAAAATCTACTTTCAAATAAAAAAAACCGCATCTTAATCGGATCATGCGTTTAAGAGCTACGGTACCACCAATAGACAGACGCACACACACTCACACAAACTTACACATCAAACTTACAACACCCCTCTTTTTGCGTCGGGGGTTAAAAAGGGAAACAAATTGTTACCACCGGAGGCTCCAGAAGCCGGGATTTTCGTGGCACTTTTCAATAACGCTAGTGATTTCCCGTTTATAGACTTCCGTTCTGCCCTGCTAAGCCAAATAGCAGTATGTCAAATAAGTCTCCTGTAGCAATCAAAACCTTATTACTAACAAGAGAAGATTGAATCTACTTTGGCTATTGAATCTGACATACTGTGTTTTAGCTTAGGAGGGCAGCGTTAGACATTGACGCACTTTTAGAAGCCTCGCACATAAAGCCACTAGTGACGACCGCATCAGAATGACTAGTGGTTGCCACAAGTTGCGGACGCATTTTTCCATACATTTTGGGTCCCCGCACATAAGGATACCAGTCGCCGCCACTTAACGCGACCTAATGTGGTCGCCACTAGTGGCTTAATGTGCGAGGGCTCTTAGATATAGGATGGTTGCAAACTAACATTGCAACACCCCCATGACAGATTGTAGCCGATTCTCAGACCTACTGAATATGCACACAAAATTTCATAAGAATCGGTTGAACCGTTTCGGAGGAGTATGGGAACGAACATTGTGACACGAGAATGTTATATATTAGATATTATTTATTTATTAACACTTTTACACCACATATCCAGTAAGTGTAGCTAAATAGAAATCCTGATTATGTTACTGTAAAAGAAATTCAGAAGAAAATTAACGCCGAGCCACATGCATATTTGAAGAACAGTTTACCAATGTCAACGATTACGTATGCTCCAATGACGTCAGTAGACTGTGAACGAACTTTTTCAATTCATAAATGGGTCCTAAATTCACAAGTAAAAATTTGGAAAAAATTGGTCACTCTTTATTATTGGCGAAACTGATTTATTTTTCTCGAACCGGTCGACCGGAATGTCAATCAATAATAAAATTGACGTTGAATAAATTATAGTATAATAAATCTAATAATATTTTTCACTAACAATATACCTAAGGAAGTCTCTGCTGTACGGAACAGGGTTATGTTTAGAAAATGACGGGCATTTGTCCGATCCATGATGATAAACATACCTGGGATAACTCGTGGCAAGTTCTAGGGATTTGATATCGATAAAAAAGATGTCGATGTAATTAAATACTGGTTATGACACCATGAAAAAAGTAAACAGTCTTATAAAAGGTGAGGAAATTTCAATAACCAACATAAATGAGAAATTAGCTTTGAGTCATTATAAATATTTAAAGAATGCCCCGTTGACCACTGTGGTCGTTGATAGAACGTTTAGCAGTTTAAAGTGGATATTTTCATCTAGACGGCAATCATTAATACCATCGAATATGGGAAAAAAATATTGAATGTATTATGAAAACTATTTTAAAATAAATATATAAATAGGTACAAGTTTTAATTAGTTTCGATTTTTATTTAAAAATGAGGAGAAAATGAGTAATATTCATTTATGTCGCATTAAATTGAGATTTTGGCAGTGGCATCGATATATTTTTTGTCGATAAAAAATTTTGCTACGTCACTTGCGTATAGATGCCCCGAGATATCCCAGGTATGATGATAAATAATGAAGAGTTGGTAGCTGACCGTGAGCGCCTCCTTGGTGGCGGAGCTGTACTCGCAGTAGGCGCACTTGTGGATGCGGCCGAGCCCGTGGCGCGCGCGCTTGTGCTCCTGCAGCTGGTTGTTGTTGCGGCAGCGCTTGCCGCACGCCTGCGCACACGCACATATGAATGAATGAATGAATGAATGAATGAATGAATAAATGAATGAAATAATTAATGAATCGTTTATTCACAAGAACATATGGTAAGTAATACAGATCTTAAAATTGGTATACATAGCTTCCCAAGATATATTCAGCCGAGTCAGGCATGTGAAAGTTAAATTAAACATAATAATATAAAATTGTAATGTTATAAGTTAAAATAGATTAAAATTAAACATTAACAAAAAATTAGATGTCATATAAAATAAAATTAGAATTACATTAAATATGTCTATCAATATATCTCAGGTCAAGTTAACTAAATGTAATAACATGTCAGTATTTAAAACTTAAACATTAAGAATTCATTTATGCTATAAAAACAATTGTCACTTAAGATTCTGTATAATTTTATTTTGAATTCGCTATGGCACAATGATTAATTGTTGACGACACCACCGAGCGGCACCCCTGGGGGTGTGGTTAGTAAACATCATATGTTAACGACACTACCAGTGATTAGTGTTGAGCAATATCGAGAAAAAATAAAACTAAATTTATTATGATAGTCAAAGTGTTATAATAATAAAGAATAATACATTACAGTTGTTAAGCCTACTTTGTACTTGTTGTAAGCCCGACAAATTTTAGTTACTACGCAGTTGTTCTAGGGCCCTTAAGACCCTCCGTACCCGACATTACCCCTGGTGGTACGTTGGGTATTTTACAGTTAAACGATACCACTGACTAATAGTGGTGGCACTGATGGCAAACATCTCTAATAGAATACGTAGGTAGGTTTATACTGTAATTCTATGGAACTTGCTAACTATGTAAACAAACAATATATTGAAATTGACATCTAATGTCGATTTTAGTATGGCGGCTTGTTTACATAGTTAGCAAGTTCCATAAAATGACACTTTATGTTATGTTAGTTTTGCAGCAGGCCCGGAGGGCCAAACAGATACAGATACAGATACAGATACAGATACAGATCTTTATTGGTAAAAGTACATTTTACAAGTCATAATTTGCAATTACAATTAACTTAAATTAAATTAGGTACACAAGTAACACATTAGGGTGCCAGATCCTTCTGAGTGTGCAAAAACTCGTCAATTGAGTAACATGCCTGTTCCATAAGCAATGATTTAAGCTTGCTCTTAAATATACTATTGCTGGTTGAGTTTTTTATATTAGTCGGGAGCACGTTGTATAGGGTGGGCCCCACGATGCTAAACCACCCAGAAATAGGAGCTCCACAGTAACGGAGCTCCGTCGACACCGTTTAATTTCAAATCAATAACCTGTCGACGGAGCTCTGCTTACGCGGAGCTCCTGTCTCGTCGGTTTGGCCCTCCGTCCGGGCCTGCTGCAAAACTAACATAACCTAAACCTACCTACGTATTTTGGCCTAATGTTAAGCGGGAAAATTGTAATCGCAATCAGTGTCTCAGCCCTGTGGTAGAGTCGTTATCAAATGATGTTTGTCAACGACACCCCTAGGGGTGCCGTTGGGTGGGGTCGTCAACAATGAATCGGCACAATGTCTTCAATGCAGGCGGGATTTTACTATAAACTTTGATACACATATTATATGCGCTTTTGTTCCTGAGTACTAGTTTATAACCACAACTTCAACTTTCAAGTTTATGTATTCACCAAACAGACAGACCAAACCTTATGGTATAATAGGGAACATGCATATGAAAGAGAAGGGTCACTGTTTAAAGTCTGTACACGATAAAATCCGGGCATGCATGCTATGGTGTAATTTTTTAGTTAATGCAATTTTTCTAGCAGCACTTTTCTGATGATTCAGTGGTTACCTATATGTATTAGTGATGGATACTAACTACATAATAAAAATTAAGAGCGTCTGTGACTTAGACCATTATAAAATCCACGGTATCAATATTTACTTGTACACGGTCTTATGACAGTCTTTAAAAAAAAATCTTCAGAAAATTCTCCTGTTCAAAACATTTTATTATTATAAACTAGCGACCCGCCCTCGCTTTGCTCCGGATTAAAGTATTATACATATAAACCTTCCTCTTCAATCACTCTATCTATTAAAAAAACCGCATCAAAATCCGTTGCGTAGTTTTAAAGATTTAAGCATACATAGGGATATAGGGACAGAAAAAGCGACTTTGTTTTATACTATGTAGTGATTATACAAGCCAAATTATACCTTATTACATTATCTTTTCACAAAAATAATGGTGCCTCCCCTACACGTAACGTGGGGATGTATTATTTTTCTCGTGTACCCTATAGTGTGAAGTGTCGTTGGATAGGTCTTTCAAAAATATTGTGGGTTTGTGGGAACAGTTTTTCGAGTAAGTAAGCCGTTTATGAAATATTAAGTTAAAAAGCGATATTTTTTTTTACACTCAACTGCCAACTCGTCTTTTGTTCATACAACTTCTTACAAATATAACTTCTTAAACCAGAGAGTAACTTCGAAAACACTTCCAATTTTGTTGTAAATTGTTCAAATTGGATCAAATTGGCCAGCAAATATATTTTATAGCTCGTAACTCTGTCTAAAGGACCAAAAAAGATGTGGCGCCCCTTTATCTTTGAAGCATATCGATCAAAAAAATCGGAAAAATTCCTGACCTAAAGATAATTATTAATATTTTACGAAAAAAAATTGTATTCAAATCTCACTAGAAATAGACCTGTTGCATAGAAAATACTCACTTGAGACTAAACACTTGATCGGTTTTTTCTCCCTGCTGCGACTGTAACGCGGCTTACCTCGCACACGCAGTAGTTGGTGTGGAACCGCAAATGCGCCTTGTAGGTGGCCTTCATCCGGAACTGCTTCGAGCACGTCGGGCAGGTGTACGGGGAGCCGGCAGCGCGCGGCTTCTTCAGGTCCTGCACAACGGGTGAACAGGACATGAACATTACAATTAAATGGATAAAACAAACATAACCAATGATCGGAATAGGTAGTGCAATTTCGCGAGACTTCAGTGCGTAAGTTTAGTATGGATATAGCTTGTAACCCCGGGATTACATTCGCAGTGTCAAAGTTTGTGTTTAATTCAAAAATGTTATTAAAATATGATTTTATCGATTATTTTGGTAGTATAGAATATCGCATTGACGAAATATGAAATGACAAAACGTAAAAAAAAGTATTTACAATAACATTATTTTTTTAGATTTTTCGCATGTTCCCATTTAACTTCAATCAAGGTCATGTCAAGAAAATATTCTGTGAAATAATACGAGTCCCGGAATCTGGGGTCTTATCCATATTGAGTATAATGTTTAAGGTCATTCACCCGAAATTGCACTACCTATTCCGATCACTGAACATAACACCACGCCTTCATTCCCAGTGGTGTAGACAGAGCTACAGAAATACCAAAAAGTCTAAAGCTGGGTACGAATCTGAGCGGCTCAGCCTGAGGCATGCTCGCCCTGCGCGGCGAGCTGCTCGCGACCCAAATTGTTGCACATAAACATGCGCGGGTGAGGCAGCGTACTTGACGCGAGCCGTCATTTCAAAATGGCGTCTGACACGATGACAGCCGCGGCTCCGTTTATCATAATTCACCGAATTATTAACAAAAAGAAGAAGGAATCGCCTCGGTAGTGGAACGGCTCAGCAACTTTATTAAATTTGTACGCGCCTCGCCCACAGACAAGTTCTAACTCGTCGTTCGGCCCGCGGCACGCTCAGATACTCGTCAAAGTTACGCGAGGCACGCACACCGAGGCGCCTTTGAGCACGGTCAAAAGACCGACTCTCGACGGCTCGCGGAGCGCCGCTCGCCCGCTACTCGCGCACAGCGCGTGAGCGCGTACAAATTTGAGCAAAATAGGTGAGCCATGCATGCCTCGACCCGAGGCTGCTCTAATTCGTACCCACCTTAAAAAGACGTGTTTATAATTATGTAACCACATTTTGCACAATCAGGCCAAGAAGTTTACTTGTGTATTAGTGTTGTGGCGGTTAGAGACGCCCAAGAAAACGCTACCGCTTATGAGCTTGGGAAACCTCACATCACGCCACCGCATCGTGCATCTTTTGTCCAGAGCGGGCCATTCCTTTTCCAACCGCCGATTAGCGCGCGCGCATACAACCTTTAGTATTGTGTCACTCTCGAACGTTCCGTTCCTCTTCATACTTATTCGTGTATTCATTCTATTCGTTTTGCTTGCGTATACCTTTCCATCTCCAACTTCATACCTCTATCACTTCTTGACGACACGTTGGCATAGTTGGGAGTGAACCTGTCTCTGAAGCCTGCGGTCCTGGGTTCAAATCCCGGTAAGGGCAGATATTTGTGTGATGAGCGCGAATATTTGTTCCCGAGTCTTGGATGTTTTCTAGGTATTTAAGTATGTATTTCTCTATATAAGTATGTTTATCATTGTCTAGTACCCATAGTACAAGCCTAGAGCTTAGTTTGGGACTAGGTCAATTTGTGTGAGATTGTCCCTGATATTTATTTATTTATTATTCTATCTTTCTTCCAAGTCTATTTGTAAACTCTTTCTGTTAAATTAAATTACTACTTATTACGCTGCGTTTTTTTAAATTTTCGCATCTCCGCTATTGCATTACATGCCAGTTTCAACGCCGTAACTGTTACTGTGTAAGCCTTTATTCCCTTAGTCGCCTCTTACGACATCCACGGGAAGACATGGAGCTGCACTATTCTAACCTGGCAACCACACGGGAAATAGATAAAGACCCGGATAAAACGGCAAACGTTTTCAGACCTGATTACTTTTATACAAGTGATATTGAATGATATTGAATGGATGAATTTAGGATTAATAAATTTTAATTAATATTTTATGAAATGTCCCCTTTTGCCCGTGTGGTTGCCGGGTTAGAATAGTGCCACTCCATATCTTTCCGTGGATGTCGTAAGAGGGAATGAGGGCTTCTAGTACTGTTAGGCGATGGGCTTGCAACCTATCAGTAATACACTGGTAAACTTCTTAGCCTGTTTATGCAAAATGTGGTTACACAATTACCAACAACTTTTTTTGCAGTTGTTGGTATTTCTGTAGCTCTGCCTACCACTCTGGGAATTAAGGCGTAATAGTATGTACGTATGTCCCCTTCTTTACTCAATTGTTAATTGTCATCAGTTTTTTTTTATATATTGACACTTTATGTAAGCAACGAAATTGAACTTGGCTTGGCTTGGCTGTGCAGGGTCCGTCCGGATCGCTACCACCATCTTATCCATTAACCATCCGCCAAGCAACAGTGTTCGCATTGTTGTGTTCCGGTGTGGGGATAAGACAACCGGTGAAATTACTAGCATAGAGGCATTCCATCTTAGTCCTCAGGGTTGGCAGCGCATTTAAGGACTTAGGATTATAATCTTGAGAATTCAAATGTCTATGGGTCTCAGATTTCACTTACCATCAGGTGGCCTGAGTGCTCGTGTGCCTTCTCCTTAACATAAAAAAAAAAAAAAAAAAAAGTAATAATTGGCAGAAATTTTTCATGTATCTTCCTAAACTACATTATGCACTTTATATTATGTATAGTTAATTTATTTTAATTTTAGTTAAAATTTAACCATTATAAATTCAGTTAAATTATTCTTATGAGTGCTGTATACGCCTGTTATTAGTGTTACCAGTAGAATAAGCAAAATTGTAATATCATTTAAAATGTATCTGTGTAAACACGGTTGGTGTATCAATAAATAAATAAATAAATAACTAGTCGTAAGTATAGCTATATTTTAAACACAATGTATTTATTGTTAAATTGAAATAAACAACTATGAACTATGAACTATTCATCCTAGCTAACCTTTCGACTGACATTTACTTGCCGCTGCCACGCTTTCAATTTAAAGCGCTTCTCTGGGAGTGCCAGAATCTGGCAATTATGAATATTCGTTATCTTCAACACAATAATGCAGTTTAATGGAGCTGCCAATATTCCACAGATGGGGCATATAAATTTAAACGTGGATACGAATTAGAGCAGCCTCGGGTTGAGGCATGCACGGCTGACCTATTGCGCGAGCAGCGGTCGAGCGGCGCGCGGCGAGCCGTCGAGAGTCGGTCTTTTGGCTCGCGAGCAGCTCGCCGCGCAGAGCGAGCATGCCTCAGGCTGAGCCGCTCAAATTCGAACCCAGCTTAAGATCGCAGCCACAGGGACATCTGTGGCAGGTGCCAATATGTGGCATCCCCACAGACAAGAGGATAAGAACCATCTCGGTTAAACTAGCTTTCTGTAAAAAAACCTTTTTCAGGGAGCTACGAACCAGGTCATTTTTTTCCACATTGTTTTCTGATGCAATATTTTATTTCAATTATTTAATTACCTGCTTTATTTTTGGTTTCTCTTCTATGTCTTCACTATAATCAATATCTTCCGGACCCTTCTCATCATGGCAATCATTTTGAAAATCATCAAATGAACAATTATACTCAAACCTCTCCAGTTTCTCAATCTTCTGTTTGATATTCTGTACTTGCGGACTCTTTATTTTAACAACGGTCTTACGGGATACTTTAGATATTGACTTTTTCTTTGGTTTGAGCCCTTTAGACACATTAAGGAGTGACTTTTCGGCTTTCTTGCTTGTTCTCCGGAAACGTAATGCGATATTCATTTTTTCTATGCAATTTGAGCACATTTTTTGTGATAGACCATCATTTTGTTTTATCTGAAACAAATGCATAATTTTTAATAAAAATACTAGTTTTTCTTTGCGACTATCATCACAGAAGTTTATTATATTTTTACATTGTGCACATTTTTTTTATTTCAGGATAAATACTTAATCGCATTTCATTTCAATTTTGATTCATTCAACAGATTTAACTTTTCAACCTCGCGAAAGACCGGAGGAAGTATGGGGAGCTGACTGCCAACCTTCACTAGTTGGAGAGGCACTACAAGAAGAAGAACAGATTTAAAAGTGGTAAACACCAAGGAAACATAAATTATGTTTTTTATGTACAATATCAAAGGAGTTGATGGAGGTACTATGTAGAGTTGCCGCGAATACTCGCTATTATTCGGTATTCGGCATTACTCGTCATTTTTTTGATATTCGTCGAATACCGAATAATAGCTAGTATTATTCGGCATTCGGCGAATAGTCATCTAAAATAAACTTTTATCGAACAAAAAAACTAATGAGTTAAAAAACGTCAACAGATGTCGAACATCAAATAACAGATCTGATGCATGCCGCCTATCCTAAACACAAGCGTATTGATTGAGCGGGAAATCCCCTACAATAACAAACGCTGGGTTGTACAAAACGGGGTATTCCCCGTAAACTATGTACAAGAAAAGGGTTGCCACTTGCCAGCAAATTTACTACATATATAGGTATGTAGGTATGTATAACATGAAACAGATTTTTTTTAACTTTATTTTTTTCTTTTGCTCACAACCTTAGAAGAAATTAGATATATTTTTAATGTGTTTAATATTTTTTTTATGTCGAATAGTAATGTTGAGTTATTCGACTATTCGCCAAAGTGAATGGCGATTAATCGGTATTCGACTATTCGCTATAATCACTATTCGCGGCAACTCTAGTACTATGTCTTATGTGCAGGGAAACAAATCGTCACTACTTTGAAAAAACCTTGTATCTCATATTTTCTGATGTAGGATTTTAAACTTAAATGTGAAGAGTTTAAGATCGTACATTACGAAATATGGGATACGAGGTTTTTTCAAAGTAGTGACGAAATACTTCTATGAAATACTCAACTCACTGCTACGTTTTTTCAACCTGAAAAAAAAAACTAACCGCGGTACGAATATTAGGAACAGCTCTATAAGCATAATGCTTAGCTGCTAAATTTAATAAAGGTATGTAGATTATAGCTTTTTAGAAATAATACCAATATACCAAGCAAGTTTGACGGCACATTTAGCATAGTTGGTAGTAACCCTGCCTAGCTTGCCGTCCCAGCTAAGAATCCTGGAAGCAGTAAATATTAGTGTGACGAGCACAAGTATTTTGCTCTAGAGAGTAGTCTGGCTCTGTTTTGTATTTATTTAAGTATATTTATCATTGTCTACACCTAAAGTTCCATTTTGAACCAGGGATTGTAAAACTGGTTTTATTCAATACCTGTACTTATATTGTCAAATTATTACCGCTAAAAAAAAACCTTTAGCCTTTAATACCTATATTTGAATTAGAGGTATTGTTGTCACTCCGCTTTTGTTTTTATTGCTATGTATACACTATTTACAGTACTAAATACCTGTAATCAAGTGAGATAGCAATTAGACTTTAATTAACTGTGATTTAAGACTTGTCTAAGGCGAATCTAAGTTTTTTGTAAGAGCACCAAAAACATTTACATACAAATAAACAAATATACAAATGAACGAGTATATTGACTCTGACAGGTCTGTATATAAAAAAGAGGTATTGTTGACAATTGGCAATAATATACTTGAATACTGGTATTCATTATACCGCTAATCAGAGCTTTAGCAGAATAAATAGTGAAAGTCAATTATAACCGGCTATACCTCATTTAAATCTGGTAGGCAGAATACTGGTAACAATCCCTGTTTTGAACTAGATTAATGTTTGACATTGTTCCCTAATATACTGTATGGTGGAATAAATTCACACTAAAGACACGGCCTAGTTGGCAGTGACTCTGCCTTTGAAGCAAGCGGTCCTGGGTATTCAAGTATATATTTCTCCATCTAAGTAAGTTTATCGTTATCCAGTACCCATAGTACCTACAAGCCTAGAGCTTAGTTAGGGACTAGATCAATTGGTGTGACTGTCCTGTGATATTTATTTATTTATTTCATGTATGTAAGTCAAGTAATACCTCTAAGCCGGTGACCAGTTTCAGTTCGTCAGACCGTTTATTCTCCATCCCGTCGTTATAAAATATAGAAATCAGGTCGTCTGTGCTCAGGCAGGTCCTGCAACAGACCGAGAGCGTGTCTGGCTTCTTTTCTGCTTTTAAAACCTCTTTGGCTCGAAGACTGCGCCTTTTCAAGCTCATTCTGTTTAACAAAAGTACCGCAAACATTTTGTTTTACACCTTGATAAACGGCATTGGGTTTATTTATGGACTGTTTTATTGAATCGGAGAATTGGCATGCAAGTTATGTTGTGATAAAGAACATTAGTTTAGTTAAGTATAATTATTATACGATTTTACTTCATTCCGGTGGTATAACATAAATAAATTCTCGTCAAATGTTTTGATAATTATGGCCACAGAGTATAATATAAATATTAAGGTGTACAAAGTGCACAGATTATAATTTGTGCACACTTAAAAAAATACTGTTATATTATTGTTGGAACAAATCGATGTGTGTCATTGCACGGCGAACAACGTTTTGAAGCGAAGTAAAGTAACCGTGAGTGACGTTGCTTATGTTTTTTATCCCTTTCTTTAGCGTGATCTTGAGTTTTTGAGAAAGGGACAAAAAACATAAGGAACGTCATTCAAGGTCACTTTTCTCCGCTTCAAAACATTGTTCGCCGTGCAATCTCCAGTGTCATTCTCATTATAAGCTTTTTGGCTAAAGCTAAGTTTCAAAATCTGTTAAACTAGTTTGCTTATACAGGATGTTAGGTAGGTCGTGTTCCAAATGAATACGGCGGGTAGGTAGGATCACTTGCAACACACTTTAGGCTAATTAACACTCATCCTGCACACGGTGTTTTTTTTTTTTTAAATTTTATTTCGTTATTTTCCTAAAGGTCACAGTTGTATTTGTTTTATTTCTAATGCATGCTTATTCTATCAACATCTTATTAGTAGGTACCATAGAAAACAAAAAAAAAGATATGAAAAAATAAAAGTTGTCAAGCTCCACTTTACGGCACAATAAAAAAAAATAGAAGCTTCTCGGATCTTCCAATTTCACAAAAACTTCTCCAATTTATGACCACTCTAACGGTATCCCACATGTCTAGAATCAATATCAAAAAATGGGTTCACTCTAAAATAGTGGTCAGTACATTCAGCCTGTTAAATTAAGGTTCTTTTTTTGGTCTTAAGTTTGCGTATTGAATATCGTTAAAAAATAATTAACGGTGAAAATAAGTTTTTATCATTGTAGATAACTTTTAATGTTTTTTTTTATGTATGTATGTATGTATGTTCCACTCTAGCGCCGTTCCTAATGAACCGATTTTGACAAATGAGGTGTCTATCGATTTGTCTTTTTTGTGTGTGGTTAAAGGCTATTCTGTTTTATTTTAAGTTAAACATGGCGGCTGGAAATTAAATAAAAATGTAATTAATAGACTTCGAGGACTATCTAGCGGGTAGTGGCGGTACTACGCTTGTGATATGTCCAGCAATTAGTTCTGCTATCGGATGGTAGATGGCGTAGGTAAGCAATGTTTGTGTCGTTTGTTACAAGACTATATACGACAAATGTATAATTATTTTCAGAATGACGGTATTACTTGCCAAAATCCATAGTTCTTGGTCTACGGGAAATACCTATACTATGTCGCTAATTATCAATCTAATAGCCTAGAAAACATTAGTTTTCAACTACTCCGATAGATGACGCTCACAGGCAATGAATAATAGTTCCGCTACCGGATTGTAGATGGCATAGGTAAGCAACGTATGTGTCAGTTTTTTTCAAGTATGTACCGAAAAAGTACCAAGCATATAAAATAACGGGGCGCTTTAGCTTTCAAGAGCCGAGCCACAGACTACTAAGAGATACTACGTAGCCGAGCGCTCCGCGTGATAATTAAAACTTCATATGTTAAGAAAAAAATACACGACAATTATTTCGTCTATGCAGTTATTCCTCTCTTTCATAGCACCTTTCAGAGAGCGTACGAAAGAAAAATGCATGTTCCCTATTATTTACATCCAATCAGCTGACTGTAAGGCACCCCACAGAAGATCAATATATTTGTGCAATCACACTGATTGCCCAAACTTTTTGATCGTCTAAGGCTATGATTGAAGTTTACGCAATCATTTTATAAAAGTTTGACAGAGTTGAATTTTGTTTGTGCCATCACGTGTGATTGTGTTGTCTGTAGTGATTGCTCAATTTACCGTTTTATTATTTCTTCTTTAATTAAATTATCAGCGGTA
This sequence comes from Acleris holmiana, assembly GCA_949316455.1. Lineage (NCBI taxonomy): Eukaryota > Metazoa > Arthropoda > Insecta > Lepidoptera > Tortricidae > Acleris > Acleris holmiana. The sequence goes on along the minus strand of OX438789.1, from coordinate 3,104,064 downwards.
TTGCTATTGCCGGTAACATTCGGGGAGGGAAGATGGCCGATTGAAAAATGCCCGGTTTTTACTTTTGATTTATTCTGTTTACTGATTTACTCTATTCACTTGACATTGGCGAAATCACTGTGTGGACCGCCATTTAATAAAAAAGAAGAAGAAATTATCAGCGCAATTGCAGCAGCCAAATCCTGGTTCATCAGACATCTTTCATAATATCTCAATGTAGCTGTTTTTCATGTGACGTTGAGCCTGATAACTCAGTTTTAGTTGTTAATAGATCATGGACCATAGATCATAATGACTGATGATTGACTCAATCAATTGACACGTGTAGGGACAGAACCTGTTTCAATCATATACGATTGCGCAAACATTTTGTAGGTCTGTGGGGGGGGGGGGGGGGGCAATAAAATAGAAGAGAATCTAGGGTACGCAATAAAATACACATTATTATTTAATCTTTATTTAAAAAAAAACGTATTTACAAAAAGTACATTACGTAGATACAACTTCATGGACAGGGGTTGTAGGTACATTATTATGATAATTCCATACAATGTCTTACGCCGGGGCTGCATCTGTGGGATTCGTCGAATATTCGCGTAGGTTTTTGTCCGTTTCGAAGTTAAAAGAGAGACGCCGCGAAAAGAAATCTGCCAAATCCCGTAATGTGGTCCCGGCTGTGTAGTATTAAAATGAACAGCCTTACAAAGCACACGTAGGATAATTGATAGTATCGTAAGTACGCTTTATTTCAAAATATTTATTTAAAAAATGGGTAATAGATGGCGTTACTAAAATAATTAATATTTCTCAGTTAAGGCCATATTACACTATCAATGTAGGTATGCAAAGTTTGCGTGAAAATCACGCCATATTTCTTTTTTTTATTTAATCCGTTACCGTCGCTCACTTTCGATTATTTTTATTCGCATCTCACATATTTATTATAAAAAAAATCGAAAACCAACACAGCTCATGTAAGAGGCCATTTAACTGCCAAACGCCTTTTAAATATAACGGGCGAGAAGACTAGTAACTTTACATTCCCGGTTAGTCTTAACTTAACAGTAAAAAGGTTCTTATTTATAAATATGTACTTATATTAACCCTTTACTCTTCGATGTAGTCGCTCCATGGAATTAATTTTAAAGAGAATTAAGTACTTCACTAAACTATTATTGCACCAAATTATTTAATATATTTAATTAAAATTATTGCAAAATGACCAACCTATTTACCTCCTTTCGAAACTTCCTTTTTTGTTATTACTGTTGTTGTTTTTGGTAACAAAAGGGAACTCTCAAACAAATATTTTAGGAGATATTGGAAAAAAACCTTGTATTGTAAATCAAGCTAGTTAATAAGTTAAAATTTCGATAAATACTCACTTATATATCAAATGAGTGGGAGTTTTTATGTAAAATATGTCCTTATATATTTGCAATCGTATCTCTGTATGCTTAGGGTGAAGTAACAATAACAATGTGTTATTCTCCTGCGAGCCTGACTTAACCCGTCATTTATTTTAGTTTTTTTTACCTCATTAATTCGTCGGTTACTTCCAAAGAGCCAAGGTCGTAGGTAGAGTCTGTCAAACGAAAGCTGTCCCCGAGAAACAGCGGCAATTTCAAAAACCTGCAGCTGTTTACACTGACTCTGTACACTGAATAAACGGAGTTGATACTCCAACACTGATGTGAAAAGATCAGGAAATCAAATAGTAAAAACTCCGTTTATTCAGTGTAGAGAGTCAGTGTAAACAGCTGCAGGTTTTTGAATTTGCCGCTTTTTCTCGGGGACAGCTTTCGTTTGACAGTCTCTAACTATAATCAGCTGCATGTTTTAGTATCTTGTCACAGTAACGTATTAAAATGGGTGTTGTAGCGGATAAATAGCTGCCGTGCGTGACAATGAATTAATTTTCTTATACATCTGCCATCAATTGTACAGCACCAGGTTTTTAATAGCGATCGGGACTCTTCGGTTTTCTATGAAACAGACACATATGCTGACAGGAACGAGAGCAAGTGCGATAGCTATAGCCAGCCGATTGCTATTAAGAAGCTGGAGGGAGTACTGTACTTAGTTAGTATAGAGAGGTAACAATTATGTCCAAGTTGAAACTCGTAAGCAACATTTAAGGAATTTTTTTTTTACGTAAACGGTCTAGGTAAAAACTAAATTTGAATATTCATTACTTTGTCTCTTTACTGGTACTGCTTTAACTTAAGAGCGAAAGAGATGTAATGAATTTCCGAATTCCAATTGCAAGAGTCTCATTCTCTGTTCTTCTCTTCTAGTTGCTTGATCCTGACGGGTACTTGGACTGCGGGTAAATCAACGCTGCGCGCGCGTCGGCGGCCATTTTGGATCTCGATCGCAGATCGACGCATCTCTGGCGGTAGCGGTGTTAGTTCGGGCAATACCGGCCGTTTTCGTGGGAACTCGGGTGTTCTGAGAGTTCCACCTGAAAATAAAGCTTAGTATAAAGGTGGGTACGAATTAAAGCAGCCTCGGGTTGAGGCACGCACGGCTCACCTATTTTGCTCAAATTCATACGCGCTCACGCATTGTGCGCGAGAAGCGCCTCAGTGTGTGTGCCTTGCGTAATTTGGACGTGTATCCGAGCGTGCCGTGGGCAGAACAAGTTCTAACTTGTCTGTGGGCGAGGCGCGTACAAATTTGATAAAGTTGCTGAGCCGTTCCACCACCGAGGTGATTTCTTCTTTTTGTTAATAATTCGGTGAAGTATGACAAACACAGCCGCGGCTGTCATCGTGTCCGACGCAATTTTGTAGTGTCGGCTCGCGGCGAGCACGCCGCCTCACCCGCGCATGTTCATGTGCGCGTGTTCAATTTGTCTCGCGAGCAGCTTGTTGCGCGGGGCGAGCATGCCTCAGGCTGAGCCGCTCAGATTCGTACCCAGCTTTAGGGTTTTTGTTATAACGGACATTTTATCGAGACGACACGTCCTACGTCCTAGCCTACTTGGTATGGTAGTGACCCTAACACTGTACTACAGTATCCCTGGATAAGGTGCACCAACGAACAGGGATGAAACTAGATGCAACTTCACCGTCTAAAAATTCCTGCGTCATATTTTTTTGTTAAAAAACATTGATTGCACTTTGTTCTGATAGGGTCAACCCTATCTCGAAATATCTCGAGTCACATGAGGTCTTTTGAGATGCAAAAAACGTTTTTTAAATCCTACAGCATTTCTTGGTCAATCAAAAATAAGACTAAAAAATACGCCGATAACAATTGTTTCGAAATTTTTAAAAAGTCCTAAAATTACTTAAAAATATACATATATACGATATATGTATGATATTACGTCATATTATTAGTAGATATAAATATAAATCAACTCATGAATTTAAAAAGTGTTTCGAAAATATGTACAAAACGTTTTACCCCACATGACACCGCACCGCACGAAACCACCACCTTTGTTGCTTTCAACGACCGTTTAGAATTTTCATGCGTGTGGAAACATGAACGGAGTAATTACAAGCGCCAACACAGAAAAACCCCTTATCTTGCTTCCTTGTTGCCATGACATGATTATTGACATGCCGCTGATGTTCGGAGGAAAGTATTGGAGTTGGACTGGTTTGATAATCGCTAAAAATTGCCGAGAGTTTACCGCGGTTTGCACGATAGTTTGGAGTTAGGGTGTTAGACGATAGGTACTACAGTGCTGGCATAAAAGGCGTGTCCGCTGCGCCAAAAAACTAACAAAACATGTTAGCAAAATATGTTACAAAACATGTTTAGGTACAACTGCACGTCCATTGCGGCGAACAATGTATTGTTTGTCATAACATTTCACTTTTCTTTTGACAGCTGTATTCCTAGTACAATTTTCACCTTTTGTAGGATTGTAGGATATTTATTTATATTCAAAGGAATCAAAATCAGTCCCTATAATTAATAAGATATGCCCTACTTGAAAGTGCTTCACTCGAACTCAAAACTTTCAAAAGTAAAAACACGACCCCCTCCCCCGCAGACGAACGCGGGGAATGTTTTCCACCAGTGAAGGATAACATGTTTCTGTGTTTTTAAACACAAAACATTTTGGCCATACCCCTTTTCTGTTCGAAAAACATGTTTGATGTTTAAAAGCATCGAAAACACGGCGCAGCGGACGCGGCTTTACACAGCATATCTAGCTTCCTTGTTGCCATGACATGATTATTGACATTCCATCGAGGTTCGGAGGAAACTTTGGAGTTGAGCTGGTATGAAAATCGCTAAAAATTGCCGAAAGTTTACCGCGGTTTCCACGATAGTTTGGAGTTAGGGTGTTGGACGATAGTATAGTGCTGGCATAAGAGTGCTACCGCCAAGGCGGACATAAAGCCGGTCTCACCTTTGCGGCGAGGCGGGTTCGGTTGCGTCTCACACGCTTGAGGCACGGCTGCGGCTAAAAAAGACTCGTCCCCGGGCGCCATCTCGCAGCCATCTGCCCGCGTGCGATGCCCAAGTTTCGGTGAACTAAAAAAAAGTAGATAGTTACATAGTTGCTACATACCATATGACTTGTCTTATTTAGTAAACACTATTATAACCTCAAAATGCTCCCTTTTCGCCTAAAATTACAATTTTGGCATGAAGAGATCTATGACGTGAAATCAGAAAAATAGTGTGCAAAATTTAGTCTAGTTGCTTTATTTGCCAGAAAACGGACGTTCAAGCCAAAAACTATGCATTTTGAGGTTATAAAGTGTTTACTGAATAAGACAAGTCGGTTGCTATGGACCAAGGTATGTTTTGGTCATGTATGGTATTTTTTGGACATGCCTTCTAGATGTACTGTTTCGTGTTCTGTTTTTTTGGTGTTCAATAGAGTATTTGTATTGTATTGTATGTATGTCATTACATTATCACGACTCTACGATTACAACCTCAGTTTGCAACAATACAATACAATAATTATTTGTTATGCAGGCGGCAAGTTGCTTTTTATACTGGTAAATCCAGAGCAAGCGAAGGATCCAAAACTTTAACTTCAAGCGTAGCTAGAGGTTCAAAAATAGGATGGCTTGGTTTCTATGTGTGTCTTCGTGTTTTCATAATTGGCTGACATTTGGAATACAAAATTAAACCCAAATGTGCATTATTATTTATATTGTGTATTTGTAAGTTTTGTAACCATCTCTCCTTTGTACGGTTGTCTGGAAGAGATCGGTAGAAAAATATTTAAGAAATTTAAACTATATTAAATCTGTTCTAAATATCAATTTCATTAACTTTACATCTCGACTTATCAACTTATTCAGGCCATGCACGGATATATTCTTTATATATCCATTCCTTGATATTTATTCGCAGTTTGTTCCGTGGTCCGGCTGACCGAGTTAGGTTTAGGTTATGTCAGTTCTTCAGCTAAAACAACCCAGAAATAAGAGCTCCGCTGACGAGGAGCTTCGTGGACTCTGTTAAATTTGATTTTGATATAGAAAGATTGGATAGCCGGACCACGCTGTAGGACCACGGGGCAAACTGGTTAATAACTCATTTATTCCTTGTATTGTATTACGGTGTCTAAGAACTGATCTGAAGATGAAGTCGGAAGGTGGTAACAGGACCTCCGTTAAACTTAACGTACACCCACTTTACAAATAAAAATACAGTCGACAGCATATTCTTGTAATTATTTTTGCTGATTTTTATCACCTCTGTTCGACGAGTATCTTGGTGAGCCTGGCGACCTCAGCCCTGAGCTGGTGCAGCTCCTTCTCTTTGGCCTTGGCTTCCTGCTCCGCAGTACGCTCCTTCGCTGACAGGCGCGCGCGCACGTCATCAAAACTGTAATACGAATGTTATAGTAAATTGTGGATTGGGTCATACTTAAAAACAAATGTTGTCTCTCCTGTGGTCAATAGTTAAGAGCTTGTGTGCATATAAGTTATGTTTGTATATGATAGGTCTAAAGCAGTCCTGAAGGTGTTTTTGCGGGAATGGGCTTAGCCAGAAAATTAGGCCTTAAAAACGTTGACTTTCGGTGTGTCCACAGGAAAGACGGTAACCTAAATCCAGCCCGGGCGACCTGATTATCGAACTTTTTCGTGTAAAGCTGGGCGCTTCGGATTACACCTTTTATACACTAAACTTTTAGAATGTGCAGGCTTCCTTACGATGTTATCTTTCACCGGAGGAGCATTGGATAATGTCAATAGTTTTGCTATGTTATTATGAAATGCACGCAGTCCCCAATAGAATAAAAGTGTATTGAATTAACAAGGGCATTTTCTGCCTTTCTAAAATAATACTAAGCCATCCCATTGCTGTTAACTAACACACTGATGACATGAGATAATAACCGTTAAAACCAACGATAAACCATTTTTTTGGCCTTTGACACCAATAAATAAACACACAATCTCACACAAATTGACCTAGTCTGAAACTAAGCTCTAGGCTTGTACTATGGGTACCAGACAACGATAAACATAGTTAAATAGAGAAATATACACTTAAATATATAGAAAACATCCAAGACTCAGGAACAAATATGCGCGCTCATCACACAAATATTTGCCGGGATTTGAACCCAGGAACGCTGGCTTCAGAGGCAGGTTCACTCCCAACTAGGCCAACGTGTCGTCTAAAACCAATAAATACTAAAACGAACATATAATTAAGAAAAAGAAGAGTACCACCACACTCTCCCGGTTTGTCGGATTATAATCACATGTCATTGACGTGTCACTCGTGTGTTGCGACCGTAGATATCAAAGGACGATGGGTAAAAATGTCCCCACCCACCAACAGTGATGAAACATGTGCCAGTTTATAGATCTTGGCAATATGATGTATTTTTTCTATGGCGACGATCACCATATGTATGGGGTTTTCTTGAAAAATCATAATCTTATCGTATGGAACTATGGAATTTGTTTGAAAATGAACACGTATGTAGATGATTTGCCTTGCCTGGCCCTTTGTTTTCGTTAAAAAATTCCCATTGATTTTGCTACGAAGATAAGTATTTTGTCTTTTATTGGGTCCTAATGAACATATAGACCTGCAACCCGTTACTGTTGGAGGGGGGGGGGGCGGGGTCCATACAAAATTGCCCATCACCCTTTACCTATATCATTGTTGTTGTCCAATAGCAACTAAGTATGGCTCTAAAAATCATAACGACACCGGTAAGGCCTTCCACATCAGGGGGCGATCATTACGCCTTTATAATCTATATCAAATCCACAAGGTGGACCCGCTCGAAGATTAAATCGTAGCACTAATTGATTTTAAAGTTAGTCATTTCATCTTCGGTGAGCTTCCCTGGCGCAGAGACCGTTTTTTGATATGTTAAAACAGTCGGGTTTTGAAAGCTAATATGGATTCAGTTGTGTATTGTAAGCAGAGATCGGACAAATGGGTGTCATTACTCGCAATAATGTGGACATGACTCCAATTTTAATTAAACAAATTAAATTAAATTAATTAATTTCTCACCTGAACTTTTTTATTTAACCTTTGCAGGATAGTAATAAATAATAAATACAAAGACATCAGGAGTGGCCATTGATATTATATTAATTTAAGTACATAAGTTTGCTCCATTAACATCCTTGGATTGCGAAATGAGCTTTCACCTCATAACTTTATTTTAGCCGTGAAAAGGAATAAAATAACCACGTAAAAAATATAAAAAATACTGTGTGTTTGCTTTAATAAATCTACACAATAACAAGTTATTGTATCATCTATTTATTAATTATTACTGCCTTGCAAAGGATCAAAACTATTTGTAGGGTAAGTAATCAATTAATGTAATTTAATTTGTTTAATTAAAATCTATGAAGTCATGTCCACATTATTGCGAGTAATGACGCCCATTTGTCCGATCTCTGATTGGAAGTCACATACTCACAAGCAATCACACTACCATCGGCCATCTTCGTTTTTCTATGAAACGACAAACATACAGTCAATAGTCAATGGTGAGTGCGACCATGAAGGCAATACCCAGCCGACCGTTTTTTGAAAGCTGTGGACTTCGCGTTGATGCCGCTGTTTATTTGTGGACTGCTCTTTAGTTTACCTATCATAACGGTCAGTCAAATAAATTAAAAAATATTTAGTTTGCAGTTGCTTATCTCAAGGCACTTTATAGGGTACATGCATAATTATCTTTCTTAGTCTCGCTGCAAAGTGCTATGAAAGAGAGGAATAACTGTATACGCGAAATAATTGTCGTGTGATTTTTTTCACAAGATATGAAGCTTTAATAAGTCATAGTTCAGCCCCTGCAAAAACACTCTATACGAAATCGACGACAGGGAGGACGTCACAGCTGTTTTTCCATGTTTAAAATATGAGGACTTTATAAAGAAATTTGCATTTATTTCGTAAATTGCTATGTTTAAGCCAATATCGTTGAATTAAAATATTACGTAACTAAAATGGGGATGCTGAAAAAACTAATCTAAACAAAATAAAAGTTTGACTCTAACCAGTTTGATTCTATATAAAATCGGGTCAACCTTAGTGTATTGCGTTTTATATACTTTTTTTTACATTTTCTCCTAAATCATATCAATGCAACTCAATTCTGATTTTCATGCATGTCCTCTATTGTCCAATACTTATTTCCTTTTAACTTAAACTATATACTCACAGCTTCCGTAAGCAGGCACATTTCCTCTGCAGATGCTCGATCTGGTCCCGAGACGCGCGCTCGACCTGCTTGATCTTCGTGGCGTCCTCGGCCTTGCGTTCACGCAACCCGCGCTCGCGCCCCAGGGCCTCTCTACGTTAGTCGGGTCCGGGGAAAACCGTTAGTGTGTTTATATGTCTTTGTGGGTGATGGTGAATGGATCAAGGGTCTCCAAACTTTTTGAGCTTACTCGCCATAGCTCGGTCAGATTCCGCGTCCTGTTTGCTGGCAGGCCATTGCTTTGAGTTTGGGGATCCTCAGTATGTGAAGGCACATGAGTAGTACGTTACGTAATTCTAAACTATGTTATATGAAAGAGAGTACCTTACATTCAGTTGCCAAAACGACTTTTGTTGAGACAAAAAAATCATGATGAATTAAAACTTACTAAGTACTGTTTATGTGTGAAGAAATTTGACATTGTAAGTACTTAAGTTTAAAGTCAGTTTGGCCTAGTTCGGCAAAAAATAAATAAATTGTGAGCTTTATATTTCTATCCAATATATATCAAAAGAAAAAAACGCATAGATATTGTTCATCAACTATCACAACATACGAACTCAAATATAATTCAGTCAGATCATAGATTCAAATTATTTAACTACCTTTGACGTTGTTTCTACATATATTATTTGATATGTTCAATCAGTCATTGAATTAAGCACTATTTTGACTTGTGATGGTTAAATTATATTTATAAGGGACATTTTTTTATATTTATTTCATTCTAATCAAAGTAAACACCTACTGATTGTAAAGTAATGTCTTTTTGAACTAAGACCTTGTTAAACTTTAATTGAACTTGGCGCAACGCACTACCGTGTACCTTTTTTATATGTATGTGACTTGATTTTAAAATGCAAATAGCTCAGTTGGTTTCTAATGTTGAAAATGTGCTGCTCAGCTACGAGTATTCTATTACTAACTGAATATGTAAAATGTTGTTTTTTATATTTCAAATGCAATGTCATACCACTCATACCAGTCATAATTCTGGCTGTCCGTTATATTTTATGCAATGTGTTTTAATTTTAACATATTATGAACACCTATTTTTTTCAAAGGCTTGATGACAATCCCATGTTTCAAATGATAGGCGAATTTACAAACTACTGAAAAGGAGAATTAAAAATAGGAATATAGAGTCCAAGGCCTAGATTTGAATCTTGGCTGGCGCACTGCACGTCTACTGAAATCAGTTTGATATTTTAAGAAATATTCAAATAATTAAAAAATGTTTTCATAATAAGATTTATTAAAAAGTATAAAAATTGAAAAATACACATAAAAATTGGTACCTAATTAATAATATATGAGGGTAAATTTTGAATGCATTTAAATACAATAAATTAAAGAGTCTTTGATTAAAGAAGCCAATTAAAAGTGATTGACGATACGACGTTAAAATGTTAATTATACAGTAGATTGTATAAATTGTGTTATTACAATTTTAAGTTCGAGCAAAACAATATGTCCTTGACTTTAATAGAAAAAAAAACCCTTAATATTTTCACGTATTAAGTACTTTAGTTCTTACAGCATAAACAAAGGCCATTTTACCGGCACACTAATCGATCTTCACAATAAGATGAGTAAAAAACTAATTATAATCTCTGCTTATTATTGCATTCTAACGTCGCTGTTTCATACTTAAATTAACTTATAAAAATATTTCATAAATTAGAGATAGATATGAACAATTTTGATGACGAACATAAAAGCAGAAGAAAATTGCAATGAAACGTAAGTATTTATAGTTGAAGTGAGTGTTTCTTTTAATGTGCCTAATGATTTTTCAGTCCAATTTGGCAGTTTATGAAAGCCAACTTTAGTTTAAATTTTTTCTTGGTTTGTGTTATCTATCCTGACATACAGATGGCGCTATTTTCAACTCGAATTCACCACAACTCCCCTAAATGCTAACTGTGACGAGTTGACGACGGCCAAATGTCGAATGAATTTAACCTTTTTAACGCCATTGACGGATATTAACGTCATGGTTGACAGCGCAAAATATACTTTAGTATCTATGAGGCAAAGTTGACATTTGCTCTGGTTTTGTATTTAACATAGCGTTGAAAAGGTTATATAAGTTATAAAATGTAAATAGACCTTAGATATCATGCTTGTAGGCTTGGGTCACTTAATATTATTTAGGTATTATTTAAGTACATAGTATATAAACCGGACTAAAAGATTAACAAAAGACGTATGTTTAACCTTTTTTACGGCTAACTAAGCCAAATCCGTCCGTCTGTCAGCGGGCTGTATCTCATGAACCGTAAAAGGAAGACAGTTGAAAGTTTAGAGTGTATTTCTATGGCCGGCTAGTACTCGCACTTGGTCGTTTTATTATTAATAGCGTTCATAGTTAGAAAGAGATGTGCTTATAGGTATTCTTTCGTTTTCTTGTCTAAATGAAGAGTTCACCCTAACATACAATTAACTGGTCGCAATAAGGTCTTTTTGATTACGTAGAAGTCGTCGTAGGACCAAAGAAGTGTTTCTGGGACACTGACAGTTGAAGGAAAAAACTGTTTCTGTTTCATTTTCTCTTAAGAAACACGTAATCGAGAAAAAGCGGGTAAATCAGGACCTTATTTTTTACTCGACTTGGCGGGGCCACTACCGTGCCCCCAGATCTCAAAGGTGCTGGGGCAAAGCTCATCCCATAGTCCAGTTTTTATGCTATATACTTGTTCTCTAGTCTTGGCTTTATCACTTCTCATAAAGAGGGGAAGCCAATGGGAACAATACTGAAGCTATATCTGTGTATGACCCAAAGTCTAGTTGGTCTTTTTCTCCTTCCTAACGATTTGTAGATAGAAGATGAGTGCGAGCGAGAGGAGCATGGCCGCGAGCGCGAGCCGCAGCGAGCCGGTGGCTGCGCCGACGCCGCAGCCAGCCAGCGAGGCGCCCAGTGCACTGCAACTGTTAGGCCCTTTTCTTAGGCCTCTTAGACCCTACACGATGGTTGGCTTTACTGAGACGGTCAGTTGGCTCTGCTGTCGATCAAGTCGGCCTTAAGCCGCGTGCGCTGCGCCGTGTTTTCGATGTTTTTAAACATCTAACATGTTTTTCGAACAGAAAAGGGGCGTGGCCAAAATGATTTTGGTTTAAAAACACAGAAACTTCTTTTCCGTCACGGATGGAAAACAATCCCCGCGTTCGTCTGCGGGGAGGGGGTCATGTTTTGACTTTTGAAAGTTTTGAGTTTGAGTGAAGAACTGTCAAATAGGGAATTAACCCCTCGTATGCTTAGGCACGGATCCGTATCTTTTTGTATTTTTTTAAGCTTAATTTTTTTGGACTATATCGTAATCAGAAGAGACTAGAACTTGGTACTTTTTTGAAATCCCGCATACGAGGGGTAAATTAATTATCGGAACTCATTTAAATACATTTGAATATAAATAAATATCCTACAACGCTACAAACAGACTGAACAAACGTCAAAGATGACAAATTGTGCTGGGATGACAGCTGTCAAAAGAGAAGTGAAATGTTATCACAAACAATATATTGTTCACTCCAATCGAAATGGACGTGCAGTTTTACCTAAACATGTTTTGTAACATATATTGCTAACATGTTTTGTTAGTTTTTTGGCGCAGCGGACACGCCTTTACAAACGTTGACGCCAACTAACCAAGTTCATAGAGCCGAGCCGAATGGCCAGTCAGTAATGCCAACTGTCTAAGGGATCAGTTTTTAAGTACAACAAGTGCTTGGTGTTACTAAGTTTGGTAAAAATACCAAAAATTAAAAATTTTGATTGTCACGCGTTTTATCTTTTGAATATGTTTAACGTATTTTAGTTTTTTTCGCAAAAGCCGAATTGTTTTTTCGATTAACTGATTTGAAATTAAAACACTGCCTTTTGGACTGATTTTATAGGAGATAATTCTAATGACTCAATGATATTATGTATATTACAATGGTTTACGATAATGTAATGAAATGAAAACTTCTAATGTGTCATGTGAGATGAACCTATTTACATAGTAGGTGTAAGAACCGAACAAATATTGACAAGGTATTATCGAGATCTGTTCATAGGATTTTATTTATTTTGCCGAGAAACTTTTTAATAAAATTATTCTCGTGCAAGAATTAAAAAGGTCTGGAAATATACGATGATTGCAATTGTAAAAATAGTGTGTTTTATTTTTAATGATAAATACTACATGTTTCGAGACTTGGCGGGGAGCACTACCGTGCACATAAAACGCCAGTTTGAAGGTTTCATTTGACCTTACCTACTACAAATAAATCTGTACAGTCAACATTTGTCAGACTCTTGCATTTTTATTTAATATATAGGTATGTATGAAAGTAGAATGCATCTATTGAGTGTATGTATGAAATGGTTAGCCAATAATGTAAGCGCATGCCTTGGTAGCCGAATTTGTCCAACAGACTGTATTTTAGATTAGTTCTAGCTAATATTATAAGGGAAACAAATTAAGCTACCAAAAAATCAAACGTTATTTTCTATGACATAGGCTTGGCCAGGTTATTGACAATTGTCTCGCTTCAATTCGATATTTTGTATAATTTTATCTCTATCGAAGTGATGGTCTTCGAAGCACAGTACAAAAAAACTAGTGCAAGCAAGATACGTCAAATTTAATGCATGTCAAGGTGGATTCACAATGTAGAGATTCTAGCGAGGATATTAATCGTAATACTGCTGCTTAATGGTCGAGATTAATTCACGAGCGATTTTCATGCAATAATCCTACATTGTGCATCTACCTCAACGTCTTCGTAAAGACTTGGATTCATGCATTTTGGCCAATACCAATTCGTACCTTAGCTCTTGTTCTGTGACCTCGAGGGTGCGACCGACTTGCGCCGCCTTTTCTTGGAGAGTCTCGAAATCCACTGATTGAGACTGAATTTGGGATCTCAATTCTGTGGGAAAATCGGTCGTTTGAAAATTTATGATGAGGGCAACACTGTTCATCGTATGCTCGGCGCAGTCTTAACGAACTGCATTTATTATGTTTTAATACATACATACATAACATCACGCCTTAATTCCCAGAATGGGGTAGGCAGATCTACAGAAATACCAACAGCTCTAAAAAGACTTGCGTGTTTAAACACCTCTGCTGCCATCGACCAACTGAATTACTTGTGCGCAGGAACCGGGCCGCTTTTTCTTTCAAAGGGTTATTCGTAAGGTTAAACCAAACCATCGGCCTGTAAAAACCTTTTAAATAAACTCTTAAATCACCTTTTCCACACGATACCCCATTTTATTAAACGCTAACCAATACACTTACAGCCCTTAAAAAGTTTACTAGTATGTACGCAATCTTAAACCTTTCGTAGACTTCTTAAAACATATGTTACCTTAGCCCTAAACTAAGCTCTAGGCTTGTAACGGGTACTACATACATACATACATAACATCACGCCTTCATTCCCAGAGTGGGGTAGGCAGAGCTACAGAAACACCATCAACTCTAAAACAGCTTGTTAATAATTCTGTAACTACATTTTGCACAATCAGGCCAAGAAGTTTACTAGTGTATTAGTGACAGGTTGCAAGCCCATCGCCTAACAGTACTACAAGCCCTTATTCCCTTAGTCGCCTCTCACGATATCCACGGGAAGACATGGAGTGGCACTATTCTAACCCGGCAACCACACGGGACTCCTTAGCAACGCATTTACAGTATCGGAGTATTTTGTCAAACGCCCATGGGTTACAGATTCCTCTTTCAATAAAAAAACTCACCTGCGATTTCCTCCAGGAGCTCCTTCTCCCTCTTGACGCGGTCCTCCTCGCCCTCCTGCCGGCATTCCGCCTTCATCCTCTCGAGACAGGACTCTTTGTCCGCCATAAAAATCTCCCATTGCTCGTCTAAAATAATAAAATAAAATATAATATAATGGCAATATATCGTTTGCGACTTGTTTGTCCCTCGGATCTCCCTTCCAATCTAGTTTGTAACGATAGAGACGCACTGAGTGACAAGCGAGACAATACAACTTGTGCTACCCGTACAGAGCTCTAAAGTTTTAGGCCACATATGCTGCCACGCCCACACAAGGATCAAAAGGGATGGCTTTATGTACTCCCGCTTGAAGGATGTGAGATGAAGATAGTTTGCAAATTCAAATAATTGCTGTTAACTTTAAAACCGAAACATTTGTTTTGCCAGGATTAAGAAGTTATAAATAAATAAATAAATAAATATCACGGGACACTGTCACACAAATTGACCTAGTCCCAAACTAAGCTCTAGGCTTGTACTATAGGTACTAGACAACGATAAACATACTTAAATACATAGAAAACATCCAAGACTCAGGAACAAATTTATTTATTTATTAAAGGAAATCCAACAGTTGCAGTTACAGAATAGAACAAAGGATTAAGAAATACAGAACCAATTAAAGGATCTCACATAATAATATAGTAATTGAATACTTATTAAAGTTGAACTTAAAACTACTGAGTGCCACACACCGACACAGAAGCAAATGCACCAGGAGTGAAAAATAGAAAAAAAGGATTTATTTCTGCTGTATAGCATCCAGTAACGGTAGCAAGTTAAAAAGCACAATAACACTACACCTAAATAAATAAAGCACGCTCAATTAAAACATTTCGCTGTCAGACTTCGCCTCACAGAAGGGATTATACAATTAAATATATCTAAATCAATTTCTTTTACCAAAACATTCAAGTCTCTGCTCGCACGGGTTAAAAAACTATTTTTTCTTTAAATACTCATCATCATCACACAAATATTTGCCCTTACCGGGATTCGAACCCGGGACCGCCGGCTTCACTCCCAACTAGGCCAACGTGTCGTCGTCAAAAATATTAAATACATAAATATTCAACTATTTAATCAAAAATCCGTAGCGTAACTAAAATATTAGAAAAATAAAACTATCGAGGATGTTGGTTTTAATTGTGTTTTCACGTTTAACAGTCTCAAGAAAACATGATGTTTAATATATCCAAGGAACAGACACAGGCGTTGTGGTTACTGAGACCGAGACTGCGGAACACCATCGACTTTATCTCGTGTGGTCAAAGTGACCAATACATACCCATCTCGCATCCATTCTGGTTTAAACTTGGCGATCTCTAAGCTACGAGGCTGTTAGTGGTTTCTAGAAGTTATCACTCAGCTATTAGAGGGATACGGTCATACTTACCTGTAATATGCATATTCTGGTTTAAGTAAGCCAATCTCTAAGCAATGAGGCTCCTTCTAGAAGTTTCTAGAAGACATCATTTGGATATTCGAGCTGTACAACGTACATATACCCATCTTAAGTCCATTCTGTTTTAAGCAAATCGTTCTTCTGGACTATGAGGCTGATCCTAGAGGTTTCTAGAAGTTGACACTCGGCTATTAGAGTGATACAGCAATACATACCCATCTCGCGTCGATGCTGGTCTCGCATCTTGTTGAGCAGATCATTCTTCTCGGCTATGAGGCTGCTTCTAGTGGTTTCTAGAAGCATCTTGGCCGCACCCGCCGCCCTGGCGGCTTCTTCTTCCACTGCTGTCACCTTCTCTGACCATTCAGCTACCAGAGACTCTATCGGAGAAAGGAAAGAGCTCTATTAGTCACCAAGCTAGGGACTCATGAATAAAAAAAATCGAGGAAAAAATGACACACAAATTGACCTAGTCCCAAACTAAGCTCTAGGCTTGTACTATGGGTACTAGACAACGATAAACATACTTATACAGAGAAATACATACTTAAATACATAGAAAACATCCAAGACTCGGGAACAAATATTCGCGCTCATCACACAAATATCTGCCCTTACCGGGGTTTGAACCCAGGACCGCTAGCTTCGCAGGCAGAGCCATTACCAACTAGGCTAGCGTGTCGTCCAATAGATTAATTAGTAGATAATTGTTAACATAGAGGACCAAGATATTTAGGAGACACACTACTTTAACCTTTTGAACGCCTTACGTCAAATACAAATGCGTCACTCACACGTCAAACATGTATTAAAAGTTATGCAAAAATTTACTTAATCCATACGAAATAACGTCTCTTTTAAACTGTATCTGTGAACTATATAATGGTCGGTGGCGTTGTAGGCACGACAGCTCCTGACCACTTTAGTGGTCGTTGGCGTTCGTTCTTTAGTGTCAATTTTTCATAGAGATGTTTGAAATGACTGAGTAAGGTAAAAGCTTCCATTATGGACAGTTACGAGGGGCGGCTGAAAAGTTCTAAGCCTAAGGTATGTTGAGGTTGCATATGCGTTAGCGATACTGGCCACTAAAAAGACCATTTAAAAAGTTAATAAATAAAAGAAAAAAATGTCGTCTTTTGTTTATTACATCTCGAGATATCCGACGCTAAAGGTCATCATGTGTGAATTATCAACGCATATCACGAAAATTGAGCACCGTGCAGTCATTAAGTTCCTCACAAAAAGTGACAAATCGCCGAAAATAATTTTTGAAGAAATGTCTAGTATTTACGGTGAATCTGGCCCTTCTCATGCCACTGTTAAAAAATGGAGTCGACTTTTTAAACTTGGACGGGAGTCGATCGAAGACGATCCTCGCTCAGGAAGGCCAATATCGGTTGGGACTGAAGAAAATACTGAAAAAGTCAAAAAGTTAGTATTAGAGGATCGGAGAATTAAGGTTTGGCAAATAGCTGAAGCCTTAGGTATTAGTAAGGAAAGAGTTGGAGAGATTTTGCATCAACATTTGCATATGACAAAAGTAAGTGCTCGTTGGGTGCCGAAAATGCTCACAGCTTTCGATAGAGAACGTCGTGTTCAAACTTCTCAGGCATTTTTAGAAAACTGTTGATGAAACATGGATCAGACAGTATGATCCAGAGTCGAAGTCTGAATCTATGCAGTGGATCGAAAAGGGTGAAAGGCCGCCAAAGAAATTCAAGGTTCAAAGATCGGCGTCTAAGCTAATGGCCACCGTGTTCTGGGATTGCGATGGCATTCTTTTAATAGATTATTTGGCGAAAGGCTCTACAATAAATGCAGTTTATTATGCTGAGCTATTAAGAAAAGTGCGACAAGCCATAGTCGAGAAACGAAGGGGCAAACTGAGCAAAGGCATTTTGTTTTTGCAAGACAACGCCCCCGTTCACACCGCTCGTGTTGCCAAGCTTGCTCTGAAGGAAACTGGCTTCGAGGAAATTGATCATCCACCTTACAGTCCAGATCTGGCCCCTAGTGATTATTTTCTATTCAGCAATTTGAAGAAAGATTTAAGGGGAAAGCGATTTGGCAGTGATGAAGAGATGAAGGCGGCTGTACAGGAACATTTCGACAGCCAAAATAAAACTTATTTTTTTAACGGTCTAAAAGCATTATTTAAAAAATGTTATAAATGCATTGAATTAGAGGGAGATTATATTGAAAAATAAAAATAGTAAAAAAAATCTGAACCTTTTTTTTCTACCTTAGGCTTAGAACTTTTCAGCCGCCCCTCGTATGTACAGTCCCATAAACCACTTTGTTGGCGTGACTAATATGAATGTTCATGCCAAATTACAGCTTTCTAGTACTAAGTCTCTGAGCTAGGCTGCGGACGGACGGATTTAGGTAACTGTAGTGTGTAATTTAGTCATTTAGCATAATGTGGATATCCCCCTTTATGAATATAAATATTAGGTATTATATTGAAGCTCTCGTCTGAAAGCGACGCTGAACGTGTTTTGGAGGCGCGGCATGCTGCGTGCAGTATCTTTTTAGTAAATAGTAGGTACTAAATTAACAATGAACGGCCTTGAGGAAATTTCACGGTGTCCGTTAACATGTTTTAATATTAGCTTGATAGTTAATGCATTACTCAAAATGTTAACTTCGTTAATAAATGATTAACGGATTAACGAGTTAAGGCTCCGGCACACCGGATGCGAGCGCGTGACACGCACGTGCACGTTCGCGTTCCACTGCGTTGTATAGTTGAAATATTGTATGAGAAATGATACTCGGAAAATAATTACAACCGACTTTATACCCTATTTGATCAAGGACAACAATATGATTGTTAGGTATCATTTGAAAGGTAATAAAGTGTTTTTTAGGAAAATTTTAAAAAAAAAGGATTTTTCCTTGGGGTCAAAAATTAAAGGAAATGACATTGCGAACAGTTGAAAAATGTTTATTCAAGTTTAAATTTACAACAATAAATGGATAACAAAATTTTACAAAAAGTGCCTAAAATTAACTTAAAACCTAGTGTTACCCCCCCTTGCCCTTATCACTGCCTCTAAACGGTCTTTCATTGATCGCACCAACTTTACGATGTCCTCTTGTGGAATGTTGCCCCATTCTTCGATGACTGCGTCCTGAAGATCTTGCAGGGTGGTAGGGGCGGCATCTCGTGACCGAACCCGTCGCTTCAGCTCGTCCCAAAGGTGTTCAATCGGGTTTAAGTCAGGACTCCTGGCTGGCCACGGCAAAACGGGAATCCCGACCTCCTCCAGATAATCCCGAACAATTAATGCAGTGTGGGAGCGAGCGTTGTCGTGCATTAATGTGAACCCAGAGCCGACGTAACCCGCATATGGCATCACATGCTCTTCCAGGATCTCGGCAATGTATCGGCGAGCATTCAGGGACCCTTGGCCGCGAGTGCCTCCAGTCCTGGAGACGCAGACAAGGTCGGTTTTGCCGTCTATAGACATGCCCCCCCAGAACATGCAAGAGCCACCTCCGTAGCCCAGTCTCTTCAATACAGGCTTGAGCAAATCGTTCGCCCGACCTTCTGTAGACTCTGGCCCGCCTGTCGTTGCAATAAAGACAGACTCTCGTCTCATCGGTAAAGAGAACCTGCCTCCATTGCTCAAACGTCCAATCGACGTGGTCGCGGGCAAATTGCAAGCGATCTCTGCGATGCTGTGCGGTCAACATTGGGCCTGTAGCAGCCTAGCCCTGTGAGTCACGATATCCTTCTCCCGCAGTCTTCTTCTAACCGTAGAGATGCTAACTGATCTTGTCCGAGCTTCTCTGAGGCGTTGTTGCACCTCAACAGCACTAGCGAAGCGATTGCGTAGAGATGATGTCACGATGAAGCGATCATCTCTTTCGGATGTGCAGCGTCGCCGACCAGCCCCACGTCTTCTGATGTAGCCTGTAACTACCCCCCTTCTGCCTACTAATTATTAATTTAATACTTTATAACTAATCTTAATATTAATATATTTAATTTAAACTCTTAATGAATAGAATATTTTAATTTGATATATTTATTTGGCCTTTTGATCGTCTAGTGTCAGAATCCTACATTGCACCGCAGCACCCATGTCTTTTATATGGAGCATAGTCAGATTTGGAATTCTTCTAATTCTACAAGCCCTAATGATTCTCCTATATTTTTTTAAAATATAATTATATAAACTACCGTTCCTTTATTAATCTCACTCCTAATTAACCTACACTGACCCTTTACTTTATCTAATGTCTTTAATAATATTTAATTACTAGCTGTTACCCGAATACCTAACATGTAATATTATTCCCTACCTATGTGTTTAAGAGAAACAATATAAATATATTTGCCCTACCTAAACCCCTACCTTGAAATGAGGCCGGTTACAGCGAGAACCTATTTGATCTTAGGTTTATTACTACTATGGTATGGTATGGTATGGTATGGTACTATGGTATTTAATAGTTATTTGAACTGAAATCTAAAATCAAATTAGTCCTTTCTTTGGATGGGGTCTGGCCTCTCTAAAACGACCTATGACAGTGTTATGTGTATATTTTTACACTTTAGATTCCCTTGGGAATAGCGTGATGTTTCAACCCCTAAACACTAGCTGATGCCCTTAGACAGTGACGGCTGAGTACGTGACTCGGTAGTTTTCCTAGTTATATTTAAATAACAATTTCTAATTTATTACAGTAAAGTTTTCCAGTCATTTAACCATTTAATTAATACAAGTAAGTACTTTAATATAGACGGGGAGACCTCTGTCAACGTTACGTGTATATTTTTTACACTTTAGATTCCCTTGGGAATGGCGTGATGTTTCAACCGCAAAACACTAGCCGATGCCCTTAGACAGTGACGGCTGAGTACGTAACCCAGTATTAAGACGGAGAAAACAACAGCCGTAGAAGAAGAAGACAGTCCAACCCATAAATATTACCTGAATTTTACTAAATGCAGAAAGTCTAGAACTGGAAATAATTACTTCCTGTCAAACTTATATGAACACAAATGGTCAAATAAAACATGATAATCTGAGAACTTCTCAGAATAAAATCCTATGAAAATATAGTTAAATTCCCGAAATCTATATTTATGGCGATTATTAGATTAAATTGAACTTCTATTTATATGCAGTGGCAGTACAAAACCAAACGTTAACAAGTTTAAAGGCTAATTTTTTAGCGCATCCTAAACTATTCCTAAATAAAATCCTACTGATTAAATACCTAAATCCCTAATACCCTAGACAATTGATTCTACCCTAACTCTACTTATAAGGCCTATTCTACAAAGAACTACATCCTAGAGGCTTACCTTATCCTCGTAATTAGCTAGTTCCCTAGGTAAACTGTAAAGTTCAGCCGGGTCTGCTGAGAAAGCAACCTAACACCCGTGTGATTGCCACCCCCCTCACACAGACCGAAGTCCAAGACGGTGAGAGTATGACGCCCTATTGTGTGGTTTAGTGTATATAAATATATAGAGTTTTAAGGAACCAATCCTCAAACTTCCCAGAGCTTTCACGGGTGCAATTGCATGCCCAACCTGTGGACCCCGATCCCACTCCAGGCTGGCGAATGAGAATGGTGGGCTCTTATACAGATGTCTGTGTTGGTAAAAAGATCATCTGGGCTTGCCCGAGGCTCTTTTAGAATTTAATAGTTCCGAACCAGACCCGTTTGTCACCGTTATAAGTTAGATATAGTTCGTCAGACACACTGTTTGTCTAGTCATAGTTCTAGCGCGAATAATGCTAATCTAGCTTAATACAAATAGCAAAACAACCTCCCCACAAGAAATTGTCACATTAATCCCACACTAATTTATTAATTTTGCAACGCGCTAGACACTAATGACAACCAAGAATTAGTCCACCCGCAACTCCAAAGTTAGGCTCCCTCCTAATAAACTTCCTAATTTTTTTAACAATTAAATAAAACGAATAAACAAAATCTTCGCGACTATAACTCAAATGCAACGCAAAACTACCTATTTCCTCATATAATAAACCGAGGATATACGATACGATCCCTATTAATTTCGAAACTAAGAAACCGTATTTTAAAACAACTTGAACAATTAACTTTAACCATAAATGCTTTGAACTAGCCGTATTTTATTGTAGGTATTCCAACTAAACTAAAATAAAATCGACACAAATCGTTAAAACCGCAACTAAATGTATGAAACTCAACCTTTGAATAATATAATAATGAAGTTAATTATGTATCAAACATAACCCGAAAAGAATCCTATTTTAATAACCCGCACGCACAAAACCGTAAGAAAACATTATTATTTACAATATAAAATTTCACTACAAAATGAATGAGTTTTACCCGTTAAATACAGTGTCTATGCAACCTTATACCGAATTATAATCAATTAATCGATGCAACACGATATTAAATGCAAACATGAATTTAGCACAACATAAAAAAGTAAGCACGTAACCGAACCGTAAATACCTAGATAAATAACTATAAACTACGCGACGCCGACCCTAACACGACAGAACCCTTCTCCGACGTCAGCTGTAGGAAAATAGACCCCGAATCTCACTAGGTATGAACACTATAAACAACGTTAAAGTTAAACCGTAAACGTAACTTGTTTCTATTATCCGTTCATTACCGCGGCTATGTATCCTTACAATAAGCACTATAACGACCGACGTTATAAATTAAACCGTAAACGTAACGCACTTCTATTTCCGTTAAATACCGTGACTATGTATCCCTACACAAGATAATTATAAACTATGATCAAATGAATCAACGTAACACGATAATAAAATCAAACGTGAATTTAACACAACGTAAGTAATAAGCACGTAAACGAACAGCAAAATACCTAAGTATCGATTTAAGCGAACGTGAGGAAGCCCTTCTCTGACGACAGTTGCTGATCTTCTGGACCCCGATTTGCGACTGACATCCCCTTTTATAACCTTCGTAATTGTGGAAAAATCCAGAAATTCCACAAGATTACCTTTTTTCATCCGTACCTGTTATTGCGCAACAATAATAGAAATTGCCTTATATGGGCATGTATCCGATATCAAAGTTAAGTCTCCAAAAAGCACGAATTTGCATTCGAAAGTGAACTATATATCTTTAACCGTAAAGCTCAAAAACAAAAAGTAGCGCGCCCTGTTGCGAAGTAGCTGAACTTCTAACTAACGTTGTAACGACAAGTAACACCACTCGCCGCCAAATAACAGTGCGCCACTAACATATGGAAAACACGAAGTTGTACTCTATTTGACAACAGATGGTATTGTTAATAGCGGTGAATATTTTAGAACCACGCGAATATTCTAGATCCCGGAAATGGATTGTTGACAGAAGAACTTCCGCCCACTTTCTTTTGTCCGCTTTATTAGTAATAACGTTGTTTTTGTTCTGCAAATTCCTCTGGTCGGTACCTTAGGTCGAGCCTCTCTTATTTATACTATTTTTTATGCAGTTTTTATCTTCTAAAGTGTGTTTTTCGAGATTTCGAACTATACCTACTGAACGCAGAACATGAGTTTTCTTTCTCGAAATCACACCTAACTAACATTAAATGGTTTTAACATAATACCTAGATTATCCAGGAGCCCTAATTGTGTCCCCGAAGGCCTATCATCTCCAGTGCAATCTATCGGTGCGTAGCGTACTAATGTGAACTACTCGACATGTTGATAGGTGTCGCTTTTCACTTACTAATGATTACTAATATAAACGCCATCTAACGCTATCTGTGTCAACTATTAGCCTATGTTCAATACGTAGCTTACTTAAATCCTTCCCTCGCAACAATGTATTGTAATTAGTTCTAGATATAACCGCTAGATTGCGCTGCAACCAAATCTCTATGATGTTACCCTTTGTGTATAAGATACAGATGCTCCCCCATTACGATAGCCTTTAGAATGCTACTTTATTACTTATTACAAATAGAGTTTGTATACTAAACAACAGTGTTGCCTCACTGTGGTTAGTTACAAGCCCCCAGTCTCCTGGAACCGCTGAAATACTCGGCGGACAGCATGACGGCTTAAATTGAGTTGCCGAGCGACATCACACTGCCCAACTCCTGCTTGCAGTAGTGCAACCACTTGAGTTGATCAGCAGCGGTGGTCTCCATGTTCGAGGGTTGTTTTCTTGCTTGAGTTCCTTAGATGTGTTCTCTTCGACGTCTGGATAGTGAATGATTGACATTTGACCTTGTACAGGCATTTTATACCCCTGGAAAAGGGCACAACTCGCGACCCTTCAAACAAGTATTTGTGCACTTTTTTTTCGAAACGCTCTGATTCACAAGCCATTACGTTTTGTTTAAATTAAACATTATTAATTTAAAACACATTAAACGTGCTTTTAATTGATACTAATATTAATTATGTGACATAATTTCGCTAAGGTCTAGATTAGCTTGAATCTGATTTTCGCGGAGGGGCGATATTTTTGACGCCGAGTGTACATTCGACGACACGTTGGCCTAGTTGGGAGTGACCCTGCCTTTGAAGCCAGCGGTCCTGGGATCAAATTCCGGTATGGGCAGATATTTGTGTGATAAGCGTGAATATTTGCTCCCGAGTCTTGGATGTTTTCTATGTATTTCTCTATATAAGTATGTTCGTTGTCTAGTACCCATAGTACATGCCTAGAGCTTAGTTTGGGACTAGGTCAATTTGTGTGAGATTGTCTCCTGATATTTATTTATTTATATTTATACAACGCTGGAACACGAAAGCACATGTGCGTGTCAGCTATGGTTAGACTAGGGCGCAGTGAGCACCGACCTCTCTCCCGCTCGAGCTTGTCCCCGAGCCGCTCGACGGCGTTGGCGTGGCTGATGTCGGCGCGGTCCAGCAAGTTGCGCAGCTGCGTGACGTCCCAGTCGGACTTGCTGTGCGCCTCCGCGATCGCCATCTCGAACTCCGACTGCTTCGTCGATAGCTCTTCTTTCAGATTTTCGAACTGGAACAGTTTTTTTTTAATTAAATGTGAACGGGAAAGGAGCTTTAGTGGTGTTAGGACCCTGCTGCTCCATCACAAAAAAATAATAATATTGCGATTGCAAACTTCCTGTGGGTAAATTAATCGCGAAAGTCAAAGCGGCAAAGTCAAGTTTGTAAATTTTATATTCTTATACTAGCGACACGTCCTCGCTTCGTTTCGGATTAAAGTATTATACATATAAACCTTCCTCTTCAATCACACTATCTATTAAAAAAAAAACCGAATCAAAATCCGTTGCGTAGTTTTAAAGATTTAAGCATACATAGGGATATAGGGACAGAAAAAGTGACTTTGTTTTATACTATGTACCTAGTGCTGTAGTGAAGTTTGTTGATTGGTTTTTTTTTTATCCTGCTAATATTATTTATAAACGCGAAAGTTTTTAAGTATGGATGGATGTTTGTTACTCTTTCACGCAAAAACTACTGGACGGATTTAGGTGAAATTTGGAATGAAAACAGATTATACCTTGGATTAACACGTAGGCTACCTTTCATATCGCTATTCCCTTGGGAACTGATTTATACGCAGGCGAAGTCGCGGGCGGAAGCTAGTCGTAAATAATGTGATCCCGTGGATTACCTTGGTGGTGACCTCCCTCAGCTTGCGGTCGGCGTTCCTGCGGTCCTGCTCGGCCTCGGCGCGCAGCTGCGCGAGCGCGAGGCGCGTGCGCTCGGCGTGCGCCCGCTCCAGCGCCGCGCGCGCCTGCGCCGCCGACGCCGCGTGCGAGGCGCGCAGGCTCTCCACCGTCTTCGAGTGTTGCTGCTCTAGGCGTTCTATTGTCTGAAGTAGTCATTTATTTATTTTTTAACACAGTTGCTCTAAAAGTGGTACTTTTCGTAGCTGCAGGTAAAAAAATTTAGACTTGTTTTAATTTAGTAAGCTTTATTAAAGCGGGCCTTCTAAAACCTGTTTCTAGCGATTGGGCGCATCCGAATATTCTGAAGAGCTGAACCGAATGTTCGGCCGAATATTCGTATAGGACAAAGTCTGTATTCGGCCCATCTCTAATAAGAACAAAACATACACATAAAACGATCATAAAATCAAGATGATGCCAATTCTGCCTGCAAGGAAATTCACAAACTCAAATTGTGTCATTTTAAATCGGTCCTGGAAGGTGTACCGCCGTTTCGGCGAAATATATTTCGTATATAAAATCATTCCCCAATTAACTTATCGCAGTTTATTTGGCAAACCCATCTTTAGCACTTTCTATTTTGGACCTTTTTATTTGGTCGACAAAGGTAACAATTATTTGCCAAGATATTACAGACGGTAAGTAGTTGGTTATCAAAAATTTTACTAAAGCTAACCTATTGACATTTGAGAAGTAATACTTTGCATATAGTATGCAGTTTATTATGAATTTATGACAAGACACTAGAGTGCTTAACATTTTCATTGGGGTACAGTAGGCCTACCACTCACCTGCAAGTGCCTCTGCTCCTTGTCCTCTCGGATCTTCGTCTCCCGATCCAGCAGATCCTTGAGCCGGTGCACCTCCAGCTTCAGAGCCTCCTCCCTCGTCTCCACCTTCTGCAGCTGCAGCGTCAGCGACTGCACGGAGCGCTGCTGCTCCGTGGCGAGCCCTCGGAGCTGCTGCAGCTCGGCCATGTGGGCGGGAGACGGGGGGGTTGCTTTTAGCTGTTCCACTGTTGCCGCGAGCTGGAAGTGATAAAACAATGATTGTCTGTCTGAACACTGGCTCCTCGACACGGCACGTATTGTGACGAGGTTCCTCTCTCTGCAGCACTAACCATCGGTAGCTTGAGCCCAGCTGCCGGCGGCACCCATAGATTAGGGTTTCAAAAGCTTTTTTTTAACCTGCACGTTTCATATCCGTTTGTAAGTTGTTCGCTTTAAACCTTGCAGGTCAATTTTGAACCAGTTCCCGTGAATGGGCTGAAATTTGAACCACATGTAAACCCGATGACAATGCAATATTATCTAAGAGCTGGGCCTCTATTCAAGTGCGTTAAAACGATATCGTGTTTGACGTGTTTTTGAATCGTTTATGTCACAGTCGCCATTATTGTAAATGACATAAGAGTTATAAAAACGTTGACAATAAGGAAACAGGCCAAATACGATATCGTTATTACCGTGTAGAATCCCAGCCCTGATCTGATAAGGGAGTCGAAAGGTGGCGACAGGATCACCGCTATACTTAACGTAGATCCACAGTGTCGGGAACTTGGGACCTACTACTTTGTTCTTGATAAGCAGATAATGAATTTGAAAAAGAAAGTGCAGTCTGCAACAAAAGCTTGTCACAATTTTTTTATTTAATTCTTCAAAACTGTAATGTCTTGAAACTTTTCAGTTCTATGTCAAGTTAATCTGTGTGGTTGACATCACACTTAACATCAAAGAAACATACTGCGTCTTACATGCATACATACGTAACATAACATCACCCCTTCATTCCCAGAGTGGGGTAGACAGAGCTGCAGAATACCAACAATTCTAAACATGTTGATAATTCTGTAACCAAATTTTGCACAATCAAGCTCAGATGTTTAACAATACATTAGTGTTGTTGCAAGCCCACCGCCTAACAGTACTACAAGCCATCCACGGGAAGACATGGAGTGGCACTATTCTAACCCAGCAACGACTTATTCTACGTCTTCTGCGTGTATTGTTTAATCTCACGTACCTATCTGCGATCTCTCTTTCTACGACTCCTTCGTCTTTCTTCCAATATCTACAAGAGATACTTAGATGGTAACAACTTGAGATGTACATATATATAAAAGTGCAAAAATCAAAATTACAAATGTCGCTGTTTAATTAATTTGGTTCTGAACTTGTTCGCGCTGTCAGAGAATATATCTATGTCCATGTCTAGACCATTATTTCTACGACACTGTCTCTCAACCCTCCTCAGTACGACTCGTGCTTGGCCAGGTTTTCCACCTACCTCTTTCTTCTGTGTCTCCTGCTCGCGCGCTCTCTTCTCCAACTCCCTCATCTTCCACTCGCAGTCGGCCAGCATGCTCTCTGCGCGCGACGCCGCCTGCGCCCGCGCAGCTTCGTGTGCCGCGCGCCATTTTGCCGTGTTCACTTCGGCTGCTGTTACCGCCTGTAAATAGTCAACATATAATTTAAGCCCTTTCACAAACCGATTAGTGTCAAGTGACAATAAGATAATCGATATGAAATTTTCATAATTGAGTATTTCTTACGTTACGTAAATAGTTGTGTTAGGTCTGTGCTCACCAATAATTAAACGGCCGGTCAGAGCTTTGACGGCTGACCAGAAAGCTGTCGGTTAAATTAGTTTTCGAACACCGATATTAAATCTGTCATAGGAGTGTCGCAATGTTACTTTCTAAGCATCCTATATCTGAAATTGCGTCATTATGACGTCATCGGCATCAAAAGTTCGCTCCTTGATGATGATGGATGGGTTACCTCTTGCGCCCTCTGTTCGTGCAGTTGTTTCTCCTGCTCAAGTCGCTCGCAGTCTTTCTCAAGAGCGAGCACGCGCGACTCAAGCTCGGCACGCCGCGTGAGAGCGTCTTCCAACTCAGCGCTGAGTTGCCGGACCGAATCATCTGTAATATCAAGATGAGATGTTTTCAAATCAGTTCATACTAGCTGTTGCCCGTGACTCCATACGCGTAGAAAAATAAATCATAGCCTATGTTACTCTGTGATAATATAGCAGGTGAAAGAATTTTTGAAATCGCTCGCATAGCTTGAGTTTATTCGTTACAAACATACAAAAATACAATATTGTCCTCTTTATAAAAGTGTAGAAAGTGGAGTAAGTAGTGCATAAGTATAGTGTAGATTTGCGGGAGTAAGGCACGCACATACTTATAAAAACCGGGCAAGAGCATGTCGGAGCATGCTCAGTGTACCTAGTCTTCGAAGCCGTTAACTACTACAAACATAAAAATCAACAAGTAACAACCAATTTTCTATTTAAAGTCAATTGGTGCCGTCTTACATGATTTTAGCAGGTATAAATACTTTAATCGCCTGTATCTCAAGAACCAATGATGCCTACTTAGTCGTGAAAGTTTTCCTTTAAAATTCATTATGTTTATATGCTCTTTCATTGAAGATTATTTCAGATTTTTATTATTTGTAGTTTTGGCTGTAGGGGAAGGGAACGGAGGACACTTGACTCTAGCAAAAATTAGCGCTTTAAAGCTTAAAATTTCATAAACGGATCACTGAATCGACTAATTGTTTTAACAAACTCGTAATATTTTTGGAAGACCTATCCAACAACACCTTACACTATGGGGTAGACGAGAAAAAAAATACATCCCCACATTACGTGTAGGGAAGGTAGCCTAAAAAATATTTTTCAGAAAATTATTACTTTGTTGGCGTGACTAATGTATATTCATGCCAAATACGGCATTCTAGAACTAAGAGTCTCTGAGCTAGGCTGTGGACGGACGGACGGACATGCCTAAACTATAAGGGTTCCTAGTTTGACAACGAAACCAAAAAAAAAACTCGACGAATTTAAAACCTTTTTGTATTTTTACTAGCTATTTAGTCTGTGGGCGGCAGCAGCGTTACCGATGCGAATTAAGTGCTATACCCAGCGATAGCCGACCCACTGCTCAGCGTGGCGATTAGGGCAAACCCTCCAAAAGCAGCACACCACAAACCACGGCCCACAGTTCCCGGCCGCCCTGCTAGGTGGGGGGCAGGAGCTGGATGAGAGTGGCCGCGGATGGTGCTCGGTGGCGTGCAGTGGGAGAGGAATCGTCCAGCAGTGGCCTAGTATAGGCTGATGATGGTGATTTAGTAAGTGAATGCAGTGTTTGTTAAGATCGAATCTTGAAGGTCACTTGAACTTTTTGAACCAGTTCCTCTTAATGGAATGGGCTGAAATTTGGAGCACATGTGTATCTATGAACCGATCTGATGATGGGAACGGGAGATGGTGACAAGATCTCCGCTATACTTAACAGACCACCATGTTAGGACTGGTTAGTTTTGTCTTGACAAGCAGGTGACGAACATACAAAGTTCTTTTTACAGTATCTTATTTTTGTTTGAAGGCGATTAAAAAACGGAGTGAATGTTTTTATACTGTCATCTATATACATATACAGCCTTGCTCTAAGATGTTGAGCACCCCACGTTTTGAGGTTAAGTACTGCCTGACCCATTTGTATTGTTCACCAAATAAAGGGAAAGAACCCTTTCACAGCTGTCAGGTTTTTACTGTTAATCCTGGAGGCTGGAATCGGGAGGTTGGTTGGACTTACCGTTCCGCCGCTGAAGTTGCGAAGCCAGGTCTGCAGAACAGCTCCTCGCGGCTCCAAGCTCGTCCTCCAGGGACCGACTTCGCTGGCGCACCAGCTCTGACTCCTTGTACGCGGCTGCCAGCGAGCATTTTAACTCTGCAACCACAGACAGTCACGAATAATTGGTGCAAGTTTTGGTTTGGACATGTTTTGGTACCAAGGTTGCAGAACATTTCCGGAGGTTTGAAATTAGAGATAATTATCACAGTAAATTAACATTAATTAGTTATTATAATTCCTTTACTTTCTCAACCTCTTATCTGATCGAATAGGTTGATAGAAAAGTAGTGTTTATTCTTCTTGGAAGATGAGTGCTTTTCCTACTAATCAATTAGATACGATACTAGGTTGAGATAGTAAATGGACGATATGTATATTAAATGATTACACTATACTTGTACAGGATTTATTTTCTACTCTCTAAAATGATATGGCTTTTGAAATTTGCACTCGCGACTATCTGTATAATTTATCATTGGTTTATTTTAGAAATACTAATATTATCGATCGATGGTAAAAACGTAAAAATAATTCACCTATATGTTTTATGACCAGAGTAAAATTCATTTGATTCCAGTATTTTAAAACTTTTAATTTAAAATAGGAACGAATACAATTTCGAATTTCGACCCGACCCAGTTAAGGTGCGACACACAACTGAGATCTTCGGATAAGCTGGCAACACTAAAAATAAAACAATTACCTACCTGAATACCTGAGGGAACACTTATTTACGTTGACGTTAATCCCGCTTACTCGGGTAATGTAGAATGATCCCTGACGTATTTCGTAATTTCAGACACTTTACTCGATAGCAAGGCGTATAAAAAGAAACAATTCATCTTTTCAATTAATTTACATCGTCGCAAGGTATCAAATCTAGTATTTGTCAACAGTCTAGGTAGTATTTGACAAATACTACATTTGATTTTTCAAGTTTGATGAAACGGTGGTAATGCGGTGGTGGTTGGGAGTGACCCTGCCTCCGAAGCCAACGGTCCCGGGTTAAAATCCCGGTAAGGGCAGATATTTGTGTGATGAGCGCGCATATTTTCCCTGAGTCTTGGATGTTTTCTATGTATTTAATTCTCTATAAGTATGTTTATCGTTGTCTAGTTCCCATAGTACAAGCCTAGAGCTTAGTTTGGGACTAATTGGGACTACTTCAATTTGTGTGACACTGTTTCCTGATATTTATTTATTTAGTTAAGGGAAGAAATCTCATACTTCTATAATATATCTATACTTTATACTAGTAATATAAATGTGAAAGTAACTCTGTTTGTTACACTATCGCAGCTAAACCGCTGAACCGATTTGGATTTGACATCATAACTCCTTAATGGTATCAAATCCTCTCGTAAACAAAATTACCGCTCCACGTTGATCGTTTTCGAATCAGAAGGCATAATTAATGGACCTACCAACTAAAAACATACTAACTATAACTATAGCGAAGCGTTTTTGAATCATGGGGCAATTATAGGTTAATTACACATTTGGGTATGTTTGGATGGAGAAATAAAATTATCGTTCAGTCCACCTGATCCTAAGTGGAATCTGAGACCCATAGACATTTGAATTCGCAAGACCACAATCTTCTAGACTGCAATCCAGACTTCAAATGCGTTCTCAGCCCCTAAGGACTAAGATGGAATGCCTATATGCTAGTAATATCACCGGGTGACCTATCCCTACACCGGGACACGACAATGCGAACACTGCTGTGGTAGGTTAAAAGATAAGATGCTGGTAGCAACAGCGATCCGGACGGACCCTCGCAAGGTCCTAACATCAAAATAACTACGAGTTTAAGTTGTATATAGATAGATACCAGTGATATCACGAACATAGTTAGTCAAGACGTTTTACATGAGAATTATTCACAAATTTTTTAAGCAACTAATTACCTACTTCGCGAAATAATAATTAGTGACTCGTGAAAACAAATCTTTAAAAATAGTTTGGAAGGTGATTTGGCCTCAAAACGTGCGTCCGTGCGACAGCGGAAACACATTAGTAAATCTCTGGAGGGATGCGGTCTTTGTGTGAGAAAGTAGAGGTTTACAATGATTTAGAGCCAGTCCCACAAGAGACCTTGAAGTGATGGTAGAACTATTGCTCGTTAGGAGACGAACATAAAGGCGGTTATCAATAAGGTATTGAAGATAAAGATAAAGAGACATTTATTCGCAACAATAAGTACAAAATTACATTTCATACATACAAAAGAACAGAGAAGTCCCAACTCAGCATTAGCTAGCCGTAAAGCCAGCGCTGATCTTCCGTTGGAACTGCTTGGTGAAGAGACGGAAAGTGACACTTAATACAAAACAACGCAAAAAGAAATACAACATGCGTTATCAGTTATCATACAATTTAAACAACTATTTAAACAAAAAATAATAATAATATGTAAGTGAAAAAATAAAAAATAAAATTACGATTGTCTACGGGCGGTCAAGTCAAGTCAAAGTATAAGGGTTGACTTGACCGTATAATCTGTGGTTATTGGCTTAGAGGAAACTCCCCTCGTATAAGTTGTGGAATTGTAGCTCAAAAAAGATGCACCGATTTGCTTTTAAAGCTCAATGGGGTTGGTTTTGAGCCAGGTTTGACCAAAGATTCGGATATCAGCTCTGAAACCGGGGTCACAATGGGATTTTTCCTGTGATATTCATTTATTTATTTATAATTTAAGCCACAGATTACGTAACCGATGTAACTTTGCTACGGAACTGTCGCCTTCACTGTAGTTTTCAAGGTTGAATGTCGTATTTAGTTTACGAGCCGGGAAAAGTTTTGACAAATGAGATTTTAAAAAAGGAATAGTGTTGCCACTAGACTAAAATTAGTTATTTAAATTTTTATACCTCTACGCGCACTAATAGGGGTGTTCTGTATATCTGTGTGTCTGTGTTATCGTAGCTCTCACGGATGGATCGTTTTACAAACGATATTTATCAGTATATTTCTTAGCTAGGTTTCATAAAAATCGGTTTGACCGTTTAAAAGACATTGCTGTTTTTATCTATATGACATTTTTTTAGTTATTTCATAAACCATATCAATAGGGAGCTACATGAAAAACAGAATTGAGTTTCATTAATTATGAAAAACCGGCCAAGTGCGAGTCGGACTCGCGAACGAAGGGTTCCCCGTACTGAGTATCTATACAACTTAGACACTATATTTTAACCTTTTTTTTTGTTTCACCTATCCCGGTGTCTGTCTGTAACCACGGTGGCTGCCTTTATGGCCGCTTCCTGACTTGTCGGTATGCTTGCAGTAAAACACGGAATCGACAAGGGTTTCTAGGCAACCAGTGGCATCTACCAATCAAAGTGCAGCGTTTACGTCGCCTGGGCCTCTATTCAACTGCGTTATAACGATATCGTATTTGACCTGTTTCCGTATTGTCAACGTTTTGATAACTCTTATGTCATTTACAATAATGGCGACTGTGACATAAACGATTCTTTAACGAGTCAAACACGATATCGTTTTAACGCACCTGAATATAGGCCCTGTACGTTTTACTGCAAGCATACCGACGAGTCAGGAAGTGGCCTAACGACGAAGTCTGTGTTAAGTTCGAGAAAAAAACTGCAAAAAAAACACGTTTGTTGTGAAGTTTTTTTAATTTAAATATTTATGTTTTTATGCGAATATACAATTAAATATTCTGTGAATATTTCAAGCCTCTCCCAGTTCAGAAGAAATTTTATTGTATTTTAATGATTTTTTTTAAAGTCGATATACTAGTAAATATTTGTGCATATTTCAAACGTCTTACTGTTGCCGTAATTAATATCAAACAAAAAGCGGCCAAGTGCGAGTCGGACTCGCCCATGAAGGGTTCCGTAGCAGCAAGTAACATAATATAAAAGTTCGTTGTAGCTTTGATCAATGTTTTTATGACGTATTAAAAAAAACTACTTACTAGATCTCGTTCAATTTTCGGTGGAAGTTTGCATGGTAATGTACATCATATATTTTTTTTAGTTCTATCATTCTCTTATTTTAGAAGTTACAGGGGGGGACACACACATTTCAACACTTTGGAAGTGTCTCTCGCGCAAACTGTTCAGTTTAGAAAAAATGATGTTAGTAACCTCAATATCATTTTTGAAGACCTATCCATAGATACCCCACACGTATGGGTTTGATGAAAAAAAAATTGAGTTTCAGTTCTAAGTATGGGGAACCCCCAAAATTTATGTTTTTTTTTCTATTTTTGTGTGAAAATCTTAATGCGGTTCACAGAATACATCTACTTACCAAGTTTCAACAATGTAGTTCTTATAGTTTCGGAAAAAAGTGACTGTGACATACGGACGGACAGACAGACAGACATGACGAATCTATAAGGGTTCCGTTTTTTGCCATTTGGCTACGGAACCCTAAAAAAGGGGCAAAATAGTCACGTATGTTGTATGGGAGCCCCCCTTAAATATTTATTTTATATTAATTTAATTATTTATTCTACATACATACGCATACATAACATCACGCCTTCAATCTCAGAGTGGGGTAGGCAGAGCTACATAAATACCAACAACTCTAAAAAGACTTCTTGATAATTATGTAACAACATTTTGCACAGACACGCTAAGAATTGTGATTCTTAAAGTTAATACATAATCTGAATATTTTAAACGTTATTCATATCGAGCAAAAAACGGCAAAAAAAAATGCTTTCTTGTATAGGTACTTACCCCTCTTAAATATTAAATTAATTTTTTTATTTTTAGTATTTGTTGTTATAGCGCCAACAGAAATAAGTCATCTGTGAAAATTTCAACTGTCTATCTATCACGGTTCATGAGATACAGCCTGGTGACAGACAGACGAACAGCGGAGTCTTAGTAATACCATTTGGGTACGGAACCCTAAAAATAGCACGACTATTCTTTCGCGTATATACTTAGCGGGCGTATTTAGTATTGAGCATATCCTTCTATTCTTGTATCCGTGTGGTTGCCGGGTTCGAATAGTGCCACTCCATGTCTTCACGTGGATGTCGTAAGAGGCGACTAAGGGAATAAGGGTTCGTAGTACTGTTAGGCGATGGGCTTGCAACCTGCCCCTAATAAACTGGAAAACATTTTAGCCTGATTGTGCAAGTTGTGGTTACAGAATTATTAACCAGCTTTCTTAGAGGTGTCGGTAATTCTGTAAGTCTGCCTACACCACTCTAGGAATGAAGGCGTGACGTTATGTATGTATGTATATCCTTCTCTTTCATAGCACTTTCCAGAACGTAAGAAACAAAATGCATGCACTCTTTTTAATCCTCGTTCTCCCTTCTACCTTTCTGAGCGGTTTAGCTTCATGGCCACCGTCTCCCTAAACCGTTTGCGCTCAAAAGCCAATCTCACCCTCGCTTTCCCGTCTCACAAATCCAAATCCTATTCCTAATCCTTTTCTGTGCACTCTGTCAGGTTGTGGAATCGGCTACCAGCCGGTATCCTTGGTTCTACGCCTGCCTAAAACTTAATATACCTACTTATGTCGCTATATGGTCTAAGTCGCACATTTAGGCAATCACAATCGGTAGATCATATCGGTCGGATCGGTAGAATCGGTTGACGACACGCTAGCCTCGTTGGGAGTGACCCTGCCTTCGAAGCTCGGGGTCCTGGGTTCAAATCCCAGTAAGGGCAGATATTTGTGTGATGAGCGCGAGTATTTGTTCCTGAGTCCTGGATGTTTTCTATGTATTTAAGTATATATTTCTCTATATAAGTAAGTTTATCGTTGTCTAGTACCCATAGTACAAGCCTAGAGCTTAGTTTGGGACTAGGTTAATTTGTGTGAGATTGTCTCCTGGGCTGGGTGGGATTCTACACGGTAATAACGATGTCGTATTTGACGTGTTTCCGTATTGTCAACGTTTTGATAACTCTTATGTCATTTACAATAATGGCGACTGTGACATAAACGATCGTTATAACGCAGTAGAATAGAGGCCCTGATATTTATTTATTTAAATACACGCGCTCATCACACAAGTCTCATTCGCGCAATTTCAAACACTGGCAAATTGACACAAAAATACGACAATGAGATTCAAAATGTCCGCCTCAACTGATTAAATCCGTCAACAAACTGTTATTTTCGGACGCGTAAAAATAAACAAGTATGTTTTAGGGTTCCGTACCTAAATAATGCCAAAGGAAACCCTATTACTAGTAAGGCTCCGAAGCGACGTGTTTTAGAGCTTATGAAAACGACTCGTGATCGTAAGGACTTCGAACCCCCGCGGTCACCATGAAGGTATCAATTCGGTTTTCCAATGAAAGTACGTCACGAACGTTAATTTAGGACCCATTTCAAAAAACAATTAGTTTAATCCTAAGACCTTATGCTAGTAATTTCACCGGTTGTCAATTTTTTGTTACATTACATTAAAAAAAACATTTTGCGATCGCATACGTTTTTTGCAGTTGGTAAACTAATCGCGACCTATGTCGATGTATGGAGACAACAGTTTTTTAACAGCAAAGTCAAGTTCGTCCCTCAATTCAATTTTACATTCTTATAAGTTTGTTCGGCTTTTTTTTTATAAAAACACGCTAGGTGAATGTTTGAGGTTTTTATGTTAAAGAGAAGGCACACTAGCACTCAGGCCACCTGATGGTAAGTAGAATCTGAGACCCATAGACATTTGAATTCTCAAGAATATAATCCTGAGACCTCAAATGCGTTGCCAACCCTGAGGACCAAGATGGAATGCCTATATGCTAGTAATTTCACCGGTTGTCTTATTCCCACACCGGAACACAACAATGCGAACACTGTGGCTTGGCTGGTGGTTAATGGATAATATGATGGTGGTAGCGATCTGGTCGGACCCTGCACATGTGTTAAACAGTAATAATTGGTTTACATCTTTTGCAAGTTCAAATGACACAGACTGGAATTGAACCTAAAACACTTCCCGACTCTAAGGATAGATGCACATTGCCTGGACACATGCCAGCCGTGTACAATGCTCTTTGGTTCTTTGTGTCCGCGGTGATTCACATTAGTTATTTTGTTGTTGAATAATGTTGTAATAGTGTGGAGAACAGAAGAGGGAAGATTGGCCATTTATTGCGGCACGACGCATGCTTGCCAAAAACATTCTAGAGGGAAAGATTGAAGGAAAGAGAGGCAGAGGAGACGCTGCATGGACCAAATTGCTGGCAGGGACCGGAGAAGATTGGAAATTCAGGCATTCCATCTTCGTCCTCAGGGTTGGCAACGCATTTGCAGCCTTGTGATTGCAGCCTTGTGAATGCGAATGTCTACCTATGGGTCCAGTTTCCACTTACTATCCTGGTGGCCTGTGTGCTCGTTTGCTTTCTCAATGCCATAAAAAAACTACACCGACGAGAGGGCTCTTAAATTAAAAGAGAATAGTAAATTGTACAACAAGGGCGTTAAACATGCCATTTTAACCGAGACACTTAACTAAACACATACTAGCCAAAGGCGAGGATTTATTAATTTTTTTAGAACTTCTTAGCAACTGAACCACGGACCGCAAGGAAGAACTCATCCTCGAACCCCGCTCATTGTCGAACCTTGCTCATTCTCGAACCTCGAACCTTGTTAAGTTTAGAATCAGTTTAACTTTGAACCTTTAACTAGAATCTTTTGTTTAGAATCGTGTAACTAGAGCCATTAACCATAAAATATACAGTCCACTGAACCTGAACATTTTTTTTAATTAATCGAACGAGCTACGTAGAGACACCGTTGAGTGACCATCCTCAATAAATTAGGTTATAGAATCGTAGATAGGTTTAGGTAACGTTAGTTTTACAGCAGGCCCGGGGGGCCAAACCACCCAGAAATAGGAGCTCCGCAATAGCGGAGCTCCGTCAACACTGTCTAATTGATGTCTTGTTAATAATGATGTTTTGAGAATGTCAAGTTTTGCGAATATGCTATTTATCATACTAATTGGCTCAATCTTTGGTAGCACTACTTGTACTATTATGTATTCTGTGGTAGTAGGGTGGTACTCACGTTCTATTTCCTGGTCCCGGTCCTCTATCTGCTTCCTGTAGGCCGCGATCAAGTCCCGCGCACGGTCCGACTCGCCGCAGCGCGAGTCAGCGAGCTCGGTGAGCGCGGCGACCTGCGACTGGAACTTGCTCTCCTGGGAGACCAGGGTCTTCCTGGGAACAAAGAGGGGAGAGTTAGGGTGTTGGCGGACTATTAAGCAAGGTGTTGTAATACCAAAAAGGCACGCCGCCCAAGTAAAATTTAAAATTACCTTCAGGTTCTATAAGGGTCGTAAAATGGTGTTGCTTTGTTATCTGTTCATATTAAGTACTTGAGAATGATTAATACGTCCTAAAACTAATAGTCTAAGGCGAGGGGTAAGGGCAGATATTTGTGTGATGGGCGCGAATATTTGTTCCTGAGTCTTGGATGTTTTCTATGTATTTAAGTATGTATCTCTCTATAAAGTATGTTTATCGATGTCTAGTACCCATAGTACAAGCCCAGAGCTTAGTTTGGGACTAGGTCAATTTGTGTGAGATTGTCCCCTGATATTTATTATTGTTATAACGACCTTGAACCCGCTTACAATAGGTTAAATTAACGTTATTTTGCCTCGTGTTTTAAGAGCTATAGCCTAGTCCTAGGATCTTATAGTTCGTAGGCTACTGATTAAGTTCTGGAAAGGCTAGCGTTATGCTAAAGTGAGATCTAAAGGTTGAATTTTCAACTTTGATATAACCTTAAAGTTAACCTACTCTAGCCTAAAAGGCTGTATTAGAGTTGTCTTGGCAAACAAATTACTACTCCGTGGTTAAAACCCAAATCAAAAGCTATTATTTATGAGCTGAAGGCATGATTAAAATCCTTTAAGCCTATTTTAAAGCTTAAGAGGCATCCTCATCAACTTCAAAGCGACTTCAAAGCATTACGTTGTTTTGTAAGATGGAGCGACGACTTTCAAAAAGTTTGAGTGTAAGTTTTAAACGTAAAACGCGTAAAAATCTTTTTTTTTTTTATTTATCTCGCAGATTTATAATAGATAATAATTACTTATTGTTCGGGTGGATAAATATCTCGTGTCATAATGGCTTAATTTAGTAATTTTTGTAGAATTTTTACATACATGTTGATTTTTGAAAAAGTTTTTTGTGTTTGTAGCACACTGCTTGGGAACCCTACACTGAGCATGGTCCGGCATGCTCTTGCTCAGATGATGCTTACATCTCACTATAATCTCGAGTTCGATAGCACAAGCCATATAAAAATCGTATCGCTACGCCTATTCTGTTTAACAAATTTTCCAGAAACACATTTTCCGATCGTGTTATTCCAGCAAAGATGCATTTATAAACATTGACGTGTATTTTATTGGCGCCGAAACAGTTTCCTGTCGCTGTGGGCGGTACACGTGTTATCAAAACTTGAAGAATTTAGTGAAAAAGAAGAAATTCTAGGATGCATCGGCAAATCATTACTGGGTGGCCATGCTATCGTATACACGAAGACACTGTTAACTGACCACCCGTAGACTTTAATACGTTGCGATTAGGTTTATGTTCGTTTGTAAATGTACAGTTAACAGTGTCTTCGACTGTACATACTGGCGTACTACCAAAGAAGGAGGCTACGTGCAATGTAGTAGTCTAAGTATTATACAGGGTGGAAAAAACGAACCCCACATGGACGGCAACTTAGGCTGGGTCCACATTTGTATCATTTCGCAGTATCGTAACTCCGTCGCGTTGCCCCGACGCGTATCACGATCGCTAGTGTGGACACATAAAAGTGCGATCATGTGACGCGCCGTATCTGATCGCTCGGGATCGATGTCGACACGCGTTTATTTAGTACCCCGCACACTCACGATCGGATACGCGTATCAAGATCAGTAAGTATAGACCTGTTTTGATACTGTATCATGATATGAAGTTATGATTTGATAAGTGATACGCCGTGAGTGTTCTCGAGGCGGATTTTCTCTGATCATCAAAGGGGATACAGGGGCGTTCAAACTTAGATACGGCGTTACGATACGACACGCTGCTACGCAAAGGTTAGTATGGACGCATTTTTTCATACGACGATGGTAGTGTAAGCCTGGTAGGCGCCTATTCCTAAGCGTAATACTTTACGCACTTTTAACTAAGCTACGCAAAATGAAAGTATACTTCTTGCTGTGTTTCTTGAGTTTATTATTTTATTTATCTAACGTTTGAATATACATCAGTTCACATGTGAATGCCAACGCGGTCCGTTGGAGACTCTCGAGCGTCCCCTGAAAACCACCGGCGGGCATTCAATATTTCGAAATCTTTTTTATTCAAAAGATTTCGAGACATTTCGACTTAACAAAATAAAAAAAAATAAAACAATGAAAGTAGTATGTACTGCTACATCCTTCTTTCATTACAGTAGTGATACGGTGTGCCCTTGTGCTACGTGTTTAGGATACGCGAGCTCGATACGACACGCGTGATCGTGATCGCCAAAATGATACAAATGTGGACCAAGCTTTTAATATTGAAAATAGCGATTTCTACGCTAAGGAGACTTACAACAGTAAAGTTGTGTTTTATGATACAGATCGAAAGGGTCATTGATATAGGGATCATTTATATCTACAACGCATACACCTTTCAACTAAATAAAACCGTAAAAAACACGACTTATGTTTTGTCATATTTGACCAGTTCGATCCGGGTTACGGAAGACGAATTTTCAAAAAAACCATAAATGCATTATTTATAGTTTTCCAAAATATAAGTAGGTAAGTAAGTGGGTAAGGACCAAAAAGTTGGCCACGCTAACTCACTCAATTAAATTTTCTATTAAACTTTTCCGTTGTGACACGAAAATGAGCCATAATTTGTAGGGATATTTTTTGTGTCACAACGGAACTTTTTTCACTTTTGTTGTTTGTATGGTTAACTACGCTTAACTATGGTCCAACTATTTGGTCCTTACCCAAGTCTCCTTGCGTAGAATTCACTATTTTCAATATTTAAGGGAGATGCCGTCCCCGTGGCGTTCTTTTTTCCGTCCTGTATACTCTATTGGTTTTACATTAAAATTTACTATTAAACAAATAAAGAAAATAAAGGAAAACCGATAGTTTGTTCCAACACGATCAACTGACGGGCCAATCGGCCGGTGGACTATCATGCAGTCTTTGTTACTCGTAACTTGGATCGTTAGTAAAAAAAAGCGGCCTAGTGCGAGTCGGACTTGCCCATGAAGGGTTCCGTAGCAGCAAGTAACATAATATAAAAGTTCGTTGTAGCTTTGATCAATGTTTTTATGACGTATTTAAAAAAAACTACTTACTAGATCTCGTTCAAACCAATTTTCGGTGGAAGTTTGCATGGTAATGTACATCATATATTTTTTTTAGTTCTATCATTCTCTTATTTTAGAAGTTACAGGGGGGGGGACACACATTTCAACACTTTGGAAGTGTCTTTCGCGCAAACTGTTCAGTTTAGAGAAAAATGATGCTAGTAACCTCCAAATCATTTTTGAAGACCTATCCATAGATACCCCACCCCACACGTATGGGTTTGATGAAAAAATTTTTTTGAGTTTCAGTTCTTAGTAAGTATGGGGAAAATTTATGGTTTTTTTTTTCTATTTTTGTATGAAAATCTTAATGCGGTTCACAGAATACATCTACTTACCAAGTTTCAACAGTATAGTTCTTATAGTTTCGGAAAAAAGTGACTGTGACATACGGACAGACAGACAGACAGACATGACGAATCTATAAGGTTTCCGTTTTTTTGCCATTTGGCTACGGAACCCTAAAAACCGAATAAAGAAAAACTTTTTGGTAGACTGCAGCGTCAATCACTTCATTAGCAGAAACAAAGGAATCCCTGTATAATACTTTTGAAGTCAATCTTAAAAGCTTTTAAATAGTTTCCGACTAATTGTAGGAATGTCGAAGATGTTAAAGACCCGTACTTCATCTAATGCCAAGCGCTCCAAATTCCATGCAACCACGGACCCGATCAGTGGGATGCTGGCAGCGAAGCTGATACTGTCGTAATTCACACGTTCTTGTTCATTATTTAAATAAATAAATAAATAAATGAAACTAAGTTATAGAAATGTTTTTAGCCCGTGTGGTTGCCAGTTTAGAATAGTGCCACTCCATGTCTTCCCGTGGATGTCGTAGAGGCGACTAAGGGAATAAGGGCTAGTAGGTCACTTATAACATCTTAGACTGATTGTGCAAAATGTGGATACAGAATTATCAAGAAGCCTTTTTAGAGTTGTTGGTGTTTCTGTAGCTCTGCCTACCCCACTCTGGGAATGAAGGCGTGATTTTATGTATGTGTGTATAATTATACATCTTTTAGGTAGGTAGGTATTATCTGTGCAGGTAGGTTAGGTTAGGATTTCCGTCTTGAGATTGTAGTCTTAAGATTGCAAACGTCTAGGGGTCTCCGATCTTACATACCAACTAGTGGGTTTTAAACTCGTTTGCATATGTTTTCTCCTTGCCATCAAAAAGTGAATAGGCGATATTGAAAGGACCATGGGCACTTTTGTATCAACACTGGGCCCACTATTTTCAACATTGTTCAACAGCGATAAATGATAACTATGATAAGTCA
Source organism: Acleris holmiana (assembly GCA_949316455.1). NCBI lineage: Eukaryota > Metazoa > Arthropoda > Insecta > Lepidoptera > Tortricidae > Acleris > Acleris holmiana. The sequence continues at coordinate 3,061,279 of OX438789.1, read as the reverse complement.
TATGAAAGCTCTTGGCGTGTACATTATACGGCAGCCATTTTCAAATCCAGCGTTAATATGGCTCCTGTCCGTCTGTCCGTCTGTATGTCACAGCCATTTTACTCAGAGCCTATTGGCACTATATAAATGAAATTTGGAGGATAGATGTATTCTATGAACCGCTATACAGTGATGTTAAAATTGAAAAAAATAAAATATTTAGGGGTTGCACTCCATACATACCATACATCAGCGTGTGGGGTATTTTTAGATAGGGCTTCCAAAATGATACAGAGGTTTTCAAGTAACGTTTTTACGTAAGTAAACAGTTGGCGAGATATACGCTTCTAAAGTCGTAAAAATTCTGTCCGGGTGGGTAGCTTTTGAACTGTTAAATAGAACATTCTAATAAAAATTACAGTAGTAGAAGATACGAAATACTTCCAACCAAAATTGTTTTGAACACGATACGCTGTGCAGTTTTTGAGATTTTAATAAAAAAAAAAAATGAATTTTAACCGTGAACGTTCATCCCAGCTACGGAACCCTTCACTGTGCGTGGTCCGACATGCACTTGGCCGGTTTTTAACAGATGTTATTTTCTATGGAGAGCCATTAGCCAACAACATGCGAATCAAAATAGGCGTGTTACTCATAAGCCGTGATGTCTTCGCGTTCTGCGTCAAAGATGGCGTCCTTGAAACGTCAAAAAAAGCGGGAATTAGTGATGAACTCTTTTAGTCGACTAACGTTGTTATTATTGATTTACGGAAATATATTATTATTATTTCGGGCTCCAAATGGAGGTACATCATACAGTTGAAACATTTTCAATAAACTGCCCAAACGAAAATTATCTAGGTACTTTTGGGGCTTAAGTTTGCATAAAGAGAAACACACCTATTATGTGTTTAGTGAAGTACATAATTGCCAAGGTGTTTATTGTACCGCAAGGTAGTTTTCTTTACGAGTGTCATTTAAATTTCAATACCTGACTTTCAAAAATTATAAACTACATATTCTAGACGGGTATAAAATTGGCTTTCTTATACTGTAATATCTAAGACATATTAATATACAAGCGGCCGATATTATTAGGATAACATAAATGTCAAGGTTTGTATCTCTTGTCCCTCAATCAAGGTTTTGTTGGATAAAAACAGGATACTTTTTATTACGAGGAATTGCATAGTTTCTGATAAAAACAGGATGTGGAGTGACGGGCAAGACTTATACTAATTATAAGGCATTTAATTAATTAAAAAAAAACAAATTATGTGGCTCTGTTACACTGCCAATCAAAACTGTTTTTTTACATTAAGTAAGTAAGAACAAATGAAGTACTTAGAGTTATATGTAATTTTATAATAGACTAGCGCCCCGCCCTCGCTTCGCTTTGATTTAAACAAATAAAAAGCTAGCCTATGTCCACCTGGATGAACCTTTCAAATGGTGAATATTATTAACCTACAAATAGGTAACGTGGTTCCGGAGATTAGATATCGGATAGATACAATCCGCACGTTTAAAACAGAGTATTACATCCCAGTTATCTATCTTGTGTATAAGCATGGGCATTTTTTTTCGTAATTAATGGCGTAATATTTTGCCAATGTCGAGTGTTAGACAATCGCCAAGGACTTATTAGTAAGTTCATGAATATCACACGCGAGGGCAATTATTCGGTACATGAGATTTTTCTCCTGTAGGCTTGACAGAAGCTCGTGGGGTTATCTTACGCCTTTCTGACAAGTCCATGGGAAGTCGGATTGAAAAAGTGGAAAGGGACTTAGTTATCTGTCGGAATGAGAAAGTTATTACGTTTCTGTTCTAATACGATGAACTTCCAGCAAAAATCGGACATACAGCAAAGCGCAGGGCAAATATTTTTTCACTGCCAACGCATTATCGTCTTTGGACGTGTTGAAATAAGATCGTTATTTTTTTTGGTGGTCACGAGTACTAACCTAACTTAAGCTTTTAATTAATAAGATATCCTGAAAACATCATGGTTTAGCAGAAAATAGAGTTCGATGAAAGATACAATCGATGAAGTGACATTCGATAAAATAATGAGTTACCAAGTGATATGATATGTAATGATAGTGATAGAAATATTATAACGTTGAATAGTCTAAAATCCGAGTATAAAAACCACCTTCACCGAACTGGCTAATGGATGAAAAGTATTATGGATTGAATTAAATATGTTAATAAATATATTGCCAGTGGGTTGAATAGAAACTTCGGCCCAGAAAATAATTAACTATTTTTTTTATATCTCACCGTTTTTGCTAGTACAAAAATGACATACCAATTAAAAGTATGAAGCCTATAGAATATGCAAACGTTGACTATTTTTTTATCGTCATAAGTTTTGGGTACATACACATACATAACATCCCGCCTTCATTCTCAGAGTGGGGTAGGCAGAGCTACACTACCAACAACTCTAAAAAGACTTGTTGATAGTAAGTTTTGGGTAGGCACGCATGGTAAATCGATATTAGTAATTTGCACTGGGCATCTATTCTACTGCGTTATAACGATATCGCGTTTGACGTGAATTAGAATCGTTTATGTCTAGTCGCCATTATTGTAAATGATGTAAGAGTGATCAAAACGCTGACAATACGGAAACACGTCAAAGACGATATCGTTATTGCCATGTAGAATACCAGCCCTGCGTTCGTTCTGCGTGATGTTCTTAATATTTTTTTATGACAAGGAGAAGGCACACGAGCACTCCTGATGACAACTGATGGTAGGTGGAATCTGAGTCCCATAGACATTTGAATTCTCAAGACTATAATCCTAAAACTTCAAATGCGTTGCCAACCCTGAGGACTAAGATGGAATGCCTCTATGCTAGTATTTTCACCGGATGTCTTATCCCCACACCGGAACACAACAATGCGAACACTGTTGCTTGGCGGGTGGTTAATGGATAAGATGGTGGTAGCGATCCGGACGGACCCCGCACAGGGTCCTACCACCACTAAAACTAATTAGAGTTCTTTCTAGAGCCTTTTCTTTTAGGGTCTGACAAGACTCGACGTCTACTTTTTCTTTTATCTGATCCATGAACGTTCTCCTCGGCCTTCCTCTCTTCCGCTTCCCTTCAACTTTCCCTACCACTATTGCCTTAACGTATTTGTCGTGCTGTATAGGTGTCCTAGAATCTTCTGTTTCCAACGGTTTCCCATAAGCACCTCTTTAACTATGTTAAGCACTACTTCGTTGGTAATTTTCCGTGTCCAGCTAATCCTCTCATTTCAGTGATAGTGTATCATTTTTAGTGATAATGATAGAGAAATATCGTGAACATTTATCGTGTAAGTACATCACAAGCCACAAGTAAATAGCAGTAACCACACTTACCGTGCGTCAGAGAACAGTCCTTGAAACGTCAAAAAGCGCGCGAAACCGTGGGAATGAAAATAAACGAGGCTTGACGAGTTCAGTAAACACACTTTGTGATATTTTAACAGGTTCGCGGCGGTTTTATATCGAACAAGCTGATGCTTGCGACTTTGTCAAAGCAGAATTAGCTTTTTTTATTCTCTCGGGATTTTTTTAGGATAATTTAGCCATTTTCAATATCATTTTCATTAACCCCGTGGTTGCCGGGTTAGAATAGTGCCACTCCATGCGTCTTCCCGTGGATATCGTAAGAGGCGACTGAGGGAATAAGGTAAGGGCTTGCAACCTGTCACTAAATAGGGACAGACAGCGGCAAGCGACTTTGTTTTATATGTGATGATTCAATCGTTAGCGATTCAATATTTGATTTAGATTCGACGAAGCTGTTTTTTATCTGTTGACGAACGAAATTGCCCTTAAACGCGTATCAATTTCATATACTATACACAAATACATTATATGTATATGTACCTTTTTTTATTACCCGACTACGGCGAAGCAAAGGAAGGGTAATGATTTTGACACCCTGTGTATGTATGTTCCACTCTAGCGCCGTTCCTAATGAACCGATTTCAACAAATGAGGTGTCTATCGATTTGTCTTTTTTGTGCGATGGTTATAAGCTATTTTGTTTTATTATAAATTAAACATGGCGGCTGAAAATTAAAAAAATGTTAGGAAAATTGAACACATTGGCAGCAGGCATCACCTCTGAGTGGAACTCCATCCATTATGATCATTATCTTGTCTATTAGCTGTAGTTGAAGGCCAAACTTTGCACATTGCTATAATAATTTCTAGCCTTCGACTACAAACAATATTTTTAATAGCTTGCTAGTAGACAGGATGACGATCATAATGGATTGAGTTCCACTCAGAGGTGATGACTGCTGCCAATGTGTTGAATTTTCCTAAATTTGGACTATACGTGATCATACGAACATTAGGAGAGGTGCTATTCTTTATCAGATAGCGAATCCACATTTTGGTAAATACTCGTATGTAGTTTAAAACATAACAAACGTCTAAACTTGTTTCAATCTTTTTTACAGTCAGGTTTTAGTTTTTTAAACTTATTTTTTATTATTTGTGTATAATTAATTATGCTATGTGAATGACTTTGGCCGGTGATTTGACGACACGTTGGTCTAGTTGGTAGTGACCCTGCCATCGAAGCTAGCGGTCCCGAGTTCAAATCCCGGTAAGGGCAGATATTTGTGTGATGAGCACGAGTATTTATTCCTGAGTCTTGGATGTTTTCTATGTATTTAAGTATGTATTTCTCTACAAAAGTAAGTTTATCGTTGTCTAGTACCCATAGTACAAGCCTAGAGCTTAGTTTAGGGCTAGGTCAATTTGTATGACATTGTCCCATGATATTTATTTTTATTTAAACTTTATTTAGGACTACAAGAAACGTGTTACTTTTCGGCTGTTAAAAAATGTAGCGTTTAAATATACTGTACGGAACCCTTCCTGTCTTCGAAATACCGTCAATATTTCATTGGGCCAATGTAAATAAATAAATAAATAAATATCAGGGGACAATGTAGTGCGCTACATAAACATAAGATAAGATATACCTATATAATCAGGTCGAAAACTATCTGTTTCTATTTAAGAAACTTATAGCGAACATAATTGCTTATTCCACAAACCGTGGGTTGTTTCTAGGGTATAATTAATCCCAATTCCCAAGGCCTTTTAACGCATCAGAGTCTGCTGTATTTTACGATTAGATTACAATACCGTTTCATTTGCAAATGAGTACCAATTTTTTATCGAAACGCCTTTAAACGAGCGTGATAACGGAGAATGTTAATTTCATCGAAAGGAATTTCTCGCCACATGAGTTAACTTTTTTTGGTAATCGTGAGCCTAGCCGAACCTAACCTGCGTAAGTAATGTTTAAGATATCCTGAAAACATCATGGTTTTAGCATAAAATAGCGTTCGATGGAGTAAAATTCGATAAAATTATTTGTACCCTTGCAAATAACTCGGTTATTTCAACTTTCGAAGTACACCGAAGACTTATATTGCAAGTAAAACGCAACCCTGAATATCAATAAATCGATGAACATTGAACATTGCAAGTGATCATTTTCGCACAGGTTCTTTTTAACGTCGATTTGAACTGCCGTACGTTTATAGGATTCCGTAACAAATATATAAGATAAAACCTATCACGTGATATAATTAGCTTCAAAGCTAGATTTTTAAAATTGATCATTTTGGAGATTATTTGGGTAACTAACGTCAAATGCGAAGTAAACATCCTGTCCTCCCAATTATTTCAGAAACTACTAAAGAGAGGGGATAACAAATACACTACAGGGCCCGTTTCTCGAAACTCAATAGACTAATAAATTAGTCCATGCGATACATTTCACTAGTAGATTTGTAGAAAATTGTATCGAGTAAACAAATTTTATTGGTGTAGTGAGCTTCGAGAAACGGGCCCCAGGGAGGAGATTTTTGGCTTTCGAGTGCTCGAAATCAAGTCGAATGATAGAAAATATTAGGGTCATACACACTCTAAAAAACAAGCGTTTTCTCTCATATGGTCAAAAGTTAAAAGCTTGTGTGCATATAACTTATGTTTTTATATGATAGGTCTAAAGCAGTCCTGACGGCTTGTTTGCGGGAATGGGCATAGCCAGAAAATTAGACCCTAAAAACGTTAACTTTCAGTGGATGAAAGACGGTAACCTAAATCTGTGTATGACCCATTAGCACACTGACTTTGACATAATATCACATTAGAAGGGTATGTGGAAGAAATTTTAAATATAAATAAACGACGACCTAATTTGAAATTGTTATTATAGCGATAATATTATTATTGATGTGCACTTTCAGTGCCACCCACGGTTACCAAAAACTTTTACTACATAAAACTATTAAATGACACGTTTACTCCGCCAAGGTTTATCTATATCCGCTTTGTCTATGAGGGGTATTTGAAGTTTGTCTAAAAAATTAAACATCTGTGGTTTGTGTTTGTTTATCAGGTATCAAAACAATTTTCTAATAATAGAATTAAAAACAAATAGTGTCCACACTATTTGTTTTTAATTCTATTATTAGAAAGTGGTCCACCACTTGTTTTTACATTTTCTATAGCTCGTAAATCAAAAATACGGTTTCAAAGTTTTTGCGCACTGAGATATATGTATGCGAGTAATGAAACACACGTGATGCTTATACGGTAGTTTATTCCAGACTGACGTTTGCCACCCTACCCACGTTACTTATACTACAATCCTCCACCCTTAAATTGTAATTACCTAATTACATTCACAACCCCATACAAAATATTTACAAAAAAAATAAAAAAAAATAAAGTTGTACAGAACAAAAAATAATGATATATCTAAATTATATAATTAATCAATAATCACAAGTTAAACTTTTAACCGAATCACGTCTTGTACCTCGGAGGGTTCTCCGCGCGACAAGCACGTATTGGTCGCTTTGGGGGCTGGGGCGGCGCCGCTGGAGGCGAGGGCGCGGCTGGCCCGGCTGGGGGCCCGGCTGGGGACCCGGCGGCCGGAGCGGCCACTGGAGATATTGGTGGTGACCCATAAATTAATGATGAATCACTGTCATTACTGTCATTGCTTTGAGCTCTTTGTGTTCGGTCTTTTAGGTGTGGGGATTCTATCACTGCCGCCACTGACCGATCCGTTCCCGACGCAGGATCTGAGGAGCTCCGCACTGCCCCCGTTGGTGGACACACTAATGAACTACGCGAACGCTGTCTTAACTGATCGATATGTTTATGATGCTCCCGACCTAATATATCCGAAACCCTATAATCCGTATTACCTAATCGCTGAGTTACTAACCCTTGTTCCCATTTCTTGCCCCCTTGATAATTCCTAAACCATATTGTATCTCCCTCTTGGGCTTTTCGCGTGCGCTCCTCGGCGGATACCTGTCGCTCGAGTGCCTTACTTACTCGCCTATTACAAGTCGGCCTAACCGCGTCTAGCTTTGTCCGCAACGGTCTACCTATCATTAGTGAAGCAGGACTTACGCCAGTGGTACAATGTTCCGTGTTCCTATAATACAGTAAGTAGGTATTCAAAAAGGTGTTAATATCTATATTTTGTCTTAATGCTTTTTTTATAACTTTTTTAACAGAGCGGACTGCGTTCTCTGCGGCGCCATTGGAAGACGGATGATACGGGGCCGAAAAAATGTGTTCGATACCGTTATTTAATAAAAACTCAGATACCTCCTTGCTCGTAAATGGGGGTCCATTATCCGAGACAATTTGCTTAGGCAAACCCCAACGCGCAAAAACCTCGTTGAATCTATTCAGGCAATGAGCGGCTGCCGTGCTTGGTACCGGAAAAACTTCAAGCCATTTTGTTCTTGCGTCCACCATTATTAAATAAATTTTCCCAGCAAGGGGGCCCAAAAAGTGTACGTGAACTCGCGCCCACGGTTGTGAAGGCCACGGCCACACGGCCACGGTGCGCGCCGGCGCGTCCGCCTCGGCTGCGCACACGGCGCGCTCGCGGCACATCCCCTCCACGGCTTCGTCAATGCCCGGCCACCACACGTAACTACGTGCCATGGATTTGGTTTTCACAATTCCCATGTGCGATTCGTGTAACACCTCTAAAACTCGTTGCCTACAGCTTTCCGGTATCACGACGCGGTGGCCCCACATAACACAATTTAACTCTTCGTATAACTCCGCTCTACGATTAAAGTATGGTTGTAAGTCCCTAATATCGTTTCTGTCCGGCCACGAGTCCCTAATGTACATAAGTACCCTGCTCAACATCGGATCCCTAAGAGTTTGTTGTTTCACCGTATTGTAATTGAGAAGCAACTCATTATGAGCGTAATGTAAATAAGTTTGTTCCGGTATCGGCGGGTCCAACGATTCATCGTTAGCGCGCAGCGGTAACGGTAAGCGAGACAGCCCGTCCGCGCCATTATCCTTAGTGTTTACGTATTCAATATCATAGGTATAAGCCGATACAATAATCGCCCATCTTTGCAACCTACTCGCTGCCATAGCTGGTATTCCATGCTTAGGTCCAAATATTTTAACTAACGGCATGTGATCAGTACGAAGGGTAAATTGCCTGCCATATAAATACTGATGCAGTTTCTGTAAACAAAATACAATCGCTAACGCCTCCCGGTCGATCTGAGAGTAATGTGTCTCCGCGGAAGACAACGAGCGCGACACATAAACAACCGGCCGCTCGGCGCCGCTGCCGGCGTCGATCTGAGTCAGCACTCCCGAGATGCCCCTTGCGCTCGCGTCGCAAGTTAAAAACAATGGTTGATACGGGTCATAATGCATTAACACTTGAGCGCTCGTTAGTATTTTTTTCATGGTATTAAATGCAATAACGCATTGCTTATCCCAATTCCATGCCTTTCCTTTTTTTAAAAGATTGTACAAAGGACACAAAATGGTACTCAAGTTTGGAACAAACTTAGCGTAAAAATTGACTAATCCCAGGAACGACCTCATTTCCGTAATATTCGTTGGCGCCGGAATTTTAACTATCGCAGCTATTTTTTCGTCATCCACTCGAATGCCTTCTTTTGAGATAATATAACCTAAATATTTGACCTCACTTGCCATAAACACACATTTATTTCTTTTCAACTTCATTCCATGAGTTGCTAACCTACGTAACACCTTCTCAAGAATCCTCAAATGCTCAACCGGCTCCCCTTTAGTGCCTATTATAACATCATCCAGAAACACTTCCACCCCGGGTATATCTCCCAGTAGTCCCGCCATGATGCGCTGAAATATTCCCGGACTGGAAGATAAGCCAAATACCAATCTATTATATTTAAATAATCCACGGTGAGTGTTAATCACTGTTAAATCTTTCGAGCTATCTAATTCTATCTGGTTGTACGCCTGTGATAAATCAATCTTTGAAAATAACTGTGACCCATTTAACTTTACTAGTAGGTCGTCTATCTTGGGTAACGGGTACCTATCGATCAGTAAGACAGGATTCAATGTAACCTTGTAATCAGCGCAAATGCGGAGTCCCCCATCAGCCTTCCGTACGGGAACCAAAGGCGTCGCCCAGTCCGATGAGTCGACGGGCTCGATGACGCCCTCGCGCAACATCGCGTCCAGCTCCGCGTCCACCTGGTCCCGCAGCGCGTAGGGCAGCGGCCGCGCGCGGTGGAACGTCGGCACCGCGCCCTCGCGCAGCCTCAATGTCGCCCGGCCTCCCGTGAACCGCCCCAGCCCGCCGCTGAACAACTCCTTATATCTGTCGAGTAGCACCGATAAACTATTACATTTTATATGGTCTCCTCTAACCATCTCCTTATCTACATTATGTAAGCAATGGAATTTAGGAATACCTATATTTAATTCTGTCAGCCATTGTCGTCCTAACAGCGACGTAGTGCCGCCATCTATAACATATAACTCTAAACGCTTCTTAATACCCTCATATTCCACTAATGGCTTAAGAACACCTAAAGGCTTTATTTTGGTACCATTATAAAATTTTAAAATTAAATCGCTTTGTAATAACGGGTGTTTGTTTATAAAATTATCTGTATAGGTTTTTTTACTTATACAAGACAATGCTGACCCTGTATCGACTTCCATTATTAACTCAATGCCATCTATTACCAGAGAAAGACTTACTGGTCTGTAACTATTCAAACTCAATTGATGCAGCTCCTCCTCCAGCTCTGAACCGCTACTAGTAGAAACCTCGTACTGAGCCGCGTCAAAATGGTTGACTCTTCGTTTCCCGACGCTTTCTCTTCGCGGGCCTTTAGGGCACGCCCGCCTTATGTGTCCCTTCTCTTTACACTTGCCGCAAATAAGGCGCTTGTACCGACAATTGGCTGCCGCATGTCCCCAGTTGCCGCAAGCCTTGCATGGTTCGTCTGACTGCCCCGCCACCTTGCTGGCTCCGTCCTGCCGCGACGTGATCGCGTGCACCCTCGCCGCGCCGGCTGCCGGGCCCGCCCCGGCGGCTCCCGCCGTATCTCCGTAGCCGCCGCTTGCCGAAGTCTGCACCTCCACTACCGCCGCATCCCGTTCCGCCGCCTCTAAGGCGCAAGATAATTTAACAGCTGACATATACGTTAAGTCATTTTCTGCAAATAACCTCTGCCGAATAATGTCACTTTTCACGCCACAGACCAGCTGATCTCGTAAATTCTCCTCCAGTGTTGAACCAAACTCGCAAAATTTCGCTAATTTTTTTAATTCCGATATGTAACACAATATATTTTCTTCGAATGATTGCCTCCTTTGTCTAAACTTAAAGCGTTCGGCCATGATGGATCGCTTCGGTTGTAAGTGGTTACGTAACATCGAAACCGCCCCGTCGTAAGTTAACTCGGATGGTTTATTTGGGCTACTTAGATTGCTCAGCAACTCGTACGCCTCGTCACCAATGCCTGCGATGAGCGTCGCCAGCCACATCGCTTTGTCAATTTTGTTGGCGAGAAAAAACATCTCGAGGCGCTCCACGTACAGCGACCAGTTACCCGCCGTCACACTAAATTCTCTAATTTTGCCGATTGACATCTTAATAATGTTCTTTCTGCACGCACTGTTTTTAATTATCGCCTTGATACGACCACGTATCTGTTTTTTAAACTAATAATCCTCGATCGCCACTGAGATATATGTATGCGAGTAATGAAACACACGTGATGCTTATACGGTAGTTTATTCCAGACTGACGTTTGCCACCCTACCCACGTTACTTATACTACAATCGAGTGAAACTTTCTTGCACTAGAAAGTCAAAAATCGCCTCCCAGGATTGTATTTTTTTTACTTTTTACGATTCTTGAGATTCAACTTGCTGACAATGAATGGACGGACTGATGGACAGACCGACGGACAGATGGACATCGGAGGCATAGTAATAGGGTCCCGTTGGCGCTGGGTACGGAACCCTAAAAAGTAATGACACATGTCATACTTGTCTGTGGTTTAGTATGTCTAGTTGGTTGTTTACAAATATTTAAAATGAAATTTGGTGATTCTGATGCTTGCTATAATAATGTTTCGAGATTAAAATGAGTTAATGTTTGGAAATGTTAAACTTACTTCTTTACTTATTCTGCCGTCCAAAAGAAAAAAGGCTGTATTGTATAATAAAATAAATTCAGTTTTGCTCAGTATTAGTGTTTCTTTTTTAATTAATGAAGTGCCTAACTCATTTGCAGACTCTAGCAACATTTTCGTGTTCAATTAAAAATAATCTTATAAATAAAACTTACGTGTCTTCCTCATCCTCAGGCTCATCTATCGCTAAACTGACTTCTTCTTCTATGATCTCTATGATCTCCTCCTCCGTTTCACTTTCACTGACCTCGCTCTCACTCTCCACTATACTCTTCGCCTCATCACCCTCATTTTTATCACTATCTATAAAACCACTGTCACTGTTATCACTAGATATTCGTTGTAGTTCATCTACAACTTTAATTTGTAATGTTTCATCGTTTTCGTTAATGTTTATTATTGTTTTGTTTTCATTTTCGTTTCGAGAAACAACGACTCCACCGAGAAGCTCATCGTTATCAGGTAAAGAATCTTCTAAGTATTCTTCATCTTCTTCGGAAGTTAGTGATTCGAAGGACGAATTATCATCGTCAGTTTGTTGTTCACCATCATCAAAAATGATATGTTTTCTAAAAGTGACCCGTTTCTTGCCACAGTCTGACCTATCATCGTCCGAACACCCTTCAGTATCAGATTTCGGCAGTTTCAAGTTTGATTTCTTCCTAAATGCCGGCGACTCTTCATCCTCCTTTGAATTATCAACTTCAGTTTGCAAAAGCTTGTCCAATTCATCTTTCAGTTCATTTTTATACGTGTTGTTGTTATTTTTGTTCCGTTCGTCGATAGTTTCGTACAAATGTTGCGGTTTTGTCTCGGTTGCTCCCATTTGGTCATTTATTTCATCTATGGTGCAGTCTATGCTCCGCGCAATCTCCCGAAGCAGTGCTTCGGTGTGTTTTTTCTCATCTGACACGTCGGGAGCATCGGAAACGTAGACCAAAGACACGTGTTTCTCCGGCCGTGCGTACTTTTGCAGGACTAACGCTTTAACAAAGTCCGCGGGATCCGAGTCTTCAGTCGAATTATTTTTGGCGAGCGCGTCGTCACACTTCTCTCTCGGCTCTACGTCGGACAAGCTTCGTTGCAAAGTCACATTAGCCGTCTCTTTCTGGGGGCTTACTCGGCACGATTCCGCACGCGCAGTCTTTCTTTTGTTTTTCTTTCGCTTCCCCGCCATAATTTCAAAAATGGCGCCGACACCGGACTTCTGATTGTAATTCGTTTCGGGGATTAGTAGATTCACTACATCTTTTCTAAGCGTCTCGTTCGAGTTATTCTCGGGCGATCGTGGCTCGACTGAGGTGTGTTTCGGGGATTCCGCGCTCGTGTGTTTCCGCGCGGGCTCGGGTGTTCCCGCCTCGGCCTTCCCGCCTTTTCGTTTGAAGAAGTTAAACATGGCTGGAGTTCGAATTTCGAATGTCCAGCGCCCGCGGCGCGCGAAAACTAACTGGCCGTAAATATATTCGCGTTTTGCTGAATGCTTGCCATTATTTATGTTCTGTAAATATACTGGCTGTTTGCGATGTGTTGTGTCGTGCGTATTGTTTTAATTAAAAAAAAACGATCACGTACGATTTTTAAAAATACAACAAAATTGCAAATTTGTATTTGCGTGTGGTTAAACACGGAGCTATGATTCAATCATACAATTTCACGTTTGCCGTTGGAATAGTTGAAGATTTTAACGGCAAATTATAAGATTTTCAGGTAATTTGTAAGAAAACTTTATACAGGTGAAATAAATGTGTCATAGTCACGTGAAAAATCAGTGATGCAACTCACTGAAAAATAGTAAGTTATAATTAGATTTGGCCACGGTTCAAATTTACCCAATTTTACGCCAAGCGACCTTCTAGCGGAACCTTGTAAGTAAACAGTGAGATTAATTGAACGATTGTTTACTATGATCAAAAAAGAATGAATGATACGTGGTGCCATTCATTCAATGGACCAAGTTACTAGGAGAAAAAAAAAACATTTATGAGATTTTACATGTATTCCAATAATAACCAATTAAGTATTTAAGTATTATTGCTTTAGGTACCTATCCAGAGAGGTAATGCAGCCAGTGTCATAGGGACCATGCCGCGGGCGGACCTGCTAAAAGGGGTTTCTATTTATAGTTAATCTTTTATTGACAACAATAAAAACTAAACTAAGCAAAAACACCACATAATAAAGTTCGTGAGCCAATACAAGCAAAACACTGAGACATCAGAGCTCAATTGAGCAGTTTTTAGGGTTCCGTAGTCAAACTAGGAACCCTTATAGTTTCGCCATGTCCGTCCGTCCGTCCGTCCGCAGCCTAGTGCAAAGACTATTAGTACTAGAAAGCTGCAATTTGGCATGAATATGCATATTAGTCACGCCAACAAAGTGATACAATAAAAATTAAAAAAAAAAAAACTCCTCTACGCTATTAGTGTGGGGTATCGTTGGATAGGTCTTTCAAATATAATAGGTAAATGAAAACAGTTTTTCGATTAAGTAATCCGTTAATGAAATATTAAGCTTTAAAGCGGTAATTTTTGTTTGACTCAAGTGGCCCCCCTACAGCCAAAACTACAAACACTAAAAATCTGAAAAAAAACTTAAATGAAAGAGCATAATTATCACCAATTTTAAAGGAAAACTGTCACGACTAAGTAGACATTGGTTCTTGAGATACAGACGATTAAAGTGTTTATACCTACTAAAATCTAGAGATATTATTATAATTGACTTTAAATAGAAAATTAGTTATTACTTGTTGATTGTATATTTATGTTTGTAGTAATTAACGGCTTCGGAACCCTACACTGAGCATGGTCCGGCATGCTCTTGCCCGGTTTTTTAAATCAAATAGAGCAACGAAGAACGAACGAAAAGGTCATCCCATACATTTGATAGAAAAGAAAAACGTTAGAAGCGTTTGCATCCGTTGAACGGTTACTTTCGTTATTCGTCAATGTCTTGAGGTTTTGTTTTAGTGGTGGTAGGACCCTGTGCAGGGTCCGTCCGGATCGCTACCACCATCTTATCCATTAACCACCCGCCAAGCAATAGTGTTCGCATTGTTGTGTTCCGGTGTGGGGATAAGACAACCGGTGAAATTACTAGCATAGAGGCATTCCATCTTAGTCCTCAGGGTTGGCAACGCATTTGAGGTCTTAGGATTATAGACTTGAGAATTCAAATGCCTATGGGTCTCAGATTCCACTTACCATCAGGTGGCCTGAGTGCTCGTGTGCCTTCACCTTGTCATAAAAAAAAAAAAAGGTGATGACGACTTGATCTATCATGATTCATGATCGATCAAATTGAAAGTGCGCGGGCGGTCGTCGAATTAGTATCAATCTGTCAAGTTTGAATTGCAACTAATAGGGGACGATTAAAAGTTTGGCGTTTATCGTAAATCATGAACTCTCAAGACTATAATCTTAAGACTGCAATCCTAAGACCTCAAATGCGTTGCCAACCCTGAGGACTAAAATGGAATGCCTCGATGCTAGTAATTTTACCGGTCGTCTTATCCCCACACCGGAACACAACAATGCAAACACTGTTGCTTGGCGGTAGGTAAACTGGGGGGTAGGGGAACTATGGGTAAGAGTGAGTGGCAAATATCTGCATCTCAGTCTTGCATATAGCTTTGCTTCAAAACTTACACAAATTGACCTAGTCCCAAACTAAGCTCTAGGCTTGTACTATGGGTACTAGACAACGATAAACGTACTTATATGAGTAATTAGATCGTTTTCCCCACTCGAATTTATAGCCATGCATCTTTTTTATCATTCGCTTGCATCTCTATTCTCAAATATGCCCAACCGACATTTAGCACAATATTTTAATTATCTGCGCGATATTGTTTCTATACCAAAAGTTTTCCCAGCCGATTTTTTTCGCAATATTTTAATTTCTTACGCGATATTGTTCCTATACCAAAAGTTTCCCAGTCATTTTTTTTTCCAATATTTTTATTTATTACTCAATAGTGTTCCTAATCTTAAACTTTATTCGTTGTTATTTTTCGCAACACGTTTGTTTCTTATGTAATTTTAATATTTAATATTTTTTGTGAAGTGTATTTAAGTTCGTTTTCTGTTACAGAATATAGTCGGTATAAGTATATTGTTCATTATTCTAAAATTTGATAACTTATTTTATAACTTATAAGCCATGGCAATAGCCAATAACCAATCTCATGCAATCAGAGCAGGAAAACTTTAAACCCCCTTACTTATGAACGTGGAATAAGCTTGGAATAGTTTATGCCATGCTTTGTCCTTATCTGTAATTGTGACATTTGCATCTGACAGAAAGTGACAAAGCATGGCATAAACTATTCCAAGCTTATTTCACGTTCATAAGTAAATGGGTAAATGTTTTTAGGTAAAGGAGAATGGTGAAGATACAAATAGCAGAAGTTAGTTAAGTAAAAATTGTTTAATTATTATTTGATTCTGGTGGGATAGATACGTGAATATAAACATAGCCTGCATATATCCTTTTGTTTTAGCCATAGCCGGTTATAAATAGATTGAAAAATACGCTATCCTGGGGTTTTTGCCCTTGTCTTATTCCACCAACAACATAAATGTTAAAACCGAGGAAGAGCATGTCGGACCATGCTCAGTGTAGGGTTCCGAAGCCGTTAATTACTACATACATCATTAAGTAATCACTAATTTTCTATTTAAAGTCAATTGGTGCCGTCGTAGATGATTTTAGTAGGTATAAACACTTTAATCGCCTGTATCTCAAGAACCAATGATGTCTACTTAGTAGTGATAGTTTTCCTTTTAAATTCGTTATATGCGCTTTCATTTAAGTTTTTTTTTCAGATTATTAGTACTTGTAGTTTTGGCTGTAGGGGACACTTGAGTCTATCAAAAATTAGCGCTTTAAAGCTTAATATTTCATAAACGGATTACTAAATTAAAAAACTGTTTTCACAAACCCAAATAATATTTTTGAAAGACCTATCCAACGACACCCCACACGGTGTATAGGTTAGGCGAGAAAAAAAATACTTACATACCCACGTTACGTGTAGGTAAACTAAAAAAAAAAACTTTTTACTTTTTACTGTACCACTTTATTGTGACTAATATGCATATTCATGCCAAATTGCAGCTTTCTAGTACTAATAGTCATCTCATTGCGCTAGGCTGCGGACGGACGGACGGACGGACATGGCGAAACTATAAGGGTTCCTAGTTTGACTACGGAACCCTAAAAATGGGCCAAATTCTCACGTGCCACCAAAAGTCGTGATGTCTAAACCGGCCAAGCGTGAGTCGGACGGACACGGGAGGTTCCGTATCATTCTTGTATATTTTTATTGTTATTATAGCGGCAAAAATTCTGAGCAACTTTTTACTGTCTAATAGCTATAACGGTTGAGTACAGCCTGCTGACAGTGCTGACAGACAGACGAACGGACAGCGGAGGATCAGTAATGGTCCCGGGTCCCTTGGGGGCAGAACAAGGAAATGGTTTCAAGTTACTAAATTGTGGACATTCAAGCCAATTTATACATTCTGAGCCCTAACTTAACATAATGATATTTATATCTGGGTTGGTTTTGGTTTTTGATTTTAATTTTTAACACATTTTTAAATGATAATTTATTAGTAGCGTAATGATACAAGTCAAATGGTTACAAGAAGGTTCAATGATAAAAAATATCATGTTTCTTAATTGGTAACTTCATAAAATGAATACAGAAATAACACTAAAATACTTAATATCAAATATTTATATAATTGTAGGTATGTTAAATAATTAGCTTGTTTAACAGTGTTCTGCCGGTAAGGGCAGATATTTGTGTGATGAGCGCGACTATTTGTTCCTGAGTCTTGGATGTTTTTTTTATATATTTAAGTATATATGTATCTACATAAGTATGTTTATCGTTGTCTAGTACCCATGCATAGTACAAGCCTAGAGCTTAGTTTGCGACTAGGTCTGACTAGATCAATGTGTGTGACATTATATCCGGATTTTTTTTAACATTAGGTACAATTGTTTTTTGTTACCATATACTAATTACTCGTAACAAACAAAATCTAAAACAAACTTACAAATGAAAATGAAAACTAATTTATTATATGCATACGGAACCCTAAACGCCCGAGGCCCGGCATGCATTTGACCGGTTTTAAATAATTTATGACTGGAAAAACTTGAAGCTAACGTTACGGAACGGAATAATTCCGATTCACTAGAAGAAATGTAACGTTATGATATTAACACAGTATTTATCAAACATAATAAGCCAATACATAACCAAAGGTATTCTTGATAAATTTTGAGTGTTCCGTACCACAAACATGTAATACATAACATCACGCCTTCATTCCCGGAGTGGGGTAGGCAGAGCTACAGAAATACCAACAACTCCAAAAAGACTTGTTCATGGAACCACATTTTGCACAATCAGGGGAGTGATTCTCTCAACACAGCGCTGCGTCGCTCTCAAAGGTGAAGTTTTATCCGGCAAGTTTAAGAAGTCCCGTCGGAGCGTACAAAACAAATTTTAGCGCGTGCCTTCTGAACTACGCAGCAGGCAGGTTAGTCGAGTGCCCTGCCGACATGCTCTTGCCCGGTTTTTATTGTTTGTTTTGTCAAGAGAAGGTTCTTATAGATAAAAGTTGCGTGATAAATTAGAAAATAGTTAATAATGCATCTGTTTAAACGACTGGCTGTTATGTTTTCGGAATGTTTTATTATTTATTTATACCAATTTGAATTCAGTATTCATAGTTAGACGGGACAACACCTATCGGGTCAGCTAGTCTTTGATAAGACATCATTGCTAGTGACTGTACTTACATCTTAAGTACATCCTAAACGTAACACACGTTTGTAAACGGTTTTTCTCAATAACAGTTGAGCAAACGTGTTCCACACGCGAAATGTAAAATGTGTGAAAGTGTATTTCTGTTTAACGAGCATTCAAAATGGCGGCGTGCGAGGAAAGAAAGTATTAAATGTTGTATTTAGTAGGTAAACTTTGCTATTAGTAATAATATGTATACATACATAAATCAAATCACGCCTTTATTCCCAGAGTGGGGTAGGCAGAGCTACAGAAATACCAACAACTCTAAAAAGACTTGTTCATAATTCTGTAACCACATTTTGCACAATCAGGCCAAGAAGTTTACTAGTGTATTAGTGACAGGTTGCAAGCCCATCGCCTAACAGTACTACAAGCCCTTATTCCCTCAGTCGCCTCTTACGACATCCACGGGAAGACATGGAGTGGCACTGTTCTAACCCGGCAACCACACAAGGCCAGGGCAGGGCAGGGAATAATACTTTTTGAATGAAAATGCTAGATTTGTTACTAAAGATACCAAAATTTCTATGCTCATTGATCCCCACATCAGATACCAACTTGGTGACAATGGGCCCCAATGGGATGGGAATTCACCTTATCAAACAAAAAAATAATTTTCAAAACCGACCCACAATTGACGAAGTAATCGCGTACAAAGACAAAAAAACACAGTCGAATTGAATACCTCCTCGTTTCTTGAAGTCGGTTAATAAACAATAATTGAAATAAACTACTTTTACGCAGTAACATCAACAAAGCGATGATAGAAAGTATCAAAATAAATACAAACAAACAACACGCATAAACTAAAATAACACAACGTGCGGGCTGCGTACGCGCCGCCCAATGTAACTTGAACTACGTTCCGTAACAAAGTAAACGAAGCTCTGCTCAGGATACATTGGACGCTAACACGTGATTGACAAACGCAGTTAGATTGTTCGATTGATTTTAAATACGTCATTTATGACATACACTAGCGCCCCGCTCTCGCTTCGCTCCGGATTAAAGTATTATACATATAAACCTTCCTCTTCAATCACTCTATCTATTAAAAAAAACCGCATCAAAATCCGTTGCGTAGTTTTAAAGATTTAAGCATACATAGGGATATAGGGACAGAAAAATCGACTTTGTTTTATACTATGTAGTGATGTGATATCAAAAATCTGGGCAAGAGCATGTCCGAACATGGTCAGGGGTTCTATTCTAAAACCTAATTGCTTTATTGAAGGTTTTATTTATCATGTCATTCACTGTAACAACTGTATAGTCGTTTATGTGACTGTTTTTTTTTTCTATGGCATTGAGAAGACAAACGAGCACACAGGCCGCCTGATGGTAAGTGGAATCTGAGACCCATAGACATTTGAACTCTAAAGACTATAATCCTAAGACCTCATGCGTTGCGAACCCTGAGGACTAAGATGGAACGCCTCTAGGCTAGTAGTTTCACCGGTTGTCTTAACCCCACACCGGAACACTGTTGCTTGGCGGGTGGTTAATGGATAAGATGATGGTAGCGATCCGGACGGACCCTGCATAGGGTCCTACCACCACTAAAAATAATTAGAGTTCTTTCTAGAGCCTTTTCTTTTAGGGTCTGATAAGACTCGACGACGTCTACTTTTTCTTTTACAGGGTCCTACCACCACTAAATTAGGTAATGTTAGGTTTGTTGGATAACAATTCTGAAAATTTTAGTGTTTCAGAAATAAAAACTTTATAATATAATGACCATTATGTATTAGACCCATTATTTATTTATTTACTAGCGACCCGCCAGCGGCTTCGCCCGCTGTAATTTGTTTCCTAGCGGAATTTAATTTTGCAACATATTCGATTTTCCCGTGGGAATGAGATGTTTTCCCGCGGAAAAAAGTAGCCTATGTCACTCTCCAGCCACCGAACTATCCCCATACAAAAAATCATTCCATGCTGAAGCTCTGTTGCGACGTGAAAGAAGGACAAACAAACAAACAAACAAACACACTTTCGAATTTATAACATTAGTATGGATACATAATATTACAAGAAAATATACAATTAAAATGGTTAATACATGAACCATAACAGTTTTCACTATAATACTAGATAATACGGTATATTATGCTCCGAGGAGACAAAATATGTATTTTAAACTTCATATATAATGGTGGTTTTACTGGTGGTAGGACCCTGTGCAGGGTCCGTCCGGATCGCTACCACCATCTTATCCATAACCCACCCGCCAAGCAACAGCGTTCGCATTGTTGTGTTCCGGTGTGGGGATAAGACAACCGGTGAAATTACTAGCATAGAGGCATTCCATCGTAGTCCTCAGGGTCGGCAACGCATTTGAGGTCTTAAGATTATAGTCTTGAGAATTCAAATGTCTATGGGTCTCAGATTCCACTTACCATCAAAAAAAAAAAAATGGTACGTACCCGTACTGCTCAGAAATATGAACATTTTTGTTCTGGTATGGGGTCAGAAAACATCACTTTTATGACAGACCGTTTCATACAAAATAAAAATAGTTATTGGTAAATAATTCATAAAAAATCGTTTTATTTCCTCTCAGCAGTTAAGAAAAGCAAAATCTGCCTCGACAGAAGGTGCAATTTATGGATTCGTACACTAGAGGCACTAGAGGGCTATACATGACTCGTCTAGAAATCGCACTTTTTATTTTTGACAATAATATATTATTTTCTGAACCCAAAATGTTTAAAGATAGAGGGAGAGAGTTTGAGAATAAAATAATTCTATATAATTCGGTCAAACCAAACAGTACCTAAGTGAAATTTGGCCTTGTAATAGGTGAATGTAAGAAATGGGGTCCACATTACTCATATAAAATTGGTCTTTCGTTTTTTTTATACAAATAACGATTTGTGACTATACTCATCATTTGTCCGAAAACTTTAGCTCATAATTATTTAGATCATAATTTGTTATTCATAATCATCGCAACTCCTAAAGTGAATTTTACTGAAACCGTTCTGATTTTAGGACGTTTATAAAACAAACCTATAACCTAACCTTATGTACCAGTATTATTAAAATCCTGATAATAAACAGAGGTATGATTAATATTGATTATGAAGAGTGATCATTATTATGTAAAATGGTATGAGATACATTTTCGCAGTTCCAATAATGTAATAAGCAATTTTATAAGAACTTTGTCGCACCCAGAGAAATGTGTTACCCATGAATGTCGACACTCATTTCATCGAATTGTTTACTTCGCCGAATTTTCATATCATTGACAGGCATTTCCACGTGCAGAAGTTATAATTGGTGATCAGTGTGATCACAGGTCTAACCTAGCCAACGTACCTAACCTATGCTTAAGATAACCTAGAAACAATAAGGTTTCAGCAGAAAGTAGCTTTCGATGAAACGACACATTCGATAAAATGAGTTTCGAAATTCATGGGTAACACATTTCTCTGGGTGCGACAAAGTAAAATCCCGTAAAAAAACATAGTTAAATAAATGTAAAAAATCCAAGACTCAGGAACAGATACGCGCTCATCGCATAATTGGCCACACCGGGAATCAAACCTACACGCGTCGTGAAAGAAATGCCCATACGAAGAACAAAGCGCGACAAATATAGAAACTAAGGAAAGGTCACTGGCTCTGTCAATACTAAATATAGCACACGAAAGTGGGCAAGCGATGTAGGGCTTAAATATAGGTTTACGAACAAGCCAAAAAGAGCGAGTCGACGCTGTCCATACGTCGCAGCCATTTGGTTAAATTAGCCAAATAATTGGACGCCTAGGCCGTTCATTAATTAAAAGCTGGCGTCCAAATAAATAGATGAAGGAATTGATGCATTGATAAATTTGTTATGTTTCATTAGGTTAGGTTGGGTTAGGTTATGTTTTCATTTATGGTAAAATCCCAAGGGACCCCACTGCGGTTACTACGTACCTACCTAAGGCCAAAGAGGGAACGGCGAGGGGTTTTAGTGGGTAGGACTCCTGCCCTCCTTTCCAGAGGAGGGGAGAGTCCCACATAACCACCACACTACTCGAACGTGGTGGTATGCGCAATGCATTTCCCCTAGTGGAAAAAAAAAAAAGGTTTTGTTTTCATGCTATTTTGACCATCACTACATAGTATAAAACAAAGTCGCTTTGTCTGTCCCTATATCCCTCTATGTATGCTTAAATCTTTAAAACTACGCAACGGATTTTGATGCGGTTTTTTTTAATAGATATTAGAGTGATTGAAGAGGAAGGTTTATATGTATAATACTTTAATCCGGAGCGAAGCGAGGGCGGGTCGCTAGTATAAAATAATTTATTGGTTAATACATGTCACATGATCTACAGAATATACAGTCAGTTCTTAATTTATATTTACGTATACAATTAATCTCATTATTTATGGAGAAAATTAAAATACTTTTTTAAGGGAAGAAAAACGCTATCGCATTTTGTATGGTTTTTTTTTTTTGCTTCAGAGTCCTATTTTCTGATTTTTATTACTTTTGTTATAATTACGTTTAACACACGCAACCCTTGCGAAAACGTCAATGAAGAATTTGAATAGAAAAATACAAATAGAAATTGACTTCTTTTCTTTGATTCCTCTTTCAGGCTTTTTTTGTATAAAAACAACTAAAAAATGTTATGTCACCCAATCGATAATTGCGTTTTTATGTTTAATATAATATCCTTTTTCAAAACACGGATCTAAGAAACTAAACAAGTCTAGACGTCATATCCGCCATTTTGAAATTCGTTTGACGTCAATCCACTTCCGTTGAACGTTAAATTGATAATATAGCCCCTTGTATTTTCGTGCTGGAGAAACTTGTTGTCTTTTCATATTAAAATGATTATCTTACACTATAACATCGAGTGACGTATCATGAGGTAGCTTTTAAAAAACCGGCCAAGTGCGAGTCAGACTCGCGCACGAAGGGTTCCGTAACTATTATCTATGTATCTGTATTAAGATCGAGGAAAAAACGGCAAAATTTCACGTTTTTTGTATGGGAGCCCCCTTAAATATTAATTTAATTATTTATTCTTAAAGTGAATATACAACTAAATATTCTGTGAATATTTCAAGTGTCCACCTGTTGCCGTTATTAATGTCAGGCAAAAAAGGACAAAAAAAACTCGTATGTTGTATGGGAGCCTAACTTAAATACTTATTTTATTTAGTTTTTAGTATTTGTTGTTATAGCGGCAACAAATATATATAATTTGTGAAAATTTCAACTGTCTAGCTATCGCGGTTCTTGAGCTATACAGCCTGGTGACAGACAGACGGGCGGACAGACAGCGAATTCTTAGTAATAGGGTCCCGTTTTTACCCCTTTTGGGTACGGAACCCTAAAAAACATTATGCACCAATTAACATCAGTTTTTAGATTTGGGGGATAATTTAGGAAATAGAGATCATTTCGCTAGAGTTGCACCCCCCGCGGCTGTAGCTACCTATCCCAAAGTACATGTGAAGAAGTGTAGAACATATCCAAATTGGGATACCGGACTTGCAAGGTAACATGCATAATTTTACTGAACTATGATAAATCTCTCCATAATCTGCCTGTGTACACTGCCTGTGCTAAGAAAAATGACAGTATCTCAGACAAAACTCCTGTAGCAAATGCAACCTTATCAGTAACAAGATAGGATTGAATCTGCTTTGGCTATTGAATTTGAAATACTGCATATTGGCTTATGACGGCAGTACAGTAGTAGGTACCACAAATATTAAGTTAAAACGATGTACCTGCGCAGAAAGCATTTATTTAGAAGGCCCGAAAACGTTTTGGCCAATTATAAAGCAGGACGTTTGTGCGGGTAAAACTTCGACGGCTATTGATTATTTAGCGTCGCGTCAGTTGTCATTCGTACACAAGCTGAGACTCACGAGCGCTAAGCGATAATCGCTAATCGCCATCAGCGAGAAAGCACGAGTTTAACTGTCATTTCATATTCTACCTTACGCGTAACACGACAAGGTTTGTATTGAATTGATTTTTACGTTCGTTTATCTTCGGCATTAGTGAGCACCTTTCTGCGTGGACGAAGATTGCCGGCGTAACTTATATTTGTGGTCTTACTGTACTAGTTGGTAGTGACCCTACCTTCGAAGCTAGCGGTGCCGTATTCAAATCCCGTAAGGACAGATATTCGTGTGACGAGCACGTGTATTTGTTTCTGAGTCTTGGATGATTTCTATGTATTTACTTGTAAGTACTAGAAGACGCCCGCGACTTCGTAGTTGTTTCCCGCTCTTTCCCCTATTTAACCCCTTAGGGGATGAATTTCCAAAAATCCTTTCTTAGTGCTCCGCTAGACCTCATGAGGAACCTGTGTGCCAAATTTGGAATCTCTACACCCAGCGGTTTGGGCTGTGCGTTGATATGTCAGTCAGTCAATCTGACTCACGCAGTCAGTTCTTTTATATATTTAGATTGATTTATCTATGTTTATCGTTGCCTAGTACCCATAGTACAAGCCTAGAGCTTAGTTTGGGACTAGTTCCATTTGTGTGAGATTGTTCCGCGATAATTATTTTATTGATTTATTTATGTGTGCATTTTGGCTCGTCGAACCGGTTCGCCTAAACACAGTTTCTATTTTAATACCGATTTGATTGAATATATTATTCGTAACGGCTGGAATTAGATTTGTATCGACTGCCTGGAGCGCACTTGAGAGTCCTGAGTCTGTAAATCATACGGTATTTCAGACAAAGCTGTTGGAGCCGAGCCAAATCGATTACAGTGGCCACAGCTGGGTAGAGCTCGGCGAAAAAATATTAACGATAAAATAACAGTTAAATAGATAAATAGATAATAGATACCCTGATCTCCTGAACTGTCTGGGAGCCTAGTCAAGATCCTTAGTTTTATTAATATCATATTTGCATATCATTCGAAAAAACACGAGACATCAATTAGATAGTGTCGATGGAGCTGCAGCGGAGCTCCTATTTCGGGGTTGTTTCGCCCTCCGGGCCGGCCCTACTGTAGGATTAACATAGCTCCACTATTTGCAAATATCGTGTTTTGCGAATACCGTGTTTTGCGAATATCGTATTTTGCGAAGATGTTGCGAAAACAAACGAGACGCAGTTTTTTTTTTATGTTAAAGAGAAGGCACACGAGCGCTCAGAGGTCATTGCCCGTGGGCCACCTAATTAGTTCACCTCTGTGGATTGCGGAGACTGAACTGGTTAAAACCTATAGGTAGGTTTAGGTTATGTTAGTTCTTCAGGGAGCCCGAAGGGCCAAAATACCTCAGAAATAGGAGCTCCGTCGACTCGGTTACGGGGTGCTAAAATGTCCAGGTGAACTTATCAGGTGGACCACGAGCAATGATCGGCACTCTGGCCACCTTATGGTAAGTGGAATCTGAGACCCATAGACATTTGAATTCTCATGACTATAATCCTAAGACCTCAAATGCGTTGTCTACCCTGAGGACTAAGATGGAATGCCTCTATGCTAGTAATTTCACCGGTTGTCTTATCCCCACACCGTAACTCGAAAAAGCGAACACTGTTGCCTGGCGGGTGGTTAATGGATAAGAGAACGAATGAATGGAGCTAAAAACGTAACCTTAAGTGACCTTATACTGATAATGGGACCAACAACGAGCGTGTCGGAAGAAAAACACGAATGACGAATCCGACTAAAATATAAAGAGACTAACACCGAACATGCCCACAGAAGATGATGAGGGATACCAAAAGTAAGTAGACTAGTAAGTAGCAACACATTGACAAGTTGGTATTCACGTTATTAATTCGGGAGCTCTTGCAACGACGCAAACGCTACAAGCATGCGGAATAATTCCCACTGAAACTGAGCGTTTAGTGGTTTCGAATGTTACCTTCCCATCTGTTATCAACAGGTCAACCCTTTTTAATCCCTGACCCGAATGCAGGGTGAGTTTTAAGTTTTACGTGTGCAACTGTGCCATCAATTTACGAACAACTTTGAAACAAATTGATGCAGTTTTAAACCATGCAACTACTTTCAAACAATGTATTTAATGCTCACCACGTCACAAACATAGAAGTCATACGCATATACCTACAAACACAAAGACTTCAAATTCATATATGTAACACAACTATTGGTTCAAACGTCAACGTCAAATCTAAAATAAACCTTGAGCTATATTTAAAATTTTCATTTTGATTGATCCGCCTCTTTACAAAGAATTTTAATACCGGCAGGATGCATTCACATCAAAGATGCCATAAAGGAAATGAATACTTTGTTAATTATTTTATACCGTTCTGCCTTTAAAATAAAGAGCACCTTGGAATGAAGCTTTAAGCTTTAGAATCCAATTTATGAAAAAGTTTAACGAATCTTATTACTTACGGTAAAATATGAACTCAAACTTATTTATATAAGGTTGATTATCGTGTTATAAGAAATTAAAGTCGATTTTTTAGGGTTCCTTACTCAAACAACCCTTATAGTTTCGCCATGTCCGTCCGTCCGTCCGCAGCCTAGCTCAGAGACTCTTAGTACTAGAAAGCTGTAATTTGGCATGAATATACATATTAGTCACGCCAACAAGGTAGTAAAATAAAATCATGAATTATTGTTTTTTTTTTATGGTAGGTACCTCCCTACACGTAACGTGGAGATGTATTTTTTTTCTCGTCTACCCCAAAGTGTGGGTAAGTGTGGTTACCGGGTTATAACAGTGCCACTCCATGTCTTCCCGTGGATGTCGTGAGAGGCGACTAAGGGAATAAAGGCTTGTAGTACTGTTAGGCGATGGGCTTGCAACCTGTCACTAATACACTGGTAAACATCTTACTGACCCCTTAATGACGTGCCAACAAATTCGTGGGCACGAAACACCATGTGAAAGAAATGACATTGTAACGTCAATAAGGTTGACGTTCGCACTACTCTAGAGTGAGACAGGTTTAGTGGCCAGTTTAGAATCCGACAGTTACTCATTAACATGTGAAGTATGCCATTATTGATTATAACGGTCTATCATAGAAATAAGTTGGGAATTGGATTTATATTTAAATGCTAATGGAAAATAGAGATCGATTGGCGGATGTAGTAGTTATACCGCAATGTGTTTTTTTATGTAAAGGAGAAGGCACACGAGCACTCAGGCCACCTGATGCTAAGTGGAATCTGAGACCCATAGACATTACCACAGTCGATTTATTAAGAACATATTAAGTGCTAGTTGGACTCGCACACAAAGAGTTCCGTACTGCCGCAGGTTAATGAAGTTAAAGTTATGTCTTTACCAAATAAAAATAGAGCGAGCTTTAATAACACTTGACCGGTTTTAATTAAGTATTTGCTGTTTTCGCATTGACGCTTGCAAGTATACTACATAACATCACGCCTTCATTCCCAGAGTGGGTAGGCAGAGCTACAGAAATACCAACAACTCTAAAAAGACTTGCTTATAATTCTGCAACCACATTTTGCACAAACCGGCTGAGAAGTTTATTAGTGTATTAGTGACAGGTTGCAAGCCCATCGCCTAACAGTACTACAAGCCCTTCTTCGCTTAGAGCACTTCGCGCTTCGTCCGATTCGAATCCGATTCTAACCCCGCGACCCCCGCAAAATGCATCCATGAATGAAGATTCACGGATGACGGAAAGAAATCGGATCGGGTAAGAGGCGACTAAGGGAATAAGGGCTTGTAGTAGAGGAGACAAGCAACACTGTTCGCATTGTTGTGTTCCGGCGTGGGGATAAGACAACCGGTGAAATTACTAGCATAGAGGCATTCCATCTTAGTCCTCAGGGTTGGCAACGCATTTGAGGTCTTAGTAATTATAGTCTTGGCAATTCATATGTCTATGGGTCTCAGATTCCACTTACCATCAGGTGGCCTGAGTGCTCGTGTGACTTCTCCTTAACATAAAAAAAGACCGAGGGAAGTTGTAACAGAGGTGAGTTGTGACAAAGCCAAATTCCCCGAACCTATGACGGTTTATCGAGCTTGCAACATCGCAAATTGGTTGCTCTTTCGACACTCCACAATTTGCGAGAAGTTATAAGCTTGCTAACTATCGTAAGTGCAGAGAAATCGGCTTTGTCACAACTCACCTCTGTTACAACTCTCCTCAGTCTCCCCTACGTTAGGCGATGGGCTTGCAACCAGTCACTAATACACTAGTTAACTTCTTGGCGTGATTGTGCAAAATGTGGTTAAACAATTATAAACAAGTCTTTTTAGAGTTGTTGATATTTCTGTAGCTCTGCCTACCCCACTTTGGGAATGAAGGCGTGATGTAGGTATGTATGTATTTACAGTATGTTCAAAGTGAAAGATACTTATCAACATTGTATCATAGACAGCGATAAATGTCGAACAGTTTCCAATAGTTAGCATTTAGTAGAGCATAAATTGCTCGCTAGCGTTAGTAATCGTTGCGTTTACTTTTTTAGCATAGACAAGATGTCCATTAAAAAACACAGTGAGCGAGTGTAGTGGGACCGTACACCTAAGATATGACTGGAATATAAAATAATTTCGATATCGCTTGGCTGTTTCTTTACTATAACAACTATTGTACCTATAACAGAACAGTAATGAACAGTGAATCAATTTTTCACCTAAGGGCCCATGTGTTATGTGAAGTTATAGTGAAACGGCCAAGTCACATATTTTGACTATGGTGTAGGTAGTTTGTGAAGTTAGGGCTCATAGAGTTAGGGAGTGACCTCACCGGGCTTAACGGTGGGTAAATTATGGTCCGTCAAAGTTGACGCCATATAATTAGTATGACCCTTTTGTTTACGCAACGTCGCCATATTTTACGCGTCAGTGTGGTCCCTCCCTTAGGGCGTGTATAGTTAGAAGTTTGGCTCTATATGAGATCAGATATTTTTTTTAAAAGTGCGTTTTATATGGTCTTGTCTTGGCAACATTTTACATGAAAATGATTTTGGTGGGATTTCACTTTTTTTTGTAAGTTGCTTATGTCAATTTTTTTTGGCGGTGTTTAAGTACGCGTACTTACTCGCCCGTCTACGTCTAACACCCCTTTCTGAGATTCCTAGAAACCAACGCCTAAACTTTGAAAAAAAAACCGGGCAACACCATGTCGGACCATGCTCAGTGTAGGGTTCCGTAGCCGTTAGGTACTAAAAACATAAAAGCAACAAATAATAACTAATTTTTTATTTAAACTAATTTTGGTGCTGTCTTAGATGATTTTAGTAGGTATAAACACTTTAATCACCTGTATCTCAAGAACCAGTGATGTCTACTTAGTCGTGATAGTTTTCCTTTAAAATTCGTTATATGCTCTTTCATTTGAGTTTGTTTCTGATTTTTGTAGTTTTGGCTGTAGTGGGGGGGGGACACTTGACTCATCGCTTTAAAGCTTAATATTTCATAAAGGGATTCCTTAAACCTGTAATATTTTTTATTGTACCACTTTATTGGCATGACTAATATTATATTCATGCCAAATTACAGCTTTCTACTACTAAGAGTCGCCAAGCCAGGCTGTGGACGGACGGACGGACATGGCGAAACTATAAGGGTTCCTAGTTTGTTAACTGTTAACTGGTTAAAAATAGACTTGCAAGGTTTGATCTAAATAAACTAACATAAAACCTGTAAGTGTGAATTTAAGAGTAACTTCAAGAGTAATTTTTTTTTTCTTTATCGAGAAATACATAAATAGACTCCACCGGAATCACATCCTTTCGGGGAAACAAGTTGCTCGCTTGACTTTTTTCTGAGCAAGGTGTTTCCTGTGTCATTTGTCAGAGACAATTCTATTTTTAAAGTGTTCATTAGAATATTACATTTTAGAGTTGGTTGACCTATACACATTATGCACTAGCTTCCGCCCGCGACTTCGTAGGCGTATAAATCAGTCCCCGAGGGAATAGCGATATAAAAGGTAGCCTATGTATTAATCCAAGGTATAAGCAGTTTGCATTCCAAATTTCACCAAAATCCGTTCAGTAGTTTTTGCGTGAAAGAGTAACAAACATCCATCCATACAAACTTTCGCGTTTATAATATTAGTAGGATGTATGTAAACAATAACATGACACCGCTACATAAAAATTTTATGCAGTGATTAGTGTTTTTAAAATCGACCATATTGTTAAAGCACTTCTATAGAACGTCAGTTTGGCATCTGTCATTCTAATCATCTAAGGAACATTTCATGGCCCTTTGTACTAAGATACAAGTAACAAATTACAAGCGGAACTCCTATTCTAACAAAAGGAGTTAGAAAGAGACATTCCGTTTGTAATTAGTTGCTTCGTGAAACGGGCCTCAGGTGGGGAGCGGATATTGCAACTAACGGGGTGCTAGCATTAAAGATGTTTTCCAAAAAAAAAGTATTTTTAGTTTTGGCTGTAACTGCAGGGGATGGGTAATCTAGCGTAAATTATACGTTTAGAGTTCAATATTGACAGACCGAAGGTTGTGTATGGAACCTTTAAATATGGTTTATTGTTATTATTTGTTTCTTTCGTTATTTCTTTCTAGAAGTCTCGAGAGAACACATCACTGCTTCTGATTGATCGAGATTGTTACATAAAGAAAGAAGTAAATAAATAAACAAAGAGAAGCATTTATTCGGATATGGTGTAGGATTACAAAAACATTTAAGAAAAAGCAATTAGTTGAGAGAATGCCAATAAACTAGGTACTAGATGTTTCCCGCCACTCCGTCCACGTAGAATTCCTTTATCGGTATTCCTTTTTTTTTAATTTATGTTAAGAGGAAGGCACGCGAGCACTCAGGCCACCTGATGGTAAGTGGAATCTGAGACCCATAGACATTTGAATTCTCAAGACAACAATGCGAACACTGTTGCTTGGCGGGTGGGTAAAGGATAAGATGGTGGTAGCGATCCGGACGGACCCTGTACAGGGTCCTACCACCACTTAAAGAAGAAGAGGTTCCTGTGGCAACCGTTCATTTTTTCGGGATAAAAAGTAGTATTTCCTATGCCAGACTATAATATCGTTATGCCAAATTTCATCTAGATCTGTTCAGCCGTTCTGGCGTGATTGAGTATCAAACATCCATCCATACATCCAAACCTTCATATTAATAGTAATAAGATTACTAAAACAAAACCAAATGCATTAGCTTGTAGCTGGTGAAAGCCCCAGCACTGGTTTTCAGCTGGAGCCTGAGATGGAGGTAGATGACAACAAAGGTCCATGGCAAACGCAAACGCCCCTAACGTTTTTCTTTTCTGACGCAACAAAAATGGTGTCTACTATAGCCAAAGATATCTATTTCTTCAATCCGGGATCTAAGATTTAAATACTTTTGAAAATAAATATACAAGCTACGGCTTATTACACTGTTTTTAAACAAACATAAAAAGTAAATGTGGTCAAATCTATATGAAATAACTTTATTAAAAGTATAATACACGGTAATTTTTTATCAGTGCACAAATTTTAACAAATGATTTCGTATCGTTAATATAATTACGACAATAAAACAGGATCAAAAAAAAATTTTTTTCTTCCTGATTCTCTCTCTTTTACCTCCTCGTGTGGACACAAAGTCACACTAGAAATGATGACATGGGTTGTCAAGCTGTAGGTATGCGATACACTGTATTGATATTCGAAATATGAAATTTCATGTACAGCTTATCAGACAACAAGCCCCTCTCCTACTGATACTCTAAATTTGAAATTTCATTTATTAACTTAACAACACTCCCCTCTCCTCGCACCCCTGCATTAGAGGGTTCATGAATATCGTAAGTTAGTGGAATCATTGAATCGGCAATATCTCTAATATTTTTTAAGCTAGAGTAAAAATAACACAACGTGTGTTATTGATTAACAATAGCGAAGCAAATATTAAAATTTGTGCACCTATTAAAAATTACCCTGTATTTGTCTAACATCCTGTATTTGATGCCCAGTCTGCCTTAAAGTCAATTAGATAAGAGATAAGTCTCTCAAATGACGACTTAATTTCATAGGAAGAAAGTTGTTTTAAAATTAAGACAAGTTCAGTTACCTTGGTTACTTACTTTTTTGTTTGACTGAAACATTAAAAATATTCCAATAAACGTAGGTAAAACATAAACGCATTTAAAAACAACACATCGCAAACCACAGACACAAAAACAAATTTCACTAGCACATCACATCCGTCACACGAATTGGCGGGAAAAATGACAGCGACGCCATTTCCTTTTCATATTTTTTTCTTTTTCAATGGCAATGACCGTCGCATACAGCCGATTATTATTTACATATATTATTGTCGCGTTTTTTGTCGCGTCCGCGCCTCCGTTAGCGTCCGTTAAGACTGAAGCTGGTTCAGTCGGTTGCTGGGTCGTAAATAGAAAACTTATTTGCGTTTTGTTAGATGCGTTTTCGTTTTGTCAGTGAGTTTGATAATGGGAGACTATGACGCACGAGGGCATGCATTTTACGCAGGGCTACATGTTTAGTTGAGGGAATGCGAACAGAAGAATAATTCAAAATTTACAGCCATTTTTCATCCCACACGGTAATCCTAATACATGTTACCGGCTTTAAAGTAAATAAACATCAGACAATCTCACACAAAGCGTCGTTGGCCTGGTTGGTAGTGGCCCTGCCTACGAAGCTAGCGGTCCTGTGGGGCTAGTCAAGTTGCATTCGACCATCTTAGCGCTTATGTTTCGATTGAAAAATCTATGGAATTGACATAAGCCACCAAGATAGTCACGTGCCCCACTGGGTCGATTCCCGGTATGGGCAAATATTTTTTTTCTATAAATTTATGTTTTTATTTCCCTATAAAATTCTTCGACCGTGTGGTTCCCGTGCTACCGTGTGGTTTCCGGGTTAGAATAGTGCCACTCCATGTCTTCCTGTGGATGTCGTGAGAGGCGACTAAGGGAATAAGGGCTTGTAGTACTGTTAGGCGATGGGCTTGCAACCTGTCACTAATACACTAGAAAACATCTTAGCCTGTTTGTGCAAAATGTGGTTACAGAAATACCAACAAGTCTTTTTAGAGTTGCTGGTAATTCTGTAGCTCTGCCTACCCCACTCTGGGAATGAAGGCGTGATCGTATGTATGTATGTATGTATAAAATTTATATTGCTGTCTAGTACCCATAGTACGAGTACAAGCCTAGAGCTTAGTCTGGGACTAGGTCAATTTGGGTGATATTGCCATCTGATATTATTTATGGAATAGCTAAAGCAGATTCGATTCTATTTGGTTAGTAGTGAGGTTGATACCACAGATAATATAGATGCAGCTTTTTGATTGAACAGGTTTTTTTATGGAAAAGAGAAAGCAAACAAGCACACAGGCCACCTGATGGTAAGTGGGATCTGAGACCCATACACATTTGTATTCCAGTCTACAATCCTATAAAACCCCAAATGCGTTTCCAACCCTCAGTATCCTTTTACGTTAAGTAGTAATTTCGGGTGTCCCTCATTTCATCGAAAGAGTCATAATTCCGAATTGATCAAAATTCCGAATGCATTTTTATATAAAAGACTTTGTTTTTGATCGCTTATAAATCAAACCTAACCTAACCTACACTCGCCCACACAGCTGAGTGACCAATAAAGATAAACAGAGAGAAACTGTCTTGGTCGTGCACATGAGATTCTTATGTAAAATCTATATTCATCTCTTTCTACATTTTCTCACTTCCGTCTTTAATGGGCCGTTAATTGTGTGGCTGTTTGTACGTATAGCAACAAAATTATGCATTTTATTTAAAATAGCTTCAACGTAACATAGCTTTCCGAAAAATTAAAATTCAGTCAAATAAATATTCGGAAAAACATAGTTCGGAATTTTAAGGTATCATTTCATCATCATTTCAGGGTAAATCTAACCTAACCTACGTAATTAATGTTTAATATACCCTGAAAACATTTAGGGTGCAGCAGAAAATAGCTATCGATGAAATGAATTTTGATGAAGTGATGGATGAGTTACCGTAATTTCACCGGTTGTCTAACCACACACCGGAACACAATGCGAAGTTGCTTGGCGGTAGGATAAAGGTTACCATAACTGTACTATTATCTAATCTGTGCCATAACCTAATAATAGCACAGGGCCTCTATTCTACTGCGTTATAACGATATCGCTTTTGACGTGTTTTAGAATCGTTTATGTCACAGTCGCCATTATTGTAATTGACATAAGAGTTATCAAAAAGTGGTTAATACGGAAACACGACAAAGACGATATCGTTATTACCGTGTAGAATCTCAGCCCTGAATAGATAATAGTGATAATATGTAGGAACGTGTCAAGACTAAACAATATTCTTTGTATTGAAAAGAATGAGACTAAGCCCACTAGACCGTCCGACCGATCGCCACTTTCTATAGCAGTGGTGATGCGTTCATAGTACAGTCGTGGTATGGAACGGTGGAATGGGGAGTGACCTTAAAGGATGAGAGGGTGGTAGCGATCCCAACGGGTCCTACCATCCACTAAAAGCCATAGCTACTAGCGACTTTTAACACATATTAGCTTCACTTGTAACTGTAAAGTTAAAAAATATGTATACACTTTAATACCTTGTCTATTTAAAACTGCCATATAGATTTGTCACAGCGACTAAAGTGACAAGGTACTAGTATACTATTCCGTCAATGAATATCTGGATGACATTGAACTATAATTATAACATTATTTATTAATTTAGCTTTAATTATTGTTTTTATTTTGTAAATATTCACATTATTATTTCTATTACTCGTTTTTAATGTTAT
This sequence comes from Acleris holmiana, assembly GCA_949316455.1. Lineage (NCBI taxonomy): Eukaryota > Metazoa > Arthropoda > Insecta > Lepidoptera > Tortricidae > Acleris > Acleris holmiana. Next base: position 3,026,221 of record OX438789.1, on the reverse strand, counting down.
TATGTACTTAACACGAATGACAATGTATAACCCTTACTGAATAAAGAATTATGAATTATTATACCTAGATATTTTTGGACTCGACTGTACATTGTATAAGACAAAGTCGCTTTCCGCGTCCGTCCGTCTGTCTGTATATCCGCTAACCATCAGTTAGATAATTTATCACGGAAGGTTTTTGTGTATAATAAATTGTGTTTACCAGTGTAACAGAAAAACTTCTTATCAACCGAAACGAAGCGAGGGCGGGTCGCTAGCTAAAACAATAGCGTATTTAATTTTACATACATACATACACACATTAAATCACGCCGTTTCCCAGAGGGGTAGGCAGAGACCACTTCTTTCCACCTGCTACGATCCTGACAAATCTCTTTCGCTTCGTCCACATTCATTTGTTTTTTTTTCTGTTTTGTTTACTGGTTGACTGGTAGAGAATGCCATTGGGCATTAAGTCCGCCATTTGTACTTTACTGTTTTGTGCAAAAAGTATAAATCACTACATAGTATAAAACAAAGTCGCTTTTTCTGTCCCTATATCCCTATGTATGCTTAAATCTTTAAAACTACGCAACGGATTTTGATGCGGTTTTTTTTAATAGATAGAGTGATTGAAGAGGAAGGTTTATATGTGGTGTGTGGAGCGAAGCGAGGGCGGGTCGCTAGTAAATTAATAAATGTTGAAAGACGATTAAGCTTACGAGTACCTACTTCTAATTGTGCAAGTTATTCAATTCTCATGACAATAATACTGCCCTCCTAATCAAAAATGCAGTATCTCAAATTCATTTACCATTGCGAATTCAATCCTATCCTGTTAGTAATAAGGTTGCATTTCCTACAGAAGTTTGGTCTGAGATACTGCGATTTGTGTTAGCAGGGCAGAATATGGTACCATGGTAGTATGATGATGGGCTCGGAAGGTGGCCACAGGAACTTCTCAATGGCTCATAGTAGATCCCTCGACACACTCACTCATTTGACAGATTTTCTTATAGTGTGTTTAAAAACAAGAAGAACTGCAGAAGAAGATCAGGGCCTCTATTCTATTGCGTTATAACGAAATCGCGTTTGACGTGTTTTAGAATCGTTTATGACTCGGTCGCCATTATTGTAAATGACATAAGAGTTATCAAAACATTGGCAATATGGAAACACGTGAAAGACGATATCGTTATTATACCGTGTAGAAACCCAGCCCAGTCCGCAGTAATGTATGTTATTAAAAACCGGGCAAGAGCATGTCGGAGCATGCTCACTATAGGGTACCGAAGCCGTTAAGTACTTCAAACATAAAAAATCAACAAGTATAACTAATTTTCTATTTAAATAAAGTCATTTGGTGCCGTCTTAGATGATTTTAGTAGGTATAAACACTTTAATTGCCTGTATCTCAAGAACCAATGATTTCTACTTAGTCGTTATAGTTTTCCTTTAAAATTCGTTATATGCGCTTTCATTTAAGATTTTTAGTATTTGTAGTTTTGGCTGTAGGGATTGGACGACCATGACGACACTTGACTCTAACAAAAATTAGCGCTTTAAAGTTTAATATTTCATAAACGGACCCATCAATCAAAATATTGTTTTCATAACCCCGTAATATTTTTGACAGACCTATCCAACGACACCCCACCCACACTATGAGGTAGACGAGAAAAAATACGTCCCCACGTTTGAATATTTTATTTTACCACTTTGTCGGCGTGACTAATATGTATAAGTATTCATGCCAATATACAGCTTTCTAGTACTAAAAGTCTTTGAGCTAGGCTGCGGACGGACAGACGGACGGCGAAACTATAAGGTTTCCTAGTTTGACTACGGAACCCTAAAAACGTTAGTGCGAAGAAAAATTGCGTATTTGATTTTAAAGTACAGTCGAGTCCAAAAATATGTAGGTATAATAAATCATAATTCATCAATTGAAAGAACCACACTATGGGGTAGACGAGACAAAAAAATACATCCCCACGTTACGGTAGGGGAGGTACTTACCCCTAAAAAAATGTTTCATCATTTTATTTTACCACTTTGTTGACGTGACTAATATGTATATTCAAGCCAAATTACTAAGACTCTGAGCTAGGCCGCGGATGGACGGACGGACATGGCGAAACTATAAGGGTTCCTAGTTTGATTACGGAATCCTAAAAATGTACTTTTTTATCAGGTCAGGTACAGTCAAGTCATAAAAATATATACGTTCCCAAGACGTCAAAAATACGCTGGTTGGCTGGTTGGTGGTCTGTGGTTTGTAAGGTTGGAATAATATATTAAACTTGATGCGATTGGGTTAAAGGCAGACTTACACCTTGGTTACATGTTACAAACACGTATAATACGTACATAAACGCAAATCTGATTAGGGCATGACTTTTCAAACATATCTCTAGCATTTTTATTTCTAATCGTTGTTATCTCTCTGATAAAAGTATCAAGAACGATCAGTCGTAATATACCAGTGATACATCGATATATTGAAGTGTTGTTAAATAATTAGGCATTTGATTTATAAATTGTAGCAAAATGGGCGATTGGGGGGCCGGTGTACAAGTGAACGATGGGGGAGTTATCATCGTTGACGGACAAGTAAGAATTTGATTACTAATCGTATATGATACTTAGATCTAGAGTCTATTGCAGCCTAGTAACAATATTATTTTTAACACAGTTGCTCAAAAAGTGGTACTTTTCGTAGCGTAGCTTTTTGTATATCGTGCGGAAAGTTGGATATTACGCACTAGTGCGTTACAGTTTTTTTTTTTTAATATAATTTTGTTTCAACTTCCTAGCCATGCATCCAACCAAAGAGTTTGCATGTTCAACCACTTTTTGATTACGTCATTTAGCATTGAGACTATACAAAGGAAATATAATTTAAAATATTAAAATTAAATACTACATACATACATACACACATAAAATGTATCTAGGTCATATAAAAAAAACAGCTCTCATCAAGTTGACTGAATCTGAATTAGTATTACGAATGATTAGATAGTTGCGTATTAAGGTGAATTCACATTACACCACGCCGAAACCGGGCCCAGCCCAGTACGGCGTAATGCGAATCCACCAGATACTTCGGGACTCCTGTAAAATGACATACTTTCCGCACTCGTACCAAAATGTAATATTATTAATTACTAGCAACCGGTCAGCGGCTTCGCACCGCTGCAAATTTCTGACTTTTCCGGTGGATTTTTCAATTATTTTCGCACCTTTTAAACCTTCCCTGGACTATGACAAACATTTTAAAACCAAAATCAGCCAAATCGGCCCAGCCATTCTCGAATTTTAGCGAGACTAACGAACAGCAAATGATTTTTATATATATAGATTGACCGGTTTAATCCACCAGCGGCAAGTCGAGAAACAAAAAAGTTGTTCTCGAATAAAACCAATAAACGGAGCTTGTTTATCGTGCGTGACGTGCGTCCGGATTAACCGGTTTTTTTGCTTGAAACCGGTTATTTTCATTTAAAAGTTTCTTCAAATACCGGTAAAGCCGGTTTATGCGAACGGAACCAGAATGAAAAATGTGGCCGATGCGCCGCAACAAGCCCGACCCGGGAATGGTTCAGGTTCTTCCGAGTGGCTGGTGTAGTGATGTAGTATGGACATAGATTTAGGATGGTTCGCGCGCTGATGAGTATGGAATTGACTTTAACACTCGGCGGGACCGTCGGACAACTTCGTCGCTCCTTTATATTTTCGATAACGATAATCGATAACCTTCGCGGAATGTAGAGACTAGGCCAGAATGTAGAGTGGAGTTATGATTATCGCCCTCAATCAGCACTAAGCCCGCGTGGGTATACATATAGGTCATGACTCATGATATAAAGATAAAATATGTTTATTCAGTAAAGAGGATTCAGAAAGTCATGGGACGAGAAGAGTTTTAAGTATGAATGTGGAGGGCTATAGCGGAAGGCGACGGGTAGGGCAACAGTGTTCCATAATAACGATGTATTTTTTTCGCAGATTTAATTTTTGGTTAAATTAATGGGTCATACACAGATTTAGGTTACCGACTTTCCTGTGGACACACCGAAAGTTAACGTTTTTAAGGCCTAATTTTCTGGCTAAGCCCATTCCCGCAAACACGCCGTCAGAACTTTAGACCTATCATATAAACACATAACTTATATGCACATAAGCTTTTAACTATTGACCACAGGACAGACAACGTTTGTATTTAAGAGTGTGTATGACCCATCATCGCATTGGTGCACCGACTAATGAATGAGAATGATTAAACTAATAGGGCAAGACGATGACATCGAGCTGGAGCCAATCTCACACAAATTAACCTAGTCCCAAACTATTCTCTAGGCTAGGATAAACATGGTTACATAGATAAACACATACTTAAATTAAATATAGAGATAACATCCGAGTTTGCCTATAGTGTACTCTAATTTTTATCTTATTTGAGCTAAATAGAAAACAAACATGGCCTTTATCCATAAAGTTTGACAAGTCAAAGGGTTGGCATTTGTGATCGTGTGATGTTTGTTCACTTAGCTCTAGTAATAAGAAATAGATTATAGTTAGACGTATGTAAAAACCGTATTTGTTACGATTACAGCCGTGGGATGGAGTCCAGATCGTCGACGGAGATAGCGGCGGAGTGCACATCGTAGATGGTGACTCTGGGGGTGGAGTACATATCGTAGATGGTGACTACGGCGGCGGAGTAAACGTAGTCGAAGGTGACTACGGCGGTGGAGTACACGTAGTGGAGGGTGACTCCGGGGGCGGAGTACATGTTGTAGATGGTGACTCCGGAGGCGGTGTACACGTCGTAGATGGTGACTACGGCGGTGGAGTAAACGTAGTCGAAGGTGACTACGGCGGTGGAGTTCACGTAGTGGAGGGTGACAACGGCGGTGGAGTACACGTAGTGGATGGTTAGTTATTTAAGCTTCATGTCAAAAGTAGAATTGATTAAAACATCTGACATTTCTGATGGTAACGAATGAACAGTATTGTACAGTTTAACTAGACATTTCCTTATCACAAAATTTCATACAGATCGTCAGATTGCGAGATATATTGCCGTCTCGCTTACGCAACAACGTTAGCCGTCAACTTAACTCTGTTGCTCCTTAGTGCATGTATATGGCATTCTTTAACAGCTGTGTGTGTGGTGTTTGCGAACAGATCGAGAAAACCTACCGACTTTAACAAATGTAACCTCAAAAAAAAAGTATAAGTACCTACACCTCCACAGTAGCTAGTAACTTAATTACGTTAATTAGTTAAGTTTGTAATTAAATAAACAATAATAAATATTATTATTTAAACAGTGTTTTCGTAACTTTTCCTTTTTTCGATCTTTTTTAGGGTTCCGTAGTCAAACTAGGAACCCTTATAGTCTCGCCATGTCCGTCCGCAGCCTAGCTCAGAGACTTTTAGTACTAGAAAGCTGTAATTCGGCTTGAATATACATATTAGTCACGCCAACAAAGTGGTAAATAAAATCTTGAATTTTTATGATCCCCCCAGCCCCACGTATTGTGTTGATGTATTTTTTTTTCACGTCTACCCCATAGAGTGGGGTGTCAAAGTCAAAGTCAAAGTGTTTATTTGTAAACATAGGTAAAAACTAAAACAGTGGTGGAATAGGTCTTCCGGTAACCTTCGGGGAGGGAAGATGGCCGATTGAAAGATGTCCGGCTTTTGATTTTGATTTATTCTGTTTACTGATTTACTCTATTCACTTGACATTGGCGAAATCACTGTGTGGACCGCCATTAATTAAAAAAGAAGAAGAAGAAGTGGTGGAATAAAATTATGGTGAACACTATGTTTTGCCATTCAGCGTACAAAACATGTTGAGAATCTAGACACGCGGGAGCGTGTCAAGCCAAGTTCAAGAAACAGAACTGGCGAGCCGCACCGTGTGTAATATTACACGAACCATTTGGAGCCACTTTTGACCCCCTCATAAATCAAAAACTATTTTACATAAACGTATCAAATTTGGCTCATATATTGAAACTTGCGAGATACATAATATGTGTTCTAAATTTAATAAGCTTATCTCAAACGGTTATTTAGATATTAATGTCCAAAATTCCTCATTTTTATCACTGACTGACCTATAGACCAAAACTCTAACCCAGTTCCAGATGACCTAGAGAGTTAAAATTTGGCATGCAGATAGGTAATTAGATGAATACAAAGGAATAAGTAAAAAACTGGCAATTTTTAAATAATTAGATTCTATTATGAACGCTTAACATAAATACCAAATATTACTTAGGGTACCTACGTTATTAACTGGGATTAATTATTATTTTTATATTTAGCGCACATCAATAGTGTAAAATCATTACCTACCTACTCATAAATAATGATAAAGTAATAGGCATTTAGATTTTCGGTATATACACGACGCGCGCGCGCCGAGTGACGCCGGAGCGGCGCTGCGCTGTGACAACCGAATCGAACCGTTGACGCGAACGTGGCCGAGTTGTCTCTCGATATCTGACCTATAAGGTTGCGATTAATGCTGCGAAATTGCTAAGTTTTCTTAAGGAAAACTTATAATTTGTAATAATATTATTATTACAATTTCTTTAATAAGTAGGTACGTACGTATAGTATTATAGTATAGGCAATAGTTTAAATAAATAATCATTTTATAGTTATAAGTAGGTAGGTGTATATACTTATTATTATTACAATTCCTATAATAAGTAGGTATGTAGGTTTAGTATAGTATAGGCAATAGTTTAAATAAATAATAATTGTAAAAATTATTCTCTGCTGTGGGCTTGGCAATGCAATTGTTTTATATTTATAAAGTCTACTTTTAGTTTTGAATTTGTCCTTTTAAAAGGACCCACGGTGTTACGAGGATATGTACTTACCTACAAAAAGTAATGATATCCCACCAAAAACATAAATGTAAAAAAGGAGAGCCAAGTTCAATACAAAAATTATTCTCTGCGCTGTGGGCTTCGCCGCAAAAAGAATGGAGATCTGAGATTGAGTGCCAAGTTCTATGCAAAATCCAAATATGTAGTCTAAAGGCTGACTTGGCTGGTTTTCCCATACGAATTATATAGCCTTCGCATGTTCTAAACCTGTTACCTTTCGGTTCTTATTTTATTATTTCGAAAATTTGGCTTGCTGGTAGAAACTACCCATCGAACATAAGGCTCTTCCATGACTGTGTAAAAGTAGGTACTGCAGCATTACCGCTGCAAAGTTAAACCTTTTTTGCACCGTCGTATTGTTACCTCCTTGTTCCGGTACGTGATGTTATTCTTTGGTCGCTTGTCATATATGTTTTTAAATTTTTAAGTTCAAAAACTTTCGAATTTTTCCTGACGTTCTCCGCTCGCTTGTTCTCGGTCATTATGAATTCGGAGCTGACATGTTGATAATCACATAAAGATTATTTTTTTGAAGAAAAGTTTTGATCAGTGAAGGCTCTCTAGTGTATCGCCTGCAAGACGCCTCAGTCTTCAACCTTTTTTTGGCCAACTTTGAGCCTTGTATTGCCTCACGAAGGCACCGCAGTACCGGTTTATTCCCCGGGTAAGTTACGCTTCGTCTGTGTTCGTTTTCCCAAGATTCCGTTCCCCTCGTTTGGTTCTCGTAGATTTATTAGTCCATTCTTTCCAGTTCCTACCGCCTACCCCATTTGGCACCAGTGCTATTACGCACCAACCAGTTCCACCTACCCTAACCGGCACCACGGCGTGGAGAGGTTGACTCCGCACCACCACCGCTCAGCCCGCACCAGACTACACCCGGCGCGCGTGCATTTTTCCTTTTTAATTTTTATTATCTGTATAAGTTGTTTTAACCGGTAGTCTCTGTACACAAACGTCACCCCAGAAACCGTGAGTATACCATTGTCACATTTCGTAGTGTTGCTTTAGCGACGTCTCTAGAGTAGCATTCCAGTATTTGTTGACTGGTATTTTAGTCACCATCTCACACCCTTCATTCAACCCAGTAACCCCCTAAATTCAAAAAAGGCCCGCGCGCCTGATCGAACAGCATTTATAATGTTCTTTTTCGGTTCTTAATTTAGTCATCGATAGTTGTATTTGTGAACACATAACCAGCTCGCTTTCCTCTTTTACGGTGTGTGTATTTCTCATTTGTGTATTTCGACTTAGGATTTAATTAAAATAAATCTTTGTCTTTAAAACGTTGTTCGGCATTTTTAATTCCACAAATTCTACGTATTGAGCACCGGTATACTCCGTGTGTTCGGTAGTACGATCTTTAAAAGCTTTTTTTAAATAGTCGTGCTACAGTACTTAATAATAATTCGTATGGGAAAACCAGCCAAGTCAGCCCTTAGACTACATATTTGGATTTTGCATAGAACTTGGCACTCAATCTCAGATCTCCATTCTTTTTGCGGCGAAGCCCACAGCGCAGAGAATAATTTTTGTATTGAACTTGGCTCTCCTTTTTTACATTTATGTTTTTGGTGGGATTATAGTTTCTCGAACATACTATCCTACACTACTACTATAGGTACCAAGCTATACAACAATGACAATATTATATTAGGAAAAAATATCAAATATATCAAATAACTGTGTCAAAATTTTCCAGCATGAATTCCGAGACAGCATAAAAAACTTTCTGGACAAGGAAATTAAACAATTTAGTTTTCATTCTAGTTGCTGGTAGATTTCTTAATGCACATGGTATTTTATTACATATCTTAATTGCTAAACAGAATACACTTTTCCGCATAAGTGCAGTGTTGGAGAATGTTGTACAAAGATTTTGACTAAAACGGAAGTTTCTACTGGAGACATCACATATCTTCTTAAATAAAGAGGGATTCGTTTTAACAAATATTGCCGTTTCCAATATAAAAAGGCAAGGCACTGTATTTGATGGATTTTTGAAGTGCGGCTTACAGCTATCAGTCTGTCGTTGGATAGATCTTTCAAAAATATAACAGGTTTGTTTGAACAATTTTTCAATTTTTTTTTTTGAAATATTAAGCTTTAAATGCTTAAAGCGCTTTTAAGCAGTTTTGTTAGAGTCAAGTGACTCCCCACACCCAAAACCCAAAGCCAAAACTACAAATACAAAAAAACAGAAAAAAATCTTAAATTAAAGAACATATAACGAGTTTTGAAGGAAAGCTATCACGACTAAGTAGACAGCATTGGTTCTTGAGATACAGGCGATTAAAGTGTTTACCCCAATCAGAGGGCGCTCTCGTCGCGTAAACATTCTTATTATCTTTCCTCCGTATTAATTATTTCGCGTAAATATTTAGAGTGAAGAGTTGCTAGTTAAAATAGTTTTAATCAATTTATAGTGACGTTATAAATCTCTCGTATTTCTTTAATACAATGTTATAAAGTGTTAGTTCTCTTATAAGCAAAATGTGCTTAAGACATTGCGCAATATACATACATACATAACATCACGCCTTCATTCCCAGAGTGGGGTAGGCAGAGCTACAGAAATACCAACAACTCTACAAAGACTTGTTGATAATTCTGTAACCACATTTTGCACAATCAGGCCAAGAAGTTTACTAGTGTATTAGTGACAGGTTGCAAGCCCATCGCCTAACAATACTACAAGCCCTTATTCCCTAAGTCGCCTCTTACGACATCCACGGGAAGACATGGAGTAGCACTATTCTAACCCGCCAACCACACGGGCAATATACTCGTGTGAAAAGCGATAGTCCCTTACTGCATACCGCTGATACTTGTTGTTACACTATGTAAATAATTCCCGTCGTGCACTTTGAGTGACATCTATGGTCAGCCGGTGGCAAGGCCTATACATACCCACTGAGTGCCAATCATTCAGGTACAAAAAGCTAACTGAAAAAGTTTTGCGTTTCTTTTATGCCAGTTTAACATTTAAATGAGAGTTCATGTATTGACGGCAATCGGTCGGCGACTGTGACAGCGTTTGACGTGTCTTGAACCGATATGTCCATTTTGACCATATCGAGGCGTCACGAACCACGCCCCCGTAAAATATCTCCCTTGTTTCTATGATCTGAGCCTATAACCATCGCACAAAAAAGAAAAATCGATAGACACCTCATTTGTTAAAATCGGTTCAATAGGAACGGCACTAGAGTGGAACATACATAGGGTGTCAAAATCATTACCCTTCCTTTGCTTCGCCGTAGTCGGGTAAAAAGGCGGTAAAACTGTATAAACTCACCAGTAACCGAAAAATTCGGATAAATCCATGCAGTCGACGTCTTTCTTCGTTTGCGGCTCGTCGGCGATTCCTGAGTCCAAGTCTTCCTCAGAGCTAGAACCCTCTGACTCTATATCCGAACGCACCGCACTCATCACTCGCGTTCGATACTCAAATTTTATTTTTTAAGTGTGGTCAGCTTAGATTTTTAATTTCCCTTCTGGTTTACACTAGAATGATAATTATTTTTTGTTTTAAGGGCTCGCACGTGAAGGGTTCCATATCTTACAATTAAAATGGAGTCAAGCCAAATTTTTCCTTTTTTTTTTAAATATACTCAATTTAAAAATTACAAGTGTCTATATTGCGGTTCGATTAATTAAGCGATTAAAAGGTCGAAAAAAAATTTTTTTTTTGTATGGTAGGCTCTTTAATAATAACTTTATTTCATACTCTGGTAAAAAAATCTGACTACCTATTACTGTTCATACGATATGCCCGCTGCCAGACAGACGGACATCGCACAGCGGAATCTTAGGGCCTGTTGTTTGATCAGTAGTTAAACTAACCAATTGTTAATAATCGTAACTAATGGTTAAATCTCAAGGAAATGTGTCAAATTTTCGATTCTTTTTTCGAATTTTAACCATTAGTTCAGTTAACTACTGATCAAACAACAGGCCCTTAATAATCATTCCGTTGACACTGTTGACCCCCTTCGAGTACAAAACCCTAACAAGGAATCCTTGTAAGGTGACTTTGATCTCCGTCTCCACGTCAATCTATCAGGAGCTCGTCGTTCATTTAAAAAAGGATCCTCAACGCAACTGTAAAAACTAGGTTCAGGACTCGCTAAATAGGGAATTGAGGTGAGGCCGAATATTTATGGCAATGGGACAGGACTAACATAAGATAAGGCAAGATACATCAATTAAAGTACCGCCTTTATAAAACAGGCCGTCAATCTGTCAACCAGGAAAACGATCCAATTGCATATGGGTCAGTATTTGCGGCGCGAGCGCTAATGTCAGAGCGCGCTGCCAACGACAATATGCTCGCTTACACTTCATATTATTCAAAGTCTATAATAAACAGACAAAAGTTTTTGTGGCATGAATAAAACTGTCCTAGTTCCGAACAATTTTAATTTATCGGTAAATTGTACTTTATTGCTTATGACAGTTATGACTATGAGATAACGTATAATATGAACATGAAATTTCCATACACCGTAACTCAAAACTTAAAAGTGGCATGAATGTAACGATAAAAATAAATGATTATCTACCTATAATATTTTTTAAGTTTGACTCCTTTCCATACATTTTCCAAAAACTGAGTTGGTAAGGATTATATAGAGTTTATGCAATATATACACAATGTCATACAATTTACCTAAATAGGCCTTTTTTGTTTGGCTTCAGTTAATTTTGTATGGAAATCGATTAAAAGAAGTTTTTGTGTAAAAAAAAAAAAAAAAAAGTTAATCTCTATTTTATCCGGTGATTGATACCTATCTACTATGAAATGTCACATTGAAATAAGTATTTGAAACAATTATCGATAATTTTAATATCGTAAGGAAGTCCTAGTTCGTTGACGTTCCTGCCACAAAAACTTCTACAATGTCTGATAATATCTATAACGCGGACTAGTCATAGCAAAACAATTACAACTCGGAAATGGAAAATAATGTAATAGAATCGTATTATGAAGAATATTCATAATTATAAGTATAAAAAAGTTTAAATTAAGTTTTTTAGGGTATTTCCATCAATATTTTTCTAAATTCTGACGATTGAGTTGGACATGAGCGGCCATCAACACCTTATACTCCATTAACTGGTGCAGATTTTTTTTTTAAATGTCAAGTAATTATATTAAGCTCATTTTTTTTTTTTTTTTTTTTATTTATTTTTTTATTTATTATCCAAAAATATCTTAAATCTAATATAGGGTAGATAACAGCGAGCGAAAACCGCGTATGGTTTATCTGTCGCTATTCGGCGCCCGTTCACATAAAAAAAAAACTAAAATCCACTTCCACTTCAAATCTTTTAATCCACTTTTTGACTTTTTTAATTTGACCATACTTAAAATATTTAGAAATAACGACATATACTTTAACAAATTTTTCGATGTCATAAATTGCTGCAAGGACGTCACGTGACAAAGCTATAGCGAAAACTAAATTGAACTAAGTCAAATGCTAATTGCGAAAATATCCTCTTTAGATAATAATAGCCCAACACATGTGACGACTCTATTGCATCTTGTTCTATTTCCGTATTTTGTATTGCGATGATTAGACCGAGCTATGATAATAACAGAGGCCTATAGGTAAAAAACTTAAGAAAAGCCCTAAAACTTTACTGTACACCACAAAAACAGAACACTGAACAGTTCAGTAACCCTTCTTAGTGCACCCTAGGATATCCAAGGTACATTCTATAACGCGAATGTAGTAAACCAATAGAGTAGGTATAGAACGCTTCGATAACTACATTACAGTTAGCCGCCTTCTCTTGTATTACAGCATGGGAAATTTTGAAGCCCCAGTGTTCTATTATTCAATATTCTTCAACCACGCAGATTGTTAAAAGTGAATTTCTTGTTCAAACAATAAACAGGCAAAGGTTGCCAAAAGTGTGCTATCATTATTAAGAACCTAGGAGGATTAAAGGTGACATGGCAATACATATGTCATACGCGTGACATTTTCAGGGTTGCCAGGGCTCAAATTACATAATCTTCTAATATATAAAATTCTCGTGTCACAGTGTACGTTATTGAACTCCTCCGAAACGGCTGGACCGATTTTAATAAAATTTTGTGTGTATATCGGGTAGGCCTGAGAATCGGCCAACATCTATTTTTCATACCCCTAAGTGATGTAAAAAAAAGAAATTGCAGCAGGCGAAGCCGCTGGTGGGTCGCTAGTATTTTAATGTAAATATTTTCTTCGACGGACTGACCACGCAAAACCTAAACCACTTGAGCTAAATACTTGAAATTTGGAGGGAATATTTCTTCCTTGGATAACCTACGGATGCTCTAAGAAAGAGATTTTTGAAAATCAACCTTGAACAGGAAGAAATAGGGGAACTAGCGGGAAACGAATTCTACGCGTACAAATACGCGGGGGTCGTCTAGTGTTTGAATAGACGAAATCGTAGTCTGGAACGAAAAGTAGATTATGTCCTCATCTAGGAATTCGCTATCTGTGAGCCAAATTTTATTAAAGTGATTAAACACAAATGTTAAAACCTGCTCCTAAATTTAATGTTTTTTTACTGTAATAATTAAAGGAGACAAAATAACGCTACGGTGTTTAATTGTACCTATTATATATCAAAAACATGGAAACCACAAGCAATTTAAAAAAATCACTAGGTACTCAAAATAATAATTATGAATTTCTTGGGTAATCTCATAAACTGACAACACCGCTTATAATTATCAACACATGCATTTCACTGTAATTGATAGACGCACACACTGACACTTGGCCCGATTTATTTTCAAATATAGAACGGCTTCTATTGACTGCAGTTGCAACAGGCTATTATACTTTAACCATTTTGTTCTTTAAATTACGAGCCACTAAACTCACTTTTCCATGGCTTGAGTTTTTTTTAATTTGAATTTGGAATAATTCGTATTTTTGTTTTAAATAATAACGCAAGTTATCGGTTTTAAATTAACGTAACCAAAAAAACATGTGATTTTTAATTTAAAGCACCATTTTCTTACTTTATTTTGATTCAACTTTGGAACTATTTTTGTAGGCGGGTTTATTAGGAACGCGAACTGGGTTTAGGCGTTGCGTTTGTTTTGTTGTCGAACACGCACTGCGTGAAACCAGCGGGTACTTCTACTAGGCGATCAGAGAATGCAAAGAGTCGTCTTTATTACTATTTTTTTTAGCTTAATAACGTGGGGTATAATTTAATGCTTATGGGTGGTGTGTTTGAGGATTTTAATCTGTAACTTATTATCTTAGCTAGTCGCAAATTAATAAATATTTTTTTATTCAAAGTATGTACTTTTTTACAATTCATTAGTTTCATAAGTATTAACTAAACAAAACAAAAGAGTTATAAATTACGTGCCTGGACTAGGACTCTCCTGTATCTAAGGCGGAAAGCGCTGCGATATTTTATTAAAAAATAATCTCTAAGTATTGCCTGTTCAATTAATAAGACCATGAAAAAAGTCCCATACACCTAATTTAACAAAAGGTGGGTGCAGCGGCCATTGTGAAATTATCTCAATACTTGTAGTTTTTAAAGGAAATTCTCTCTCAATTCGTCGATATTTTTTTCAATTTCCTCAATTAACCGATTTAATTATACCAACTCCACACAGCCCCTGTGCCCGCTGCAGCCAACGTCTATTCTGGCCGCGAGCTCATTCGCCCTGCACTAACCTAATCCCTTTCTCAGTGATAAATGCAATCGTTGCGCTTCATCGTATTCAGATATTCATATCTTCAAAACGTTATCAAAAATATCTCATCGTACTCGTAACACTATTTAAAAGAAAGAAAGATAAACATTTATTCGTGACAAACAAAAAGAAACAAAATTCTGACATAAACAAAAGACCTGTGTTGTCACGAAATGGTTCCAACTCAGCGTTACGCTGACATTAAAACCAGCGCTGTTCTTCCGTAGGAAGCATCCAGCGCAAACACGGCACATCACACACATAGCACAAGCACGCAACTAACTTAAACAAGACAAGAGAAAACAGGCAAACCAAAAACCAAGTACAAAACCTAGGCCTTGCCCTGAAAATACGAAACCCGAGACTACGTTAGCCATGAATGGCTAATGAAAGAGACGTAGGAGGTATTTCGTTAACTAGTGTTAATTTTTTTGTTTAAATATATTGAGTCCCCAGAAGTACAAGGAATTTAGATAGACTTTTTTAAAGGAAAGCAGCAAAGGACTGCAATGTTAAAAATACTTAGTGTGTACTTATTTTTAACTAAATGCCACAGGATATAAAATAATTGGCATGTAATAATATTTTATTTATTTATTTATTTAAATTCCTATAATTAACACTTACAGACTAGCTAAACGTGTTAACGGGACAAATATTCACAGTAGCGGTGTAGTAAACTTAGTTTAAACATTAAGTATTGTGCTTGGAGTTGCTGCAGACTCTAGGTAGCGGCCGGCTGCTGTTAGGAAACCAGGTACGGAACTATGAAAGACATCCAATGTAGCCTCCAGCTAGCAAGACCTTTCGTAACTCATCTAGCTTCTAAACGACTTTTATGCCCATAATCAGAACTACTGTCAAGATCAAAATGTTATTCAATAATAATAAATATTATTTAATATGAAAAAAAACAATAAACAAATTATTATTTTTATACTTTGAAATGTTTTTCAACAATCAATGTTTTTTTTCCATATTCAATGTGTTCTTAGTACTACGGCAATCGTCTAGATGAAAATCACCACTTTCAATTAGGTTGTCAATGGAGCTTTCTTCAAATACCTATTGAAAATGTCTCAAATCCGTTTTCTGATTCATGAGCGATATTGTGATTGATTCACCTTTTATAAGTATCACAGAATCACGGAATATCACGGAACAATGTCACACAAATTGACCTAGTCCCAACTTAGCTCTAGGCTTGTACTATGGGTACTAGATAACGATAAACTTACTTATTTATAGAAATAAATACTTAAATACATAGAAAAATAGACTCAGGAAAAAATACTCGTGCTCATCACACAAATATCTGCCCTTACCGGGATTTGAACCCGGGACTTCTGGCTTCGGAGGCAGGGTCACTCCCAACTAGGCCAACGTGTATCGATATCGACATCTTATTGATAGATATCAAATCCCTATGACGTGCTCCGAGTTAGGTATAACACAGGATTATCGATGCACTATTAGCCTACTATTAGCTATTTTAAGAAAGATAATAGAAAAAAATACAATCGAATTGAGAACCGCCTCCTTTTTATAGTCGCTTGATAAAAAAATGGTCAAACCTTATGAAGTTCCAGTTTCTAAAGTTAAAAAGCAAGTTTCAAGAACGATTACCTATGCATGTTTTAATTATGTCGTCAATATATGTTAGTTACTTATCTACCATTTATAGATCATTGTTAGATCTAACACCTCGCTGAAATCGGCCCGTCCATCCAGCCTCTACTAGGGTACACAGAACCATGGAGTTTAAATTAACTTAAAAACTGGTAAATGTGATTCAAAGTTTCCCTACAATAATTATAGTTACCTACCTGCTGCTTAGTTATCCAGACTTTATACCTACTGTTAAAAAAGTCTTGTACTGTTCCTTCTGATCCTGTAGTTACCAGAACAGGTAGACAAGTAAAGATGAAAAGAATTTTAGATATGTTCTATTTAATTTTTTTTTTCCTTAGCTTAGTTTTGTCCGTGGGGGGTGGCGAAATGCCTCGACTCCAAGGCTGAACTGTGTGTACGTTATCTGTAGTCAGATACACCGAGGAACTTGTGTAAACCTGTGTTGCTAGGATTTTCCATTCCTATTATTCTGGAGAGGGTTTACTTACATAATTAGATTTCTAACGCTCCACTTGATTGTGTTATTGATATCCGTAAACGTGTGTACAATTAAAGTTCGTTCATGTCACTAGAGTCAATGCGTCTTATTATTTTCTACTAAGTCTAACGACTTCTAACACTCCACGAAGAACGCCCATACGGGCGGACATATTTTCTGCCTAACCGTACTTATAAATAAATAAATAAATCAGAGGACAAT
Source organism: Acleris holmiana (assembly GCA_949316455.1). NCBI lineage: Eukaryota > Metazoa > Arthropoda > Insecta > Lepidoptera > Tortricidae > Acleris > Acleris holmiana. Next base: position 3,009,267 of record OX438789.1, on the reverse strand, counting down.
GTCACACAAATTGAACTAGTCCCAAACTAAGCTCTAGGCTTGTACTATGGGTACTAGACAACGATAAACATACTTATGTAGAGAAATATATACTTAAATACATAGAAAACATCCAAGACTCAGGAACAAATACTCGTGTTCATCACACAAATATTTGCCCTTACCAGGATTTGAACCCAGGACCCCTAGTTTCGAAGGCAGAGTCACTACCAACTAGGCTAGCGTGTCGTCTCAAGGGTAGTGTGTCGTATGTAATGTAATCTACCAAAGTAAAAATCTGGTGTTTTAGGAATTTAGGCATTCGGAAATCAAGTATAATCAGCATCTGGTTTGTTGGGAATCAAGTAAACTGGCAATCTGGTATTTTGAGTATGTGGTAGATTAAGATATAGACAGATAATGATGGGAAAGGTCGCTGACAAAAGACACGTGGGAGGCTGTAAAAAAATCATGGGTGAGGAATCTCCGGGAGTGGACTGGTTTCACGAGTGCTGCCCATCTGTTTCGCCTCGCGAGATATAGAGAAGTTTTCGGAGCTGACTGCTAACCTTCGCTAGTCGGAGAGGCACATTATTAAGAAGGTACAGAAACTGGGTGTTTCAAGTACATTGCCAGCCTAGTGTTATCAAAATCTGGTATTATGGGAATTCGGTTTTAAAGAGAACATGATGTTTTAAGAACACGTTGCTTTGGCAATCCGATATAAAAAGAAACACGGTAAAAAGAAAGTCCGGTATTTTGGGAATTTTATATTTCAGAAATCGGGTAAATCGGCCATATAGTACTTTGCAGTTCTGATATTTAGGGAACGAGCGTCGCCATCAATAATAATCATAACAGAACACGCAAGTGCTCAAAATGTCTGAACACTATTTACTACTCTACTCTACTCTATTACATATTACAGGTATACGAATAAGAGCGTGTGCAGATATTTTTGAGCACCTTTTTATGCTGATATTTTTGACAGCGACCGTATAACTGTAAACTTGATCCTGTCGCCATATTCAGATCGGTCTTTTCAACAAAATGCATTGAAAAGAGACTTCCAATTGTAAATACAAGTTACAAGCGTTCGTGAAACAGGAACTCTATAAACCATATAGTTTTTAACATGCTCTCGTATTAACTTCGCCACCATTACATCTGTATTTTATAAAATAAATTTATCCTTATTCTATTCTATGACAGTCAAGCAAATACGAGCTATCAACGTTGACAATACGATAACATGTGAATAGCAATATGGTTTTAGAAAGTGGAAAGCTCCTGACGTCCAGAAATAAAACCAATACAATCCTAAAACCTACTCAATTTATTAATCATTTTCAAGCGTTGTTGTATATTCTTCAATCTATCACTATTTGTCAAATGCTTCTTCTTCTCTTTCTCCCCGTCATGCTCCTTCTCTCTCTTCTTATGCAGGCGCTGCACCAGCTTCAACTCGAAAAACATCTTAAAGCACCTCTCACACTGCAACCTAGTTCCAATCTCGCTTACATTTTCAAGGAAAACATACTGCATATTAAATTTATTTTTCACAAACATACAACAAATATCGCAGATCTTTATGGTACTAACGTTAGAGACTCTATGCGAGACTCTTTGGTGTTCTTGAATCTCTATGGCAGTTGATACTAAGTCGCACTGCGTGCATTTAGTATCGACTAAATGCGCTCTGATATGGTTCAGTCTCTCTTCATCATTCTCGAATCCTTCATTGCATAAATGGCAGCGGAGAAGTTCATGATAGTTATGCATGTGTTTTTGATAGTTGTAGTATTTCAAGCCGCATTTCTTGCATATCTGCAAGTGCCTTGATTTCTGCTCTTTGACAGTAGCACCGTGTCTCTTGTGCAGATGTTCCTTAAGCAAATTGCGGTTGTTGGAAATGAATTTCTCGCAGAATGTGCAGAGGAGGGGCCGGGTATTTCGAATTTTTATGTGAGCCATATCGTGCTGGATGAGGTTGAATCTGCGGAGAAATAATTTGTTAGGTTCAAACGACATACATAATGATTTTTTTACGACGAGGGGGTCTACTATTTGTCCTGAATTGTAACAATTATTGTGTTTTGATGTATGGCAGTGAATCATGGGTATGGCAGAAGAATGAAACCAGGATTAATGTTGTTGAAATGAGAGGTCTGAGAATTATACGTGGAGTTAGGATGATAAATAGAGTTTGTCAGTGCGGCAAAATCTGCAGCAGCACCAGCTGTCCGCACCGTTCGGCCGAGGTAAAGAAGTATAGATATTACATATCGGTGGAAGGGGTCATTGATAGTGATCTAACACACCGTAAATAAAGACCGTAAAACAACATTGTTATTGATTTCATTGGACCATTCGGTTCCCGGTTATAATAGATAAATCGTTTTCAAAAATAGGTCTCCTTTTCGTAGAATTTGCTATTTATTACATAAGGAAGTTGCTGTCCATGTGGCTTTCGTTTTTTCCACACAGAATACAAAAAAAACTTACCTAGTAGAAAAGGTTTCCGAGCATCGTTTACATCTGTACAAGCCCGGTCTCAACAACTCATCAAAATGAGTGCTCGCTGTAAATTCATCTTCCGTAACCGAAGCCTCTGACATGGTATCAGTCCCTTTCCCTAATGACCCACCAGTTTCAAGCCATGGACCATCAAACAAATTCATATTTACTTCACAATCCGTAGTCAAATCATTGAGCAATCCATTTGCATTATTTTCATAACTATCCTCTTCAACATCATCTTCAAATCGTAATCTACTGATAATATTATTTTTGGTTTTATTTTTCAATTTAAGTTTATCATTACTTTTTTTCTTTATCATATCATATTTATTATTAAAACATTCTATTTCCTTGGGTAGTTCTTCCTCCGCTTCATCTATTACTATGACGTCTGGTGCTTCCTCTATGTCGTGCTTATGTTTCTTGTGATGCTCCAGGTCCTGTCGTGAGGTGAAATAGAAGAGGCACTCGGGGCACTGGTGGACAGTCTGCTTCAAGAGAGGTATTATGATGTGCTTAGCATTGTGGATGAGAGAGTCATACCTAGAAATATATATTTTTTTAGCATGGATATTGCAACTGTGTATGATGCACCTCCTAATGCTTACGGGTATTTTTTCAAAAACATTGTACTTAATTAGGTACTGAAATTAGGAAATTGTAACTTTTACATGTGAGTCACGAAAATTAACTATAAACGGAGTCAAAAAAATCAGGTGTGATTTTTTTGATGCCGAGTGTATATAAATGAACGAATATAGGTACTCTTATACTCTAGGTACCGTAGACTTAAGACTGCGAATGTGTTACAAAATGGACCTTATTGCATAGAAAATAAAGTTTTGAACAAAATGAGTAATTGAACCTAAAATACTCATTTCGTTATGAACTATGCAACCGTGGGTGCGACAGTCCGACTCTCGACTCGACGTCTTTTATTTATGGCAGTCCACTGCAGGTACGCAATAATTTCCCAATGCAAACAAGTCAAATAGTAAAAGCCTTCAATCGGCCATCTGCCCTCTCTGTATGGCTAGCACAAATGCTTGTATTTTCTCGCTTGTCACTCAGTATGTCTCTATTGTTACAGACTAGACAGAAAGGGAGATTTTTTTTTTTTTTTTTTTTTCTCTTTATTAGGGACTACAAACAGTTACACACATATATTACAAATGTAACAAAGTAAATATTGACACATAGTATATGTGCAACCAACAACATTATTCACATATTAAAATGCAATAAAAAATAAAACAATTCCCAAAAGTTAGCACTAAATAATGATAATTAAAATAAACAATTAGTGACTTTAGTGAGTAGGTAGACAATTAAACAATTCCAAAAAATGAAAAATAAAAAACTGGTGGGTGGGTGCTGCTAAAACTATTCTTCTCTATTTAATATCAATGACATAACATTACTTTTATAAACGGGCGCTGAGGTTGAGAAAATATCTACACTGCTAAGCAATGAGTTGTACGAGCGTACCAGTCTCTGCATAGGAGAGCGCTCACCGGCGCGCGTCCGGCAACTCGCCCGCGCGAACAGCTGGTGCGGGCGCGCGGCGCGCTGCCGGGCGCGCGTCGGCACGCGCAGGGACAACGCGCTACAGAGGCTGCTGCAGTCGTACTGATTGTTGCACACGTTGTACAGGACCATAGCATCTAAAAGTACCCTTCTGCTATGCAGGTCCGGCAGCTCGTACCGCTTGAGAAGATGACAATAGGATAAACGGGAGCGGTAACAACGATAGTGCATGGTACGCAGAAATTTCCTCTGGACCCTCTCAATCAAATCACTATATTTATTATAGAACGGATTCCATACTGTCACTGAGAATTCGAGCTGTGATCTAATCAAAGAACAGTACAAATAAAGATAAGTAGAGGGATGCTTGAAATCCACACCGAGACGCATAACAAAGCCATACATGCTATAAGCTCTTCCTGTAATGTAGTTGACATGTGTATCGAGATGCAAATTACTGTCCAGATAAACTCCAAGATCTTTTATTAAGGAAACTCTATCCAAGACTGAGCCACAGAGGATATAAGAGGTATTGAGGGGGTTTAGCTTCTTGGTAAATGTGATGCTTTTGCATTTATTTAGACTAAAACCAAGTTGGTTTCTAAGGCAATAGCTACTGAGTCGATCTAGATCCTGCTGAAATTTAGTTTGGTCTTCATTATTTGTTATTGTATGGTATAACTTGAGATCATCTGCATAAAGCATAAAATGACAAAATTTAAAACATTGATCTATATCGTTAATAAATAGTATGTATAATAGGGGACCCAAGATCGATCCTTGAGGGACCCCGGAGGTAACCCGTGTGAATTCAGACTCATATCCGTTCACAGAAACCTTTTGCGTCCGATTAGTAACATAGGACAGAAACCATCTCCACAAATTTCCGCGAATACCATTGAAATAGATCTTATCTAGGAGGATTTTGTGATCAACCCTATCAAATGCCTTCCTAAAATCTGTGTAGACACTGTCCACCTGTTGATTTCTTCCGATCCTCCTGTTGAGATCCGGGCGACAAAAAATTCGCGGGCAACTTGTGCTAGCCCTGCCGATGGTTCATGCATACATACATAAATAACATCACGCCTTCATTCCCAGAGTGGGGTAGGCAGAGCTACAGAAATACCAACAACTATAAACAGACTTGTGATATTTCTGTAACCACATTTTGCACAAGTAGGCAAAGATGTTTACCAGTGTATTAGTGACAGGTTGCAAGCCCATCATCTAACAACAATTCTACAAGCCTTTATTCCTTTAGTCGCCTCTTACAACATCCACGGGAAGATATGGAGTGGCACTATTCTAACCCGGCAACCACATGGAGTTCATGAACCCTAGAATTTACCGATTTAAGAAGACTTCATCACAAAATTCACACTGCTGCTCATTGTAAGCCTTCAAACCAGTTCCCTTGGTATTCTTAGTGCGTGAGGATGTCCTGTAGACTTTTAATGGTACATCATCATCATCGCTACTTATAGAGATGACGTCAAACTTCTTTTTGTTACCCATTGTTACTGGAAACAGAAAAAAACAGCATTATCTCGATGAATTTACACCCTTCTTAAAAATATACTGTAAGAAAATGAGAATTTATGCTACAAAATGAAAAAGCGTTTACAAAGACAACTAACAAAACTTTTGTTCCCTGGTCTAACATGTTCATGAACCAAGTGTGATCAACTTTGGATAATTAAATTGCTCCATCTCTAGGATACATGTGATGTGTCTTTTTTGTTATGATAAGGAGAATGCACACAAATACTCAGGCCACCTGATGTTAAGTGGAATCGGAGGCCATAGACATTTGAATTCACAAGACTATAATCCTAAGACCTCAAATGCATTGCCAACCCTGAGGACTAAGATGGAATGCATCTATGCTAGTACTTTCACCGGTTGTACTATCCCCACACCGGAACAGAACAATGCAAACATTGTTGCTTGGCGGTTGGTTAATGGATAAGATGGTGGTAGCAATCTGGACGAACCCCGCACAGGGTCCTACCACCACTAAAACCAAGTGTGTTAAATAAATACTTACTGGTCATATATAGACTAATATGTAAATGGGTCAAACAAATTTAATTGTAGAGATCATTCACTCTTACACTGAACACCCTCCAAGGTGCTTACTTACATGGGGTGCAATTTTAAAAAGGTTGATTAGTAGCAGTTTTTAATAAGAAGAGAAAACCTTGTATATTATATTCTGTAATAAATCGTCATAGTCTGCAATAAATCCACCAACATCTGTCTTTGTGGTTATTACAAGCTTAGTATTTTCAGGATATCTCCTAAGCATTTTAGTAGTGTTATTTGAAGACATATTTTCTAAAAGTCTTCTGCCTCATCTAACTGAACAACAAAATGTTAATCAACCCAAAATTAACTAGACATCCTCTACCTATTCTATTGTTCTGAACTTCATTATAAAACAACATCAACAGGAGACAGCTTGTGACAAGACCCCGTTATCGGGGTATATAAAACTAATTGTAAAGACAAACTAAGAGTATTGATGTCAACATCATAAATATGCCTAACAACGTCCAGCTACCAAATTGGGTTATTCCCATCTTCCAACCTATCCAAGCCAGGTATATGGAAATTTTGCCATATACCTGGGTTGGATAGGTTGGAAGATGGGAATAACCCACCAAATTGCACCTCTGTAAAAACTCTACTCATGACTTTTGGTATCGGGACTTGCCAAATTTATTATCCGTAATAATATTAGAAAAGCAAAAGTACCAGTTTGTTTATATGCTTTTGGTAAGCCATTGAACGCATTTTAAAGCTGTAAATGCACGAGAGCCGGCGCGGTGCGATGCGGCACGTTCCCATACTTAAAAGCGTGCCCTAAGCGTGGCGGAGGCGTCTTTAGTATGTGAACGTGCCGGCCCGCGCCAGTTCCGCTCTCAGTGGCGTAGCGGCTTTATGAAATTTGGTATGAAGATAGCTAGCACCCTGGGGAAAGAGATAGGGTATCCCGGAAAATTGAACAGCTCCCGAGAGAATTTCCAGTAACTACATAGCCGTACTCAGACATTTGAGAGATAATAACTTCTTTTTTTAAATAAGTGCATGAAAAATCGTTACTAAGGAACGACTATCGTCAAGAAAAAATTGAGTGCAGCCGTAAATTACCTCAATGGTAACGTAGACAACTAAAATGTACAATAATTAACATCCAAACGAGTAGCCAGAGTCAAAGATATAAATTAATAAGATTCAAATTATAACAAATATGTATAACGTATTTTTATCACCTTATAAGCGTATATAAATAAAATAATAATTATAACTATTGTAAATAAAATGACTAATGTAAAAATACGTAAATATAATCGATTACCTTAAATTATATTTCTACGGCGGGATAAGGTTACTATGTGTCACAATAAAATTATCATGTTTAAAATAATTATTATCAATAACTTATTAAATAAATTTTCTGTAACTAATAGATAATTCACATTATCTCTGCTAACTATAGCAAGCACACATTTTTATGATTTTTTTTTTTTTTTTTTTTTTTTTTTTTTTTTTTCGTGGCTATGCCTATTGATTAGCCAGCGTCATGTCGATTTTAATTTACTTTAGATAGTATTATAAAACGAGAACGATAGCTTTTTGAGATATTTATATACATATACGGATAGTTGCTATTCCTGGAAACAAAAACTATTTACATAAAACCCAAATTAGTTAAAGAAAAGAAACACAATTACTAGAGGTTAATGAAATGACCATAAACCCAAAAAATATAAGAATATTATAGTTTATAAATTAATTTAAGTAGAATCTAACTACCGATTATAACTTTAAATTATTAAGATCACAAAAAGCACCCAAGGCCATGAGAATATCTCTATCTTTAATTTGAATTAACTCCAAAATATGCGTTGGAAAAGCAACAACAGTCGAATTAATTCATTGTAAAGAAAATAATTATTGAACAGAGGGCACGCAAAGAAAATATGGTTCAGGTCTCCATCGTCTAACCCACATTCACATAGAGAGGAGTCCCGGATGTGGATTTTTGCCAAATGAGAAGGGGTACAACAGTGACCCAGTCTCATTCGGATAATAGTTGAGCAAATAAGCTTGGGAATACATAGCTTAGCAAACCAAGGTCTTCTTGTAATAGTAGGCTGAACCATAGAATAAAGCCTCCCTCGCCTTTTGCTAGATGCAGACCAGACAGAAGACCATGCCTGAAACAAGGACTTGGAAGCTAAGGCAACCAAATCATGGCAGTAGTTTCTGAAGGGAATCTTGTCGCCGTGCACCACCGCATCCTTGGCAACCTGATCCGCCCTCTCATTACCAGACACTCCAGAGTGTCCCGGGACCCATATCAAGGCTACTTCAAACCCTCTAAGTTTACAAATTATAAGAATCTCTTTGATTTGATAAATAATTGGGTTATGAAATTTAACAGAAAAAGGATTAGAAAGCAAGGCTTGCAAGCAGCTACGGGAATCTGAAAATATTATAGACTTTTTTAACTTATCAATAAAATGTATTTAACGCTCTCTAACACTCCAAGACATTCACCGGTAAATACAGAGGTTTCTGGGGGACACTTCAGTTTTTGAACTATATTGTACTGGGAGTGGAAAATTCCCACCCCCACGCATCCAGCTGGAGTCAGTTTGGAAGCGTCACTATAAATTGTGTTCCAGCCCTGCCACTCATGGGAAAGTATCTGGCGAAGATACTCGTCAGAGTGAGGATCGGCGTGGCAAATATTAAAGTTTAGAATCACGCGAGGTTTATGGATTATGGTTTCGTAGTTAAATTCGAAAAGGGGAAGTTTTGTGGAGTGAAATACGGGGTCTTTAAGAGACAGAAATTTTTCTAAGCTTTTGACAAGACTCGGGGGGCCTTTATGATTCCAACAGTTAGCTGCTTTAAGGTCAAATAAGCGATGTATTATAGGGTGATGGGAAAATTGAAGGGCACGGAAAAGATAGCTATCAGCCAAAAATTGCCTACGCAGATTAAGAGGGGGCTCCGCACATTCTATCTGCAGAGCATTGATGGGGCTAGACCTCATTGCTCCCAATATAACTCTTAAAGCTTTGGATTGGATACGGTTCAGCTTTCCCATTCCTACCTTATTACCCGGTACTAACAGGAAGGAACCATAATCTAGTACGCTTCTAATCGTAGCATTGTATAGTAACCTTAAGGAGGTTGGGTGAGCCCCCCACCAAACCCCTGAAAGGCACCTGAGGGTGTTGAGACCCCGTTCACATTTCTTAACTAGATACTCGAAATGCAGTGAACCATCTAATTTAGAATCAAGTATAACCCCAAGAAATTTATAAAAAGAACGAACAGGAATCTCAGAGTTATCAATAGATAAATTAACGATAGGAATGACTCTTTTTCTAGTGTAAACAACTGCACAACATTTTGACGGAGAAAGGCACAAGCCATTATTAGTGAGCCAAGAGTTAAGTAAGAGTAAAGACCTCTGGACTAAAATGCAGGCAGATTGAATATCCCTATTTGAGGAGTATATAAGTAGATCATCTGCGTATTGTAAAATTTTACAGCCATTCACTGAGCATTCTAAATCATGAGTATAAATATTGTAAAGTAAAGGGCTCAGGACTGATCCCTGAGGAAGGCCCCGCCATACCGATCTTGATGGATTAATTAGAGGATCTCTTCCACGAAAAGTGATTTGCCGCTCAGAAAGGAGATTGCCTACCAGGCATGCCAGCCTGACCGGAATTCCCAACTTGTGGAGTTTTTCCCTTAGAATAGGGAGCTGGACACTATCGTAGGCAGCCTCCACGTCCAGAAAAACAGCTACAGTCGACGCACCTTTTGAAAAAGAGAGCCGAATATCAGATGTAAAAATCCCCAGACTGTCCAATGTGCTCTTTCCTTTTCTAAAACCAAATTGGGATTTTCCTAGTAGTTCCTGGCTTTCAAGGAACCATTCCAATCTATTTTTTATTAGGTGTTCTAGAATCTTCATCAAGACTGAAGACAGAGCTATTGGGCGATATGAGCGCGGATCATTGGGGTCTTTGGCTGGTTTCAGTATTGGCATAATCAACTGAGATTTCCAAGATTTGGGTGGATGTCCGGAAAGTAATATGTAATTAATTAAGTTAAGAAAATAATTAAGTAAGGGTTCTCCCGCTTTAACTATAAAAGAGTATGGAATTCCATCGTGCCCCGGGGTGGAGTCTTTAACCGACCCAAGGACATTTTTAAGCTCTAGGATTGTAAAAACTTGATCTAAGGGATCAGTTGAAGTATTATTAAGGAGTCCTATGGGAAACTCGAGTACACCCGGAACATGCGGCGGAGCTATATTAGAGAGAAAAGATTCCGCCCATTGTAGCGAAGAGGGGTATGAACAACTACGAGGATTATATGATCTCCTAAATCTCCGGATACTATTCCAAACTACCGTATCAGGTGTGGAAGGACTCAACGAAGAGCAGAAAGATTTCCATCCATCGGACTTCTTATTACTGAGCAACAACTTCGTTTCAGACATAGTATTTAACAATACTTGGAAATTCTCAGTCGACATGTTAGTAGCATACATAAGTTCGGCTTTCTTTCTATCTTTAACAGCCTTGGTACACTCTTTATCCCACCAAGGAGGAGAAGCCAATTTACCTACAACTGTGTTCTTAAGGGGAAAAACCTTGTCTGCAGTGGATTTTATAAGTGAGACCAAGGCATCCGAGCAAATTTGTATAGAGTCAGAGGTAATGGGAGGTAAACTTAACACCTCAAGGTTGAGAGATCTCTTGTAACTATCCCAATCAGCTCCATTAATATTGTACACTAATAAAGGTTTGATAGTAGTTGGTCTTTTTGAAGATAGGAATGGGAGATTAAGGAGAATGGGGAAATGATCACTTCCATATGAGCTATCTAATACTTCCCAAGAAATTCGGGAAGCAATAATAGGGGAAGCTAGGGATAAATCAACGGCACTAGTAGAATGATTAGGGAGAGTGCGTAGTGTTGGAGTACCAGAATTTAATAAACAAAGGTTTCCTGAATCCAACATATCCAAAAGTTGATCACCTAAAGAGTCATTCCTATCGCAGCCCCATAGAACATGGTGAACGTTAAAATCTCCCATAACAATAATTGGTTGCGGTAGGGTTCCAATTATTTTCTTTAATTCGTTTAGGATTTCAGAACAAGGACTAGATATATACACGGATAGGAAAGTAATACCTTCTACACGAGCACAAACAATGTGAAGACGTGAGCTAAATTGAGGGACCGGTACATAAGAAAATGTAATATGATCTCTAATGAACAGGGCGCATCCAGCACGCCCATGCGCCCTACAGTCCATTAGAGAGACAAAACTAGGTAACTTAAAATTAGAGTCCGATTTAAGCCATATTTCCGATATAGCTAGAACAAAGGGATTATATTTATTTATTAAGAAGAGGAGATCATGTTTCTTATTGTTAATACTGTGGCAATTCCATTGTAGAACTACTTGATCCATTATCTGAAGAAAACAAGAGAGATGAAATAAACGGGGCAACGTGGGATAGCAAATTAGGATCAGCCAAGGGGCTGGATGGAGAGAGTACTTTTACCACTGAAGAAAGGATTTTGATCAAGTCCCTTATTAAATTTTCATTCGATTGCCGAGGAGCGGTTTCAGGGAAAACAGGACTAGAATGAATGACAGGATCTTTAATAATAGATTGATGGGCTTTTCTATCATACCCCTTATCCAAAGAAGGAGGGGAGCGGGGATTGCGAAATATTGTCTTCTTGTACGACGTAGATCCTTGTACTTGAGGAGGAGACTGGGGCTGGGAAGAAGCCGCGGCAACATTTGCATAAGATCTTCGAGATATCTTCGCATGTAGATTAGACGCCTCAACATAAGAGATATTCTGGTCAGTCATAGACTTTTTAATAGCAGTCTGACGATTGTATTCCGGACATACCTTGCTGTTAGCAAAGTGTCCTAATCCCAACCCTTGAGGGCAATTACAACAATACGCTTCTTGTGTCTCAATAGTACAAGCATCTCCAGAATGCGACCCACCGCAACGAAAACAACGGGGAAGGGACCGACACTTCTCCTTTGTGTGTCCGAAACGGCAGCATCGGAAACATTGAACAGTTGGATATTGATATTGTTCTACAGGAAGAGAATTAAAGCAAATGAAAATTCTTTTAGGCAAAATCTGTCCATCAAACGTAATCACTACGGTCTCAGAAGGCATCCAGCAGAAAGAACCATCCGCACTTTTTTTTTTGAAATTAAGGCGCCTAATCTTAACGGGCCGTACCCCACCAGAATTTACTGGCACCTGGATGTTTCCGAGAACCTCCTCGGGCGACCAATCCGCCGGCACTCCCCGTACAAGGCCCATTCTGGTTACGTTGAAAGAAGGTACGAAAGCTTTGTATTTGTGTTGAACTAACGTAGGCGAATCAATAAATTGGTTTGCGTCCTCAGCTGAGTGAAAGTTAATTGACGCTCTATTACGTCCTATCCTCTTAACACTGCCATCCACCACGTTGGGAAACTCTCGTTGTCTCTTTTGAAGGAAAAGTCCAAACGAAACTGGATGCAGTACCGTTCCTGAATCTGGAGCCGCCTCCAATTTTTGTACATGTACGACAAACGGACCCTGATCGCTGCTATTATATTTTTCACGTCCGACTGGCGTGAAGGGAGAAGTCTGTGACTGAGTTTGAGAAACTACAGGTTGGCTAGTAACTAAATGAGCCGGAGGAGAAAATTGGGTCGTTATGTGATCCATGGTTTGCTGGCCAGGATGAAGTTGGGTATCATTAGAGGCTTGAGTTACTACTTCCACATCCGAGCTCTCTGAGTGGCTCGAAGGAAGCGTGTCTCTGGAACGTGACCGCCCAATAGATCTAGTTTTATTTATTTTTTCTCTCTCGCGAGCCCTCCTTTTCTCTCTTTTTCCCATTACAGGTTTGTAAATTCCCGCCTGATGGTTTTCAAATTGCTCATGTTGAAAAAGGCTAATGCCCTTTAAAAAAGGGTGGAAATTTTTTTCACCAGGATCGTCCCGGCCAGCATCCTCGTTCATGAGGATGCTGGCATTGACTACCCTCTTAATTCAATAAAATAAATATACTACTGCTATACACACAATCACACTACAACTACCTCTTACCAATATCACCACCACCATAAAAAACGGAATAGCAACTATTTAAAATAAATTTCGAAAAGAAGAAACACGAAATATTAGTTTAAACTCAATATAAACTTTAACTTTATTAAATGACAACCGTCCGCGATCGACACTCTGCCGCCATCAGGCATTTTTATTTTTTATTAAGTTTGCTCCACTCATAGAGTATAAATAATGAATATATAGGGCTCTACTGTCTAGGATTCTTTTTCAATTGTCTATGGTATGAACTTTGTATAGAGTTCGTACCAATTGATATTTTTTTATTAATTCGGTTTAAATCTAGACTAAGAATACCCTAGACTTAACACAAAAATAACAATACCAAGATTTAGGAAGATATTTTTATGGAGTTATCTACTTATAAGAGAGACGGAGAAAAAGATATTTATTATCATCCTGTCATAGACGTGCTCTTTTTAGCTGTGCACAAACCGGTTTGTGTCCAGCAAACCGCTATACAATTTAAATATTCAAGCGTTTTCTGTGAACATGGTTAGAAGTAAGTTTTAAGACGGAAAAAATATTTTTAAAGGTTTCTTTAGTTACCAGTAAGCTTATGTTATGTTCGTATTTTATTTATTTATAAAACGGTGCATTGTTGTGTGATCGGCTGTAAAACCCGCGTGAGTGACAAACAGAGAAAGTAACCTTTCATAACGTAAGTACAGTAGGTAACAGCCTTTTCTCAAAGTGATTTTTGTGTTTTCAGGGCGGGAATACATCAATTGATCTCAATAGTTGAGATTTACAATAATACAAGATCATTGAAGTTTGCTTCAAAACAATTAGATTATTGCAGTATTAACCATCAAAATTACGTAGGTAGTTTAATGTCGATAAAGAATGGCTGACTGGCAGGTGTTTGTGGTATACCCCATATACCTATGCAATTTGGCCAGATTGTGTAGTGATTCTGGGCTAGAACAGCTAGAAGTTTATACCTCATATTATAGGAAATATGATTTTTATTTTATTTCTAGTTTTCCGTAAGATTACACTAGTGATGATGATGATACTGTGCGTATTACGTTGACTGAGATCTACTGGGTGACAGATTCGAAGTTTGTTACCTTATGACAATTGATATGACCTCAAATCATAGATCCTCATCTTGATCTCATCATCAATGAGATCAAGATGAGAATAATAACGCTGAAATTCGCAAATGTTTCGTCTAAAAACGTAGCCAATGCTGATAAATATTTTTGCAAATATTCTAATTATTTTTACTAATTACGTATAGTACACAAAATTAATTATAATTTCCAATTTTTACTTCATTAAAGGCAAAAATGGGTACAACATAACGGTCACTTACAGTTATCGTAAATAAAACGTATCATAGAAATAATTAAAGTAGTGTATTGTTTTAGCACTCATAGCACTGTAGTAACCCTATGTGTACTATGTACTCTGTCTCTATCCCTCACGGTAGTACGTACTTGGCACGTCTAGGCTATTCTTGGTCTATGTATAAACAAGACTATAGGGGGTATAAATCCGTGAACGGCAATAGGGAAATCCGTATGTTGTATTTTTACGATGCTATCGCGTCACGGCATATGAAAGTGGCTAAACACGCCGCCACTTGATATTGGCTTAGTGCTCTGCAGCAAGGGTAAAAAAAATCGAAATGTCTCTGTAAATCTATGCGTAAATGTCAAACTTTGTTATGATTTCGCCTGTCACGTCAGCTCATCAGCTGGAAGTTTAGTTTATTATTGAAAACTAAGAGAAAAACGTATTCTTTTCCGATTACTCGATAAATACAAACACTAATTAATAAACCGTATTAAATGGTAATGCCGAAACACACTACTCGTATATGCAATATTGTTAAAATAGCTTTAAAATAAAACAAACAACATATCATGTACCAACTAAAATAAAATTTATATTGTAATTAAATTGTTTTAGGAGTTGAAAACGTTTGCGGAGGATGATTTTGATCCCAAAAAATGGATTAACAGGGCCTGGAGCTCCTCTGGCAATCAAGAGAAAGAGGTATGTTCTTTAATAATAGCATGTTAAAAAAAAAACTCTTGAATTGAAATGTAACATTATTCCTTATAACAAGTATGATCTTTGACGTTGCGTGGCCTAGTTGGATCCGTGTTTGATTCCCGGTATGGGAAAAATGTGATGAGCACGAGTATTTGTTTTTGAGTCTTGGATGTTTTCTATGTATTTAATTATTTATTATCATAGTTATTTTTTATCGTCGTTTTGTACCTATAATACAAGCCAGGTGTTAAGTTTGGGAGTAAGTCAATTGGTGTGAGATTGTCTGCTGATATTTATTTATATATTAATTATCCATGTTAAATTATAATGATTATTTTATTTTTATAAAAACAAACAAAAACAGAATAATCATTGACATTTATTTATCTATGTTAAATTTTAATATTTATTCTCTTTTTGTGAATATAGTCGTGAGAATTCAAATGTCTTTGGGTCTCCGATTCCACTTACCATCAGGTGGCCTGAGTGCTTGTGTGCCTTCTCCTTAACATAAAAAAAAACATACTCAAAGAGCATAAATATTTGTATAGTAAGTGTATGAAATTCAGTAACATGGCTATAGTAATCAAAGGAGATGAAATAAATATCAGCGGACAATCTGACAGCTCTAGGTCCCAGACAGCTCTAGGTTTGTACTATGGGTATTAGACAACAACAAACATACTTATATAGAGTAAACACATCCTTCACTTTGTAAGCCCCACCATAATACGAACAGGAAGATTTTTGTGAATGTAATTTGTATCTAGCAGCAATGAAATAAAGTTCAAATATGTTTGCTCTATAAATTTCAATTTTTAAACAAAGTGAAATGGACTTTATTCCCATTGTGATGTAGTTTAACTTCAATTGCCTTGATTATGTACATCTTAATGCACATCAGGCCCAACATGGTGAAATTCTCAATATTGCAATCTTAAGACTGCAATTTTAATTGCAAATGCATTGCCAACCCAGACTTAAGGTTAGTACGAATTAGAGCAGCCTCGGGTTGAGGCATGGACGGCTCACCTATTTTGCTCAAATTCGTACGCGCTCTCGCGCACAGAGCACCGGGCGTGCTCAAAGGCGCCTCGGTGTGCTTGCCTCGCGTAATATGGATGCAAAAACTGCTACTTCAACACTGTTCTGTTGTTTAGTCGAAGTAGGCCCTTGTGCAAGGTCTGTCTGGATCGCTACCACCATCTTATTTGTTATTAACATTCTGCCATGCAGCATTCGCACTGTGTTCCGGTGCAGGGATAAGATAACTGAAGAAATAAGTAGCATAGCTACAAATCTGAGCGGCTCAGCCTGAGGCATGCTCGCCCCGCGCGCCGAGCTGCTCGCGAGCCAAATTGTTGAACATAAACATGGCGTCAGACACGATGACAGCCGCGGCTGCGTTTATCATAATTTACCGAATTATTAACATAATGAAGAAGAAATCGCCTCGGTGATGGAACGGCTCAGCATCTTTATCAAATTTGTACCAGCCTCGCCCACAGACAAGTTAGAACTTGTCGTTCTGCCCGCGGCACGCTCGGAGTCACGTCCACATGACGCGAGCCGTGCGTGCCCCAACCCGAGAGATTAGATTCCACTTAGGTACCATCAGGTGTCCTGAGTGCTGGTGTGCCATCTAGTCATAAAATAAACCCACAGATTCTGTTTATGCTCCAGGTGTTTGTGGCCAACACCGTGTCAAGACTCCAGCTGTACATGAAGCAACTTACTAACTCTTTGGATGAAACAACAACTCAGGTACTTTACTTGTATTGTCATAAGCAATATTTAAAAACTGGCAAGAGCATGATTACCATGCTCAGTGTAGGGTTCTGAAGCCGTTAAGTACTACAAACATAAGAACTAATTTTCCATTTACAGTCATTTGGTGGCGTCTTAGATGACTTTAGTAGGTATAAACACTTTAATCGCCTGTATCTCAAGAACCAATGATATCTGCTTAGTCGTGATAGTTTTCCTTATAAGTTTATACGCACTTTTATTATTATTTTTTTGGATTTTTAGGATCTGTACTCTTGGCGGTAAGGGGGGGGACACTTAACACTGTAACAAAAATTTGCGCTTTAAAGCTTACTTCATAAACGGATCCCTTAATCGAAAAATGGCTGCCACAAACCCGTAATATTTTTGAAAGACCTATCCGACGACACCCCACACTATAGGGTAGACGAGAAAAAACACATCCTCACGTTACGTGTAGGGGAGGTACACTTTTTTTGTTTTTTTTTTTATTTGTATTTTACCGTTTTGTTGGCGTGACCAATATGTATATTCATGCTAAATTTCAGCTTTCTAGAACTAAAGCTCTCTGCGTTACGCTGCGGACGGACGGACGGACGGACATAGCCATGGCCAAACTATAAGGGTTCCTAGTTTGACTACGGAACCCTAAAAATTACTGACTGTTGAGTTTCTTGCGGCGTTTCTTCTACGCAGTGGTCTCTTGGAAAGCGCTGCGCTGGAAGAATTTTGACGTGTAAAAGTGCCCGTGCGGCCTTCCATTTTTTTTACCGTCGGCCTTATTATACGTCGCTCCAGACTTTAGTCCTTTGTCACTTTAACATTATGTGTGAACTTTAGCCAGAGTTCGAAAACATGTAAGATTTATTATAAATATCCGATTATTTTATATCTTATATGTATCCTATATCTATCGGATATCAATGCATAATATTTTTATTATGTATAAAATAAGTAAATTTCTATGGTTTCGTGCCCAAAGGACAGAACAGAGGGCTATTGTAGACTCTGATGTCTGTCTGTATATCTAACGGTCTTTATGTCACAGATCTAGCTCTTAAATGGAATAATTTTTAAACTACATTTTTTCATGGCGCCAAGGGACTGTAGACCAGAAAAAATGGTTTTAATTTCATCTCGATGCCTTTACGCGTTTCCGAGAAAAAGGGTCTTGACAAACAGTTGGATGGACGGACGAATGAACGGACAACAAAGTGATCCCGTAAGGGTCCTGTTTTTTCAGGTCTATCATTTCATCGAAACACCTTTCTTCGAATGTATCATTTCATCGAACGCTAATTTGTGCTAAAACCATAATGTTTTCCTCTGAAAACATGGTTTCAGCAGAAAATAACATTAATTACGTAGGTTAGGTTAGGTTATATGTTACCTAACCTACGTAATTAATGTTTAAGATACCCTGAAAACATTATGGTTTCAGCAGAAAATAGCGTTCGATGAAATCAAATTCGATGAAATGATAGGTACATTTGATGAAGTGAAATTCGATGAAGTGTTGAGTTACCAGTTTTTTCCTTTGAGGTACGGAACCCTACAAATATTTCCCTCCTTAAAAGGCTCGAAACCACCACCACCAACCACGATGAAGTAAAGTTTATAATGATGTACAGTTTACTTCTGTTGAAATCAAAGCTTTCATTGAATAAGGTTTGACAAAACTATGTTATTCATACAAAGTTGTAAAAATTTGTATCCACGCATTAGCACTTGGTTTTTAAATCCCTATAAAATATAAGGTCCGTTTTTAATAGAGACTAATTGTACACCAGTTTAAACTTTTGACATTAATTAATAACCTAATAGTAGGTAATTTGTATCTAGCAATAGCATTGGTCAAGTATTTTTTGATTGGTGGTAAATTTGATTTGGAAAAGGCAAAATATATAAAATTAATCATCTCAAAACGAAAAACAAAGAAGTTCCGTGCAGATGAATTTCTTTGTTAAATGTATAATATACTATAATATTATTATAAAGAGGTCAATATTGTATTTTTGTATGTTTGTAACGAATAAACTCAAAAACTACTCAACCGATTTTAAACAAACTTTCACAAATACAATGCCATATTATTACTGGGCTACATTGGCTATGTTTAATTTTTATGTCATACTATAAATGTCAAACAAAATTATGGCAAATACAAAAGTAAATATTATGATAAACATTTTAGATAGTGAATTCCATCCCCCGGACACTCCAAGATGCATCCTCCCTTCAACTCGAGGGCGCCCTTCTTCAGCAGAAACTCCTGGCCCTCGAAGAGAAGGTCCAAGGAGTTGAAGAACAGACGGGGCACTCCATTATGAGTCTTCAGAGAATCGATCAGCTGAAAAGTCGATTAGAGGTAAGATGATCCGGACCGCTACCACCATCTTATCCACTAACCTACCGCCAAACAGCAGTGTTCGCATCGTTGTGTTCCGGTGAAATTACTAGCATAGAGGCATTCCATCTTAGTCCTCAGACCTGCCAACACATTTGAGGTCTTAGGATTATGGTCTTGTGAATTCAAATGTGTATGGGTCTCAGATTCCACTTACTATCAGTTGGCCTGAATGCTCGTGTGCCTTGTTAATGGCATAAAAAAACACGGGACCATTTCATACTTTACCTAGTCGCAAAATACTTGTATAATAGTATCAGAATCAGAATCAGAATAATCTTTATTCAAGTAGGTTTACAAATAATAAACTCTTTTGAAACGTCATAGTAGCGACTTAGCCTAAATTGACTGCAGGTTCAAATCGCGACCGATCAGAGAAGAACCTGTAAGAAACTCTGTCGGATGTCTTTTTTTTTTTCGACGTTCGCAACCTTTTGTCGTAAGGACTAAACATTTTATTACAAGCAATTCAGTCCCAAGCATTGTTATCATTAATATAGTCTTTAATACTATAATATGCTTTAGAAATTAGTTTACGCTTAACGTAACTCTAGATAGTAGAAGTTCTTAAATATGTTTACATTTTTACACCTTATTTCAATCGGTTATACATATCTGAGAACTCAAAGATCATCAAATATAATTGTTACAGATTGTAGGGTTTCGATGATTCAACCGAAAACATGCGAATATGGTGACATGGTAGAAAAATAAAACTACTGAGGATTTTATTACTAATCATGTTTTCACGTCAAGGAAATGTGGCCAAGTTTAATATATCCTAAAAACAGACACATAGGCGTTATGTTTATTGAAATTAGATAGATCCTATGTATCCGGATCGCTTCCAATCTTATCCATTAACCTTTTCAACGCCATTGACGGATATTTAAGTCATTGTTGACAGAGCAAACTAGACCTAAGTGTCCATGAGGCAAGGTTGATATTAGGTCTGGTTTTAAGCTGTTATTGGCGTGTGAGTGTCGTCTTTTGTATTTGACATAGAGTTGAAAAGATTAACACGTTCGCGGACGGATATGATATATAGTATACGAATTTAGCAAACTGTGCCCAACAAGCGTGACTTTACTGTCCGTGAACGTGTTAACTTACTGCCAAGTAGGGGTTACAAAACCGGTTTCACCGAAATCGAAAAAACCGGTTTGGCCGGTTATGATGTAATTTTTTGAAAACCGTTTTTTATTGTAACCCATACCGAGTTTTCGTTTTTTACGGCTTTTGCCGTAAAAGTATTTAATTTCGTTATTTTTTACATTAGTTCTGATGGTTTATTTTTTACGATACACGCGTTTTATGTTAGATGTAACCACCTAAGAACCTCACTGAATGATGACACTCTGGATATACTGTCAATGTTAAGATCGCCTTACCAATGCACAATTCGCCAAAAGTAAGAGAGGTTATTTATTATTTAATTGTTTTATTTTTATATTTATAGAGAGTTATGAGTTGTTACACGCACGATACATATAGATCTTCATGTGATAATAAAGACTAATTGGCAATATTATAAAGTGTAGACATTCAAAGTTTTATTAAAAAATATAAATGATAATCGAAAAAACCGAAAAACCCGGAAAATCGGTTTTGACGTAACTTCAGACCCGAAAACCGGTTTTTCAATATTCCTTCGGTTTTGTGACCCCTACTGCCAAGCAGCAGTGTTCCAGTGTGGGGATAAGACAACCGGTGAAATTACTAGCATAGAGGCATTCCGCTATGGTTTTATTAGCAACTCTTTCCCCCTTCAAGCAATTCGACTTTGAAACGGTCTCACTTTTAAAATCAGGCAAGCGCCTAATTAATTTGCGTTCAAAGAAATTAGTTCGTGCACACATTTCACAGAATTGACATCTTTTAATTTGTCTTTTAGTGTATGTAATATTATTTTGTATTTATGTAGACATTCACCTATGTATTTATTTATACTATGTATTATATTTATTTTTTACATTCATACAATGTTGCACCGCCCACAATTTTATGACTTGCCCAAAGGTTCTGTATTTTTGTGCAATAAAGATTAAATAAATAAATAAATTTCATCTTAGTCCTCAGGGTTGGCAATGCATTTGAGGTGTTAGGATTATAGTCTTGAGAATTCAAATGTCTATGGGACTCAGATTCCACTTACCATCCGGAAAGCTCATGTGCCTTATCTTTACCTCTTAATAGTTATTAACTGACTGGGTGCATTAATTGTCTTGTTTAGAATGCGGCGTCAGCCCTCCGCGAGGCGGACAAGTGGGCTGCGCTGGCGGCGGCGCTGGAGGAGGTGCTGCAGGCCGGCGTGCCCGCGGGCGCCGACCAGCTCGCGCAGCTGGCCGCGCAGGTCGGCGCGCTCACCGCTAGTCTCGAGGTACATTAGGGACTGGTTAGATAAGGAACGAGCAACGCCGCGGGAAAGTCGCAGTCTTATATGGGTATTTCTCAAAGAAATTGTACCTAATTAACAGTGATCGGAATAGGTAGTGCAATTTCGCGAGACTTCGGTGTGTAAGTTTAGTATGGATATAGCTTGTAACCCCTGGATTACATTTGCAAAGTGTTAAAGTTTGTGTTTAATTCAGAAATGTTATTAAAATATGATTTTAACGATTGTTTTGGTAGCATAGAATATCGCATTGACGAAATATGTAGACACTTGCAATAACAATGAGTAAAAAAGTATTTACAATAACATTATTTTTTTCGATTTTTCGTATGTTCTCATTTAATTTCAATTAAGGTCATGTCAAGAAAATATTCTGTGAAATAATACGAGTCCCGGAATCTGGGGTCTTATCCATATTAAGCATAATGTTTAAGGTCATTCGCCCGAAATTGCACTACCTATTCCGATCACTGCTAATTAAGGACTGAAAGGTGTACCCTTGTTTCACCGACACTCTTTTCATAGAACGTATCGTTTCACAGAATTTCACTTCATCGAAAGTTATTTTCTGCTGAAAAACTGTTGCTTTCAGGTTATCTTACACATTCATTACGTAGGTTAGGTTGGGTTAGACTTGAATGAATGAATGAATGAATGATATTTATTTTCCAAAGTAAGTCACAGTATACATTGCGTGTTATGTCAAAGTATAAGAAATTACATTGAAATCGTCAAAAAATAAAAAATAAAATAAAACATAATCATGTGACCGTCACAAAATCTATACTGCTGGGCCTAGAAATCCCTGCCTGTGAAATTTAAATTCTATAAAGTGATACGTTCTATGAAATAAGTGTCGGTGAAACAAGGGTAAACCGGACTGAAATTAAGATTCGGTAACTTATGTGAGTAACGAAAATTAGTCGTCCATTTATACGGTGTGTGACATCCATAAGAACATAAATTGTAAGTAACGAATAACGATAGCTGAAGATGCTGTGAACGGTTTTATCGAAGAAATATAACAATTACCTTTTCTAATGGAGAGTTATTAGTTTTTTAAATTTTCTTGAGCAGCAATGTAATGCGAAGAGGCAAACGAGTTAGGTACAAGCAATCAAATGTTAGTGTCAGTTGTTAGCTTTGTTACCGATACATTGCGTGGCGAATTAGAAAAAAAAAGGACACTATGTTAACAATCCAGATGATGCCTGTAGATCTGCAAGCGTCATCCCTGAAGATTGGTCTGAGGATGAACGACATGAACGTGTCCAAGACGAAGATCATGACGAATCAATATATACCTGTATCCAACATAATCGTGGGTAATGATCAGGTAGAACTAGTCAATGATTACGTCCATCTTGGTCATCGTTTATCCTTTGACAGTAGTCTTCAGGTAGCAGAGAGACTTCGGAAAACTAGACGACGTCTTTAAATCAAAACTCCCGCCAATCAAATCCAATCAAAATGCCTTAAGACCAAGGCCTACAACCAATGTGTCCTGCCTGTTTTGACATACGCATCCGAGGCATGGCCGCTCACAAAGCAAAATCTGCACAAAATTCAAGTAGCACAAAGACCTAAGGAGCGCGCCATGCTAGGAATCTCTCTAATGGACCGCATACCTAATATCGAAATTCGCCGAAGAACCAAGGTCGAAGATGTCGGTAAGCGGATCATGAGACTGAAGCGGCAATGGGCGGGACACCTGGCTAGGAGGGAAGACGGTCGGTGGACCAAGGCGGTGACCGAGTGGTGGCCAAGACAGGGACGCCGAGCAGTGGGCAGACCACAGCCCGCTGGACGGACGACGTCGTCAGATCGGCGGGCAGACAGTGCATTCATGCAGCACAGGATCGTGGTGAGTGGCACGACAAAAGAGAGGCCTATACCCAGCAGTGGGAAGATACGGGCTGATTTGATTGATGTTAACAATACACATGTTTTTATGTTATGGATGCTTATTAACTATTGTGAAAATATATGTTCGTATGGATGTCACACACTGTATAGTTAACTAGTGACCCGCCAGCGGGTTCGCCCGCTGCATTTTTTTCTCTTTCATGTCAGTTAGGGGTATGAAAAATAGATGTTGGCGATTCTCAGACCTACCCGATATGCACACAAAATTTCATAAGAATCGGTCGAGCCGTTTCGGAGTATGGGAACGAACATTGTGACACGAGAATTTTATACAGGGTGTTTGGTAAATAGTGGATAACCCGAATAGGGCTGATAGAGCAGCTCATAAGCTATCGATTTAACCCTCATGTATGTTCAGCAATTGTTGCTTTCGCCTAGATGCTTCAAGCGACGTAAACTTATTTTCCAGAATTTCGTAGAAATCTGATAATGATGGTAGATCTCGAGGAGACTAATGATTCAATATACTCTTTGTGCGTTTCACCGTCCAATTTTTGCGATAGAATGTGAATAAGCAAGGGGTCCCAGGTAGCGATGTCGACTCCCAGGCTCTTAACAGCATTTAAGCACTCTTTAGTACTGTCATGAATTTTCTTGATATGCGATGATGTTTGCTGTTGCATTACTGGTAAGGTCATAAGTATGTTGATATGTGAGCTAAAGACCAATTTTTTGTTATTATATCTATGATTGAGAATATCCCAGCACACTTGATAATTTTCCGTGCTGATATTCAGATGCTGAATTAATTTTTCTGCTTCACCTTTGACCTTGCTCTTTAAAAACTGCATCTTCTGTGCATTTGATATGGAGCGGTTTGTATCTATGATAATCACCATTGAACGCTGGTATGTCCATAGTTGGAGTAGTCCTAGTTTTGTAAGCCGCTGCCCACATTTTTTCATTAAGAGCCTTCTTGATATCATTGTACTCTCTCTCATATCTCGAGAATACTCGTTCATACTCTGGGTCCTCTTCATAGAGTTCGCTATCGATGTCCCAGTGCAGACAGTCGATCGCACTCCAACGGGAATCAATGAGTTTTAACACGTCTTCATACTCCCACCTTTCTGATAATGAACCGAAGTCGATGTTAGTAATGGCTCGAGAGAAAGCCTTAAAGTTACTCTTCTGCTTACGGAGTTTTTCTTCTAACTTGCTCGAAGTACCTGTGTGTCTTGCGCTATTTCCCGCCGCCCCAGTTCCGGTAGCTTCACTGTTCTTCAAAGCGCTATGCTAGTGCGCGGTGGCGTCCGCGGCCTGATCTGCGGGGCATGCAGTGCTTCGCGGCGCTGTATGCCGCGGGGTCGTCGCGGCAGACTCAGGCGCCAACGAACCTGACACCGGATCGGTGTCAAATTTCGGGGTGGATGGCACAGTGGATGGCTTTCCTTGTTTTTCTGTTTTCGGAAATCCTTGCAACGTTGTTATTAACTCCAGCGGAGGTGCTAATGGTTTGTCATGAGAGGATGGAGCTTCTGCATGAAGTAAATATCGTTGCAAATAAGACGAAACTGTTTTATAAAACTTTTTGGTTGTTTCATAATAACCCTGCTGGAAGTACACGTAATTGTCGTTCTGATAGTCGACCAACTGCCCGTGAACACTGTTAAACTCATTCCAGTACGCTGATAATATATTAATTCTCTTGTTAATGTTAGAATATGTTTTGCGTTCGGGCCCATCTTTTTTAAAGTTGATAAATACCTTTTCAATCTCTTGCATAAGAGTATACTGATTTGAAAGTAGGTCTTCCATCGCAGACTTTTTCTTGATTACTGATACAGAAGATTCACTTTTTAAGCTCTGTGACTATGTAGCCTTTGTAGGTAAATGTGCCTTCTCAATTCCGCCGGTGAGACCCGCTTGTGGGAGGCCGGGGAACCGATTCGCTACCACACTAAGGTCCTACACAAACACAAACCTTATTTTGTCTTACTCGAAGACTGCTGCTCCATCCTGATAACTGATACTGCTAGGTTACTGATATATCCTGATGAATGTAGCTACGCAAAGTCGCTAAAACTTCCACGTCGCACTGATATTTCTGCTAAAACTGCTAGCTCAACACCTCGCACGTCGAATATTCGATGAAATTATCACGAAAGTATCCACACGCGATATCCGGCTCGAAGGACCATAAAGATATACGGTTCGTACAACGTTTTAAATGATAGTTCTGATGTTCTGAAGATAACTTTATTTGTATTAGAACAAGTTAACTATAGCGAGTACACGCAACGGCTGATATTGGAGAACTGTCGTGCATTGACCTACATAAACGCAAGTCTATGTAAGTTGATGATGGTGCGAAATGTACGATCGTGGATCGTACACTTACCTTAACTTGGAACTAAATAAGTACCCTGTTTGACTTACACAAAACAACCAGTCTAGAAAATAATTATATCAAACCAAAATCGGACGTCTAAGCTACTTTTAAAATGAAGACTCAGTAATGATGCTAACATTACGTAAAGAAATATTGAATACAAATAAATTAATTAATGTGATTAGGGTCTTGATTCCGCTGTGTGAGCGCCGGTCGCTTCTTGAATACCGCAATAATCAAAGTTAGTAATTCAGCTATTCCGCGACAGAGCGCGCCACTAGTCACACTGTATGTCAGGCGATAATGGTGATAATGCTTGTAATCAGAGGGCGGAATTTCTCATGGCAAAAATTGATATGTCATAGGGATAGAACGAAGTATTTTATCGACAATCGACAAGTAGTTCTGATTCACGTAGCACAAGATTTTTTACCAAATAGAAAAATAATTATTTTTAGCAAAATAATTTTCCAATATTAACAATGCCCTCTAGTAGCGGTCTTTTAGATTAATATAGTTTTTGGTAAATGTAGGTGTAGTTTTAATTATTATTGTATAGTTCTATGTCTTAAATTTAGCTTTATTTTCATTTGTTATTTACCGTTAATAAAGACATGTGTTTTAGACAAAAATAACATAAAATTTACAAATTAAATCCTAAAACGTCACGTATTTTTGAAAACAGTAACTAAATGCGAATCAATAATGACATTTACATTTTAATATAAAAGCAAAACAAAAATAACAAAGAGATTAGTGATTACACAATATCGATAACTGGAAAAGTCGATAAACCTAAATGTTCAATCACTATGACATTTCAATTTTTGCCATGAGAAATTCCGCCCTCTGCTTATAATACATAGGGAATATTATTTTACCGAGTACAATTAAGGTGCTTGCAACGGTTTTTTTTGCTAGGTGTTAACGGAAGCGCCGGACTACGAGGCCAAGCGCTTGCAGCTCGAGGCGCTGTACAACCGCTTGGAGGCAGCGCTCTCGGCGCCCTTCTTGGACGCCATCAACCAGCAGGACAAAGGTAAGCGTAGTTAGAAAACTAGAAAGAAGTGGTGAGTGCTTCTTGTCCAGGTCACGTCCCGGTGAGTACCAGTAAGTGCGTGCGTGCGTGCGTGCGTGTGTGTGTTATAAGGCAGCTTCCGTCGGAGTTAAAAGAAAACTCACTTATTACACACAACAGTTTATTACCAAAACACTATTTTTATACACTATGTAGGTATAACTGGGTTACATATAATTTTATACTGAGCGTTGGTTGTTAACTACGGAATCAATAAATTAGACTGACTTATTACTAAACATCGGCGACTCGTGGAAATTAGGTAGAACTAGTGATGAGACACGTTTTTCAAGAGTCTTTTCAGATAAGATAAAGTAACAAATCAATACTTGAAAATAAGTTGAAAATTTACTTTCATTACTGTGACTGCATCCAAAAGGTAATCAAAAGCTAGAAATAGTAATATCGAAAAATCCAGGACATCTTACAATAAAAATATTAATAACTAATTACCAAATAAGGAAGTTAAAATCAAAGAGAACACCAACAAACAGAAGAATGCTTTATTTACCCATCATGTCAGTCGAAGTCAAAAGGTAATTTTTTTACACCAAGTGGATTTTTTCAAATAGAAGACGTGGGATAACTTCTAAGAAGTTTGAACAAATTTTAATTGTCTATAGCGAATGCCATATATGTACATATATTCAATGATTGAAAAGGTTTTTTTAATTGGTTTCTTTTGCTCGAGTTGTACAGAAAACATTGTTACATCACTAGTCTGTCAGAAAAGCAACCTAAATGCCACGAGTCGCCGATGTTTACTTATTACTAGATATGACATTTTTTTTCATATAGCAGCAAAATGACGTCAAAGCGTGTCCCCAATATGGTAATTTACTGTATAGACAAAATACTATACTATCCGCAAAACTATTTGGCCGGTAGGGCAATAAAAGTCGGCTACCGTTAGGGGTGTAACATGTCGATAACTTATAATGTAAACGTCGATATAATAATTATATTTTAAAATGTTATTGATATTGTTTTTAAAGTTATCTAATGAATAATACTAAATGTTTAAGATAATTACATGTTTAAGATAATCTTAAATAATTAGCCAAAACAGGATTTGTTCCAGAGGCAAAATTAATATTCAGAGCCGTTAAATCGCGCGAATACTGATTACCATTCGGAAATGAACGCAGAAGTTTATATGAAGTGGTTTGAACAATTTTTAATATCATTAGAAGAACCATCACTAATAATTATAGATAATTCTAGTTATCACACTAAGGTATTAAATCCGATTCCTAATACAAATTCCTATTAAAAAAAGATATTCAAGGGTGGCTGACTAAAAATAACATACCATACCTGCCAACGGATATAATAGAGAAATTATTAATGAGAGTGAAAGGAAGTCATCCAAAAAAAATATACGCAGTGGACCAACTTGCAAATGAACACGGTCACGAAGTCAAATGTGTTCGCCACGCTGAAAATCTCCAGAACGGAGACCTAGCTAAAGCACTTTTTATTCACACCAACCGTCTTGTTATTAACCTACAAGACGATAGTGACACTGAAGACGAAGAAGAATAGTATTACTAGTAATAGTAATATTTAGTAATATTAGTACTAGTATTTTCCTTGTTTACTTATTTATTTTGTTATACCTCCTTATTATTTTATTGTAATACTTTATGTCAATAGTTCAATATACCTATTTATATTTCGATAGTAACTATACAATACAGGGCCTCTATTCAGGTGCGTTAAAACGATATCGTGTTTGACACGTTTAGGAATCGTTTATGTCACAGTCGCCATTATTGTAAATGACATAAGAGTTATCAAAACGTTGACAATACAGAAACAGGACAAAAACGATATCGTTATAACCAAAGAGCGGAATTCTTCATAGCAAAAATCAAACTGTCAGAGGGATTGACCTAACTGTTTTATCGACTTATCGATAAATATTTGTCACTTAACGAAACAAAGTTAAAGTAATGAAATCAGGCTTTTGGATATACATACAAACAAACAAATTAACGGTGTCCCTAATTAGCTGACTGCCACTGTACTTTAGTATAATAGTAAATAATAAAACATTAAATACTTTTTTGTAAATTTTCTATATGAAACTTATCATTAAAAATTAAAAACAAATATTGCTAAGAGTAGGTAACTAATCTTCATTCAAAATAACAAAGTCGAAATCTAAATCTGTACTAAATATGTTTTCTTCATCTTCCCTGTAGTAAAAGAAAATAGTCATTATGTTTTCAACATTTTCACCTTTCAAATTACTCCTTTTTTCATTGTAGATCTAGGAATTTATAAGATGAAAACGAGCGTTCTACCTCAGTTGAAGTAACAGGAGCATATTTGTAGTACTCGATAACGGTGTTTTGGCTGTAATCACTTTTTTCTATAAAATCAGCATATTTGCGTATGATGTCGTAGTCCGGAATTCTATCTAGTACTTTTTCAAGTTTTATTTGCACTGTCTGAGATCCACACCAATTTAGAATACTTCTCATCTGGTCAAGTATTAGAAGAGAGTCTAATAAGGATAAACAGGATGTTTGTAATTTGATTATTGCGTCACGTAAAATGCCGTAACTTTCTTTTATGTACAACAGATCATTTCTCAAATTGTTGTGCTTGAGTACTCTTTTAGCTTCTCTTATTGCAGCTGACTCTTTTGAATTTAAGTTTGAAATTACTTCTGTAATACATTCCAAATTTTCTGCATAATATATATAGCTGCATTAAGCCATGTGCCCCACCTAGTTATAATAGGTTTTGGAGGCAATGGTACGGATGGACAAATTTGTTTGAATAAGCGGACTCTATGTGGAGACTAAAAATATTTTTTTAAGTTGTATATTAAGGCGTCAACACTTTTACATTGAGATCGTATGTGCTCGCAGACTCTATGTAATCCATGTGCCAGACATGTAACATGTAGTAGATTTGGAAATGTAGCTTTTAAGATTTTACCAGCCTTTAGCATGTACGCGGCACTATCAGTGCTCAAAACAAGGACATTTCTAACATGCTCATTATATGAATTGTGCCAAATAAACTGCAATTGCTTTTTTAAGTATTCGGCCACTGAGTTACCATCAACTTTTTCAAAAAAAATACTTTCGATTAAGTAAGATTTGCAACAATAATTTTCGTCGACTGTTATCCTATCAGGTTCTTGCGTATGTCTTGAACTGTTTGTTGGTAAACTATATCTAAGTATAATTTTCTCAGCAATGATTCATCCGGAAGTGATTTTGATGTACAGGAACAACCAATATATTTTTGGAAAAAAAATATAAACTGTGGTTGTTAATCTTTTTCCATGGAATATTGCACGAAACTAAAAATATTATTAAATCTATATAGAATGTGTCTGAACTCGTACTTTTTGAGCATTGTGACGAATGAGTTTTACTCACTAAATGACTTTCAACACAATGTTTCTTTAGCTGATGTAAATGAACGTCACATTTAGAGCAATATATTGTGGAAGAATCTTCTATGAAACTAAGAGAAGAATCTTTCTGTATCCATTTTTTTATTGTTTTTCTTTTAGGATTAACCATTTTAGTAGCACGGCACGGAAATCACTCATGAAAACTCAAGTGACATAAATGAAATATGTGACGCTGACATGATTTACTTTAATTAATATGGAGATGCAAGTTGCTTATCAAAGAGGTCAAATGTTACAGAATAATATTTTAAGTTGATTATGGATACCTAATGCGATATTATTCCGTAACATCGATAAGTCGATAAAACAGTTAGGTCAATCCCTCTGACAGTTTGATTTTTGCTATGAAGAATTCCGCTCTTTGGTTATAACGCAGTTGAATAGAGGCCCTGTTATATAAAACACCACGTAATTTATATTCTTTGTTTCATCACTTTATCGACATTCCTTTTTATGCGTAACGCTACCTGCCCTATTGCTGCTCGGCCCGCTCCATAAGCCGTGCAGGTGTGAAAGAGATAGCATAATTCCGATGACCGGCCAGATAGTTTTGCGGATAGTATAAGCCACACAATGCCTACGTGTATTAAGTGCAGTTGTATATAACAGTACGTACGTGCATGCGTGTGCGCGAACGTTCATATACTTGTATACGTTTATAGTCTGGACTTCCGTATACGTTTAAATATTTGACTACCTCATCGAACTCATCATATTCTAATAATTCTCTACCGCAATATAATTCTCACACAATGTTTCTGAGACCGGTCGACGCCAATGAGATACATACTCGTAAAATAATCATTTCACTTAGAAACACTAACTCAAGTGGTTATGACATCATTATCACTAAAGCCCGTACTTTTGATGCCGTTGACGCAAAAATGTCGTCATGCTACATAAAGTATGATTCAATGTTTAATTGAAATCAATTATTTTTCCTTTGTGTAACGAAGATTTACGACGTCATACGATTGTATGACTAATTTTCGTTACTTAAATGAAAAATAATTTGTTTCAATTAAAATTTGAGATCAATTAGGTCCTTAACTATGTACAATATTTTTGAAATTCACCCATTAAGCTTTACAGCGGTAAACTAACAAACTTACTTAAAACTGTACTAAAATATTATATTTAATTGAATTTGCAATTGAATCACATGCAATTGCAATAACTTGTAATAATGAATTTATATTTAATTGAATTATTTGCAATAAAATTACATGCCATTGCAATTATTTGTATTAATTAAATTTTATTCCATTGAATTACTTGAAATTGAATTAAATTCAATTGCATTTACTTGTAATATTTAAATTACTTGCAATAGAATTACATTCAATCGAACTATTTGCAATTGAATTATATGCAATTGTAATTACTTGTATTAATTTAATAAAAAAAATATGTATGTATGTAAACACTTTATTGTACAAAATAAAACAGAAACAATACAATGAAGATACAAGATAATAGTGTACAAAGGCGAACTATATATTGTATGTATTCCATGTCAATTGTGGACCAATTTTGATAATCGGTCATTTGTTTGATTGGGTATACTTTCGGACCTATTGTCACAAGTCAGACTGACGAGGGGATTCAAAAGAACTCCTCAAATATTAAAGGCATACATATAGCGATTTTAATAAAAGTACAGGTTTTAGGAGATATGAAGTCAGGGTGGAAATTCTGGGGCAAATTGCCAGTTATATTGGAACCGTTTGTGGCAGAGCGCACCAAATGCTACGTGTCGCTGTTCCGTGGCATGGGGCGCTCGGCGTCCGCGGCTCGCTGCTGGCGCCGCGCCGCCGCCGCCGCGCTCGCCGCGCGCTGGGCCCACCGCGCCGCGCGCCGCCTGCCCGACCTGGCCGACCCCGCGCAGGCGCGCCAGCACGTGAGTCACTAGACTAACCGCTCCGACCACGTGACTCACTATACTAACTGCTCCGAGCACGTGACTCACTATACTAACTGCTCCGAGCACGTGACTCACTATACTAACTGCTCCGAGCACGTGACTCACTATACTAACTGCTCCGAGCACGTGACTCACTATACTAACTGCTCCGAGCACGTGACTCACTATACTAACTGCTCCGAGCACGTGACTCACTGTACTAACTGCTCCGAGCACGTGACTCACTATACTAACTGCTCCGAGCACGTGACTCACTATACTAACTGCTCCGAGCACGTGACTCACTGTACTAACTGCTCCGAGCACGTGACTCACTATCCTAACTGCTCCGAGCACGTGACTCACTATACTAACTGCTCCGAGCACGTGACTCACTATACTAACCGCTCCGAGCACGTGACTCACTATCCTAACTGGTCCGAGCACGTGACTCACTATACTAACCGCTCCGAGCACGTGACTCACTAGACTAACCGCTCCGAGCACGTGAGTCACTGTACTAACTGCTCCGAGCAAGTGACTCACTATACTAACTGCTCCGAGCAAGTGACTCACTATACTAACTGCTCCGAGCAAGTGACTCACTATACTAACTGCTCCGAGCACGTGACTCACTATACTAACTGCTCCGAGCAAGTGACTCACTATACTAACTGCTCCGAGCACGTGACTCACTATACTAACTGCTCCGAGCACGTGACTCACTAGACTAACCGCTCCGAGCACGTGAGTCACTATACTAACTGCTCCGAGCAAGTGACTCACTATACTAACCGCTCCGAGCACGTGACTCACTAGACTAACCGCTCCGAGCACGTGAGTCACTATACTAACTGCTCCGAGCAAGTGACTCACTATACTAACTGCTCCGAGCACGTGACTCACTATACTAACTGCCCGCCGCGCCGCGCGCCGCCTGCCCGACCTGGCCGACCCCGCGCAGGCGCGCCAGCACGTGACTCACTATACTAACTGTTCTGACCACGTCACTCACTAGACTAACTGCTCCGAGCACGTGACTCACTATACTAACTGCTCCGAGCACGTGACTCACTATACTAACTGCTCCGAGCAAGTTACTCACTATACTAACTGCTCCGAGCACGTGACTCACTATACTAACTGCTCCGAGCACGTGACTCACTAGACTAACCGCTCCGAGCACGTGAGTCACTATACTAACTGCTCCGAGCAAGTGACTCACTATACTAACCGCTCCGAGCACGTGACTCACTATACTAACTGCTCCGAGCACGTGACTCACTATACTAACTGCTCCGAGCACGTGACTCACTATACTAACTGCTCCGAGCACGTGACTCACTAGACTAACCGCTCCGAGCACGTGAGTCACTATACTAACTGCTCCGAGCAAGTGACTCACTATACTAACTGCTCCGAGCACGTGACTCACTATACTAACTGCCCGCCGCGCCGCGCGCCGCCTGCCCGACCTGGCCGACCCCGCGCAGGCGCGCCAGCACGTGACTCACTATACTAACTGTTCTGACCACGTCACTCACTAGACTAACTGCTCCGAGCACGTGACTCACTATACTAACTGCTCCGAGCACGTGACTCACTAGACTAACCGCTCCGAGCAAGTGAGTCACTATACTAACTGCTCCGAGCAAGTGAGTCACTATACTAACTGTCCGCCGCCGCCGCGCGCCGCCTGCCCGACCTGGCCGACCCCGCGCAGGCGCGCCAGCACGTGAGCCACTATACTAACTGCTCCGACCACGTGACTCACTAGACTAACCGCTCCGAGCACGTGACTCACTATACTAACTGCTCCGAGCACGTGACTCACTATACTAACTGCTCCGAGCACGTGACTCACTAGACTAACCGCTCCGAGCACGTGAGTCACTATACTAACTGCTCCGAGCAAGTGACTCACTATACTAACTGCTCCGAGCACGTGACTCACTATACTAACTGCCCGCCGCGCCGCGCGCCGCCTGCCCGACCTGGCCGACCCCGCGCAGGCGCGCCAGCACGTGACTCACTATACTAACTGTTCTGACCACGTCACTCACTAGACTAACTGCTCCGAGCACGTGACTCACTATACTAACTGCTCCGAGCACGTGACTCACTAGACTAACCGCTCCGAGCAAGTGAGTCACTATACTAACTGCTCCGAGCAAGTGAGTCACTATACTAACTGTCCGCCGCCGCCGCGCGCCGCCTGCCCGACCTGGCCGACCCCGCGCAGGCGCGCCAGCACGTGAGCCACTATACTAACTGCTCCGACCACGTGACTCACTAGACTAACCGCTCCGAGCACGTGACTCACTATACTAACTGCTCCGAGCAAGTGACTCACTATACTAACTGCTCCGAGCACGTGGCTCACTATACTAACTGCTCCGAGCACGTGGCTCACTATACTAACTGCTCCGAGCACGTGACTCACTATACTAACTGCTCTGAGCACGTGACTCACTGTACTAACTGCTCCGAGCACGTGACTCACTATACTAACTGTCCGCGGCTCGCTGCTGGCGCCGCGTCGCCGCCGCCGCGTTCTGCGCCCGACACATTAATAAAGTATTGTTCGTAATTGTCATTATTACAATAGTGTTATAGTGCCCGTCATTATGCACCAGTCACGTAATACTACTTATTTTACTACAGGTGGATTGGCTGACCGACGTGGTGAAGTCAGAGACGCCCCTCGACGAGCTAGTGAGGTTCTATACCGAGCTGCTGCAGTCTCTGGACCCTACTCCTACCAAGGTACAGCCTACTACCATCATAAGAATACATTATCAAAGTCTACGAGTAGTCTCATTTAGTCATAGTTCTTATAATAGGGGATTAATTTAAAATATCTTCATGATTCAAGAAACTGGTTTCAGTCATTTTAAATATTTAAATAATATCCTGTTGACCACAATGGACGTTTCGTTACTTAGGACAAAAGTGGAATAAAACAATTATTTAGAAAAAAAAAAATTATAAATATTGTATAATATCCCCTATTTCACCATTTAAAGTATTTAGACAATGAAAGGTGACAGGTGTTAATTCGCAATACATAGCAAAGTTAACAAGCTTTCACGTCAATGTTAACTGTCTCCTGTCATGGTCAGGATGGTGAAATAGGGGGCAGATCTTAACAGTAACATCGATATATTTAATTAATTAAATAGCCTAACATAGTGTCCCAGTTCTGGGCAAAGGCCTCCTCCCTTGATTTCCACACCTCTCTCTCTGTGGCAGTCTTCGGCCAATCCTTCTGAGAAGCGTCCAAGTCATCCCACGATCTCCGCTTGTGTCTGCCTCGCCGTCTGTAGCCGTCCTGCGGGTCCCACCAGGTTGCCGCATCGGCCCACCTCTGTGGGTACATGCGACAACCATGCCCGGCCCAGGTCCACTTTAAGTGGGCAGCCTTTTTTCCCACATCGGCTATGCCTGGCTTGGAGCGCAGGCGCAGGATAGTGTTTCGCACTCGGTCCTTTCTTTTTACCCCTAATAGGCGCTCCATCGCTCTTTGACAAACTTTCAGTTTGGACTTTTGATTTCCGGTTAAAGACCACGACTGAGCACCGTAGGTTACCTACGATATATTTATTGTCACAAAAATATTTTGCTACGTCACTTTGGTATTTGTGGTCGCCAGGTGGTGTCGGCGAGCCTGAAGCTCTGCACGGACCCGGAGGAGGGCGTGGCGCTCATCGCCAGCCTGCGGCAGGACATCGACGAGTTCGTCGCCTGCGTGCGCGGCGTCCTCGACGAGCCGGCCAAGAACAAAGGTATTCGGAAACTCTATAGTGTTCAATAGAAATTATAATAAAAATGTTTTATATTGAAGTAAAACTTTTTTACGCACGCTTGACTCGGGGAGTAAGCTGGTGAAAGCGTGACGAAGGCGTTACGAAAAGTGTGATCGTGCGAGGCGATCGGAAGATGAGAGGGAGTTATAAGTTAGTGAAGATAGAAAGAGAGAGAGTTACGTTTCGTATATTACTGTAGGGGCAAGAGAGAGGTGCGCATTTTTAGTGGTGGTAGGATGAATTCGCTTTTAAAAATGTAACCTTATGAAAAGAAGTTATTTTTGCATTATTATAGTGGTGGTAGGACCCTGTGCAGGTTCCGTCCGGATCGCTACCACCATCTTATCCATTAACCACCCGTCAAGCAACAGTATTCGCATTGTTGTGTTCCGGTGTGGGGATAAGACAACCGGTGAAATTACTAGCATAGAGGCATTCCATCTTAGTCCTCAGGGTTGGCAACGCATTTGTGGTCTTAGGATTATAGTCTTGAGAATTCAAATGTCTATGGGTCTCAGATTCCACTTACCATCAGGCGGCCTGAGTGCTCGGGTGCCTTCTCCTTAACATAACAAAAAAAAAACATTTTCTTCCTCTCTTCCTCTTTGATATTTGGATATATCAGTTAGTAGTTCGTTTGTGAGTTTGCTAGCGTTACGCGAACGGGATTGCTTGAATATTTCGTAATTTAATTTGGGTCTTGAACAGTTTTTTAAATGAATATTTTGTTCAATACATTAAAATATTCTACGTTTAAAGTTAACAATATTGTAAAAATACCGTGTGGTTGCCGGGTTAGAATAGTGCCACTCCATGTCTTCCCGTGGATGTCGTAAGAGGCGACTAAGGGAATAAGGGCTTGTAGTACTGTTAGGCGATGGGCTTGCAACCTGTCACTAATACACTAGTAAACCTCTTAGCCTGTTAGTGCAAAATGTGGTTACAGAAATATCAGTAAGTCTTTAGAGTTGTTGGTATTTCTGTAGCTCTGCCTACCCCTCTCTGGAATGAAGGCGTGATGTTATGTATGTACGTATGTGTATTGTAAATTCATTTTAAAGTGTATGTTTTGTGAACTTTCGGGTGAATAATAAAATATTTATTTATTTATTTATTTATTTATTTATTTTCAAATTCCTATAATTAACACTTACAGACTAGCTAAACGTGTTAACAGGACAAATATTTACAGTAGCGGTAGTACAGTAAACTTAGTTTAAACATTAGGTATTGTGCTTGGAGTTGCTGTAGACTCTAGGTAGCGGCCGGCAGCTGTTAGGAAACCAGGTACGGTACTATGAAAGACATCCAATGTGCTATCACTGCTCAGAATCTTATTAAGGAGAGTCAACGCACGATGCAAAGGGGAGTGGGATAACGCTCGAGTGCGTGATGTAGGGAGAGCAAACATTAGGCGACGCTGTGAACGAAGCTGAATTTTACGGACAGGCTCTACACGCAGAGGAATCAGGGCTAGGATATAAGGATTATGCGTGCAGCCTCGCAGTAACTGGATAAAATATTTCACTAGATACATATTTCTCCTGAACTCTAGAGTATTATAGTTTACCATTCCGAGCAGAAAGGAGGTGGGGTACAAGTAAGGATAGTACCCATAGACTTTCCGAAAGAGCAAACGGATAAAAGACTTTTGTACTCTCTCCACAATAAGAGTGTAATGTTTCTCGTGCGGGTTCCATATGATGGCATTAGTTTCTAGTCTACTTCTAACGTAAGCATTGTATAGAACACTAAGGGCTGACCGAAGATCAAATAATTGAGATTGCCTGATGACAAAGCCTAAACATTTCCTTGCACCATTGCAGATATTTAGTATATGGTCATGAAAAGTGAGATGAGAATCAAATTTAGTGCCTAGATCGCAAATGGATGAAACTCGCTGAAGAGATTTATTGTTCAATGTATATTTACCGAGTATGGGACTGCGAGCACGCGAATATGACATCAAAGAGCACTTATCTTCGTTAAGGCTCAGGCCATTCCTATAACTCCAGTCACACACACCGTCTAAATCATCTTGCAGTCTTGTACAGTCGAGATTGTTACTAACTGAGAGGGCCAATTTCAGATCATCAGCAAACATAAGGCAAGAGGCGTTCTTTATTGAAGATGGAAGGTCATTGACCAGAATAAGAAATAGAAGAGGGCCAAGATTACTGCCCTGTCCTATGCCGGATGTTACTGGGTATAATTTAGACTGGGTTTGTCCATATTGGACAAACTGCTGCCTACCAGTGAAGTAGTTAGCCAGGAACTGCAATGAACCAGCAGAAAAACCCGCTAAGGCCATTTTGCCCAGCAAAATATCATTATTTACTCGGTCGAATGCCTTTCTGAAGTCGAGGTATGCCACATCGACTTGCCTGCATTCGTCCATGTTGTTCGCAATCAATGTAGTTACATTAAGTAGGTTAGACGATGTCGAACGCTTAGGTAAAAACCCGTGCTGTTCGTCACAGAACCAACCATTGAGTTCGTTATAAAAGTGATAATAAATAACAGATTCAAAAAGCTTTCCAAATACTGAAAGGACTGCAATAGGTCTATG
Organism: Acleris holmiana; assembly: GCA_949316455.1. Taxonomy (NCBI): domain Eukaryota; kingdom Metazoa; phylum Arthropoda; class Insecta; order Lepidoptera; family Tortricidae; genus Acleris; species Acleris holmiana. Next base: position 2,970,409 of record OX438789.1, on the reverse strand, counting down.
GTTCCGTATATCAGATTTAGGACCAGATTTATGTAATGGAAGTACTTTTGTAGTTTTCCATTGCGTTGGATATATGTTATTACGCAGTGACAAGTTAAATATATATTGCAACGGCTGTACAAAAACTTCTTGACAATCCTTAACGATGAATAAAAGAAAAAATATACATACATATGGTGGTCTAAAGCACACTAGTTTTTTATTATTTCTTTAAGGGCTACCCTGGGCCAACTGCTTTAACGCGCGATTTTCCGTCGTTTATTCTTAATATCTTTCAAACGGAAGACGGTATAAAAAAGTGTAACGCGTGTGCGTGCGTGTATGTAGTGTGTCATTCATATTATTATTATTATTGTTATTATTTCTGAGGAGAATCAAAGACTCGATTTTGCCGCATTTTCGTAACGTTCTGAAGGTCTGCCTGACACTGAACCGCTTAATGATTTTTTTATACAGAGGTGGTGGACCCGGCGACGCTGGAGGAGTTCGAGCGCGCGGCGTACGCGCCGCTGCGGGACCTGCTGCCGAACTACACCGACCTGCAGAAACAGCTGCTCTTGGCGTACCTGGACGACCCACAGTTGAGACAGGTATTACATTACAGCTGTGGTGACCTAGCGACATCTAGCGGCAACTTGCAACAACCAACTCGACAGCGCCACCAGCGTCAGACAGCGCAACTAAATCTGACAGTGCGCTACTAGTCATTTGACATTTATACCACTTCCAACTCCATCCCAACGGACTTCGATCCCCAGGTATAACAACCGCCTGGAGAGAGATCTCTCTATTGTCCTCTCTTCCACAGTCAATTGTTTTTTTTTTTAAATAACTAACTATCACAAGACAAAACTGCGTGATGCAGTCCCCTATTTTCCGAGCCTCTATTATAATGTGACTAAGGCGACTAAGGGAATAAAGGCTTGTAGTACTGTTAGGCGATAGGCTTGCAATCTGTCACTAATACACTGGTACATCTTAGCCTGATTGTGCAAAATGCGGTTATAGAATTATCAACAAATTTAGAGTTGTTAAATAAAAAGGTAGGCAGAGCTAGAGAATACTCTAGCTCTGCCTACCTCACTCTGGGAATGACGGCGTGACGTAAGCAACCCGCACAATTTCTTTAATTTTTTAAGACATCGTTAAAAAATTGTATTCCGTAAATATGTTTTCATTCCAGGAGGATATTTTAGAACAGTCTCGCGCCATCCTTGCTGTAGCGGAGCGTTGTGAGAACTGGCTCGATATAGCGCGCGCCAGAGCGGAGAAGATAGCGGGAGTCGCCGCGTGGACGTTCTACGGGCCCGCTGTCGAGGTAGAGTACAACGGTAACGCCATCCTCGCTGTAGCGGAGCGTTGTGAGAACTGTGGGGCTAGTCAAGTTGCACTCGACAATCGTCAGCGCTTATGTTTCGATTGAAAATGTATAGAATTGACGTAAGCCACCGAGATATTCACGTGGGACTATCTCAGTGGCTTACGTCAATTCCATACATTATTCAATCAAAACATAATCGCTAACGATTGTCGAATGCAACTTGACTAGCCCCACTGGCTCGATATAGCGCGCGCCAGAGCGGAGAAGATAGCGGGAGTCGCCGCGTGGACGTTCTACGGGCCCGCTGTCGAGGTAGAGTACAACAGTAACGCCGTCCTCGCTGTAGCGGAGCGTTGTGAGAACTGGCTCGATATAGCGCGCGGCAGAGCGGAGAAGACAGTGGGAGTCGCCGAGTGGACGTTCTTCGCGCCCGCTGTCGTGGTAGAGTTCAACAGTAACGCCAACCTCGCTGTAGCGGAGCGTTGTGAGAACTATAAACACGGAGTGTAGCAGGGCTTTAGACTGCTCAGGATTAGGAAGTTTCACATTGCCATATTATTAGTCTAGATGTTTGGGTAAATATTTGTAGAACAAAGAGTAGAAAGTTTGTGTAGCCGGCTTAAGTTCCTCATTAGACTTAGTGAATAGGTAATTTTAGTAGTTTGAGTAATTGGTCAGAGATTTGTTATTTAGAAAAATCAATAAATTTAAACGTAGCGCAAATACATTCGAAAAACAGAAAGCTCTGGTAGATGATAGTCAGTTATATTTGAGACCTATTTGAAGCTGTAAGAGTCGAAAATAAGCAGTCAGTTGAGATACAGTGTTTTAAGTATTAGACTCGAAAAGAAATATCCAGGACTAGTAGAACTCTAGTTAGAGTTCAGGGAGGCGATTTTTGACTTTCGAGTGCTCGAGATCAAAGTCTATTGATAGAATATATTAGCACACGAAAATAAGTCGCAATTATTTTCGCATGAGTTCAAATCAATTGGTGAGTTTTAAATATTATTCCTAGAAATATCTCCTGAGTGCCCGTGTAGCCCGTGTGGTTGCCGGGTTAGAATAGTGCCCCTCCATGTCTTCCCATGGATGTCGTAAGAGGCGACTAAGGGAATAAGGGCTTGTCTGTTAGGCGATGGGCTTGTAACCTGTCACTAATACACTAGTAATCTTCTTGGCCTGATTGTGCAAAATGTGGTTACAGAATTATTAACAAGCTGTTTTAGAGTTGTTGGTGTTTCGGTAGCTCTGCCTACCCCACTCTGGGAATGAGGGCGTGATGTTATGTATGTATGTATCTCCTGAGTCTTCAGACAGTGTCTTCGGAATTCCTCGTCGTCGCATTTACTAAATAAACCTTATCTTAGAAGTATTCCTCAGCCAGAGCTTTGAGTTGAACTTCGTCTTCATACAAAATAACTTTATAAAGTAATAGTACATTGTGCATCAGGGGAAGTAAGTAGGGGATAACTAACGAGGGTATTAGAAGCCCGACGCCTAAGGCGGAGGGCTTTTAATGACTCGAGTTTGTTATCCTCTTACTGCCCGTGATACGCACAATGTTTTTCATCACATTTGCAAGGAAACAAAAAAATAGAGAAGAGAAAGAGAAAATAATTTTATTTCTGCAAAATGATACATTTTTACTTAAGACTAACATTTTGTAAAGCTAATTACGGTAGAAAATGAAAAACTTAAGATAGCTTGACATGCAGGATTTTAATGAATTATGTTATATTTAATGTAACAGACTGCGAAAAGTGAACCCACTCAGCATGGTGTCGAGCCACTCAGGAGTGTCTCGACGCTGATCTTCCGTGGATCCAACACAGTGATACACGGGACAGCTAACGGCAATATTCAAATGGGTAGTTTTTAAAATTAGTTTGCGCGTGTAGTGCGTATGCGTCAAATCTATATTTGGATTTTGGGGTTTGTAAATATGATATGATATCCAATAACATAATATTACTATGACACTAATATAGTTAGATACGGAGTGAAATCTACATAATGGTAACGTGAATAAGTGCAAACATATAATATAATGAATATAATTTTATGTACCCACGTAGGTGATTTTTATACTTGTAGTTGTAAGACGGCTATAAGCAGTTTTGTTGTTGATTAAGTAAATGAGTTTTTAATTTATTTTTGAACTGGTACGAAGAAGAAGCATTTCTTATCGGAGGGGGGAGATTGTTCCAGCATTTCGTAGCGGCGTATCGAAAGCTGCCACGAAATGCAGCCGTCCTACAACGAGGATATATAAATAGACTATTAAAGAAAACAACAATCAAAAAATGAATTGCACTCGACTCTAAAAGAGGTTGTCAACTTTTTTCAATATAGTCTTCCACAGATAATGCTAAGAACTGCCATTAGTTTTCAAACTAAACAGGCCATACTGCCAGATTGTAATTTAACAAAAATAATTGCAAATGTCCCTGAAATAATAATAAAATAGAAATATAATGCAGTTAAATGTACCGCATAAGTTTTATATACAGTGAAATTGGTTTGTAGCCAAGTTATAAAATTAGGAAATAAAACCTGACTGTTTTTAAACTTCTATAGTCTGAAATGGCGTACGATAGTAGGTTCTATATTTTAAAACCAAACCCATAACTCCCTTGGGAGGTAAATAGGCTATAACTGCCCTACACGCCTGCGTGTTATAACACCCTTTCCGAGCATGTGTGATGGAAAATGTGTTGTTTTATTCTAATAAGCTTTAATTTACAGTTATTTAATATATTGTTAAATTTATGTGTTAAGCTAATACTTTTTCCTTCCTCAACAAGCTTCTTTGTGTACTGATTAGATCCTCAATATTATCAAGTGCTATACTCATTAAAAATATACGAAAAGCTAAAGAGAGCCCCATAGGTTAGTGTTTCTCCAAGTGATGTGATCATGTGCACCGAATGATGATTTGGAGTCCAGATGTAGATCAAGGTCTTGCTGGACGTTGCCTCTGAGTTCCATCACAGTCTCCACGGAGGCTAGCGTAGCAGACGCTAATCACAAACCTGGGCTGGCTCGAATGTAGCTATTCTCATCCTACGGGATTACAAAAGAGGCGGTTGAATGCATATACTTAGGGACTAGCACTTGAGGAACTGTGCTAGGATCTGGCAGCAGGAATGAAATCTAAAGGCTTGCTAGATCGGCTTCTTCATCACTTTCATTCATAATCATTATTACGCCCTCCATCTCCAAGAATTTATACATATATTTAGTTAATGTAAATCCATTGTTTAATAAAAAAAAATGTTTTAGCTCTATTGTGGGATCCCTCATGCCCTTTAGCTTGACAAAGACGGATATTACTTACAATTGATTTTACTTTATTAGTTCGTTCCCTTTGTTACTCCTCGAGAGTGCGTTAGAAGGCTGTCCGGTCCGGCGCCGAGGCCTATAGGAAGGCGGCGGTGGCGGTGCCCCTCCCCACACTTTGTGATGCAAACCAAAATGTACTAATTACTCATGCATTCGTCTCAAGATCCTAGGTTATCCCCGGACACAACGTAGCCCTACTGTTCTACTAGTTGACCTCGCTGGCCTATAGATTAGTATAATTAGTAAATAGATATCTGTAACAATTTGGTGCCGTGACCAGGATTTAATATCAGGATTCAAAATTTCTGCTTTACTTCGCGTATTCGCGAT